>CM040421.1:6020089-7220089 GCA_022702705.1 Papilionanthe hookeriana x Papilionanthe teres
TGGCCGCATACCATTCAGTGCAGACTATCACAAACCACAACCTCACCCACCAAAGAACAACTGAAGCAGTGAGCAAAAACAGAGCTTCAAGCTCTAAGTTTTGTGTTCTTTTATTTATTTTTTTTAATCTTAAAATGAGGAAGTTGCGATTTTGGTGTAATAGTAGGGTTCAAGAGAGTGCAAGGGGAGAACTACTGATGGAGAAATCAATTTATTATACTTGAGAACTTACTGATGGTTGCTAAGTTTGTTTCTCTACTGTCAGAAAGAGTATAGCTTCGGCTTTTTCTTTTTTCCTGTGCAAATGTTTGATATTGTTTTTATTCAGGAGAGAAGCAAAGAAAATCAGAAAGGTGAATTTTTTTATTACAATTTTTGAGAAATATGATGATGTTGAATGTAATTACATGAATTTTGCTTACATGACGAGGAGATGAAAGAAAGGAACTTGAAGCAGTAGAATTATTAGAAACAGTAGAAAACCTCAAACTTTTGATAGAAATTCTAAACTTCTTCAAACGTAACCTCATTTTATGCTGAAATGTTGCTTCATTATTCACACTTCTTACATGTGGAATGAAATCATCATATTTGAGGGATTTGAATGTGTTTGTAGAGTTAAAAATTAGTGCTGATTTTCAAATAATTACAACCAAATGAAAAAGTAAAATAAATTTATAGCTTTTCAAAGCATGATTTGCTTACTTCAAGCTATCAAATAGGATTTTCATGAATATCTCCTTATATTTGAAATTCAAATGCAGATAATATCTTCA
Source organism: Papilionanthe hookeriana x Papilionanthe teres (assembly GCA_022702705.1). Lineage (NCBI taxonomy): Eukaryota > Viridiplantae > Streptophyta > Magnoliopsida > Asparagales > Orchidaceae > Papilionanthe > Papilionanthe hookeriana x Papilionanthe teres. The sequence goes on from CM040421.1 coordinate 6,020,866, forward strand.
TTATTCTGATTTTAACCATGGAGTGGGACTCTGGTGCCTGAATGAAGGGTGCACAAATGAATTTTTCCGTTGACGATTCTCTAAAGAGAAGGTGAAGACTGCTCTATTATTTCTATTCCAATTTAACTTGTTCTCATTTATTTCCATTAAAACAGGCAAATAACAAACTAAATCAAAATATAAACTTAATGGTCCTCATATGCTAATCATTAATAAAAAAATATAAAAGCCAATTCACAAGAGAGAAAAAAAAATAAAAACTATTTCAGAAAATTCTACCTTGAAGAGTATACTAAGGCTTTGTTTGAAACTGCGGTACAAGCTGCGATTTGAAACGATGAAAATTTTCCGTTCTAGTGAAAGAACTTCCTGAGATATTTGTCACATGCTGTTTCACCAAACGAAATTTTTTACAGGCTTCAGCGTTCTCTCCAACCGAACGGAACTTCCCCACTGTTTCAAATGAAGACTAATAAATTTCAAGCCTAATTTTTCATATCTAACAAAAGCCTTCTTATTCTTCAACTTGAGGCTTGCTTCAACATATCCTCAAGCCTCCCATTAGGGAATCAAACTCCTTAGTGCACTATAACATTTAATCTAAGGGCAATAATAACCGTCTACTAAATTGCCAACAAATCCTTGATCACTCTCTTGGGCCCTTTATACCTCTTTGTCCTAATAACATCATAGATTAGATTCACTATCATAAAAAATATCAACCATTGATGCTTAGTGTTGTACTATTCCAAATTGCTCTTAAAATTGAGATTAGGTCTGTCTTCCTCAAACTCAATCATTTAGATTATGGTAGATTTTTTTTCTTGCTCGATCTCTTGGTTATTCTTAGAGTTGCTTCAAGTTGTCTCCTCCTTATGAATTCAGTCTCGACTTTGATTCATAGGCTTATTTATGGGTCCTTATCTTGGAAGTCAAGCAAAAAATCTTACTTCAGCCTTTAGCTCATATTGATTAGAATTTGGCTTTACGATGATTACATAAAATTGTTGTGAACTTAGCAAAGAGCTTAATAGAAACTCGCCTCTTAATCATTCAACTCTAAATCATCTTAAAACAAATTCCATTTTCTTCGCATCGATTTCGGTCCAAGTGGATTTATTTGATAATATAGACATTTATCTTTCTCATTGGTTTAGTTATTTGCCTATGTATAGTAATTGACCATAATATCCTTTCAATTTGATCTATGGGCCTAATTTTGAATTGGACTCAAATTATCCCCAACATCTCTTTGACTTTGAACTTACTTTAGTGATTTCAATTCAGATAGTCCAATCATTTAGCCAAACATCTTTTATAGGCATTAGATTATTAAGTCATAGGTGAATTGACCTTAGTTGATTATTGGATTAAGCTAGATCACTTACCATAACTAGATTGAAAATGAAATATCTAGGTCATATAAACCTGTACCCCATGTTTAATCAAATTGACCATGGTGAAAGCTTGCAATCAGTTTTAATAGATTAAAAGCCTAATAAGCTAAATAAACTATCAATACACTTCTTCGATCTTATAAAGCCAAATAAACCTATTCGATCAACTTAATTAGTGCTAATGAATTTAAAAATTTTAAAAGATAAATTGTAGATAACTTGATCCAAGTTGTTCTTCTTAGTCATAGTTGACCCATTTGACCATTTAATGTTATTAGGACTAATTTAATCAATTTCACCAAATTGAGCCAAACCAATATTTGAAAATCATTTTATTTAATTACCCATATTTGACTTGTCTAATTTGGCTAATTGATTTAGTTGATCCAGTTTACCTTAAATTGCCCTTTTAAGTTTTATTAGCCAATTTGATCAAATTGATTATAAATAATGTATCTAATCGATGTAAGTGGATTCCCATAAATGGCTTAAAGCTAATTATTTATTGGTTAGATCAATTGACCTAACTAAGTTGATTAACTCTGTAGAGAACACTTAACCTTTTTATCAATGAAGCAAGTCACCTTAGATCATCTAGCTAGATTCTTCTTAAGCAAAATTTACCCTTAAATCACATTCCAGATAATTATTCTAATTAATCATAGCCCTCTAACATGAGTCTCTTTAGAGGCATTTGAACCCTTTCGATCAATTTGATCAAATTGAATCCACTCATTCAAATTAAAACTTTTTTTTTTTTTGGAAGGAGGTATCTCTAAATGCTTTATTGATTTGACCGTAAAAACTTATGAATTGTTCTTGGTTAACCCTATTAGCCAAAATAAAAATAAAACAAAAGTTTAAATTTAGCTCATTTCAATGCACATGAAGACAATCAGACTTAGGCCCCATCAATTTACCTAATTGATAGACCCTAAGATCACCATGCTGATAGACTAAGTTCCCCATAGAGTGACCATAAGTTGACGACATCCTTAGAAACCAATTAGACCCTTTGATTGGAAAAATCAAATCCAAATAGTCTTATTGTACCCGATTAAACCCAAATGGGTCCATTTGAGCCAAATTGACCTTAACCTTTAATAAATTTAGTATGAAGCTACCTTTGGATGTGCTTGACCTGAACCAACCTGTTCAACCTATTGAACCATTAATTTGACCATATTTACCAAATGGGTCAAATTAACCCATTTGAAACCAATTTAATTCCAAAGAAATTTAAATTATTTAAACATTTAATTGGTGTTGATATGACTTATATTCAAGTCATTAAAGATATGTATACTAGAGCTGTTACATGTGTTCGAACTGAAGGAAGATTGACCAAATATTTTATTATTTCTGTTGGTTTACATCAGGGATCTGCTTTAAGCCCGTATCTTTTTGCTTTATTTATGGATGGTCTTACTGTGAATTTACAAAAGGATGTACCTTGGTGTATGCTTTTTGTTGATGATATCCTCCTTGGGATAAGACGAGAGAAAAAGCCCAGGAAAAACTTGAATTATGGAGGTCTACATTGGAGTCTAAAGGTCTTCGTTTGAGTAGAACTAAAACTGAATACATGGAATGTAATTTTAGTAATAGTAGCTCTAGTGACAAAAGTGTAACTTTGGGTGATCAAATTATTAATAGGAGTGAACGATTTAGATATCTCGGGACAATTGTTCAAAGCGATAGTGATATAGATGGGGATGTTAATAGTAGAATTCAGGTTGGTTGGTTGAAGTGGAGGAATGCATCCGGCCTATTGTGTGATAGAAAAGTACCGCTTAGACTGAAAGGAAAATTTTATAAGATGGTTGTGAGACTTGCAATGCTCTATGGTGCTGAATGTTGGCCTTTAAAAGAGAAGCATAATGCTAAATTAAGTGTTGTCGAGATGAGAATGATTAGGTGGATGAGTGGATGTAAAGACAAAATGCGAAATGAATATATCTGTAATAGGGTTGGTGTTGCACCAGTGACGGATAAAATTAGAGAGAGTCGTCTTAGATGGTTTGGTCTCATTAAACGTCGACCAACTAATGATCCGATTAGCAGAGTAGATTTTTTAGATACAACTTATGTTAAGAAAGGCAGAGGTAGACCTAGGAAAACTTGGGCTTATTGCATAAAAAATGATCTTAATTTATTAGAATTAAACGAAAACTTGACACTAAATAGGACGCAATGGAGAAAAAGGATTCATGTAGCCAACCCCACTTAGTGGGATTAAGGCTTTGTTGTTGTTGTTGTTGTAAACCTTTAATTGGGTTGATTTAAGGGTCATGGAACTTCATAAGGTTGTTAGAAATTATTCTAACTTTGTCAACCATTAAACTTATGACATTTAACCAATTTGGTCGAATCACGCAATTAAACCCATTTGAACCAAAATGGATCAAATAGAGTGTAACCCATTCCAAAATGAAATAGATTTGTCCAATCAAGTCCAATGGTTACCCAAAACCTTTAATTATCTTAATATAGTAGCCATAAACCTTAGTTATATAAATGTCCAAAGGAAAGTTATCATACCAATGCTATGCCTGATAAGAATAACAATTGAAAATAAGAAATTAATAGCTTTCTTACTACATTGTCCTACAAAATTTGTCCCCCAAATGTTAAATGATTGACTAAAAAATCATGTTTAACCATGGTTAATATTGGCTTAAACTTATTTTAAGATGACCAAGGGGAGTTCTCCAATTAAACTCAATCACCTTCTTAAAGAGATGGTCGCCAATATTTTCAAGTCAATATAATCTCTTGGTTTGACCTTAATAGTCTTATGAACTAAGAAATACTTCTACCCAAGGAATGCTGTAGAGAAACTCTTTCTTATCACATCTAAGCTTTGGATCCTAAGATAAGCACAAATAATATTTTTGAACTCTATCCTTAGATTAATAATATAGATTTCCACCTAATTTTTCCTTAGGATGTCCTGTCAAACTTCAAAATAAATGTGCAATCATCAAAACCTATGTGATAGAAGTTAAAGAAACCCAAAAAAGAGCAAGGAAGGTTTGTTAGACAAGACCTACTGAAAGTGAAATCCTTAATCCAAAAGTTTACACTAAAGCCAAAGTTTACTGAAAGTGGAATTATCTCATATTTAATTAGTTCGCATATTTCCATTAAATAAAAAAATTTTATAATATCCATGAGACCACAAATAATCAATTGCATTAATAAATTATCAAGTTGTATGAGAAATAACTTCATATAATAATAAAAAGAAGATACTGGACCTTTGTAAACTTTTCCTAGCATTTGTAATAATGCAGGACTCGGTAAAGTATTATGTAACTACGAAAAATACAGAAAGTTGGCATCTTAAAAATTAATTACAATGGCCCTTCGATAAAATTTATAGGTCCTTCCTAAAGCATTTTGCAGACCTCCATTAAACTTTATTGTTCTCCACAAAGGTCAATTTATGATAAATTTTAATGGTGACGCTTGAAATTGAATTTGTACAAATAAATAAAAAAAAAAAAAGACGTGGAGGCATTACTTGACAAAAGAAGTATGAAAACAAATTTTCTTAAACTTTTTATTATAGTTATTATAAATCATAGGCACTAAATATATATTTTCTTAATAATCTAAGAGATAAATGAAACTATTATAATATCTTTTGTAGAACCTTATCTTTTTTTTTTCCTTTTCTTCCTACACCCACCAAAAGACATTGAGCAAAAATATTCTTAATAAAAAGAGAGATTTGTGAGGAGATTACTGATCCACCTAAAAATTACATGTTTTTTAGTGTACATTTTATGATCATTTTATGCACATTTTCTATAATATTGCACTTTAAAGAAAGGTTTTTTGTTCTGGTATATTGAATGAAGTATTTTGTATGGCGCCATAGCACCACCCTCGGCGCCATAGCGCCAACTATCGAACAAATTTGGGCGGTATAGCGCACCAGACTGGCGGTATAGCACAGTAACCACCTTTCTATGCATTGAATTTGACCGAATTTTGAATGGGTGCTTGAAGCAACCCTTGATTATTTCAGAGATCTATTAAATGGGAAAATTTGTGCACGAAAAAGAGACTTTTGGAGACATTTAAAAATTTAGAATAAGATTTTAGTGTGTGTGTGTGAGTTTTGTGTTTGTGTGAGAGTTTGGACATTGCTTGAAGGAGACACCAGGATTTGCGTGGGGAGAAGACATAAGGTATTTTGTATTTGTGTTTAAGTTTTTGTTGTTAAGACTCAGCTTTCAATACAAATCATGTGTTTTGTTCTATCTCTATGAATTCTAAGTTGTTCCCTTTCTTTCTCCTTGTATATGGGAATTAATCTTGTCGAATGAGAATGATTTAAAGATTTATTTTTATTCTAAAAATTGTGATGGTATTTTCACCGATTCTTCATTAATTTTGCAATTTTGCCACTTGTGATGTTAAAATCCATTGAGAAACATAATGACCCAGGAGTGCTATGATTTCACCCAACTTGTGAATGCCACACTTCACTTTGGAAAGAGCCGTTGTGATCACCTGAGACATAGTGCAAATAGATAGGGAGAAAAGTTATGATGGGCATAGAATTAATGTTTCTAGGGTAACTGACTAGATTATTTAATCAATTCAGTTTAGAGTTTGGATCGTAAGAGTCCCTAGTAGATCCTATAGATAAGACACAGTGGGTAATCTGGAAGTGAGAGGTCAGAATCTATTCAGCACTAATACACAAGCTCGAGACAAACTTTAGGTTAGCTAATGTTCTTTGCTAGCACCGAGAGGGGGTAAAGGATAAGTATGGTCCTATTTGTCACAATACATCATTTAATATTTGTAATCATTCAAATCCTACACTGATTAACATCTCTTTGCAAGGGAAAGATCTTTTCATAAAATCCATCTCGCTTTTAAACTTTCTTAGTCATTTGAACTTTATCAAACTTTTAAATCTTGTTATTACTTTTTGCTCGAGTTTAGTTTTAACTATTGCAAACCTATCGACATTGTTCTCCTATCATATGTATCTGCAAATTTGATATAAGTTTTTGCAAGTTAATATTAAGAGTTGTAATGTTCCCCGTGGGATCGATACTGGAGTTTTTAAGAAAAATCATATATTACTTGAAATGATACGTATACTTGCGTAGTATCCCTAACTTGAAAACTTATTATATATTTTATAAATCATTTCACTTATTCACACAAGCTGCTAAATATAATTTGGGACAAGTTTTTTGACAATTTTAAGAAAGATAAATATTAACAAAATTGCGGGTCGGGTCAACTACTTGCTTGGACATAATAGTTTCATTGATGCTTTGAAAAGGGGTTGACTTTTATGGTTTCTTCATGCTCATGTTACCCCGCATGTAAGACAAATATTGTTGTATGGTTGTGTTATTCTGGTGGAGAACACAATGGAAGGTATCTTTGTTGCAAATAAGGAAGGCTTTGAGAGCATCATGGTGTAAGAAGAGGCAGTCTTAGGATAAAATGTGTTTGTAAAGGTTTCTTAAGGAGTAATAATTTTTTTAATGCAAATTGTATAGGAATCTGAGATTTAGCTATTACGCCCATTAAAAGCTCTATTTTCTATACATTATTACATTAAAGTTGCAGAGGTTTGGAGTGACAATGTTTGGTACAGCTCGAAACATAGTGGGTATTGACTGGATGAGCTTCATTCATATACTTTTTGATAGAGACAAACTTGATTATGCTCGGGTGAAAGAAGAGAAGGTGGTTTTATTTATGAATTCTCAAAAAATTCATGCTTTTGATGTGGTGCCAGAAATTGCTATTGTTTGGGATAATTTGTTGAAGCCCTCTCACGCATTATTTGCATGGAGGCTTCAATTTAATTTTTAATCGATGGATGATTCTTTAAAACTGAAAGTGCCTATCTTTCCTTTGATTTGTTTCATGTGTAGGAAAGAGGAGGGATCTCCTTTGCTCTTATTCTTTTGCTCAACCTTCCTTATTTCACCTCATGCAACCTTAGTGATTTGTGGGATTGTTAGTGTCATTTCATCAATCCATTGACGAATTGCAATAGAAATTTTGCCACATCATCGTCATCAGGAATATTGTTTTGCTATTCTGTAATTATTATTATTTGAGTTTGTATTTTTTTCTCAGACTTCACTATTATGTAATGTTAGTTTGAGTGCTGGCCATATGCCACCATGCTTATGCATATGTACACCTGAACTTCAATCTCTGTAATTACAGACCTAAACTTCAGTTTTTACCAATATGCTACCTTGCTTATGCATGAAAAAGGTATATCTAGCTTTTTAAAAGTTAAAAATAGTGGTATTTTTTATTTAATATGAATGATTTGGGCGGTATTAATGTAAAAATTCTTAAGTAAAAGTGTTAGTTATGTAAATAATAGGAATTGGGTGATATGGATCTTATCTTAATTTCTTTCTCTGTAGAATGGAAACTAAAATTGCATTCTTATGTGATTTATGATCCCACTTGTCTTTTTTTCCTAAAAGGCTAGTAGAAACATATAAATATGACATTTTATTGCATGTTTTTTATGGGCTTTAGTGGATATCATCTCCCCTCGTGCAAACAAAATGGTTGTTTTGGATCGGATTCCTCCTGTTGAATTGATCGATTCCTCCACTAAGCACTGGCACTTGAGATTCTAACAGTTGCAGTATTGAAGTGGGCGAAACAATGTTGTTTTTTGTTTCTCTGTCTTTTGAATTCCTTACAAAGTTATTAGATTTCTGAAATGTATGTTTTTTTTTATTTTAATTTCAGTTTTTGCGGAACATGGAAAAGGAAATGATGAAGCTAACTTCGAAATGTCCATAGGAAGTGAGATTTGTGATCAGGAACAGATTGAACCTGCTCAGTTTTCTAAAACTATCTCTCTAACGGCCGCAATTGATCATCAAAATCTAAATGTATTGAAAGAAACAACTCGTAATGAACCAGGTACACACCTTATTCCTCATGAATCACAATTTTAAACTTTTATTTCATTCAGATCCTGATACCAATTTTCTATTTGAATTTTTATCAGTAACTGAAACTGAGCCATCAAAATAAACTTCTCAGCGAGCAAAACACATAAAAATCTATCCAGTTCTTAATGAAATTGAGGAGAGAATAATGCCTGAAACACCTACAACTTCTTCCAGTGCTGAAGAGAGCGATGAAATCTCAGTTGAGTCTCGGAAGGGTAACCAGAAGTCTATGGAAGATGATGATGTTAAGAATCTCATTACTCCGGATGAGTCCTTTGCTGAATTTGAGGAGGAGAGGCTTGCTATACTTGAGCAGTTAAAGGCTTGGGAGGATAAGATTTTCACAATGGATGATGAGCATGATTCTTTTAATTCAAAACCTATATGTAAAAGTTGAAGTTTAGTTGTTAGGTTTGTAAATGCAAAATAATTGAGTGATATATATATATATATAAATCTTTCTTTATATTATCATATCAGATATACCACTTCCCAATTGATAGAAATTAATATATTGTCATAGGATGGTTCTATGATTAAAATCTATCTAATCTAGAAGTATTTTTCAGATTATGCTATAAAGTGGCCAGCAAGTGAGCCCTCAATTTTTTTTATTTTGAGCTTGTGAATCTCATTATTGGCAGTTCTCATAATAATCATACATTTATTATTGCTTACTATTAATGTTGCTTATCATTATTAGCAGTTCTCTCTAGCAGTTCAAACAATACAAATAAATCTAAAAAATTTCAAACAATTCGAACAATTCAAACAACTCAGATATTTCGAACAATTCGAATTAATTTCGAATTGAGCTGAACACGAGCGGCTACTTCACGAACAATTTCGAACACGAGCCTATTTCAAACACACTTAATTTCAAACGAACCGAACACAAACATGAACTTTATTCGTTCATGTTCGGTTCATTTACACACCTACCTATTCAGGACACAATATACAGATATTCAGGCATATTGCACGCTTTAAGAAGAAACCAACATAGAATCACGAGTAGTTTATAAATATACAATAAATAAAACAGTAAATTATTTAAGAGCTCGTAGGTTGGGAACTTGTATACAATTAAGAACATGTTTGGTTTAGTTCTTCAGCTGCATTTTTTTGAATCAATCTAACCTATCATAATTTTAATTCATTAAAATAATAAAAACAACAAAGCCTTAATCCCACTAAGTGGGGTCAGCTACATGAATCCCTTTTCTCCATTGCGTCCTATTTAGTGTCAAATTTTCGTTTAATTTTAATAAATTAAGATCATTTTTTATGCAATAAGCCCAAGTTTTCCTAGGTCTACCTTTGCCTTTCTTAACATAAGTTGTATCTAGAACATCTACTCTCCTAATCGGATCATCAGGTGGTCGACCTTTAATGTGACCAAACCATCTAAGGCGGCTCTCTCTAATTTTATCCGTCACTGGTGCAACACCAACCCTATTACGGATATATTCATTTCGCATTTTGTCTCTAAGTGTAAAGCCACTCATCCACCTAATCATTCTCATCTCAGCAACACTTAACTTAGCATTATGCTTCTCTTTTAAAGGCCAACATTCAGCACCATAGAGCATTGCAGGTCCCACCACCATCTTATAAAACTTTCCTTTCAGTCTAAGCGGTACTTTTCTATCACACAATAGGCCGGACGCATTCCTCCACGTCAACCAACCAACCTGAACTCTACTATTAACATCCCCATCTATATCACCATCACTTTGAACAATGGACCCGAGATATCTAAATCGTTCACACCTTTTAATAATTTGATCACCCAAAGTTACACTTCTGGCACTAGAGCTACTATTACTAAAACTACAGTCCATGTATTCAGTTTTAGTTCTACTCGAACGAAGATCTTTGAACTCCAATTTATTATTTATTAATTCATTAAAATAATAAATGAGAAAAAAAAGAGAAAATTTTAAGCTAGAATATTTTGAATACCACTCAAATCTTATGTATTTACACACTTAAACTTCAATTAAAATTTAAAATAGTGGTGTTTTTTTATGTGATGTAAAAGATTTGGTTGATATGAATGTAAAAAAGTAAAATTTTTGTGTAGATGCCATTACATATGAATCGGGTGGGATGCAAGTAAAAGTCCCATATTTTAGTCAAAATGAATCTCAAAATCATTAGATTTGTTTCTAGATTATTTAAACGAATTCACATATTTAATATTAATCTCAAAATAAATCAACAGCTTTGAGACTATCAAAACAGGCTTCAACTATTCTCAAAAACACTTGAATAAGTACAAAGATTAAACATAAAAATTATTCATGGAGTTAAAAATTTAAAGTTACGGCGAAAGAAACTAAGAAATGACGGACTTAATAGGAGAAAAAGGCCAGCAGCTTACTCTTTATATTTCAGTTGTCTACGAGCTCTCATCTTTTTCTTCATGAGGCGCACAATTTCCTCAGGCCTGTGCCACCATGTAGGAGTCAGCACAATACTTCGTATCAACCAATCGTCGCTCTCCTCCGACATATAAGAGAATTTATCATAAGCTCGCTTCCATTTATCCATGGCTCGTTTCAGTCTCAGGCTCGGCACGCCGCCAAGAAGATATTTGATGTAGTCTCGGGCGAGCTTAGTTAGTTCCGCACCTTTGATTATGTAAATATACTGCAGCAGGAAAACAGAAAAAAGAAATTTGCATATTTACCACACAATTCTTATGGAATTACATGTCTAACACTTAAAGTTTGATGTTTATATTTATAATACATAGTACTATAAGCCTATGCATAAAAAGGTACATTTAACCTTTTAAAAAGTTAGTATAAATGGAACTTTTAACGAGATGTCGAGTATTTGCGTGTTATGAATGTAAATATTAAGGTTTGGGTGTTAGATATGTAAACATATGAGAATTGTGTGGTATTATTATGCAAGTACCCCAAGAGATAATAATTAATCAATCCTTGATCTCAAAGAGAAGGAGAGAGCGGAATTTTTAAAGAATCTCGCAATGTTTCAATGCTTTCTGAAGGCAAACTGCTTTAACTGCCACCCTCATGTATATGGCGGGACTCCACAGTTATCCTGATTGGATTTTTGTAATGGGTTGTATGTTTTAGTAGTTAAATAATTGTAATAGGTAATTAATGGGTCATATAAAGTATTTGGAATTCCAATAAATGCTCACAATTGGAAGTGTTAGGAAAGAGCAATTTTTGGAGCTGGCGGCTTCTTTGAATCCGATATTATCATGATCTCAATGATGGGGTTTAATCATATTCATTATATGAACATAGCAATGATGGTTTCATATTAAATACAAAGACAAGGAAGATCTGCATATATACCACTCAAACCTTATGTATTTACATATCTAACACCCAAACTTCATGTTTTGCTTTTTAAAAGTTAAGATGGTGGTATTCTTAATGTAAAAAAGTAAAGTTTAGGTGTTAGATATGTAGAAACATAGAAATTGGGTGGTATGCATGCAAGATGCCCCTTTATAAAATTACAAGCCATGAGACGAAAGTGTTTGAGAATGGTACCACAAATATGAAGGCAAGAGTGGCAAGAACAACTTGCAACGTCTCATCTAAAATTCCAGCAAAACCTTCATCTTCCGTGTCATCGGAGCCGCCGCCGCCACCACCACTCCAAGGAGGATTTCCGTCACCGCCAAATTCCTGTTGCTGCATCTGATCCCTCCGCATATCTTGGACTGTTTTTTCACCTCTCAACCCCCTAAATGCATCCTTTAGTGAATCCCATGAAAATCCCTACAGATGTCGGAAAAATAACATAATAAATAAACCTAGTTTTGGATATTGTCAAATCAGGCAACCAAGCAATCACTGCTATTGTAACCATGCCATGCGCTCTATCGCCGTTGCTTAAACCAAAAAACTGACAAAAATTATGCTCTTACTGGCTCAAGCGCGAGCAAGCTTAAGAAATTAAGCCAGGAATTAGCACAATATAGAAATGGGAGAAATATACATACGTAGTTAACAACTCTTATGTATTTTCATATTTCACATATAAACTTTCATATTTACATCCATAACACTTTGGTGCTTTAAACTTTTACATGAAAAGGCATATTTTACTTTAAAAAAGTGTGGTGCCGTTTTTGCTTTGATACTGAAGATTCGAGTGTGATATATGTAAATATGAAAGTTTAGGTGCGGTATATGTAAATACATAAGAATTGTGTGCCATGTATGTAAATGCCCCTAGAAATTAATGGTGTGCATATTTCAATTCACTGTTCACTGACAAAGCCAATTGGAAAACGACTTTGCTAACCAACTTAAGTATTTATCAAAGAAATAAATCATCTAAAAATGGAACAAGAAGATCTTTGTTAGACCGGCATCTATGTCGCCATCCGCCTCAGGCTCCACTAAGAGGATGTCGAGCCAACCAAATAACTTGAAGACTTATGTAAGGCACAAGACTAAAAGCGCAATTTAATCATTTGTTAGTTATTATTGTGTGTATAAATAGGGCTTAACATGTTTAGAGTTATGTTATGTGATTGTTGTCTTGAATCCTAGGGTTATGGTTAGGATGAGAATTGTCTAACTCTCTAATTGTAGGTTTATCCTTTATGTATATGAAATTGTATTATTTTGATTGATACCGGAGGAATAAAATCAATTTATGTATCCCTAATTTCTGCAAAAACTTATCGTGTTCCAATCAATCTAATAATTGAGTTGACAACTGTAGTTGTATAATACTAACATGAAGGGTTTGAATGCACGCCACTAAATTTTGTGTATTTCCATATCAAACAATTAAGCTTTTATATTCAATAATATAACACAATGATTTTTAAATTTCATCAAAACATATACATGAAAGCTGTATTTTACTTAAATAAGTTGATGGTAGTGGTACTTTTGATGCTATCAAAAGATGAGTAAGTCATATAAGTAAATATTTAAAAATTTAGTTATGAAATATGTAAATACACAGGAATTCATTCGTAAGCAGACTAATCCCCCCTCCCTTATTAATACTATTGAACTAATGGGGAGAAAAGTTGAGCTAAAAGAATATGTGTGGGAACGAAGCATAGAAAACAACATAATTAGATTAGCCAATCACCTTGTTTTCATCTCTCAAGTTCCTTTTTCCTCCAAACAAGCAAGTCGGAGCACATGTTTTGCACTTCGTCATACTGCAAACTATGTTTTGCATTTTTCGATGCTGTAGTATTGGAGTAGGAGAAATACATAAAACTGCCATATGAACGAAGGTAACCTGAGATAAAGAGCATGTTGTGCTGATTCTCTTAGTAGTTCAGAGGTATTGAATACATTATTCTGGGTCCAGCTCATCCTTTATCAGAGTGCTGAGCAACTTAAATAATAATAAAGGTATAGAAAATGCCACAGATCATATAACAAAGGCCAAGTTTTGCATGATAACATCAGAAGGTCGTCATATCAATACCTTACATTTTTTTTTTCAGAATTAAAAAGGTTTATATCAGAAATATTACATATGAGAAAATTAACTAGTTCGCAGGGCTGTAAGTGAACCAACGTATCAAATGAATAACTCAAACTCAACTTGATAAATACTTGTTTATGTTTATTCAAGTTAAGTAGCTAAATAAGTTTGAGAGCTATTTTAAAACTCAAAAGTTAAATGAACCAATTTTTAACACAATCCAACTTATTTATGTGATTTCACGATTTGTGGTTCAACAAATAGCTTACTTGTACATCATTAATGTGGTTGCACAAATCTCCGTGAGATCCGACGATTGCATGAGGAAAAAAGCAGATGCATGAACATTCATCATTGCATCAGAGTGTTGAGCAACTTAAATAATAATAAAGGTATAGAACATGCCACAGATCATATAACAAAGGCCAAGTTTTGCATGATAACATCAGAAGGTCGTCATATCAATACCTTACATTTTTTTTTCAGAATTAAAAAGGTTTACATCACAGAAATATTACATATGAGAAAATTAACTAGTTCACAGGGCTGTAAGTGAACCAACGCATCAGATGAATAACTCAAACTCAACTTGATAAATACTTGTTTATGTTTATTCAATTTAAGTAGCTAAATAAGTTTGAGAGCTATTTTAAAACTCAAAAGTTAAATGAATCAATTTTTAACACAATCCAACTTATTTATGTGAGTTCACGATTTGTGGTTCAACAAATAGCTTAATGTGGTTGCACGAATCTCGGTGAAATCCGACGATTGCATGAGGAAAAAGCAGAAGCATGAACATTCATCATTGCATCAGTCAGTCAAATTTCGGGCCATCCAATTGAACCTCTGATCGAACCAAGAAATACCGCGCGCATAAATTGATGATTAATCAGCCGACGCTTGGCATTAGGAAGATCAATAGCCGTCTAAGAGAGTTCCTTTTACATAGGCACATCGACTGAAGGAAGGCTGCCTGTACGATTGCGGTACATACCTTCTGCTTGACGGAACAATCACTTCCGTGGACGATGAGCCCTCGCAACAATTTGGAAGAGGCTATGAAAATCATCCGGTCGGTGGATACTTTCGGCTGATCAAATGAATACTAGGCGAACAAACCAAAGAATTAAGAACGCGAAACAATGTCAAATATGATTACAAATATAAAATGGAGCCAGCGATTACAGAGTCAAAGTGTATTTACGTTAGTTGCAAATATGTAAAAATATAATGATTCCTAAATGATTATAACGTTCTCATTAAATGGTGACAATCGTGTAATTTATCATACCCTTCTTATAAGTTATAAATAGGAGGGTTATTTTTCACGAAAATAGGTTATTGAACAATTCCCCAAAAATTAAGTATTACTTATGTCTTATTTTTCTCCTACTCTCTTTTCACTTGTTCGGCCAATGCACTATTCCATAAGCGTGATCCACAGAAAAATTTAGGATTCAACATCCTAAAAGGTGCGATGAGCATGAAATCATGTCTTCAACAAGAAGTGGAGAGCGTCAAGGCGAAGGAACACAACAAGGAGAAGCCTCTAATATGGAGTCCGTGAGGGAATTCGTGCAACAAAAAATTCAACTCCATGATAGGATGGCAGGTCAGATGGCAAAGTTAACGTGTGACGCCTGAAGGGACAGCGCAACCTCTCCCACAACCTCATCCAGCAGCACCCGAACGTCAAGATCCGGCTCAGGCAGTTGAACATTGGAGGAGTCCCAGTACCAAGACATTGTTAGGTCCATGCCAAAAAAAAGATCGTAACCAAGGCAATTAGAAACTTATTGCCGATTGAAGAATGCGATCCCCCGACATATTATTGAAGGTGAGCCCCCAAAGAAATTCAAGGTTCTCTCCTTAGAACCGTACAAAGGTCAGAGTGACCCGGTCGATCATGTTGCATCCTTTGAGTAGGCAATTTGGCTTCTCAAAATTTCCGACGCGCTGAAATGTTGACTATTCTAGAATACTATGAGAGATTCCACTCTCAAATGGTTCAATGAACTCTATTGAAATTATCAATTCGTTTGAAATGGTACAAAGGTCGGAGCGACCCTGCCGATCATGTTGAGTCCTCTGAGTCGGCAATTTGCCTTCTCAAAATTTCCGACATGTTGAAATGTCTACTGTTCTACACTACTCAAAGAGATTTCACTCTCAGATGGTTCAATGGACTCCCTGTTGGAATTGTCAATTCTTTCAAAGAGTTGAAAAACTATTTTTGGCACAGTTTGGTAGCGCCCAGAAGCTTGCAAGGATTTAGACTCCCTATGGTATGTAAAATAGGGATCGAACGAGAGCGTGCGGGCATACATTACACAGTTCCAGAAAGAGATGCTCAAGATACAATACCTAGAGCCAGCAGCTGACAAAGCCGCCATGCCGCAATGACTAAAAAATCCACAGTTCAAGTATTTCATGGGTTTGAGGAAACCAGAAACTTTAGTCAAACTCTTGGAGTTGGCTAACGACCACATTACGGCCAAAGAATACATGAATCAGTCTGTTACGAAAGGCAAAATGTCTGACTGGCAATCAAGAAAGAAGGGCTCCAGAGATGATGGATGGAGGGAGAAGGATGGTTCTCGTCTGAACCATAAAAGAGGCCATTTTTCCTACAAGGACAGGGAAGCCGAACCAAACGCGCGTAAATGCATCCGATCGAATGATCGCCGTGAGCGATCGTGGAATATCAAGGCCCACAAAGCTTAGGGTCTCAATGGCAGAACTAATAGACACCATACAAGACAAAGAATGCTTCTGAAAGGCCAACACCATGAGAATCGAGCTTCTCTCCAAAATCCAAACAAGTATTGTAAGTACTATAGAGATCACGGGCATGATAAGGAAGAATGCAGGCACCTCCATAGCTTGGTAGAAGAGTTAAGTGTGAGCCGGAAAACTCAAGGAGTTCATGGCCCCAGAAGCACGTACTCAGCTATAGGGGAAAGCACCTGCAAAGAACGAATTGGATGGACCTCTCTGGGCTAATACATCCACATAATTGGGATAGTATCAACGATACTGGGAGGTGACTCAATCCGAAGTCCCGAAGAAAAAGGAGTTGATCGGGGGAATACTACGTCATGGCTTTTGTCCAAACAAGAAAGCCCCATCCCACGATCATTTTCACTGATGCAAATTTACCTCCAGCCAGAAACCCATATAACGACGCTATCATCGTTATTGCACTAATTAATAACTATCAAGTAGGCAGTACTTTCGTCGATACAGGTAGCTCATGCAATATTTTGTTCAAAGCTACCTTTAACAAAATGAATTTAACGATCGAACGTTTGGTAGCGCCGACTGACCCACTATGTGAGTCTTTTGGCGAACGAAAAGTGGTGTTGGGCATAATTGTGTTGTCTGTCACCTGGGGCAAGGACAAAAGCCAGATCACAAACATGGAAGACTTTTGGCGATCGATGCGCCACCAACTTACAACGCAATTTTTTGTTGTCTGCTCCTCAACAATTTTCGGGTCGTGGTGTCAACCTACCATGCAGTCGTAAAGTTCCCTTGCGAAAGAGAGATTGATACCATACGTGAGAATCTGGAGCAGTCACGAAAATGTTATCTTCGGACAGTAGGAACATAGAGCACGAAGTGCTGAATATACAACACCAATGAGAATAAGACTTTGAAACATATGAGGCCATGACCAAAATCCTTGTAAATCTCAAGGGCCTAGGTAAAATTTTTCTAATCAGTGAAAACTTTGATGCATGTCACAAAGAAATTTTAATGCAGACTCTTCAAAAGCATCGCGATGTCTTCGCCTAGTTGGCCGCTGAAATGTCAAGCATTCTCACTAACGAAGTTTGTCAGCACCTCAACGTCGGCTCATCCGCCCGGCCTGTGAAGCAAAAGTTTTGATTGTCGGCAACAACTTTGGTAAAACCGATTCGAGAGGAGGTACAGAAGCTCTTG
This sequence comes from Papilionanthe hookeriana x Papilionanthe teres, assembly GCA_022702705.1. NCBI lineage: Eukaryota > Viridiplantae > Streptophyta > Magnoliopsida > Asparagales > Orchidaceae > Papilionanthe > Papilionanthe hookeriana x Papilionanthe teres. The sequence continues at coordinate 6,038,639 of CM040421.1, forward strand.
GAGGTGAGCTACATCAGGGAGGTGAAATACACCTCCTGGGTATCCAATGTAATCAAGGTGCAGAGATCCAACAACAAGTGCAAATGTACGTGGACTTCACAAATTTGAATGTCGCTTACCCCAATGACGAGTATCCACTACCTAGGATTGAAGCGCTAGTGAACTCTGCTATCAGATACTCGGTCATGAGTTTCATGGATGTGTTGCATTTGGCCAATGTTGAGAAGACAGCTTTTATTACTAGTGAAGGTTTATTTTATTTTACTATAATGCCCTTTGGGCTAAAAAAATTTGGTGCTACCTATCAGCATCTTATAGATGTAATCTTTTTAAGTAAAAAGAAAGAAATAGTCTACGATGACGATGTTCTAGTAAAATGCAGGTCGTCCGAGCAGCATGTAAACAATTAAAAAGAAACCTTCCAAATTCTCAGGAAATATAACATGAAACTAAACCCGTTAAAATGCACATTTGGGGCTTCAAATGGAAAATTCTAAGGATACCTCTTGACACTCGAAGGCATTAAAGGCAATCCCGAGAAAGAAAAGGCACTCCTGAGCATGTCTTCTCGGAATACCAAAAAAGTGCAGAAGCTGACAGGTGGAATCGTCGCATTGCGCAGATTCATTTCGAAATCATGGGACAAATGTGCGGCTTTCTTTAAAGTACTAAGAAAAGCTTAGAGGTTCAGATGGTCGACCAAGTGCGTGCAGACCTTCCAAAGTTTGAAACAGTCACTAGCATCACCATCATCGTTGCAAAGTCCGAAGACAAAGGAAGAACTCTCGTTATATTTGGGAGTTAGTTTGTATGCCATGAGTTAAGTTCTGGTTCGAGAGCAGTTCGGCAAGCAACTCTCCGTCTATTACACCAGTTGAGTACTCAAGGAAGCCGAAGTCAGATACCCTATTATAAAAAAATTAACGTTTGTTTTGATTGTCTCTGCTCACAGGTTCCGGCCGTATTTCCAAACGCACCCAATTAGAGTGATCACTAATCACCTGCTCCAATTTATACTCACACGACTGGAACACTCTGGTCAACTACTAAAGTGGGCAATAGAACTCAGCGAGTATGGCATCAACTACGTCCCCCGGACAGTGATCAAGGCTCAGGACGTAGCAAATTTTCTAGCGAACTTCTCTGAACCAGATGAATAGAACGATAAATCCGAAGCAAACGAACAAACCTGGATTGTCTATGTTGATGGAGCTTCCGGCCCAGTTAGAGCAGGAATTGGGCTAGCGTTATGCAGTCCGACCAGAGAGCATATCTATCATTCGATCATTAACGATTTTGAGGAAACAAACAACCAGGAGGAATATGAAACGCTGATAGTCGGTTTATGGCTAGCTAATGAAATAATAGTCTGGCATCTAATCATAAATCAGACTCACAGCTTGTCAATCAAGTTAATGGGGAATTTGAGGCTCGAGATGAAATGGTGGCCAAATACTTGAACAAGGTGAAGGCAGAGATAGGGAAGTTCTCAAACTTTCGCATCTTACATGTAGGATGAGAGGAGAACCAAGTGGTGGACCTCTTATCAAAGAACACATGCTTCGAAAACAAGGTGCCCCGGAGGCTTTCCAAACCAACCATAGAGGTGTCGGAAGTAATGGAGGTAGAAACCGAAGATTTGAAAAATTGGGTCGACGCCTGCGTCCACTACCTCAAGATGAAAAAAACCTCGAAGTGAGAGATCCATGAAGGTTCAAATTTAAAGTCGCTCATATCTCCTTGGAGATGCACTCTTCCGAAGGTCAACCACGTTTTTGCTTCTAAGGCGCCTCAAAGAAAAGTAGGTGGAGGAAATCGTCCGAGAAGTGCACTCGAGAAAATGTGAAAGTCATTCGCGGAAATACTTTAGCTCATCGTGTTAGAGGCAAGGTTATTGCTGGCCAACCTTCATAAAAGACGTGAAATAATTTTCTCGAAGATGCGAGTAATGACAGAAATATGCTCCACTACAGCATCAGTTGACACAGAAATTACAACCGATTGTAAGTCCCTGACCATTCGCTGTTTGGGAACTCGATATCCTCGGGTCATTTCCACCTTCGAAAGGCAACGAAAGTTCTTTTTGGTCGTCGTGGATTATTTTTCAAAATGGATAGAAGCAAAAGCTTTCGCCGAATAATACTGACATAGTCCCAAATTTTATCTGGACAGACATATTTTGTTAGTATGCCTTGCCCCAAATACTCATTATGGACAATGGAACACAATTCGTTGTTTAGGGGGTGAGAGATTTTTGTTAGAGTCAGAGGATCGACCTCAAGTTTGCATTTGTGCATCAACCGCGAACCAATGGCCAAGCAGAGGCTGCGAACAAATCATCCTAAACCTGCTGAGGAAAAAGGTTCAGGACGCTAGAGGTAATTGAGTGGAATTGTTTCCTTCGGTCCTTTGGTCCATTTGAACCACTCCATCATCATCGACCGAACAAAAATCATACGTACTCTCTCATGGAATGGAAGTCATCGTACCAATCAAGTACAATCACCACAGTCATAGGGTATTTACTGCAAAGTCTTTTGATGAAGAGAGACTCGCTGACTGGCAAGATGCAAATGATGACGGAACTTCGCTCACCCTTAACCTCCAAGAGAAAATTCAAACAAATGTTGCCCTAAGTCAAAAAGAAATAAAAAGATATTGTCTACTAACATAACAAGAATGTCCGGGAAAAGACAATCGCCCCCGATGACCTCGTCTTGAAGAAAGCCAATCTGGTAGCAAGAGGGCCCTTTATCATCAACCATCAAGTCGCCCCATGAGCTTACAAATTAAAGTCCTATTCGGGAAAAAGTCTCCAACGGGCATTGAGTGGAGACGACCTTAAGAAGTTTTACTCTTGACAAGATTGTTTCGTATCTCTGTTTGAACGACAATATTACAGTGAAGGAATTTTTGTCTTGCCTCCTTGTGCAAAAAGTATGGTGAGAAGTTATAAACTCAGAATTGAAAAAAAAATGCTCAGGAAACCGAAGGAGTGATGAACCTCAAGTCACAACGAAATTTGGAGAACTGGATTAGTCATACAAAGACGACCAAAAAACGTTCGAGTGTTTGGTCGCAACAAAGACGATAAAAAAAACGTCTTGACGCTAGGTCCTATTAAACATAATTGGAAAGTGCTCCAATGTTTAGTTGCATTAAAGAGGCTCGGAAGTGTTCTGACGCTTGGTCACATTAGAGATGACCCAAAAGTGTTATTACGCTGGGTCGCATCAAAGACGACCCGCAAGCATTATGACACTAGGTCGCGTTAAAGATGACCCTGATAGCGTTCTGAAGCAAAGTTGCAGTCAAGATGACCCCGATAGCGTTCTAAAGCAAGGTCGCAATAAAGACGACACTAAAAGCGTTTCGAAGCAAGATCACGGTAAAGACAACCCGGAAAGCATTCTGATGTAAGGTCGCAGTAAAGACGACCCTAAAAAATTCAGAAGACTAAAAGCGTTCTAACGTGAGATTGCAGTAAAAAAAAATCACACGAAGTATCCTGACGCGGGGTCATAAATTAAAGACTTCAATTCTTAAAACTTAAATTAGACTAAGTAAGAAAGGCAACCGAATCATAAAAACAATAGAAAGAAAAAATAGTAAGTGTGCCAAGCACATGATCACAAGAAGAAGCGATCAAAAAAGTCATATTTCATTTATAAGAAAAACTATTATAAAGTCCTTGCATCATTCATTATTTGTACACACATTAAAAAAAGAGAGAAAATAAGAAGAGGGAATCCAAATTTACGGTTCTTTGGGTCGGAAGTTAGACGAGCCGCCATCCGCCACGTCGTCGCCCTCAGATTACCCGCGGTGCTGAGATGCAGAAAAAGCATCATAAAGTTTCTTGAATTTGTTGAGGTTGGAGTACTTGGGGGTCAACTATACCCACTCTAACAAATTTGTCGAACACAATTTTATATCCGACCACCAAGTACTCAACCTGCGCCATAAGATCTTCAACCGCCTTCATGGTGGACATTCATTCAAACATTTCAACATTCTCCTCCTGGACAACGGATATCCACCCAGATGCTATTTCTAACTCAATATGGGCGTCCTTTAAATCTGTCTCTACCTCGGATGCCCTCATAGTGGCCAGCTCTAGCAGCTCCCTAGCTTTCGCCTAAAGTTTGGCGGCCCTCTCCCTCATAGACAGATAGAGAGAAGTCATGTGGTCAGTGGAGGCGTAACCCAGGAGCTGCAAACGGTCGAGCGATTGACACAGTTCAGCCGGGCAGAGATCATCAAGACGTTTTCCAAGCCAGCTGAACACAGTACATCAGCAAAAGTAGACATACACGGCAAATGCTAAGTTCAGAGAAAACAAATCCCTCTCAATATTTACTAGCACAAGACTGGAATTGGAATTCATGAAGACCTTTGGTCATCCTTTTTCAGAGGGATCTATCAATCAAGACCCCCCTTCTTACTTCTTGGTGGTGTTGGGATGAAGGAGTCAGAGCTCAAGGCTAAAGCCTTACCTTTCCGTCTACGTTCGGCTGCCTCGGCCGATTCAAAACTCTTCTCTTCACCTTACTCTAAACTTCCATCAGTTGTTCCTCCCTCAACTTGTGCAGTCTAAACCGAAGGCGATAGGGGGATTGTCTACTTATCTCAACTCTCTCGAATAGAGGGATGAAACCCGTCTTCAATGACCGAAAGGCCTCCTGTGAGTGACGCTAGAAAGATCTCCCAGAGTCGGACAGAAAGTAAGACGGAGTTGCTTCATCCTTTGAGTCACCTAGACAACCGGTGCAGGTTTCTGTTCGATCAATATTAAATCATCAGCCACCTTCCTTCGTCTCTTTAGTTTCTCTCACAGGAAATCCATCGGCTTGCTTTTGCTTTCTTGGCACCTTCTTAGAGAGTCGGGCGGCCTTAGGCTATTACTAGAAGTTGTCAAATCAGGTGGGTGGTTTCATACTTTCAAGGAGGCAAACCAACCTGCTAACTGGATCGCTATAGCTGCTTGGAAATTAAGTACAACTTTTTGCAGCTCTACTCCCCCTTTTTTAGTTATTTTGCTTCAAGAGGATACCCTTTCCCTCCCTTACGTAAGCGCCTCATTTTGATGTAACATTTTTTTATGATTAATATAGTTTATATATATATATATATATATATATATATATATATATATATATATATATATATATATACATATATACATATATATATATATACACACACATATATACACACATATTAAAAAATCTAATTAATAAAAAATAACTTAAATAAAATTAAATTAAATCCACCAGTTTGTATTCCTCTTTCCCATTCCTACTCGAAACTCTAGCTTATCTCCCTCCAAACTCTCCCGGTTCCGCCCAAAACCATCGCCTTGGTGGCAGAAAACTTTGTAATACAGTGGTGATTAGAGCTAGCTGAGAATGCAACGAAAAAATTGTGGCTTACAGAGGCCTCCTAACTCCCATCTTTCTCCTCCTTCAGCTCTACTCCTACCAGAAACAATTCAGGAAGGCAACCCTCGTCTTTCTTCCCCTTCCTGCCACCCGCCTTCGAGTGTTTCAACACACGCCCTAATAATAGTGAGAAGCAACACAGAAAACCAAGGAGTACAATTATTAACGATCTAAGTATGAGTAAGTTTATCATTTAATTCTCTTATTCTTATGACAGTTGTCAATATTAAAGAAATAAGAGAATCGAAAACTAATTATTTACAACAATAATGTGGCTTCACAAATCTCAAGGAGATCCAATAGGTCGCACAAGAAAAGCAGCAGAAGCGCGAACGTTCAATTTTGCACTAGTCTGACAAATTTTAGATAGATCAAACGAACATCTAACCGAACCAAGGAACGCTGTGCGCATAATTTGATGATTAATCGTCGAGGTTTGGCATTAGGAAGATCAATAACCGTATAAGAGAATTCCTTTTGCATAGGCACATCGACCGAAGGAAAGTTGCCTCTCACTGCCTAACGGAACAAATTCTTTCACGAGGACAATGAGCCCTCACAACGAATTTCTTTAGAAAAGGCTATCGAAAATCATTTGATCAATGGATACTCTTGGCCAACCGAATGAATACTAGACAATCAGACCAGATAGTTGCGAGAGCAAAATGATGTCAAATATAGTTACGAACACGAAACGGTGTAGGCAGCGGTTATAGGGTCAAAGTGTGTTTACATTAGTTGCAAATATGTAGAAGTATAATAATTCATAAATGACTATAACGTTCCTATTAAATGGAAACAATTGTGTGCCATACCCTTCCCATGATTTATAAATATGAGGGTCATTTTCATGAAAATGAATTATTGAACAATTCCCTAAAAATTAAGTATTGCTTATGTCTTATTCTTCTCCTACTCCCTTTTCCTCTCATTCAGCCAATGCTATATTACTTGGGAGTGATCCACAGGACAAATTCAAAATTGCTAATGCCTCGACAGTAAGCTCAACGATAGCACTTGCAGCAATTAATTTAAGTGAATTTCACATAGATAGACCAAAATTTTATTGTATTTACATATCTCACATCTAACTTTTACATACATAGCACTTTTGCTTCTTTAAACCTCTACAAGAAAATGTGTATTTCACTGTTAAAAAGTGGTAATAGTTCTATTTTTGGTGTGATATTAAATATTTAAGTGCTATGTATGTAAACATGAGAGTTTAGGAGTGAGATATGTAAAAACATAAGAATTGTGTGCTATCTACGTAAATGACTTTTAATTTAAATTTGATCAAGTATAACTTATTATATTATTTATTTAATATTGATACATTATATATTTATTAATTAGACTAGATTACTTTCTCAAATCCCGTGTCCTCTTTTCTACTCTTTTGCCTCTCATTATTGCTCCTGTCCTAAGATTCCAAGTTTTGCTACTTTCAATCTCTTGAGTTGCCCTAAGTCATCTACCTTTGTGAGGTATTCTAATGTTGAGACTTGGGTAAGCATACCTACAAGAAGTGAGCATATATTACATTTTTGTGTTTCTTAACTAGGTTGAAATTGATACATTGGCAAGCAATATATGAGCATGTCGCCTTAGCTATTGATGCATCTTCTCAAATGCTCAGTGTGAGTAAGATTGTGGCTAGGTGGTAATTGAAGGTGAAACGGACAAAGGCATGAAGAAGTTCTCAATTGATAAGAGCTTTGAATCTTAAAAATCTCACTTAGATTTCATGATAGTACATATTAAGCTACATGTTTTATTACATCTAAAATTGACACCATAGTTATGTACACCTATTCACTTGGTCCAAAATAAATAAATAAAGATCTTTCATTCATTCGCAGAACATAAGAATATAGTTCCAACGAGAAGAACCTTTAACTACCAAAAATATAAATTGTACTAGAAGCAAAATTTTAAAAAAATCACGTAGAACATCACAAATAAAATATTTTATATGATTAAAAAATCAAGCATCTTACAAATGTGACAAAAATATCACTAGTTTCCTGCGCATACTATGCTACTAAATATTGTCGTGAATTTAATATCAAATTTAAACACCATAATAATATCATAACATAAATCTTATTATTAAATGGTGTTAAATGTCAGGGATGTCAATGCTACATCTCACAGTTTCAATAGTTCATGACCTCTAGCTCATTATTTGCAGCCCAAAAGCATCTTACAAATGTGACAAAAATATCACTAGTTTCCTGCGCATACTATGCTACTAAATATTGTCGTGAATTTAATATCAAATTTAAACACCATAATAATATCATAACATAAATCTTATTATTAAATGGTGTTAAATGTCAGGGATGTCAATGCTACATCTCACAGTTTCAATAGTTCATGACCTCTAGCTCATTATTTGCAGCCCAAAAAAAAGAGATTCTAATACTGAATTCTTTCAGTTATCAAACTATGAATGATAATCAAGCGAATATCGTAATTGAAATTATTGCAAAGGTTGTTTAAAAGGAGTTATGGAAGTTGCTAGAAATGATAATCAATACAACTACATCAGAAGGAAGGAAAAAGAGGACTTCAGAAGTTTTAAATGCCTTGTGGTAAAATTAAAACGAAGTGTTGACAAGGCATCTTGAATAAGAACAAAGAATCTCAATAAGAATTAAATTTTCGAGATGAGCCATTTTCTTGCATATTGGTTATAGTGAAAATAAAAAAAATAAAAAAATAAAGAAAAACTTCAATAGAAAAAAAAGCTAGGTATACAGAAGGACAAGGCATCTTGAATACTGCTTAAGTATCCTCAATGAAGCAATATGCAACAAAGTGAAACCTGAAGCAAGTAACGCACCAAGATTTATCAAATCCTTAGGTGCTGTTTAGTAGCAGGAGTTGAGCACGATTTGAGCAGGATTTGAGCAGGAAATAGGGATTTGAGCAGGATTTAGCCTAAACCCTGCTAAACAGCAAAATTGACAACTTCACATCCTACATGTTCTTAAATTCCGTTTTTCCTCCATTTTTGCCTTAAATCCAGGATTTAGTGAATCGCATTGGAAAACAGATTTACGGGATTTAGAGAAGCTGAAACGCTCGAAGGCGGTTGGCAGGAAGGGAAAGAAAGACAAGGGTTACCTTCCTGAATTGTTTCCAGTAGGAGCAGAGCTGACGAGGAGAAAAGACGGGAGTTTAGGAGGCCTATGTACGCTGCAATTCTGTCATTGCAGCCTTCTCAGCTAGCTCTAATCACCACTGTATCGCGAGGTTTTCCGTCACGAAGGCGATGATTGACATAGTTCAGCCGGGGTAGCCGGGAGGGAGACAAGCAAGGGTTTCGGGAAGGCAAGAGAAAGAGGAATACAAACTGATGGTAATTCTATTTTATTTAAGTTAATTTTTTTTAATTAGATTTTCTAATAACTAATCATCAAAAAGAGGTTACATCAAAATGACGCCCTTACACAAGAGGGAAAATTTTTACATCACGCGGAGTCCAGTAACATCGCGTCATGTGGCGCGTGGCACGTGTCGGAAAAAAAAATAAAATAACACAGAGAATATTCTCTCAGTGTTATTCATGTGTTATTCTATTATTATAACACCGGAAATATTCTAGGAGAAGAATAATACCTGAATAACACACAATAACACCTGAATAACACACAAAAATATATGAATAACACATGAATAACACGGAGGGAATATTCCCTGTATTATTCTGACCGAATGTTATTTTTTTTGTCATGCGCGCTACGTGGCGCGATTTTACAGGCATCTGCACGTAGCTCTACGTGCGGAGTCCTGATGTAAAAATTTTTCACACAAGAGAGGGAAAGTGTCTCCCCTTGACGCAAAACAGCTAAGGGTTCGTTTTGGCGTTGCTTCCTCTGCGCGGCGCGGTGGGATGCCGCGGAAAAGCACTGTTTTGTGTGGTGTTTCCCTCGTAGCCGCTGCGAATCCGGTCAAAATGCCAACAGCAGGTGAGACCCCGCGGCCCGCTTTACGTCTCCGCTTTTTTACGCTGTGATGCCCGAATATTTATGCTTACGATTTATATACGAAATTTTATGATTTATAATATGACATTCAACGCAAGTCTACGTATTGTTTATCAAGTAATATAAGATTTTCTGATTAAGCCTCGAGATATCGAACCCACAAGAACATGTGTAAAAATTTAAAGAAATAAGAAAAATAATTTTTTACTTTTTTAATTTATTTTTGTAATTATGTTTTAAGGTTTTAATTTCAAAAAGTTGTTTTTGATATTTTTAATAACAAGTTTAAGTAGGAAATGAAATTATCAATACTCTAAACACGATATAAAAGTTATAAGAATCAAATATCTTTTTCTTTCTTCAATGAATCAGTAATAATTATGGAATTTTATGTTGTAGAAGTATTTAAATATATTGTGTCAAATATGAGCAATTATATTCTTTACCCTTACTTGGTTTTATAAAGAAAATTGGTTAATTTGAAATTTTCAAATTTTGTAGATGGGTTAGGCAGGGAAGATACCAGCTCTCACTTTAGAGTTTCCTATTTCCCTACATCTCGGGGCTAACATCTCATAACAAAATTTAAAATAACAAACCTAATTAGGTGGGCTTTAGTCTGTCACTCTAAAGTCCTCTAATTTTACTCTCCAATAAAGCATATCTCCCTATATTTTTGCATTCAATCCTATGGACTACAATTCTCACCTGTATAATTGCATGTGATTCTTTCCAATTATTATTTGAGACAATACTGCATTGGATCTTACATAATCTCACAACAAATTTTAACATCTTAATTGACCAAATCAAGAAGTAAATTTAGTTCAAGAAATTGAATCATCACAATTTATTTCAGCATTAAACACTTATACTTTTCACAGCATTACGAACAAAACTTAATATGAAAGCATAAACCATAATTAAAACAAAACAATCTTACTTAAAAACAAAATGTAAAAACAAAGATAAATACTTATCTGAAAAATTCTCTCCATCTGGAAGTTCCTTTGGAATTTTTCTTTCCACAATACAACTCTACAGAGGTTGGTGTCCAACTCCGGTGATTCAAATAAAGACTTTAAACTTCAATAAAAACTAGATATAATGATAAAAGGAAATTGGTGAGAAGAAGGCTTCACACCAACCATTTTTTTTTTCTTACTCTCTACTCTCTACTATAGAAAAGAAGAACTCTAAAACTTAACACACTCTAATAACCACTATAATAACACACACTGAATAATAACCCTTTCGACAGACACTTGCAAATTATGAGGCTTCATTTTTATAATTTTCCAAAAGGTGCCTTGGTGTCTCTTCAAATCATGTTCAGATTCAATGTATCCACCAAAAGATGCATCCCTTCATTCAAATTTGCCGCCCAAAGGAAGTTAAAGAAGTCACCACCAAAAGTTGCTTCAAACACCCCTTGAAAATGACGCCAAAATTCATTTAAACTCTATTTTTAACTGTGGCGCTTAGGCGCCAGAGGCCAAATTTCTCAAACTTCATAATTTTGCTCCAAATTTGGTCATTTTTCGCTCCTTTCATCATAATTAATTATTATCATCATACCTGCAAAAAAAACACAAAATACCTTCCATTAAAGTGCAATATCATCAAAAATAGGTATAAAAATGTGCATAAAAACACTATATATTTAGGTGTATCACGTCGCTACCCCTAATTCCTCCTTCGTTATTTCTCCCGCGTTATTTTAACCACCGTGCGGCAAAATGAACTTTGCCAAGCCGCATTAAGCGAACTGCTCCGTCGGACGTTACGCCACTGCTTTCACTCGAGTATAGCAAGGCCTGCCTTCTCGCCCTCGATCCCCTTACAACCAAACCTCCCTGTTCGCAGTCTCCCATTCTCCCCCCTGCCATCGCGGTCCACTGCCGTCTATAGCAGGGTAAGAGAAAAAAGTCTGAAGTTTTGATACAGTAAGGTAAGAGAGGCAGCCTGAAGATGTCTTTATTTTCATATGAATAAGCTTGAAGTTTTGATACTACCCATCCAAGGAGTAAGAGAAGTTATTTCTTTTTTTGAACCAACCTATACAACATTTGAGAGATCATATTAATGGTGATTTTCTTGAGCTGCCTTACATTAGACTTTAGCTGTCGCACTTTGTTGGACATTTTTTTGAGAGGGCTGACATCCACCTTGATTTTTTATACTTATATATGTATTTTTTCTAGTTATTTTGGTGCTTTTAGTGCTTGCAAGGGTGTACAGTGTTTTAGTCTTGGGTTCTTTGCCCCTTGGGTGCTTTCTCTGATCTGCTTGATTTTGACTTGCAAAGGTGGTGATGTTTATTTTTCTTTACCTAGGGTTTTTCTCGGTGAGCATTTTGTTTTGAGCATTTGGGAAAATGAAGTTGGGCGGTGATATGAACATAAAGTTCTCCAAGCTTTGAAGTTCTCCCTGATTTTTTTTGTTTTAAATTGATTGAATTTGTCGCTGGATAATGAAAGAGGACAAAGATAGACTAAGTGCTTGAACCCAGATCTGGAGTTTGTGAGTTATGATTACTATTAGTATTTTTTTATTACATTAGAAACATTACGAATTTTGATAGCATGAAATTATTAGATCAGAGAATATGGAGGTGGATTAGAGCTGTCTTCCATGTATTTATAGGCTTGATTCTTATGCGGGATCTCATTGCCAGGGGTTTAAGTGATTCGAGCTAGTTCTTGATTTGGTTCAAACTTATTGATGAGTTCAAGAATCGAGCTTATCAAGCCTTAAGCTCAAGCTTGAGCTCAAATTCTTGTTTGTATTTTATATGAGCTTAACAAGGCTTGATATGTTGGCACATTAGCCATCTTGAGTTCCATTTGTTCTTTACCCAAGGAATTTAGATCAAGTCACACAAATTCCCATTGTGACTCATCTGTGAACATTGTTTATTTAGTTTTGAGAACATTGTTTATTGTTGAAATCTTAAATATTCATGGTTAGTGATATTATATGTTTGATTATTTAGTTTTGAGAACATTGTTTATTGTTGAAATCTTAAACCTATAAATGAAATTAGACATCACATTACCAGCTACAACATCTTAAAGTTTTTGTTTAAATCTTGTTTGAACTATATTCAAGTTTTGTGTTAAGGTTTTACTGATATTCAAATGTTGTTTGAAGAAGGTTTTATTAAGACTGAATTATTGTTTCAACACGGTTTGAATAATTTTTAAAGAGGTTTGAATAATATTTGATGAATGTTCAAATAAGAGTTAAAATTGTTTCAAATAACACTCAAGCAAGGTTCACACAAGATTCAAACGTGATTGAGACTTTGGTCGAATTTTGTTGGAATAAGTTCAAATAAATTTCAAATAAGGTTCAATCAAATTCCGAAAAAAGTTAAAACATTACTCGATCACTGTTTGGAATGGCCAGATTTTATGAAAGCGAACCATTGTGGTTGATCCCTTTTTTTCTCTGACAGATGCATACTAAATCAACTATGTAACTTTTTGTACCTGTATTTCAGTAATCACATACATAAAAATTGTCACAAACTTTTTTATTATTTATGCATAAAGTGTGCTCTTTTTGAATGAAATTTTATGGTTATTCATTCCACCTTGTCATGATTCTAGCTGTCATTGGGGCAACAAAAATTGTTGAGATTCTTGTTCAATATATTGCATTCATTTTTATTATTTTTCTTAAGGAGCATGTCATGCTGTGTTGAAATGGTTATATGAAAGCATCACATACTTAAGGATTACCAAAGTTTAGATGGGAAATCTGAGGCATGTGCAATTGCGTAAATGGCAGCATTAGTAGTGACTCATATATTCACATTTGTTCTATCAAAACATGTTTGCAGTGGATACTGAAGTTCAACTAGATTCTTGTTACGTTCTTAGATTTTTTTAAGGTTTTCCTTTTTGTTACCTTCAAAATTCATTTGGTAGATAGTATTGCTTGTGCTCACATTGAATATTATTACATATGGTTAATTTTTTTTTTCCATCTCAAGGCTTAATTTAATGGCTGACACACAATTCATTGCTTCACTAATTGATTCTACGACCTCAAAGTTACAACAACTTAAGAAAGTATTTGCTGAACTTGAAAGCCATGGTACTATTACTTTGAATTTGAAATGGAAGGAGCTGGAACAACATTTTCATGGGCTTGAACAGTTGCTGAAAAAAAGATCGGAAGAGTTGGAAAGCAAGAAAAATGACTATTCGAGTAAAGTAACAGAGACTGAAAAAATGCTAGAAAGGAGGGAAGCTGTGGTTGTAGCGAAGGAACAAGCCTCACTAGAGAGGCTGCAAGAAAAACGAGATATATGCTATGTTACAATTGCTATATGTGTATACATGGGTTTTGAAGTGTTGAAGTTTGTGTTTAAATTGTTTCAATGCTATATTTGTATACATGTCAAAATATAGACATGTTAGTTTGATTATTTAGATTCAATATCGGAATAGATGGAACTACACTTCTTGTTTCTAGTGTCTTAAGGAAATTCACACTCCACTGCTATGTTACAATTGTTATTCGTTTACTATTGCTAGGCATTGGGTGGCAAGCTTTGAACTAGTAAGAAAGCACTAGCAATTGTTAAAGCATTTCTTTCCAAACGTCCCATTCTTTCTTCTAGTTGATGACATCCTTTCTTCTAGTTGATGAAATTATACTAAAAAATTTTAAAAAACCACGGGAAATTGGTTCGTACAGTTTATATAATAGTATTCAACATCATTTATATTTACGGATCTAACACATGCATTTTACATTTTGTTTAAATTTCTTACTCAAATTTATGTAATATTTAAATTTATATATATATGTACTAAACACTTAAATTTATTTCATAATTATCATTATTTTTAAATATTTACATATATTAATAAATTTAATATTTAAAACTATATATACATTATTAATACATATATATAAGTTTTAAGAAAATAAATGTGATTTCCTTATATTTATAAAACTAATGCGGTTTCCTCATATATATATATATATATATATATATATATATATATATATATATATATATATATATATATATATATTAATAATATAGAAAATACTTAAATTTACTCCATATATATTTACTTTTATTTATTTACATATATTTTCAATTTAATATTTAAAAATATAAAATTTAAAACAGTTTTAAGAAGCAGGGGCAAAAAAGTCATTTTTTTCGAAACATATTGCCTATAACTGTTTTCAAGCCGATTACCAAACAAGCAGACTAACTTCCTCATAATTGCTTCCCGTAGATTGCTTTACGAGGCAATGCAATTGTAGATGAAAAACTAAGAATCTGCAGCTGCGCCAAACAGATTCTAAAAGTGGAGTAAAGCTACAAACGGTGTGCCTAAATTTCAATCAGTTTTAGCAATCCAACCAAGAAGTTAATTTGCCTCACTGAAAGTATGAATCCATCTGATTTGACAGCTTATAGTCATAGCTGAAGGCCGCCCGACTCTTTAAGAAGGTGCCAAAAAGCATAAGCAAGCTGATGGCTCTTATGAGAGAAACAAAAGTGACGGAGGATAGTGGCTAATGAATTAATATTAATCAAATGTAAACATGCACATGTTGTCATAAGTGATTCTAAGGATGAAACTCTGTCTTACTTTATGTCTGACACTAGAGAATCTTACGAGCGTCACTCAGAGAAGGTCTCTCAGCATCGACAACAGGTTTCATCCCTATGTCTGAAAGAGGTGAGGCAAGTAGATGGTCCCCCCTACACTGTACAAGTTGAGTGAGAAACAACTGATGGAAGTTCAGAGGAACGTAAAGAGGAGAGTTCTGAATCGGTCAAGGCAGTCGAATGTAGGCGAAACGGTAAGGTTTTAGCCTTGGACTCTTACTCTTTCATCCCAACACCTCCAAGAAGTAGGAAGGGGGTCCTAATCGATATATCCCTCTGAAAAAAAGACAATCAAAGGTCTTTATGAATTATGATTCCAATCTTGGTCTGGTAAATATTGAGAATGATTTGTTTCCTCTAAACTCGGCATTAGCCGTATATGTCTCTATTATTGTTGATATACTATGATCAGCTGGCTTGGAAAAACATCTTAATGATCTCCTCCCGGTTGAACTATGTCAATCTCTCAACTGTTTTCAGCTCATGGGTTACCTCAACTCACTACGTGACTTATCTCTATCTGTTTATGAGGGAGAGGACCGTAAAATGTAAGTTGAAAGCTAGGGAGCAGCGAGAACACGCAAAGCTAGCCACTATGAGGGTAGTCGAGGCAGAGACAGATTTGAAGGATGCTCAGATTGAATTAGAAATAGTGTATGGGTGGATATTTATTGTCCAGCAAGAGAATGTTGAAATGTTTAAACGGATGTCCACCATGACGGCAGTTGAAGATCTTATGGCGCAGGTTGAGTTCCTCAAGGCGGGTTGTAAAATTGTGGTTGACAATTTCTCTAGAGTGAGTATAGTTGACCCCAAGGACTCCAACCTCAAGGCCTCACATCGACACGAGAGAATCTTGGTGGTGATGTATCGGTGATGAGCCGGAATCCCACAACTCCATATGCCACTAGATTTCTATAGTCCGAGTGTTTTATGCTAATCTCCCTGAAACTGAGGATGATCAAGTGATGGTAAGAGGAAAATGCGTACATTTTCCTCTTAAGGAAATTAATTCATTTTACCAGCTGCCTTCAGATTCGTTGTGTTTTTATGCAAATTATAATCCTACAGAGGAGGAGTTAGACGATATTATATCTTCATTGACTGCAGGAAGAAGATTATGGAAAATTACAAGTGGAAAAAGAGTAAAATTTCCTACATCAAAGTTGGATGCCACCGGGAAAGCGTGACACTATTTTATTTCTGCTTGTCTACTCCCTACAAATCATCTTAGTGAAGTAACTAGAGAAAAAACCAATTTGAACTACTGCATTCAGCAATTAAAGGCTATAGATATTGTATCTCTTATCTATCAGACCATCACCAGTTATGCTAGAGCTGCCACTACTGCGGGTTTGGGAATTGCATCCTTAATTTTTTTCTTTATGTGAGTAGGCTGGTGAAAGATTGATAAGTGTTAATGTGAAGTCTTATTCTGAGCATTCTATTTTTGGTTGAAGAGGAGGATTTTCTAGAAGTTATGGTGCTTCTACATTTCTTGCATCTACATCTCATAGACAATTTACTAGTCCTGATTCACAAACACTGTTAATGCAAAGGATGTTGGAAAACATCAACTATACTATGGCCAAGGTACTGAATTTAGAAATTATTTAGATCATATTGACACTTATATGGAAAGGCAAAGTGATTATGAAGAAAAATATCACACATCTTTGGAGAGACTTATCCGAAGTGATCAGAGTGTGGTATTTCCTTCATATCCACATTTAGGGCTGTCAAAAAAGCTCATTGTTCGGCTCGTGAAGTAGCTCGTGTTTGGCTCGTTTACTTAACGAACGAGCCGAACATAAATAAAATTTTTAAGCTCGTATTACAAATGAGTCAAACACAAACAACTCTTTGTTCGCTCGTGTTTGGCTCGTTTTAGCTCGAAATAAAAAAATAATCATATAATTATTTATATAATAATTTATTATATATATTATTTATATATTAATATATTATATATATTTATATTTAAGTTTAAATCATAATTGCTTGTGTGGTAACGTGGTTATGCGTCTTGTTTCCATTCATTTGGTCCAGGTTCGAATCCGGCACTATGCATATATTTTTTCCAATTAATTTTAATGAGTCAATTTCGAGCCGAACACGAGTCGAACATGAACATGAATATTTAATTCGAGCTGAACACTAACACAACTTTCACGAGTCATTTCGAATAGGAGCAGATTTCGAGCTCGAGTCAGTATCGAACGAGCAGAACACGAGCCGAGCCTGAGCGAGGCTCGGCTCGTTTACAGCCCTAACCACATTACCCTCACTATGAGCCTACAAAGTTCTGGGATGATGATGATGAGGAAGAGGATTGATTTGAGTATGGTTATGTTTGAACATTTATTCATCGTTGTTGTTTGGACCACTGTTCTTTTATTTTTTGTTATGTTAGACATTGTTGTATGTGTTTATGTTGTTGCGAGTAATTATGTTTTGTTTATGTGGTAGTAATTGTATTAACATTATTATTTGAGTGTATTTTGATTGGGATGTGATGAAATTATTCTTGATATATTAGGAAGTTTATAATAGAGCTAATTTTCACTTAAAAATTTTATGTTTTAATTTTCAATCTACTATCATGTATTTTCTTTTTGTGGTGATTTTGAAGTTATGTTAGTTGTGTTGATTTGCTTCTATATTATTCTCCACAACATAGAAGTCTTTTGAAACTCATATATGTTAAAATCAAATTAAAATTTGATCAAGTTATTTTTACTCCTGTTTTTAATTTTTGTGCATTTATATTTAGGATATGAAAATCCCTGTAAGCATGTTATTTTTATTTTTTTCATTCATTTTATGTTTGTTATGTTATGTTATAATATTTCATTTTATTAAAAATATAAGTTTCAGGGGAGGGAGGGGAGGGGGTGATGAAAAATAATTTTCAAAACTTGAAATTTATTTGTTCTCAAATGTGCTACAAATTAATTTGATTTTGATTGAAAAATGATTACATGTATGAAGTTATATTAGGGAAGTAAAATTTTGAATATAGAAATGAGTAAGAGAATTTAGTTAAAACCTATGGTGATGAAGAAAAATTTAAGTTAATAATTTATTAATGAAGAGATGTTAAATATTGTGTAACTATCTTTAGTAAATGATGTTGTATTTTTGAAAAATATAGAAGGATTAGATTTTTATTTTCAATACTTAAATTTCTTTTACTAAAAATAGTTCTCAAAACTATTATTATATTTTTAAGTAAAGGATATATATCAAACATTTATTTTAGGAAAGGAAGAGTGGAATTAAAAACCGTTAAAGGCCTATCCATATATTATAATCCTCACAAACAAAGAAGAAAAGGAAATGTAAAGTATAGTAGGTGAATAAGGGAGTAGAAGCTTGAGGATTAGTACCTAATCAAAAATTAGTTCCAC
Source organism: Papilionanthe hookeriana x Papilionanthe teres (assembly GCA_022702705.1). Classification (NCBI taxonomy): domain Eukaryota; kingdom Viridiplantae; phylum Streptophyta; class Magnoliopsida; order Asparagales; family Orchidaceae; genus Papilionanthe; species Papilionanthe hookeriana x Papilionanthe teres. The sequence continues at coordinate 6,057,132 of CM040421.1, forward strand.
ATATGATCTTTTTAAAGCATAAGACTTGAAAAATTCTTAAGATTAAGGATATAATATAGTAAGTATAATTATTTTTAATAAAATTTTTTAAGTAAAGGTGATATAATGCCTAAAACTCTATTTTGTAAAATTTACAAGCACTTCTCAATTAGATAGAAACTCATATTTTTATACTTATTCAACTTAGAGATTTCTAAACTTTAATTTGGTCTCATTTACTAAATTTTTCCTAAATTTGACTACTACATTTCTAGAACAAAATTTTAGAATCTCATGAAGAAACTCATTCACATAATTTGCTTACTTTGGTTTTGAAAGATTATAGTATTACTTGAGGAAAAGTAACATTTTAAGTTTTTGGAGAATTTAATATACCTATAATATATAGCATTTATGTACACATTTTTATACCTAGTTTTTTAAGATATTGCACTTTAATGGAAGATATTTGTGTGTTTTTCTTTCAGGTACATTGAAATGGATGAAATATGGCAAAAATATTGAAAAATGATCAAATTTAGAGCAAAAATGAAAAAGGCGTGAAAATAAATTGGGGAGCCCAAGCGCTTAAAATTGAAGCTTAAGCACCTAGGACTGAAGCCAATGTTCCTATTAAGCACCCAGGAGACAGAGAAGGTCACACCTAAGCATCAAAGACCCCGCACTTAAGCGCAGGGTAGTTATTTTGGAAGTTTAAAGATTTTTTAGTAAATTTCGAAGGGGTGTTTTAGGTAACCCTTGGTGAATACATGAATAACTGATAATGGGAGCAAAAATGCATTCAAATGGCTCTTTAAAGGAGGCAACTCTTGGAAGATTTATTGAATGTGGACACATTTTGAAGAGACGCCAATGCACCTTTTGGAAAAACTATAAAGAGAAGGACTTGGAGAATAAAAAGAGAGAATTCCAAAGGAGAGGAAGAGAGATATTAGAGAGTAGAAAGTAAGGAGTTGTAAGATTTTTACTTAGACTTCTTTTCATTTTTCTCATTCCTAGTGAAGTAGAAAGTGATTAGATAGTTCTAAGTAAGAATTCATTATTATTTATTAGTGAAGTAGTGAGATTTAAACCCTATAGGGAACCTAGAGAGTTTGGTCAGAGAAATGAAAAGATTCAAAGGAACTTTAGAGTTTGGTGAATGGAATTTGAGATAAGTTTCTATTTTTATGACTACATTTGGTTTTAATTTAGACTTCTTGTGTTTCTACATGATTTCTACTTTTAAAATTATTTGTTATTGTGTTTCCTCCATGAATTTTGAGTTGTTTTCTTTATATTTTTTCCTTAAAATGAAAAGTAATTAAGCATTGAATGGAAGTTGTGGAAGTATTGATCTTTAATGTTGGAATAAGTTGTGATGATTTAATCCTTGTACTTCATTTACTTCCTAATTTGTCCAATTAAGATGTTAACATTTGTTGTGAGAATGTTTACGATTCATGATTGTATTGTCTCAGTCAACTATTGGTAAAAATCAAATGAGATTGTATTGATGAGAATGTAATTCATATAATTGAGTGCAAATAAGTAAAGAAATATACTTTAAAGGGTGTAAAATTAGAGAAATTTTGGGTGACATACTAAAGCCCCCAATTCAGATTTTTTTTAGGTTTTGATACAAGAAGTTTGCCCCCAGGTGGTGGGAGATGAGGGAACTCTAAAGTGAGAGCTAGTATTTTCCTTACCTAGTCCGTCTTCAGGACTATTCAAACTTTAGACTAGCCAATGTTCTTTATAACATCTCTAGTAAGGGTAAAGAATAATATTGCTCCTATTTGGCACAACATATTTTGAATACTTCCACAATAGAACTCCTATACTTATTACTCATTCATGATAAGGAAAAATATATTTTATTTATATTTTTTTATCTTACAAAATTCTTGTTAAAATTATATAGTTGTTTACTTTATTTTAAGATATCAAAAATTAATAAAAAGAATCGAGCTTTCATTCCTACGATAAGTATCTTTTTCTAATAGATTTTATGTTCTAATTTCTTCTGAAAAGTTTACAAGTTTCCCTGTGGGTTCAATATTTCGGGGCTTAATTAGAAAGTCCTATATTACTTGATAACGATATGTATACTTGCATAGAATCCCAAAATTTAAATATAACAGTTAAACTCTTATTTGCATAAGATTCGAGTTTTTGGCATCGTTGTAAAGAAATAAATATAATTAAAGAAAACAAAAAATTAAATCCATATATAAATCATAATATTCACGAATCATAAAGGTCAGGATCAACGTTTACCGGGATGGTTTGGACGGATGTTCTAAGCTACGAGAAACTATAAACAATCCTGTAGCATTCAAGAAAATACCAACATATATGACATCCAAAAGTGACACAAATAATCATTTGAAGTTAATTAATTTTTTTTCAATTATAATAGGGATATGGGCATCACTTTAGAAAAAAGAGTCATCACTCTTTAAGTATCTTTAGTGGATCCTTTAATGATTTAAGAATTATTATTATCATGATTATTCGTACCCTTACTACTATATAAGTTATTACTAGAGTCAAAGATGAAAGTTTTTAAAATGAGACAAAACATAAAGCTACTAATCATTGTTGTAATAGTTTCTAAGAGGATGACAAAAATCATACATAGTAAGTAGCATGAGAATCCTAGGACCCTCACCCATAAACTACCATCATAAGATTACTCTTAATAGCCTTAGTTATTCCGTTAAAGACTTTTTTTCTTTTTTAGTCTTTGCTTTTGGTTCTACTAACGTCACTACTAGTTTCACCTACTTCTTATATTCAGAAGAAACAAAAGCATCTAGTTCATCAGATGCTTGAGTTCTTCAGAACCATGCGTAGATTGATTCTTGAATTGGATAATAATATTATGGGAGCTCTTATACATAATGACAATCATGCCTTCTTCTCCTGCATGGGGGTCAAATGGGTCCATGCCTCCACCAAATACAACCCTAATAGACACTTATTTTAGCTCCTTCATATATTCTTCCTTATGATTATTTTCCAGCACCCTTCAAAGTGAAGCATAATTCAATTGTGCATCTAATTATTCTATGAAAACGACAATAATTAGTTTCATTGCTTCTTCATATTTCTACAGTTCTGTAACATTTAAGGAGTTTGTAATCCAGCTTCTTTAATATGTTCTTGAACATCTTTTTCTTAGTTTCATCCTTAAAAGAATAAAACTTATTTTTTTCTATGGATGTAAATCTATAAATCCAACTTTCATTAGGCCTAGAGGGTTGTTGTGGTTGTTGTTTATGTTGTGGGTGTTGTTGTTATGGCGGCTGCCACTGTTGTTGTACGGCTTGTTTCCTAGAACTCTCAAGGTATATTTTCATGGGATGCTTATCTCTATCAATAGCTAACACATTCCCAGCTCTTTTTTTGTAAGTTTTGTAAGTTTTTGCATAGTATCTTGATTGAAGAATGATAATCCTATAAGTTAGCTGCATTGCTCAATAATTTCTCATAGAATGATAAACTCTTTTAATAAGAAGATAACTAGTCTATAGATATTCTTCTGTAAGAATTCAATAAAAAGTTGCTCTTACAATTAGGATTCGCATTTTAAGTTTAGGTTTCTCCATTCTAGAGTATAATCTATCAAAGTATCGTTAGATTTTCATTTCCTAATAATCAAGTGACCACTGATGATATGGTGCTAAGCTCCAGCAAACCTCTCCATAAACAATTTTTGTAGTTTGGAAAAGTTCTTGACTAAGCTATTGGATTACTCAACATACCACCAAATGCTACTTTGGATTGAACACTGAACAATTGATAAAAAAGTAAGGAGCCACTTGTTTTGACATTATAATAACTAGCACAAAATGTGCATAATTTTATCTTGGGTTATCGGCCCCACCAAATAACTTAAAGCTTAGTGGTACAAATCCATTGTGGTATTGTATCATATTGAATTCTTCAGGATAAGATCTTTCTTTAGGCACTTATGAACCACCCTAAGCTTAAGCTAAGGCCACCTTCTCTTGTTACTTGATAAGAAACTACAAGCCTTTTTTTAGAGATAAATGAGACTTCATCTCAGCTTTCATTGTCATTTCATTTTCAACTATACACACAATTGTGGGATTCTTCACTTCCACATATACTTGTACTAGTGTTAGAGTTTGGTTTTGGATCACCAGTGTCAAAATTAATAATATTTTCATTATTTTCTTCAACCTTTTTGTTTATTCATCTCTTTTTTTTTAATTTATTAGATAGGCATTGGGTTGTGTTAGGTGAAAGACCCTGCTTAGTCATAATATCTTAATAATTTTCTTGTCCTATTATTGGAATTTTGTTTTGAGTTGCAGGTATAGATGTTGGTATTTCTTCCATTATTTTCTCTATTCATTCTATTTGTTCATCCCTCTACTTAAATAATTTAATACTTATTGGGTTATATTTGGTGCATGATCAACCTAAAAATGTACTACTTTTTATGCTATATTTTATAATGATATTGCACTTTAAAGGTATATTTTCTTGTGTTTTTGGTTGTAGGTGCATCAAATTGAAGAATTTGGAGTGATTGGAGCAAAAGGAACAAATATGGACCAAAATGGAGCATACCGGAGCAAAACGGGTCAAATCGGAGCATACCGGAGCAAAACAGGTCAAACTTGACACTTATGTACTTGTGTCTGGCGCCTAGGTACTACCAGATGGCACTTAGCCGCCAGGCAGTGGTGCCTATGAGCCAAAACATCGATGTATAGCCGTCCGTTACGGTTTTTGGCATAACTTATTCAATATACGTCTGATTTGGACAATTTTCGAAGCGTTGCGAAGTGTGTCTTGACCCACGCTAAATATATGCGTACTCAAAATTCAATCCCCTGCAACGGCGCCAAAAACTTGACCCGCAATCCGCTGATGACAAATATAATAATTAATGCTTTCAAATATATGTATTATATAGTAATAGCGGCTAGTGTATATAAATATAATTTTATCGAAAATATTTTACACACTAGGGGTACTATGCAAGTATACATATCATATCAAGTAATATAGGGCTTTGAAACAAAGACCCCAGTATCGATCCTACAAGGAGTGAGTTATGGATTTTTAAATATTTTAATTTTATTTTTAAGTATTTCTTTTATCGTTATAAATTTGATATTTTTAATTTACTAGATGCAATGGTAAAGCAGTAATGAAATGATTGATGTAAAATAGCAATAAGAAAACAACTTTCTTCCTTTCAATTAATCCAAGATTTTCTAAAATAATGATAATATTAGTGGAGAATATAAATTTATGGTATTGTGTCAAATAGAAGCATTCATATTCTTTACCCTTTGATCCAGGTGTAAAGAACATCAGTAGCTTATAGATCGAGTCCGGATGTATTGTTAGTATAATGGGTTAATCTAGGCTCACACTACTAGATGTCCAAGGGTGGCTATAGTCGGCCCTACTAGTGACCCTTTCCTTCTCTATAAACCAAATCACAAGAATTTAGTTCGTCACTCTAAAAACTTATCAATTCTACGCCCATTATATAATATCTTCCTATTTATTCGCACTTCACCTCGAATAACCCGCACAAGGCCTTCGACTACCCAAGGATTCATGTGATATCTACTAGTTAAGAATTCATCTCCTTCTAGGTATCAAAACTCTTCAATAGATTTTAACAATTTAAATGACCAATTTAAATAGTAAATTAAGATCCAGTATTAATATCATCACAACGTTTTAAAATATAAATAGTTTTTAATTCTCCAACGAATTTTATATTATCTTATTTATCTTTTCATAATTGAAAGGAGAAAGTAAACTAACTACTCAGAACACATTAAATTTAAACAACAAAACATGATAATGAAACTTTGAATAAAATTACAAATACTTATCTCAAGTGTTTCTCCCTATCGAACCTCCGAATTCTTCGACTCCAAAGCAAATAAACTTCAAAAGCACCAACTCTTTAAACTCTCAATACAAACTCCAAATAAAATAACTAACTAATTTATGAAGGATAGTAAAATGTGGCCCTAAAGTATCTCTCTAATTCTCTCTCAGATGGGACTCTAGATAGGGGTTAAGTTGGGCGTTTTCTCCGAAGGAGTAGCCTCCTATTTATAGGCTTCAAGGGTTGCCTTGAGGCACCTTTTCAAAATGTGTCCACATTCAATGAATCTTCTAGAAGGTGTGTCTGGCGCTTAGGCGCCGGAATCTGGCGCCTAGGCGCCGGACTCTGCGTCCAGTTCTTCGCACCTCTTCACTTTAGATCGCACCTCTTCGCGATTAAAACTGTTTCCAATCGTCCAAATACATTGTATCACATGTCCTATAAACCAGGAACAACTGCCAGTCTTCTATAAAGTCCAATAACCGCTAACACCGTCAAAATAACCGTCCAAAAGTCATCAAAAATCTTGACAGATCCCGTATCGACTTGGCGCTTAGACGCCGGATTATGGAGCCTAGGCGCCGGACCAATAATTTTGACAATTTTGCATTTTGGCTCCATTTTTGCTCCTTTTTGCTCCTTTTTGCTCCATTTTCACTTTTTTTCTTCTTGAACATTTTTCCATCACCTATATCCAAAAACAAAAAAAATACCTTTCATTAAAGCATAATATCCTTAAAATTTTGATAAAAATTAAGGCATAATAATGGGTATTTTTTTCATGGATCATGTCTCATGGGGAATTCGTTGAAAATTATAAAATAAACTTTCTAGAAGAGTTTGGGTTGGTTAGAAGGAGTTATTATGGAAGAGATGTGTCTTTTGGTTTGAAAAAGCACTTAAGGCACCCATTGGAAGATTCATTAAATGTGGACTCTTTTTGAAGAGACACTTAAGAATCTCTTGGTAAATTATAATTAGGGCTTAGAATCACTTGAAGAAGAAGATTTAGAGAGGAAGGAAAGATTAGAAGAGGAGAAGAAGGCTTGGAGAAGAAGAAGATCACTTGGGCGTGAGCCCCAAGTGGGGCGCAAGGTGAGAGAGAAAGAGAGAGAGAGTGAGAGATTTCTTCTTTTCTTTTCATTGTTTTCTTGGAGATGATTGGAAGAAAATTGCTTTTTATATACAAGGAGAATTTGATTTCCATCAAAGATAAGTATTTTTCATTGTATTTTGGTTTGAATTTGGTGCTTTGTTTTTGTGGATTCAACATGTTGTTCAATGAAAAGTTATTGTTGTTTCTCCATGTGTAGTGAGTAGTTTTCTTTACTCTTCCCTCTTACAATGAATTAATATGCATTTGTAGGATATAGAATTGAGTAGAGTTAGAATATATTGTGATGATTTTACTTTGATCTTCATTTACATATAAACTTGATCAACTTGCATGTTAAATGGGTTGTGAGAACATGTAAGAACCAATGCGGTATTATCTCAGTCAACTATTGGTAAAAATTACATGAGATTATATGGGTGAGAATGTAGTCCATATAATTGAGTGCAAATAAATAGAAAGATATGCATGTTTAAGAGGTGTAGAATTAGAGGAATTTAGGGTGACAGACTAAAGCCCCTAATTTGGTTTGATGTGAAAAGTTTTGTTATGAGATGTTAGCCCCCTGGTGGAGGGAGAAGAGGGAACTCTAGAATGAGAGCTAGTATCTTACATGCCTAACCCATCTAAAGGTTTTCAAATTATCAAATTAACCTATGTTCTTTATAGAACAAAGTAAGGGTAAATAATATAATTGCTCATGTTTGTCATAATCCCTTTCGCTACTTGTTTTACTTTTACACATATAACTAATTTCATTGTATCAGGACGAGTACTTTTAATATATTAAACTCCACTTTCTGATTTTCACTAAATATTTTAGTTTAGGAGTAGAAGTATTATTGTAGTGATAATTATTAGATATAATTAAAACCAAACTTTTATCAACCTTCAAAGATAAGGATTGTTATTGTTGACTAGAACTTCTCTTGAAAGCCGCTGTGATTTACCGCGATCTCCGGGGGATTGATATTCGGGGCTTAATCAGAAAGCTCTATATTACTTGATAACGATACGTATACTTGCGTAAAATTCCTACTATTTAAAGACATAATTGAAATCTTACTTTGCTTTAGAGTCAAGTTTTTAGCACCGTTGTAAAGGAATAAATTTAAACAAGAAAATTAAAGGATTAAACTCACGTTTATTGTAATCGGGGATCATGTTTTGGCGACGTTGCTGGGGATTGAACAGTTGATCATGATTTTTTGGAGGATTTTTGTTGAAGTATTTAGTCTAAGACTTGGAAAATTGTAGTGTTATAAAAACTGTTTTGTGTGAAAAGTGTTTTTTGTATGAAAAAGCATTGTGAAGAAACTGCTTGTGTAAAAAATAAAGTGTTTGTAAAAATGTTTTCTTGTGTTGAATATTTTTTGTTTAATTGTTAATGTATTGTATGTTGTGTTATGCATGTGAACTAAAGGATCTGCAGGACATGTGCCTTATGATCCCGATTTAGAAAAAATGAAAAAAAATAAAAAACAGAAAGGGCTTGAAAAACTAGAATTGAAAAAATGGAAAATATTCAAAATAATAACTTGGAAAATCATCATAAATCATTGAGGGATTAAGTAGATCATACGATAGGTGAAATTCACTATACAAATCTCTGTCGTAGAAGCTGACTCATTTGAACTAAATCCATAGATTATCCAACTGGTGCAGAACAACCAGTTTGGGGGAACTCTTTCGGAGGATCCCTATTTAAACTTATCAAGTTTTCTAGAACTTTGTGCTACATTTTGTTATAACATGTCAGATGATGCTGTTAGACTAAGACTTTTTCCTTTCTCACTAAGGGATAAGGCTAAAATGTGGTTATACTCATTAGCACCTGGCTCTATTAAAAATTGGGAGGAGTTGACTCAAAAATTCATAGCCAAGTATTTTCTACCTTCAAGGACTACTAAACTTAGAAATGATATTATCTCATTTTGTCAGTATGAAGGGGAATCAATATACGAAGCTTGGGAAAGATTTAAGGAACTCCTAAGAAAGTGTCCACACCATGCTCTGCCCGATTGGTTACTTATTCAATTTTTTTACAATTAGTTAGTAGGATCCCTTAAGTCTATAACTGAAGCTGCCGCTGGTGGATCATTAATGTCAAAACCATTAGATGAAGCGTATGCATTAACTGAAAGAAAGTCTACAAATGAATTTAAATGGCCCTCTGCAAGGGTAAACTCTAAAAATGTATCCAGTGTTCATGATAAAAATGCAATTTCAATTCTTGCATCTTAGGTTGTTGCAATATAAAGAAAGTTAGACTAATTTGTAATGAACCAGCCTCAATTTAATCCAGTAAGTGAGGAAAGTTCATTAGGGCATATGATTGATTATAAATTATCATATGAGACTTTAAATACCATAAACAACCCGTATTCTAACTTTTACAACCCAGGTTGGAAGAACCATCCTAATTTTAACTAGAATCATACTACTGGGGGTGAAAACCAACAATGAGAAAATAATCATGCAAATCCTAATGGAAGTTGAAATAATTAGGGGAACACAAACTATAGACCTTCATATCCACTGGACTCTAACAAAGATCAACAATTTTAGGATAAGAAGATGTCTATAGAAGAAGTGGTATTGCAAATGGGAAAGTAGTTGCAAAGTCAAAATACTGCGATTATAAACATAGAGAATCAACTGGGACAAATTGTTAACTCCCTTTACAATAGACCCCGAGAAACACTTCCTAACAACATTGAGATCAATTCTAAAGAGAACACTAATGAACAAGTAGATGCTGTCCAATTAAGAAGTTGAAGAGAGATAGTGGATGTAGTTAGAAAAGAGAAAGAAGTTGTGAGAGAAACAAAAGAAGAAACTAAAAAACCTGAAGAACATGTTTAGAAGGATCTAGAAAAATTATTATCTCCAACTAAATTCAATTTAGAAAGACCACCACCTCCATTTCCTCAAAGACTTAGACAACATGAGTTGGATAAACAATTTTAAAATTTATGGAAGTACTTAAGAAGTTAACGATAAATATTCTTTTCGCTGAAGCTTTGGAACAGATGCCAAGTTATGCAAAGTTTATGAAGGAGATATTAACTAAGAAAAGGAAACTTGGGGATTACGAAATAGTTGCATAAGTGAGGAGTGCAGCGTTATACTTCAGAAAAAATTTTCTCAGAAACTTAAAGATCCTTGAAGCTTTACAATTCCTTCTGCAATTGGAGAAAAATTATGTGGAAAAGCTTTATATGATTTAGGAGTGAGCATTAATGTGACACCTCTATCTATTTTTAAAAGGTTAGGTTTAGCTGATATTTCTCCTACTACTGTAACCCTTCAGTTAGTTGATCGATCTATCATTTATCCAAAAGGGGTTATAGAAGATGTGCTTGTTAAAGTGATTAAATTTATCTTTCCTTTGGACTTTATTGTATTAGATACGGAGGACGATAAAAATAATTCAATTATTTTGGGGAGACCTTTCCTTGTTACTGGACAAGCTATGATAGATGTGCAAAAATGAGAGTTGACTATGAATATTAATGATCAGGAAGTAACTTTTGATGTATTAAAGACTATGAAATATTCAACTGAGAGAAAAAATGATTGTTTTTGGATGGATGAAATTGATTATCTAAGTAAGGACCATTTCCAAGAAATTTTTGAGAGTAAGTTAACAGATGAGATCGAAATGGACTTTCATGATGAGTTGAAAACGTTGTTTAAAGAAGATTGTATGTATGTTCAGGAGAGTTGTAAAATGATGGACGCTACCAAAAATAGAAAACTTCTAATTTCATATGTTGAAAAGTTTAATAAACTTAAGATGAATGTATCACGTACAATTTTAAAGTCTACCTATTTAGGGAATCACCTACACCACCAGTCGTTATATCATCAGATTCGACTCAATCACAAGAAGAACCTGAATTGAATGATTAAATCAGTAAAAGATCTCCTAAGAAAGAGTTATTCAAAATCACTGAGTGACATTTCGTGGTATACAGACAAATGAATGAGATTTTGATACTGGGGCAACCAGAATAAACATTGGATACATTGGGTCGTCCATGTTAGACCAAGCATTTTGTCGGAGTCAACTCATGGTTATCTTCGTTATCTGTTTAGTGTGATTGTTGTTATGATGGATTAGATTATAGTGAGATGTTGGAATTTGATCCTTATTTGATGTGTAAGAGTGGTTTGGGTTAATGTTGTGAGTTTATGCCTTGGTCTTGATTAAATTTGTACATGACTTCTAGTAGTAGCAGGCTGACGAGTCTATTACAACTTAGTTCTCAACCGGAGCTAAGCATTACCTTGAAGCATGTAGAGTTTGGACTTGGACCACTCCATGTCAACTCTATTACTTCCTTTATCTGACTTTGTCTTTACTGAGTAAGGTCATGAACTTACTTATTAAACAACATCTGAATGAACTGCACAACTTTTATCTACCAGCTTAGACTTAGAGTAAACCTAAAATTGGAAACATAAGAGTTTTTATAATAGGGGAATTCTGGTCCAAGGGTGATAACCATATAAAAAATTTTATAATAGACCCATGTTATTAGTGTACTTTCTTCCGTTAGAAATTGAAAGTAAGGAGGAGAAATGTGAGTAGAAAGGAGATCAAATTAACCTCAGTTGTTATTTGTTTATGAAATATGTCAGTCTATGTATTGGAGTTTGTGTCTATATTAGTGAGTCAAGTAAAATGATTCATTGAAGACAACATAACCTATCTTAATATTTTAAACTTGTTAGAATCCAAAAATTCCTTTATAAAGTTTAAAATATGTTCCGGTTTAATCTTCTGTTTGTATCTATTCTACAATTTAAAATTCATTTAGAGTGTTATGTCAAGCATGTTTAGGCTAGATTTACTTTCTACTGAAATATTCTGCCAAGAGCTATTTGTACATATTTTTGTAGGATGTGTAGTAAATTATAAAAGTGATCTTTCCCTGCCGATATTTTTATACTTCATTGTTACACATGTTTCAGCTTAAGTTTGGGGGTGAAAGAAAAATATTTCAAATTTAAACCTTACTTGTTTTCAAAACTACTACAAATAAATTTATATTTTATTTCTAATGATTATTGTTTTGTGGAGTCACCTTAAGGATGTTAGAATTTTAAGTACATAAATGGAGTAGAAAAACTTAGTTGATATTTTTAGTGAAAAGGGTGAACCTAGAGTTAATGATATTTAGTGGAGAACATGAGAAAATAAATAACTATCTTTTGTAGGAAGAAGTGTATTTTTTAAAAACTAAGAACTCTCAGAATTTTTATTTTCAAACATTTAAGGCTCTTTTAGAAAGTATTTTAAAAAATACATCTTTTCAAGTGAAGGGAAGTAATAAGTTTTAACTTTAGAGGAGGATGATGGAATTCAAAATCATTTAAGAACTTCTCCAGATATAGTAATCCTCACATATATAAAAAAAGAAAAATAAAAGAAAAAAAATGAATAAAAAAGATCCTTAAAAAATGTGTGAGAAGAAGCTTGAGGAGAGGTCCTAATAAAAAATTAGTTACCCTTGATTCTTTCTATAGTAAAGAACAATCCCAAGCTTGCTTTTTGTACTTATATTAGTTAAATTATTTTTAAGTGAGTTCTTAAGTCTAGAAAGTAAAGTTCCTCAAAGGATCCGAAGTTTGAAAAATCTGCATATTTTTCTGAATTAGACAGGAAAACAAATTCCCGAGTTTGATGATAAATATTTTAGACCCTGGGCTAGTCTGATTCACCTGAAGTTCTTCTAGGTTGAACTATCCATTCTTAGAATAAAATTTTAGCAATTCTAAAGGGTGACCCATTAACTCTAATCTAAAAAAATAATTTTAAAAGTGTAGTATTACTTGAGGACAAGTAATGTTTAAGTTTGGGGGATTTCGATCAACCTAAAAATATAATACTTTTTATGCTATATTTTATAATTATATTGCACTTTAAAGGTATGTTTTCTTGTGTTTTTGGTTGTAGATACATTAAATTGAAGAATTTGGAGTGAGGAGCAGAAGGAACAAAAAAGGACCAAAATGGAGCATACTGGAGCAAAGCGGGTCGAACCGGAGCATACCGGAATGGGTCAAACTGGACACTTATGTACCTATGTTTGGCGCCTAGGCGCCACCAGATTGCGCGTAGCCGCCAGGCAGTGGCACACCATCGGTGCATAGTCGCCAGTTACGGTTTTTGGCATAACTTCTTCAATATACGTCAGATTTGAACGATTTTTGAAGTGTTGCGAAGTGTGTCTCATGGAGAATTCATTGAAAATAATAAAATAAACTTTCTAGAAGATTTTGTGTCGGTTAGATAGAGTTATTATGGAAGAGATGTGTCTCTTAGAGTGAAAATGCACTTAAGGCACCCATTGGAAGATTCATTGAATGTGCTCTTTTTGAAGAGACACTTAAGAATCTCTTGGGAAATTATAATTAGGGATTGAAATCACTTGAAGAAGAAAATTTAGAGAGGAATAAAAGATTATAAGAGGAGAAGAAGACTTGGAGAAGAAGAAGATCACTTGGGCATGAGCCCCAATAGAGGCGACAAGGTAAGGGAGAAAGAGAGAGAGTGAGAGATTTCTTCTTTTCTTTTCACTTTATTCTTGGAGAGGATTGGAAGGAGATTGCTTTTGCTATACAAGGAGAGTTTGATTTCCATCAAAGATAAGTATTTTTCATTGTATTTTGGTTTGAATTTGTTACTTTGTTTGTATGGATTCAAAGTGTCGTTCAATGAAAAGTTGTTGTTTCTCCATGTGTAGTGAGTAGTTTTCTTTACTCTTCCCTCTTACAATGAATTAATATGCATGTGTAGGATATAAAATTGAGTAGAGTTAGAATATATTGTGATGATTTTACTTTGATCTTCATTTACATGCAAACTTGATCAACTTGTCTGTTGACCTCATTTTTGATGAGGTCTTCTCTTCTTCTTTTTTAGTACTTAGGATCTAGCCTTAGGCTTTTCCTTTGACTATCGTAGAGGATTAGAATTGGGACCCACCACTTAGAAATTCAAACCACTTCTTAACTCCCTGCAAACTCCACAAACTTGATTGTAGACCCCTAATCACCTAGAGGGTTGAAATCAAATGTGGAAGTTTAAAGGATGAGTTCCTATCGGACTCTTTGGCCTTAGGACTGCCCTGGGTGGCCTGGTCTGGTGAGGGCTGACTTACACACACACTACACTTATACACTACACTTTCACACACCTCCTAAAACCACACCTGTACCCAACTTGACCTCCTGACTCATGAGGTGATTCACATGGATGGTCCTTAACCCCTAAGCCCTTGGCTAAGAGGGTTAGGAACAACATAGTGAATGCCTCAAATGAGTCCCTTCGTGGCTCATGTGGGCTTGATATGGCTTCATGGATCAACCAAAATGATTTCATTCCAATTACATTTACCCAATCTTCAATTTCCTAACTTTTCAATTTTTGACCCCGGGGACCCAACACCCGCCTAGCCTACCCAAAACCCTTGAAATTACCCAAAATTTCCAAAATTCTCCAAATCACCCAAAATTCCTCAAAACCAATCCCAAACATTCCCAAATTACTCAAATTGATCATTCATAGCCAAAAGTACCAAAAATTCCAAAAATACCTCCCAATACCCTCCAAATACCCAAAATGTCCCTCTTAGCCAAAAATCCAAAAATTCAGAAAATTCCCAGAAAATTCCAGAAAATCCCAAATATTCCCAATTTCATTTTGTCCAACTACACCATGGGCCAATTTTGTCAATTTACCCCACTTTTGTCAAAATCCCCAATTTGACCCATTTTAACCCAAAGTGAACCCAATGTCAAACCAAACCTACCCAATTGACCCAAATTCTGGTCCAATTCAATTCTAAACTTCAATTCAACATCCCCAACACCAATCTAGGCCAAATCCAAGTCCAATTTGATTGGCATTTGAACCCAATTTCATTTTGGACCTTAAAGCCCAATTTGGACCCATGACCCAAACTTAGCTCAAACTCACCCAATTCAACTCCAATTAACCCCAAATTTTTCTAAACCTTCCCTAAAATCCCCAAAAACAAAACACTAACATGACTTACCCAAAATTTAGACCCAAGCCCCACTCAAATTCAACCCAAAGCTAAAAGGCCCAATTTTGACCTAAACCCAAACCTAACCCAAATAAGCCCAAACCCCAAAATCAAAACCCAACCAAAGCCAAAACCTCTTTGAAACACTCCCATAAACATTTCCCAACATTAATTTTACATCAATTTCAACCCTAGCCCAACATTGGCCCAAGTTAGCCCAATTTGACCTACATTGGCCCATTTACCAAATAAACCCAAATCCAACCCAATTCAAGCCCAAACCACCTCAAATTTATTCCAAATCACTCATGAAACATCCCTAAACCAAACCCAACAATTATTTGGCCCAAGCCTTTACCAAACTTTCATCCTAAAGTCCATTTTAAAATCCAAAAGCCCACTTCCCTAAACCATTTTAAAAGCCCATCCAAAGTAAAATCCAAAAGCCCAAACCCATTCCAAAGCCCACATCGACAATTCCTTCTCATCATCCCCTTAATTAGAATCAATTCCTAAGTCCCAAATCAATCATCAAATCAACCTAAATCAAGCACCATCTAAATTTCCACTAAATTGCCAAAATTTCCAAATTCTTTTTTCATATAAATGAATCCACTTTTCCTAAGCCAAGGATGAGCCAAATGGAGCCACATGCAAGCCATGGACAAGCCACATGGAGCCATGGGGGGTTTGACTTGTCACCAAGCCATTAATGGCAAGAAGAGGGAGTCCTTTCCTAAGCCTTCCTTAAGCCATTTTAACCTCTTTAATGCAACACCATAACCCAAAATTAACTTAAACTATTTTGATGGAGACCACACCATTTTCTCTTGGCGACCCAAGTGACTCTTTTCGAGTCCAAAACCAGGCCTTGGGTGGTGAACCTAGCCCAAAACCATGGGTTGACTCATTTGAACCCAAAATGGCCTCTCCCTCATACCATTTTAATCCAAGCCCTTTACACATGGTAGCCACCAATTGACTTCACAAACATCAAGCCCTGACCCACCTGAGCCTGAGGGTGACCCATGCCTGCCGGCCAGCCACCTGGGCCGCCGGAAAACGCCATGGCCGAGACATGGGAAGGAGCCAAGCATTGAAATTCCACCTCGCTGAGTTGCCCCATGCCCAGTGGCCATTGCAACTCGTTCTCCCTCGCCAAGAGCAGCCGATCCCGGCCCCTAACTCCCTCGGGAGAGCCTCCAGCCTCTCCTATTTAAACACCACCCCTCTCGGCCATGAAGGAGGTGCTGAACCAACCTTAAGGAAACTCGCCAAAATCATTCCGGACCACTCTCCACACATGAGCGCTTGATTCCCACTCGGATTCCGACCAATTCCCTCCAATCGAGCTCAATTTCGAGTTCAAACTTCAAGCACAAAAACCAGGACACTTCTTCACAGTGGACCAATCCCCAAATTGATTGATCCTACACCTTCACCGGACCAAGGGAAGAAGTTTACCGCAGAAAGCCCCCTCACCGAGCCAGCCATTGCTTCCGAGCCTCCAAGCTTTGTGATCGGGCTTGGTCGAAATCCTACTCAGACAATTTACTGTGCCAAGGGACTTCATCTGGAGCTTGCTTGGACCCAATCGAAGGTGACACAACTCTCAGATCGAAGCTTCACTTCTCTGAGCAAAGGTATGGACTCACTCTTCTTCCCGAGCTTACAGAGATTCTCCATTTAATTTGAGTCAATTTAAGTACATGTTTACCGTATGGATGTGTTCGTCTCCTCAAGACGAATCCATAGAGCATAAGAACACGAAAATCCGTTGAAAATTGAGTGAGAAATTAGGGTTAGAAGGTTGACGGTCACGGGTGCACACCAGTCGTAGACGATGACCAGGAGCCGTCGGATCGAGCGTGTATCGAGTGGACGGTCTGGATTGAGCCGGACAGCGTGTTGGTACGTGACCCGCGGGGCCCTGGATCGCTGAGTCGGGTGGCGGCGCCGAATCAGAAGACGACACGTGGCGCTTTGGAGATGCCTAGGTTGAGTTGGTGCCGCGTGGATAAGTAGGAAATTAGGTTATTTTCCTATTTATTTAATTCCCTAAACTTCAAAAATGCATAACTCTGTGTAGGAAAATCAGAAAAATAAAATAAAAATACCCTCTCGCTCAGGTGAACGAGAGGAGAATAATGTGGAAAAGAAATCATTTAATTTCATTGAGTATTTGATTTTTAATTATTTATTTACTCTCTGCACTATTTCAATTCTCCATGCATGTATACAATTCACCATAGCATGAGACCATAGGGCTTTTGAAGCCTCTGAATTTGGGAACATTCCCTGAATTTTCCAAAGTCAGAGGCCATCCCTATGAAGAGTTATTAATTTTTCAATCCTAGGTTCTTATTCTGAGTATTTTAATTCTAATAATTAGTATGTTGTGAAATAAATTCTAGGAAAATTTGGTGATGTTTATTATGACCAGAGGACCCTAGGAAAAATAGGTTTTGAGTTAACTCACTTGGAATAACCCTAATTGGCTTAAACACCCAAAATGGAGTTCTAATTAATTAGAGCTAATCACACATCAAATTGACTTGAAATCAATTCTCCACTGACCTTTAGGATCAGGGGAACCCACCATAAAAGTTTGAAGTCAATTGGACTTGGTTAGCCCTATCAAGTGGGTTGATTAAGCCATTTAGCTAAAATTAAACTCAAAAAATTCATAACTTTCAAAATCCTCTTCAAAAATTCACCAAATTGGTTTTGGAGCCTCTCTGATATCAGGGGAATTTAAGAAAATTAAAGTTGCAATTTTGTAAAAAAGTTGATTTTTGCATTATTTTAATATTTTAATAATTAAAAAATAATAAAAATCACAAAAATAATAAAATTCACCAAAATGTCATATTTTGAATTTTAATCACTTAGGAACAAATCCCATATTTTTCTTAAGTCTCTATGATGAGATATTAAATTTTAAAGCCCTAAGGTAATTTTAAAATTAAAAAAATGTATTTTCTAGCATTTCCACTAAAATAATTCTAATAAATCAAAGAAAAGTCAGAAAATTATAAAAATTTGTTCTTTGGTTTCCTTGATATCAGAAAAATTTTTAAAAAATATAAAATTCATTTTTCAACCTTTATTTTATTTTTAAATTAATTAATACTCCAAAACTCAAAATAATTATAATAAAAAGAATATAATTCAAAAAATCACCAAACTTGGTCCAAGTGGTCCTCTGGTCATTAGGAATGTCCCATAATTTTCTTAAGGACAGAAACTTTCCCTTGGTCATGTTATTAAATTTTCCTTGAAAATTCCCATTTTTCACCAAAAATAATTATATAAATAAATTAAATACAGAAAAATCACATTTTCTCCTCTAATGTCTTTATTGACATATGAGAGAAGTCACATAAAAATTTCAAGTTCACTTAAGCTTAATTTAGTGAGTTATGGAATTATTAAGCTTGAAGAGCAAAATGGTAATTAAAATTTTAACCCTTAATTAAAAAAACCTTAGGCTTAATAAAATGAAAGAGTAAAATATTTGATTCTAATCTGATTTGGATGATTGAAATTTAAATAATTAAAGGGTAGAAACCCATCAATAATAATTAAAATAAACCTTAATTAAATAATTAATTAAACTTGGAAGAATAATAAAAAAATTGGAATTATTAAAATAGGGATATTATTAGGAAGAGATTTATTCTTTAATCTAAAAAAAATCCCTAAATTAATCACCTCAATAATATTTAATTCCTAATTAAAATGATAATCCAAACTCAAGATTTAAAATACTAAAAGACTGAATCATTAAATTAAATTAAAATTAAACATTCAAACTAAATTCAATCAAAATTTCAATTAAATTAATACTTTAACAATTAAATTAAATCATCTTTAAAACATAAAAAATAAAATATTAAATTAAAATTAAAATAAAATTAAATTAAATTAACTTAAATTAAATTAAATTAAATTAAACCACATTAAATTAAATTAAATTAAATTAAAGCATGTTAAATTAAATTAAATTAAATAAAAAATAAAATCAAATTAAAATAAAATTTAAATTAAATTAAAATTAAAAATAAAATTAAATTAAAACTAAACCAAATTAAATTAAATTAAATTAAATTAAATTGAATTAAATATAATATCACCTAAGACATAAAGAATTCAAAAATAAATCTAAAACAACTTGAATACTATTTCAAACTTAAACCCATTAATTGAAATTAAGTTAAATCATAAATCATTTGAACATCCATTTGCCCTCGAAAGCTCTTGTTGTCATAACTCCTAAATGGAGTGTTAAGTGAAATGTTACTTCATTCATAGGATATTCAAATGTCCTAGTTCACTGAGCAAGATAACAAAACTTGAACTCCTGGACGATTAATTCATTTGTATAATTAAATTCTCTTGGACTTAAAATAATCCTAGAAATATTGAAAAGATGTTTAAGATTCGTCTTAAGCACTTCCCCAATATGATATGATATTTATAAGAACAATTGAACTTAATTGTTCTTTGATGAAGAAAATCGTCCCCAAACTAAAACACAAGAACCTAGACGTCATAGGAAATGACTAGCTATAGGATTAGGAACTTGGTAGAAAACCATAACCCTTCCCTTAGCTTTACTTAGGCACTTGCTTTAAATGCTTAAATATTCTAATTGTGTTTTAAGTGTAGCTTGGGATGACGGGAAGACCCTCCAGGTACGCTTTTATTTTATTACAATTTACTTTATTCCAATTTATTTAATCGCATCGCACTTATCTTTCTTGCATGATAAACAACTGTTGCATGAAAACCAAAACTTTTAGGGTAGTCCCTAAAACTGAAACCAAAACTAAATTAAAAGTCATTACAAGATAAAATTCATCGCCACAACATTTCAAAATATAAAACAACTCAAAATTTAATCACAAAACGTAACAACAAAACTACAATTATAAACTAAATTAAAACGTCTTGTTGGATGATCGGGAATACCTCGGATGATGTAACCTACGTGTTGCTAACGGGATTTCCCACGGTCTAAATGAAAGTGTGGAACTCATTTAGTTGAGTTTAGCAAATTCATCTGGACTAAGTGAATCCGATAAAAATAACGATGCCGGAAGGATGGAACCGTGGGATCTTAACCGGTGTTGTTATAATCAACTTTAAGATTTGTTTTAATTAAAACATAAAAAACACTTGGACTTTAAGATTTCTAAAACAAAACACTTCTCTCATCTCCTGATTTATGACTTCTAAAATTAAACCTCTGCAACAAAGAGCTCGGAGCATGGTGGGCAGCACGACCATCGTCATCAGCAAAACCTGAAATCTACATCAGCAAAACCATTCTTAGAATTAAATAACCAAGCCATAGGATTTCGAGGTAGTTTCGCTCTAGTGCAACATAAATCCTCAACCTTTTGTTAGGCATTTGCATTGCAAATTAAGCCCTAACCGGTCTTAGGACTCCGAGGTAGTCGTTCGGTACGACATAAACCCTCACATCTTTGAGGCTATTTGTATGATTTTATCATACAAATATAAGTCCAAATTAATTAAAATTGGCAAGATCAAAACATTAAATAAACATTAGGATTTTCTTAAATTCAAGCCAAACAATAGGATAGTCGGGAAATTACCGAAGTTCTCTTCGAATCTGTAATTTCTCCTACCTTTCTTCCTTTGAATTCCCAAAACAAAATGTTCCAAACTATATCCATTCCCTATTGAAATTCTAAAATTCAATCCCTTGAAAACTTAAACTTTGAAATTCTCGAGAGCGTAACTACCGATTATTATCGAGAGTTTTCTTAGGTGATTCCCGTCACTTAAGATGTAATTAACTATAGGGGCTTGCCCTTATAGGGAATTTTAAGAACCTGTGTAATATAAACCCCGTTTAATTCATTTGTATTAAGCGGGGAACTTGTCGGCTTATAAAATTGGTTCGCGGACCAAACGGATGTCACAAATCTCCTAGTTTATTTAATCGAGCCCCATCATCAAGCAAGTGTGTCTATTCTTCGGGATAGATACACGGTTTGTGGTGTGGCGCTCGTTTATATAAACTATTTGGGATGTGAGATCGGTTTGATTTCATATCTTAAAACTTTTAAACTTAAAATTACTTTCAAAATCAAATGTTATCTTTTAAACTATATATATATTTAAATTAAATTTAAAATATGAAAATTCGCCGACAATTTCTATAGGCGACCACTTTTCAAAAATACAACACATAACCTAAAAATATGCCGACACTTGCATGTTAAAATCTGTTGTGAAAACATGTAAGAACCAATGCAGTATTATCTCAGTCAACTATTGGTAAAAATCACATGAGATTATATGGGTGAATATGTAGTCCATATAATTGAGTGCAAATAAATAGGGAGATATGCATGTTTAAGAGGTGTAGAATTAGAGGACTTTAGGGTGACAGACTAAAGCCCCTAATTTGGTTTGATGTGAAAAGTTTTGTTATGAGATGTTAGCCCTCAGGTAGAGGGAGAAGAGGGAACTCTAGAGTGAGAGCTTGTATCTTCCCTGCCTAACCCATCTAAAAGATTTCAAATCATCAAATTAATCTATGTTCTTTATAGAACCAAGTAAGGGTAAAGAATATAATTGCTCCTGTTTGTCACAATCTCTTTCGCTACTTGTTTTACATTTACACATATAACTAATTTCATTGTATCAGGAAGAGTACTTTTAATATATTAAACTCCACTTTATGATTTTCACTAAATATTTTAGTTT
The DNA here is from genome assembly GCA_022702705.1 of Papilionanthe hookeriana x Papilionanthe teres. Taxonomy (NCBI): domain Eukaryota; kingdom Viridiplantae; phylum Streptophyta; class Magnoliopsida; order Asparagales; family Orchidaceae; genus Papilionanthe; species Papilionanthe hookeriana x Papilionanthe teres. The sequence goes on from CM040421.1 coordinate 6,078,922, forward strand.
AGGAGTAGAATTAGTATTGTAGTGATAATTGTTAGATATAATCAAAACCAAACTTTTATTGACCTTCTAAGCTAAGGAGTGTTATTGTTGACTAGAACTTCTCCTGAAAGCAGCTGTGATTTATCGCAATCTTTGTGGGATCGATTTTCGGGGCTTAATCAGAAAGCTCTATATTACTTGATAACGATACGTATACTTGCGTAAAATCTCTAATATTTAAAGACATAATTGAAATCTTACTATGCTTTGGAGTCAAGTTTTTGGCACCGTTGTAAAGGAATAAATTTAAACAAGAAAATTAAATTATTAAACTCACATATATTATAATTGAGGATCAGTACATCGCTCTCCTTATCCACAACATCTTAAACAACAACACCATCTTATCACTTATGTAGTGAATATCTAGTTTCAATAACCATAATTGTAGCACTTTCTTTTGATAAAGATCCTTACAACTTATTCTTTTTAGAAGTCTCCAAGTATTCTTTTTCTTCTTTGATCTATCTGATGCTAGTTTACAACTCACTCAATATCTCATATGTAGATTGGCCTCTAATATTCTTAGTGTTAACTAAGACATATCTAGATCCCACAACAATATTCATTTCTTATACACCCTCAATCTTTTACTTACTTTTCGCTTGATCCAAAGTGATGTTAATGTTCCTGAAATTTCCAGTTTCTACTTCCATTTATTTTGAGGTATGCTCAGGTTCAGGTTCCACTATTGATGCACCAAAAATATATACGGTTTTTGCTATATAATGTTACCCATTTTTGGTGATGTTGCATTTAAAAAAAATGTATTTTTCATGATTTGTTGCAGGAATGATAATTTTAGGTGATTGGAGTGAAAAGAAGCGAAAAAGAATGAATTCGGAGCAATAAGGAGCAAAAAGGAGCAAAAAAGGAGAAAATAGTGAAAAAGGTGTTATGGCGCCGCCAGCGCCCAAATCCAGAGACTCCATAATATATTGGCACGATAGAGCGCCGCCGGCGCCCGGAGTCGGTGGAATTCAAATTTGAAGAGATTTGGCGACTTTTTGAAGGGATGCCTATGGAAATTCTTGGGATTTTGTCCTTATCTTATAAGTAACTGTTTTTGGATGAAAATGGTGTGTCTCTTGTGTGTGTCTTGTGTCTTCTAGAGTAGTTTTAGTGAGTGTTAAGTGTTAGGGTTTAGGAGAAGTGAGTGTAGAGTGAAGATTTGAGAGGAATTATTCTCTAAGGAGTGAAGTAGGAGTAAAGTGAGAGATTGCTTCTTCCCTTCCATTCTAAAGAGAGAATCAAGTGTTGTAAAGAAAAGAGAGAAGAGGATTCAAAGGAACTTCAAGGGAATTGCATTGGGGAAGAGAAAGAGATAAGTTGTATTTTCTTTTGTGGTTTGTATGACTTTTCTTTTATATATAAAATCCATGTTTTATTGTATCTTCTTCATGAATTCTGAGTAGTCTCCCTTGTCTTTCTTCTTGCATAGAGATGTGATGATGGATTGATGTGGATTTGATGAGCTTTTAATGTAATGAAGAAATTGTGATGGTTTTTCATTTCAAACTTAATTTACTTTTTGATTTGGCCAATTGAAATGTTAAAATATGTTGTTGAACATTAAGTTTAAAAGGATTTAATGTCCCACAATAATAATGAAACATTCATTCAATTTATATGGATGAATTGCGTAGTTCAGGGAATTGAGTGCAAATAAATAAGGAAATATGTTTTGATGGACTTCAATGTGGAGATTTCATAGTGACAGGTTGAAATCCCCAAATTTGTTCTAAGATTAGTAACTAATATTAAAGGTTAGCCTTCGGGTGAAGGGTGAGTGGGAGATCCGAAGTAAGAGCTGGTATCCTCCCAACCTAGCCTTAGATTTAGTAAATAAACTTAGGATATGTCAATGTTCTTTTCTTGCTTAGAAGAGGGGGTACTCTTTTAAGGGTAGGAATCATCTATGCTCCTATTTGGCACAATAACATAGATAATTATTCCATATCAATCCACACATCATATTCTCATTGCAAGAGGAAAGATACTTTTCTCATATATCGAAAACCTTTTAAATACTTAGTTTAGTGTGTCTATTAGTTAATTTTGTTTTTAAAGTTGTTAGAAGTAATTGTAGTTTAGTTAATTGTTACTATTTTTTGCATAGTGTTAGTAGGAGTATGTGTTAAACCTTAAGTACTATTTAAATATCGGATTTGAGTGCTATATTATTTATATTGTGAACGCTTTCTTATACTTATAACTTCCCTGTGGGATCGATAACTAGGACTCCATTAGAGCCCTATATTACTTGATATGATACATATACTTGCGTTGAATGCTTGGATTTAACAAAATTAATATAAATATATAAATTTCAGTTCATAAATTCTTGCAAAATATAAGTCCCGTGCAACAAGTTTTTGGCGTCATTGCCGGGGAGGTAACGTAGTAATAAGTAAGAAAGTATAAATAGTATTTATTAAAAATGTAGTAACAGAAAACCTTTATTTTGTAGTGTGTAATTGTGTGTTTGTTTACCTTTATAAAGTATTTGTGTTATTGTATATGCGTAGTAGTGGATCTATAGGTTTAATGCCTTACGATTCAAAGTTAGAGCGTACTGTCAGAAAAATTAGAAAACAACAAAAATAAATTGAAAATCCTTGCAAAATGGCGAATAATCAAGATAATCAGAGAAATGATATTGGAAATTTGCCAAGACCTTTAAGAGATTATGCTAACCCAACAACAGATGAAATTCACATAACTATTCAAAATCCTAATGTTGCTGCTAATTCATTTGAATTTAAACCTGCTATTATCTAAATGGTACAAAATAATCAATTTGGAGGAACACCTAATGAGGATCCAAATTTACATCTCGCTAGTTTTCTAGAACTGTGTGCTACTTTTAAGAGTGTCTAGTGATGCTGTCAGACTTAGACTTTTCCTTTTTCATTAAGGGATAAAGCTAAGGCCTGGTTAAACTCGTTAGCACCTGGATATATTAGAACTTGGGAGAATTATCTCAAAATTTTCTATCAAAATATTTCCCTCCATCAAAGACTGCTAAACTAAGAAATGATATTACATCCTTTTGTCAATTTGAAGAAGAGTCAATATATGAAGCTTGAGAGAGATTTAAATATCTTCTTAGGAAGTGCCAACATCATGCTTTACCAGATTGGTTAATAATTCAAACCTTTTATAATGGATTAGTGGGATCATTGATATCTATTATAGATGCTGCTGCTGGTGGATCATTAATGTTAAAACCTTTTGATGAAGCAAACACATTAATTGAAGAAATGACTACTAATAATTTTCAATGGCCCTCTGAACGGGTAAATCCTAATAGAGTAGCTAGTGTTCATGATTTCGATATGATGACTATGGTAGTTTCTTAAATTGCAGCCTTTTCTAAGAAAATAGATCAATATGGAATGAATTATTCTCAACCACATCAAGTGTTGGAGGAAAATTCATTTGGACAGATAAGAGAATCTCAAACACCTTATGAGACTTAAAATGTTATTAATAAACCTAACAATCCTTATTCGAATTATTATAATCCTGGTTAGAAGAATCACCCAAACTTCAATTGGAATAATAACAATGCTAATGTTAACCCGCACTGGGCTAACAGTTCTATAACTCCAATTGGAAATTTAAACAATTAAGGAATTACTAATTTTAGACCATCTTATCCTCCCGGATTTAATAGTAACCCACAATTTAAGGATAAGAAGTTATCTACTGAAGAAATGATTCTGAATATGGGAAATCAATTACAAGCTCAAGGTGTTGCTATGAAAAATATTGAAAATTAATTAGGACATATTTTCACTACACTTAATAATAGACCTTCTAAAACACTTCCAAGTAATGTTGAGATCAATCCAAAAGATCAAAACAAGGAACAACTTAAGGCTATTCAATTAAGGAGTGGAAAAGAATTGAAAACTAGAGTGCAAAAAGAAGTTGAAATAGAAAAGAAGGTGGAAATCAAAAAAGGTTCAAATAAGATTTATCCAGACTTAGATTATCCACTTGAGCCAATGAAGATAACTGTTGAAAAACTACCACCTCCATTTCCTTAAAGATTGAAGAAACAAAATAGGGATAACAGATTTGAAAGTTTTTTGGAGATCCTTAAGAAATTAACGATAAATATTCCTTTTGTTGAAGCATTAGAACAAATGTCTGACTATGTCAAGTTTATGAAGGATATCCTGAGAAAGAAAAGAAAGTTTACAGATCATGAAACTGTTGCACTTAGCGGAGAGTGTAGTACAATTATTCAAAAGAAGCTTCCAGAAAACTTAAAGATCTTGGTAGTTTTACTACTCCGTGTGCTATAGGTGAAAATTTTTTTGGAAAGCTTTATGTGATATGGGAGCTAGTATTAATCTTATGCCTTTATCAACTTTCAAAAGGTTGGGAATATGAGAAATTTCTCCTACATCTGTAACTCTTCAGTTGGCTGATCGTTCCATTACTTACCCTAAAGGAGTGGTGGAAGATGTGTTAGTGAAAGCGGATAAATTTATATTTCCTGTAGATTTTATTGTACTTTATAAGGAGGAATATAAAGAAATTCCAATCATTTTGGGAAGACCATTCCATGCTACTAGAAGAGCGGTAATTTATGTTCAAAAAGGAGAATTAACTATGCGAGTTAATGATCAAGAGGTGACCTTTAATATTTTAAAATCTATGAAGTATCCCTCAATGGAAAAAGATAATGAATGATTTAGGATGGAGGTCTGTGATTACTTGAGAAACGATCGTTTTGAAAATATATTTGAAAAAGAAGAAGAATATAAAAATATGTTTGAAGAAGAAATTGAAGATGAAGAAAATTCAGATAGTAAGAAAAATGAAGATTTGAAATATGTTCAGGAGAGATTCGAAGTATTAAACACTATGGAAGGTGGAAATAAAAGCTTAATTCCATCTATCATAAAACCTCCTGAACTTGAGATGAAAATTCTCCCTAATCATTTAAAGTATATGTTTTTAAGAGAATCATCTACCTTGCCAGTTATTATATCTTCGGAGTTAAACGATTATCAAGAACATAAGTTGTTAGAAACTTTAAAAAGATATAAGAAAGCTTTTGGATGGACCTTGACAAATATTAAAGGAGTTAGTCCTTCGATTTATATGCACAAAATTTTATTAGATGAAGAACATAAACTGAGAGTTGATCCACAAAGGAGATTGAATCCTATAATGAAAGAAGTAGTTAAGAAAGAGATTTTAAAATGATTGGATGCTGGAATTATTTATCCTATTTCGGATAGTGCTTAGGTGATTCCAATACATTGTGTACCGAAAAAGGGAGGAGTGACTGTTGAAGTGAATGAATGTAATGAAATTATACCCACAAGACAAATTAATGGATGACGAAATTGTATTGTCTATAGGAAATTAAATGTCGCCACCAGAAAAGATCACTTTCCTCTTCCTTTTCTCGATCAAATGCTAGATAGACTTGCTGGACACAAGTACTACTATTTTCTTGATGGATATACTGGTTACCATCAAATACCTATTGCTCATGAGGATCAAGAAAAGACAACATTTACTAGCCCTTATAGAACCTTTGCTTTTCGAAGAATGCCTCTTGGACTGTGTAACGCACCTGCAACATCTCAGAGATGTATGATGTCTATCTTCAGTAGTATGATAGATAATGGAATAGAAGTTTTTATGGATGATTTCTCTGTATTCGGGACTTCATTTGAAATTTGCCTGGAAAACTTAGCAAAAGTTTTGGAGCTTTGTGAAAAAACAAATCTAGTTCTGAATAGGATAAATGTCAATTTATGGTTGCAGGAGGAATTGTGCTTGGGCATAAAATTTTTGAACATGGTATGGAGGTCGACCATGCTAAAATTAGAGTGATTGAGAGATTGCCACCACCCACTACTGTGAGAGAGGTGAAGAGTTTCTTAGGACACGCTGGATTTTACATGCGATATATTAAAGATTTCTCTAAAATTACTAAACCTTTATGCTGACTATTAGAAAATGATAGAAAGTTTGATTTTAATGATGAATGCTCGAGAGCTTTCAAATTATTGAAAGAGAAATTAATCACTGCACCTATAATTGTTTCACCCGATTGGAAGAAACCATTTGAACTTCTGTGTGATGCTAGCGATTATGTGATCAGAGTAGCATTAGGGCAAAGACATGATAAAGTTTTCAAAGTCATTTACTATGCTAGTAAAACTCTTAATGAAGCTTAAATTAATTATACCACAATTGAAAGAGAGTTATTAGCTATAGTATTTGCTTTTGAAAAATTTAGACCTTATTTAATTGGAGCTGAAAGTATTGTGCATACATACTGACCCACAATTTTATATTATGATATTTTTAATTTAATTGCAACGACGCCAAAAACTTGACCCCGCTATATTATATGTATAGAATTGTAATTGTTTATGTTGTGGATGCTACGCAAGTATACGTATCGTATCAAGTAATACGGGGCTCTAAGTGGAGTCCTAGTTATCGATCCCGCAGGAAATAGAAAATTAAATAACAACTAATTTTAAAATAATAATAATAATAATTTTAAAATAAGTATACGAAGATTTGGAATTCTAAATTTAAGCGCAATAAAGTAAACTAAGTATTTTAATTAGGTAACTTAACTAAGTAGAAAATTAATACGTATTGAAAGTGCAGAAATTAAACTAATTGCTAAATAAGTCTTAACTATTCGTAAAAAAGTATCTTTCCCTTGTTTAGAAATTTAAGTGATTGATGAATTTAAATAGATAATTTTAAGGTATTGTGACAAATAGGAGCATTCCTATTCTTTACCCTTTCGTCCAGGTGTAAAGAATATCGACTAATCCTATGTTTGATTACCGAATCCGCGGCTAGGCCGGGAGGATACCGATCGCCACTCGCAGCTCCCACGTTCCCTCGCCCGAGGGCTAACATCTACACTTCAGCTCTCAAACAATAGGATCGAATTGAATATTTTAGTCCGTCACACTAAAATGCTCAATTCTACGCCCAGTGATATTATTTCCCTATTTATTTGCACCCTCCTTCCAAGACTTTTGAATTCCCCGAATATCAGATGTAATTTTTACTATAGTTGATAATCAACACATTTTAACAAATCAAATGGCTAGTTTGAAAGTAAATTAAGTTTTAAGTAAAAATTATCACAATTTATTAATATTTAAAAGTACTTCTGTTTTAAGTTCATCAAGTCACTTAATTTCATAACAGGGAGAAAGACTAATAAACTACTCAAAATGCATGGGAACTAAACTAAGCATGGATTTCATTTAAAGTTAAAAACAATAAATATAAATACTTATCTCGATTTATCCCATGCGTACTCCTCAGCAGTCCTTTCGACTCTTCCTTCCAAGACAATGAAGACTCACTAAAAACTCACTAACTCACTAAAGACACTAATTAAGACTCTAAAGACTGCTCACACACATAAATAAAAGACTCTTAAGACACAAATTGACACACAAAGACACAAAAACTGCACACTTAGAGGCTGAATTTCGGCCTCTATATATAGAGGTAGGCAAAGGTCCAAGAGGTGTGTAAGCATCTCTTCAAAAAGTGTCCAGGTTCAATGTATCTGCGCCATTTGAACTATCTCGCCGTTGGCGACGAACTACCTCGCTGTCTGCGAGGCTTCTGAAGGTGTTCGAACCGCGCCATCTCGCCGTCGGCGGGCTCGGGCTCGCCGTCGCCGAGACAGCTTATAAATCCTTCGAATTTTCTTCCTCGTACCCTCGCCGTCAGCGGGCTCGATCTCGCCGTCGGCGACTTAGCACAAATTGCATTATTTTCTTCCTTTTCGCTCCAAATCGCCTCCTTTTTATGATTTTTGCTTTTATCACCTAAATTTTTCATTCCGCAACAAAATAAAGAAAATACATTTCTTCGAAGTGCAATTTCATCAAAAATAGGTATGAATTTCTTAATAAAATTTTCAGTGATCAAAATCCCCCAAACTTACTTATTACTTGTCCTCAAGTAATTTTTAGTACTACATAAAAATAATGAGTTCTATAATAAGATTTTTCAATTTAAATAAACTATGAATTAGATTAATTAATATCATAATAAAGTTAAATAAAAATAATTCATGTAATTTAATTAATCTTATAGAAATAAATTATTTAGTTATCGTGTCTAAGATTTCTAACTTACTTTTCATTTCGAGAATGACTATATTTAAAAGAATAACTACTTAAGATATTCATATGATAAGAAATTCAAGAAAACACTATTAAGTAAAATTCTAATCCATAAACATAAGTTTGGAAATATCTAAGTTTTTCCCTTTAGGTTAATTCAAATGAAGCCAATTTTTGATAAGACATCTTCTCAAGCTTCTCCTCATTTTTCTTCTTCTTTTTCTTTTTCTTTTTCTTTTTTCTTTTTTTTCTAATGAGGATTACTGTATCTGGAATAATTTTGAACTTCATTTTCATCTTCCTAAATTTGAAACTTAGAAATATTTCTTAGCTTATATATACTTCATAGTTTTTACTTCATTGATTTTCAATCTTTTCTTTTTCACTTGAATACTTAAGAATTTTAATTTTAGAATATAGTTTTCCTTACTAAAATAGTTTACTATATTCTTATTCCCTTTAACCAAATATTTTATTCTATTTAATTAATTAAAGCACTAGAAATATTTCATTTAACCTTTTATAATAATTAAATAAAATAATTCATATTAATTAAATTGAAAAATTTGCTATAAAAATCATTTTATAATAATTTGAAAATAGAAATTGAGAACAAGTTAATAACTAAATTTGTATTTTACTCCCCCCCAAACTTAAATTTTTATATCTACTTTAAATAATGAAAAAGGGAAAGTAAATAAATCATACCTTTCAAGTTTAGGTATTTCTTTTTTCTTTGAAATTTTTGCGAGCTTTTTCATTTTTCATTGAACTTGTATCGTTAGTATTTTCCATATATATATAACAATTTAAAGAAAATGCGAGGATAAAATCTGAGATAAGTATTAAATACAACAATTAAAATTAACTCTACACTACACATATGAATTACTAACATATTAAAACAATTTAACTAACACATTAACAATTTTACAACTTAAAACAATACAAAATAAAATAAAAACATACTAAAGAAAACTAACATCCTATTTAACATAAAAACAAATGCAATTAACTAACATAAAAACAAAAACTAAACTACTATAAAAATTCAAGCAAATAATCTAACAAACATCCAATGTCTCACAACATAAAGTACTGAATATTACAAACATATAAAAGTTTCCAAAATAACTTAACATCAAACAAACAAAACAAATAAAGTCCTAATCTTCTATATTGAAGTCCCAAACTATATTGTCATCCCCTCCTTGATTTGCCTTATATTATATTTCCGATCACATCATTTATTAATTTAATATGAAGATTAGCTACTTATACACAAACAAATTCACACAACACAACAAATTAACTTTAATATTGAAATCCATGAGATGTACAAACTAACATAATTTTAAACTCTATAATCAAACTTCAATTCTCCAATCCTTACTACTAATCAAGCATCGCAAACCAATCCACGACACACTAAATGCCGATACAAAACTATGACGCATATCTCAATTAAGTTTCGAGATATTCAAATCATCACTCCACACATAATAAAATCTAAATCAAATCAAATAACATAAATACAAACATACTATGGAAATCTTTACTACTACTCTTCAATGTCAGAATCTTCATCTTCTCTGATATTTCCGATATGACGATGATTCTTAATAATAATTGAGTAGTAAAGTTTCAATAATATATACTAACTATTAAGATACAATAAAAATAGATAACTAATATGGGTTGCCTCCCATAAAGCGCTTGGTTTAACGTCGTCCGCCCGACCTAATTTCAATTATTAATCGAGTCGACTAAGCATTAAAACCTCTTTATAGTTAGGTCTTATACCTTCGAAATATGGTTTTAATCTATGTCCATTAACTTTAAATTTATGTCCAGCTTTTGGATCTTCGATTTCTATAGTTCCGTATGAAAATATTTGAGTTATGGTGAAAGGTCCTAACCATCGAGAATTCAATTTTCCGGAAATAATTTCAATCTAGTATTATATAGCAAAACTTCCCGTCCCGGTTCAAAATTTCTCCGATTAATCTTCCGATCATGCCATAATTTCATCTTTTCTTTATAAATCCGATCATTATCATATGATTCATTTCTTAATTCTTCCAATTCATTTAATTGCGGCAATCTTTTCTCACCGACTTCCTTCATATTATAATTAAATTCTTTAATTGCCTAATATGCTTTATGTTCTAATTCAACTCGGTAAGTGGCATGTTTTTCCATATATAAGCCCGTAAGGAGTCATTCCAATCGGAGTTTTATAAGCAGATCCTATAAGCCCAAAATGCGATTGTCTAATCTAATAGACCAATCTAACCTATTTGGGTTTACGATTTTTCTAAAATACGTTTAATCTCACGATTAGATACTTCAGCTAATCCGCTAGTCCGTGGATGATAAGCGATGGATATCTTATGAGTAATATTGTATTTTTCTACTAGTTTGTGAATGTATTTATTTCTAAAATGAGTTCCTCCGTCGGTGATAATCACTCTCGGCATTCCAAATCTAGTAAAAATATTTTTCATCGTAAATTTTGAAACACTCTTAAGCATCACACCTAGGTAAAGCTTGTGCCTCAATCCATTTGGAAACATAATCAACGACTACTAATATATATGAGTTTCCAAACGAAGGAATAAAAGGTCCCATAAAATCTAATCCCCAAACATCAAAAATTTCAACTTCTAATATAAAATTCGGAGGCATTTCGTTTTTTCTAGATATATTTCTTACTCTTTCGACATTTATCGCAAGTTTTAATATATCCGTATACATCTCTAAATAGAGTGGGCCGAGTAAAATCCGGATTGTAGAATCTTATAAGTAGTTTTATCGGTCCCAAAATGTCCTCCAAAATCGAATCATGACATTTTTGAATAATTGGTTCGGTTTCTTCATAAGGTACACATCTTCTAATAATTAAATCCTTACATTGCTTATATAAATATGGTTCATCCCAAAAATATGATTTAGTATCATGAATGAATTTTTTCTCGTTGTTGCAAAGTTAGCATAGGTGGTAAAATATTACTAACTATATAGTTTACTATATCAACGATACCATGGTATTTTTCACTCATTGATATTATATAGTTGTTCATCGGGAAAACCGTCTATAATTTCATTTTCAATATCGGATAATTCATGATTTTCTAATCTTGATAAATGATCCGCAATTTGATTATCGGTTCCTTTCTTATTAACGATCTCAAAATCGAATTCTTGCATTAATAACATCCATCTAATTAATCTTGGTTTGGAATCTTTCTTTTGCATTAAATATTTGATAGCAGAATGATCGGTATGCACGATACATTTTGTTCCAATCGGATAAGGTCTAAATTTATTAAAACCATATACTACAACTTAATAATTCTCTTTTCAGTAATCGTATAATTTATTTCAAGCATCATTTAGAGTTTTACTAAGCATAGTATATAACTTTAAAAATCTTTTTATATCTTTGCCAAGAACTCGCTCCTACAAGCATAATCACTAGCATCACACATAAGCTCAAATGGTTTCTCCCAGGTTAGGTGAAACTATTATAGGTGCTTGTAATTAATTTTTCTTTTAAGAGTTCAAAAGCATTCGAGCATTCGATTGTAAATTCAAATTTCTTGTCCTTTTCGAGAAGTTGGCATAGAGGTTTAGTAATTTTTGAAAAATCTTTTATATAGCGTCCGTAGAATCCAAGCATGTCCAAGAAAACTTCTCACCCCTTTTACCGTAGTTGGAGGTGGTAATTTAGCCTATAACTTGAATTTTTGCGAGGTCCACTTCCATGCCTTTTTCCGAAATTTTATGCCCTAATACGATGCCGCCCGCAACCATAAATTGACATTTCTCCCAATTTAGAACTAAATTTGTTTTCTCACATATTTCTAATACTTTTTCAAGATGAGTTAAGCATGTGTCAAATGATGTTCCAAATACGGAGAAATCATCCATAAATACTTCTATTCCATTGTCAATTAACTTACTAAATATAGACATCATACATCTCTCGGAATGTTCTTTGGTGCATTACATAATCCAAAAGGCATCCTTCGAAAAGTGAAAGTTCCATAAGGACTAGTAAATGTAGCTTTCTCTTGATCCTCAGGAGCAATTTGTATTTGATGATAACCGGTGTATCCATCTAGAAAACAAAAATACTTATGTCCGGCTAATCTATCTAACATCTGGTCTAGAAATGGTAAAGGGAAATGATCTTTCCTGGTGGCGATATTTAATTTCCTATAATCAATACATATACGCCAACCAGTAACTTGTCTTATAGGAATAAGATCGTTATTTTCATTAGCGATGACGGTCACTCCTCCCTTCTTAGGGACACGATGAATTGGGCTTACCCAAGCACTCGTCGGAAATAGGATATATAATACCATTATCTAACCATTTTAAAATTTCTTTCTTAACTACTTCTTTCATTATCGGGTTTAATCTCCTTTGGGGATCTGCTTTAGGTTTATGTTCATCATCTAAAATAATTCTATGCATACGGATTGAAGGACTAATTCCTTTAATATCCGCTAAAGTCCAACCAAAAGTTTTCTTATATTTTTTTAAAGTTTCTAAAAGTTTTTGTTCTTGAGATTCGTTTAATGCGGATGAAATAATAACTGGTAAAGTTGAAGAATTACCTAAATAAGCATATTTCAAATGATCGGGTAATATTTTTAGCTCAAGTTCGGGAGGTTTAATAATTGATGGAACTATATTCTTGTCGTTGTTTTCGGTATTATCCAAAAATTCAAATCTTTCCCGAATATAATCTAGTTCTTCATTATTATCTTCAATTAATTCGGTGTTTTCTTTTTCTAATTTATCTTCGTAATATTCCTTAAAATGTTCGTGTTGTAAATGTTCAAGTATTTCCATCCGAAAACATTCATCATCTTTTTCTAGCGCAGGATATTTCATTAATTTTGCAATATTAAATTAACTTTTTGGTCATTTACTCTCATAGTTAATTCTCCTTTCTGAACATCAATCATAGCTTTTCCAGTAGCTAAAAATGGTCTTCCTAAAATGATAGGAATTTCTTTATCTTCCTCCATATCTAAAATAATAAAATCTACTGGGAAGATAAATTTATCCACTTTTACTAACACATCTTCAATAACTCCCTTAGGGTTACTGAAGTAGGTGTAATTTTTACTAATCCTAATCTCTTAAAAATTGATAGAGGCATTAGATTGATGCTTGCTCCTAAGTCACACAAAGCTTTTCCATAAAATTTTTCTCCTATAGCGCGGGGTATAGTGAAACTACCGGGATCTTTCAATTTTTCAGAAGCTTCTTCGAATAATAGCACTACACTCTTCACTAAGTGCGACTTGTTTCATTATCGGTGAATTTTCTTTTCTTATTTAGAATATCTTTCATAAATTTTACATAATTTGGCATCCGATCTAAAGCTTCGACAAAAGGTATATTGATTGTTAATTTCTTTAATATTTCAAGGAATTTAGCAAATTGTTTATCTTTTTTATGTTGAGCTAGTCGTTGAGGAAATGGTGGTGGAGGTTTTTCAAAGAAATTTTCATAGGTATTAAAGGATGTTCTAAGTTTGAATCTTGTTGAAGTGTTTCCTTTTCAATTTCCACTTCCTCTTTTTGGCTTTCAAGTTCTTTTTGAATTTGAGGTTTTAATTCTTTTCCACTCCTTAGTTGTATTGCTTTAATTTGTTCTTTTCCTTGATCTTTAGGATTTATTTCCACATTACTAGGAAAAGTTCCAGGTATTCTATTATTTAGCGCAGTAGCAATATGTTGAGTTTCGATATTTTTAATAGACGTTCCTTGAATTTGTAATTGATTTCCTTGAATTTGTAGTTGATTTCCTTGATTTTGTAGTTGATGACCCATATTCAAAATTAATTCATCCATAGATAATTTCTTATCTTTGAATTGAGGGTTATTGTTATTAAATCCGAGTGGGTAATTAGGTTTATAGTTTGGATTTGCTTGATTAGGTTGATTCATCCATTGTTGATTAGATGTGTTATTCCAATTAAAATTTGGATGAGTTTTCCAACCAGGATTATAATAGTTTGAATAAGGGTTATTAGTTACGTTATTAATAGCATTTAAAGTTTCATAATTAGATTGAGATTCTATGATTTGTCCGGATGAGTTTTCTTCTAAAGTAGGAGAGTAGTTCATTCCAAAATGATCTAATTTCTTAGATATAGCGAGCAATTTGAGAAGCTAACATAGATATTGCATCGTTTTCATGAATGCTGGCTATCTTTTTCGGATTTACTCTATCAATGAGCCATTGGAAATTATTTGTTGCCATTTCTTCGATTAGTGCATAAGCTTCATCAAATGGTTTAGACATTAATGAACCTCCAAGAAGACAGATCGATGATTGATCTTAAAGATCCTACTAATCCATTATAAAAGGTTTGAATAATCGACTAATCTGGTAGCGCATGATGTGGGCATTTCCTAAGAAATTCCTTAAATCTCTCACAAGCTTCATATATTGATTCTCCATCTAATCGACAAAAAGAAGTTATATCATTTCTAAACTTAGCGAGTTTTAGATGGTGGAAAATATTTGGATAGAAATTTTTGTGATAATTCTCCCCAAGTTTTAATAGATCCGAGTGCTTAACGAATTCAACCACATTTTAGCCTTATCCCTTAATGAAAAAGGAAAAAGTCTAAGTCTTATAAGCATCGTCGGATACTCCTTGATATTTAAAAGTAGCACAAAGTTCTAGAAAACTAGCAAGATGTAAGTTAGGATCTTCAGTAGGTGAACCACTAAATTGATTGTTTTGTACCATTTGGATAATTGCAGGTTTAAGTTCAAATGAATTAGCAGCTACATCAGGGTTTTGAATAGTTAAATGAATTTCATCTGATGTAGGGTTAGCATAATCTCTTAATGGTCTTTGTTGGTTCATATTTTGAATTTTAGGAATATTCGTCATTTGTGTTAAATTTATAATTTGTTTCTTTTGTTTTCTAATTCTTTTAATTGTACGCTCTAATTCAGAATCGTAAGGTATTAAATTTTCGTTTCCAAATTTGCGCATACAATTTTAGAATAGATATTAATTTATTTATTATGATTATTTTAAAATAATACATTACTCTAGTAAATTTTTCTTACTTCCCCGGCAACGGCGCCAAAACTTGACCCACAATTTTATATTATGATATTTTTAATTTAATTGCAACGACGCCAAAAACTTGACCCCGCTATATTATATGTATAGAATTGTAATTGTTTATGTTGTGGATGCTACGCAAGTATACGTATCGTATCAAGTAATACGAGGCTCTAGTGGAGTCCCGGTTATCGATCCCACGAGGAAATAGAAAATTAAATAACAACTAATTTTAAAATAATAATAATAATAATTTTAAAATAGTATACGAAAATTTGGAATTCTAAATTTAAGCGCAATAAAGTAAACTAAGTATTTTAATTAGGTAACTTAACTAAGTAGAAAATTAATACGTATTGAAAGTGCGGAAATTAAACTAATTGCTAAATAAGTCTTAACTATTCGAAAAAAAAGTATCTTTCCCCTTGTTTAGAAATTTAAGTGATTGATGAATTTAAATAGATAATTTTAAGGTATTGTGACAAATAGGAGCATTCCTATTCTTGACCCTTTAGTCCGAGTGTAAAGAATATTGACTAATCCTATGTTTGATTACCGAATCTGCGGCTAAGTCGGGAGGATACCGATCGCCACTTCGCAGCTCCCACGTTCCCCTCGCCCGAGGGCTAACATCTACACTTCAGCTCTCAAACAATAGGACCGAATTGAATATTTTAGTCCGTCACACTAAAATGCTCAATTCTACGCCCGATGATATTATTTCCCTATTTATTTGCACCCTCCTTCCAAGGCTTTTGAATTCCCCGAATATCAGATGTAATTTTTACTATAGTTGATAATCAACACATTTTAACAAATCAAATGGCCAGTTTGAAAGTAAATTAAGTTTTAAGTAAAAATTATCACAATTTATTAATATTTAAAAGTACTTCGTTTTAAGTTCATCAAGTCACTTAATTTCATAACGAGGAGAAAGACTAATAAACTACTCGGAATGCATGGGAACTAAACTAAGCATGGATTTCATTTAAAGTTAAAAACAATAAATATAAATACTTATCTCGATTTATCCCCAAGCAGACTCCTCGCAGTTCCTTTGACTCTTCCTTCCAGTACAACAAGACTCACTAAAGACTCACTAATTAAGACTCTAAAGACTGCTCACACACATAAATAAAAGACTCTTAAGACACAAATTGACACACAAAGACACAAAAACTGCACACTTAGAGGCTGAATTTCGGCCTTTATATATAGAGGTAGGCAAAGGTCCAAGAGGTGTGTAAGCATCTCTTCAAAAGTGTCCGGGTTCAATGTATCCGCGCCATTTGAACTATCTCGCCGTCGGCGACGAACTACCTCGCCTGTCGGCGAGGCTTCTAGAAGGTCTTCGAACTGCGCTATCTCGGCTGTCGGCGGGCTCGGGTTCGGCTGTCGGCGAGACGGTTATAAATCCTTCAGAATTTTCTTCCTCGTACCCTCGCCGTCGGCGAGCTCGATCTCGCCGTCGGCGACTCAGCACAAATTGCATTATTTTCTTCCTTTTTGCTCCAAATCCGCTCCTTTTTATGATTTTTGCTTTTATCACCTAAATTTTCATTCCTGCAACAAAATAAAGAAAATACCTTTCTTTAAAGTGCAATTTCATCAAAAGTAGGTATGAATTTCTTAATAAAATTTTCAGTGATCACATACCATTCGGCTATCAAATATTTAATGCAAAAGAAGGATGTGAAACCTAGACTCATTAGATGGATACTTCTTCTGCAAGAATTTGATTTTATGATAGTTGATAGGAAGGGAGCTGATAATCAAATAGCTGATCATCTATGAAGAATAGAATATGATAAATTTTCTGAATTTGAAAAGGAAATTACTGAAATTTTCCCTGATGAGCAACTCTATACTATTATGGGAAGAAATTCGCCTTGGTATGCTGATATTGTGAATTATATTGTAAGTGATATTGTACCACCTAATTTAACAAGGCAACAACAAAAGATGTTTAAATATGATGCAAAATTTTATTTTTGGGATGAGCCCTATCTATATAAACAGTGTAAGGATTTGATTATTAGGAAATGTGTGCCACAAGAAGAAAAAAGTTTGATTATTCAACGATGCTATGATTATGAATTTGGAGGTCATTTTGGTGTTGATAAAACTGCTTTTAAGATTATACAATCTGGATTTTATTGGCCTACTCTTTTTAGAGATATTAAATCATGTGATCGATGTCAGAGAGTAGGTAACATCTCTAGAAGAAATGAAATGCCTCTAAATTATAATTTGGAAGTTGAAATCTTTGATGTATGGGGATTAGATTTTATGAGACCATTTACTCCTTCATTTGGAAATTTATATATATTGGTTGCGCTGATTATGTCTCAAAATGGATTGAAGCTATTGCTTTACCTAGATGTGATGTTCGGAGTGTTCCAAAAATTTTAAAGAAAAATATATTTACAAGATATGGAATGCCGAGAGTGATCATAACTGATGGTGGATCCCATTTCAGGAATAATCGAATTAAGAGATTAATTGAGAAATATAATATTATTCATAGAATCTCTACTGCTTATCATCCCCAGACTAGTGGTTTAGCAGAAGTGTCTAATTTTGAAATTAAAATAACTTTAAAGAAAACAGTGGATAATCATAAATTAGATTGGTCTACTCGATTAGATACTGCTTTATGGGCTTATAGGACTGCTTTTAAAACCCCTATTGGAATGTCTCTTTATAGACTAGTGTTTGGTAATACTTGTCATTTACCGGTTGAATTAGAGCATAAAGCATATTGGGCGATAAAAGAGTTAAATTTTAATTTGAAAAATGTTGGAGAGAAAAGATTTATGCAATTGAATGAATTGGAAAAGATTAGAAATGCATCTTATCACAATGATATGATTTATAAAGAGAAAAGGAAATTATGGCATGATAGAAAGATATTGAAAAAGAACTTGAAATTTGGACAAAAGGTTTTATTATACAACACAAGATTGAATTTATTTTCTGGAAAGCTCAAGTCTAGATGGTTAAGACCTTTTACAGTTGTAAAAGTTCATTCTTTTGAAGCTGTTGATATTAAAGATCCTGATACTGGAAAGATTTTCAAGGTTAATGGGCATCGATTAAAGCCTTACTTAGATGGGTTTCAACCTGACTTCAAAGAGGTTTTAATGTTGAGTCATCTCGATTAACTGAATGGTTTGTAGGGCTGACGACATTAAACCAAGCGTTTTATGAGAGGCAACCCATATGTATCTTTGTGGTGTGTTTACTTGTTTGATGTAGTTATGCTTTTTAGATAGTTGTTTTTGAATCCTAATTACTCCTAAATACTTTAAAAATTGATAAATGATGAATCAAATCGAGATATTGGAATATTGTAGGCCAAAAAAAAATTTGGTGAGAATTTTTTACCACTGGCGCCGTCGGCGCCCTATCACTGTTAACATACTGAACTTAGCTGTTTGAGTGCCGCCGACGCCCTATCGAGCGCTGCCGGTACCCAAAATTCGTTTGACGGTTTTTAAGTTTTAAAATGCGATTTTTGGCGGGTTTTGGCAGGATCTTCATTCTTATAACTCCCTAAACTCCATTTTTGACTTCTTAACTCCATAAAAAAGAAAACCACCAATCCTAATTCGTATCCTATGGATTCCTATCCCATTGCAACCCCTCGATTTCGTGTTTTCAACCGAAGGAAGTTCATAAGTTTTAAGACGCAGTGTTTGTTCAACAAAGTGATGATGAAAAGAAGGATTATCAAGGAAAGAGGCATCATAAATCGAGGTATGGATAATCCTACTACTAGAATTAAAGAAATTATTAAGGAGAGACGTTGGGAAGTGCTTTGCTACACTACCGCTGCCGTTGTTGTTCCTGTCGTGAAAGAGTTTTATGCAAATCTTCATAGGATCAACCAAGGGTTCGTATTTGTGCGTGGTAGATTTGTGTAATTTACTCCTGCACGAATTAACGATCTCTTTATGATCGAGAACATACCTATTTGCCATTATTCTAATTTCAATGCCACGAGGGATAATATGAATGATGTGTATCGATATCTGACGGATGAGAATGAAGAATGAGAAGATAGAGAGAATGGATACATTAGTTTCCCATCTGCATCTCTCAATCCAGTATCGATGCAGTGACATTACTTTATTTCGGCAAATTTATTTTCGACATTGAAGACTAGCAAAGTAACCAAGAAAAGTTCCATTTTGAATTTCTGTATTCAAAGTGGGAGGCTGGTTGACATTGGTAATATTATTGTGAAATCAGTTCTGGGATTAATTGTGCATGGATCTAAATATGGGCTTGGACACCCGTCCACCATATTTCTGTTATGTAGTCAGTCACAAGTTCCTTATGAAAGTTAGGAAAAGGTTCTTCTTCCATGGAGGCCTATTGATCGAACTAATCCCTATGACTACCAGAAAGTTGGAGATGAAGATGACATGAAATTGCTTGCTGATCAACCAACACAGACTTCACAACTGATTCAACCCTATTTTCCTGAAGGTTCCATAATGATATTGAAGAGGATCAAACAGTTGGAGAAAGAGGTACGAAACGTTATGAATGCAATCAATAACATTTCTGATTTATTCGATCATATAGATTGGAGAATAAAAGAGCAATTCGATCACACTGGTCGAATTGAGATGAGCTTAATCAATCTGATGAAGAAGAACACAGTGATTGCTGAGGAATCATCTGATGTGCTTACTTTCATTGTGTGCTTAGATCTTAGTGTTTGCCTATCATAGAGTACTTGCTACACTAAATATCTAAGATTAGTTGGTTTGAATGAACATATTTGGTGTCTATGATGTAACTTGGATTATATATATATATATATAATTGTTGTGTATTGTTTGTGTGAAAAATTGTGTTAATTATTGCTTATGGGATGATGTGAATGCCTATTGAAGTGTTAAACATCATTGTGGATGTCGAAACGATCGAAATTATCAAAAAAATTTCGGAACTAGAAAATATTTTGGACTGGCGCCGCCGGCGCCTAAATCCAGAAAGTTTGGCTAATTATTCTAAATAGAGCGCCACCGGTGCCCGAACCCAGTAAAAGGCCAAAAACCCTCGTTTTCACGATTTTTACCTTGGGACCCGCAAATTCTTCCATTTCCTTCGTCTTCTTCCTCCATTTTCTCGATTTTGAAGATCTAGGGCTTGCTAGATCTCGGATTTAAGGAGATTTCAAGGCTTTTGTTATGTTGTACTGAAACATTGAAATTGTTAGCTGGATTGTGTAGTACTGTGATAGTTTGTTTCATGTTGTAGTGTTCTGTTGGATGTTTAGATGTTTAATTTTAATTTCTTTTTACCCATGCAAATATTTAAAATTGTTATATCACTGCTACTAATTGTTTCATGCCTGCTAGTTGTAAATTTTGATTGATACCAGATAACTGTTGAAGATTTCAAGATCCCAGCATAAAAATGTTAATTTTCTTTTACTCTCTACTGTTTCAAATTTACTAAAAAATTTAAGTTTGGGGGAGGGTAGAGAAATACTAACTTTTATTTGTTCTCAATTATTATATTTTCAAAAATTATTAGCATAACTTCTACCAGTTGAACCTCACTATAAGTAACTAAAACTTTTTATTTCAGTTGAATATTATGGAAGGATGGGATGAAAATTTTTAGTGATAAAAGTTAATTTTATAGAAGTAAGATATTTGGTATGAAATGATTTGATTATAGTCAACTATTTAAAGTAAACAAAAACTATATTTTTGAAATGTTAAGGGACTTAAAGTATTGTGTGTTAAGAAGAGATTGTGACTTTACAATGAATAATAAAACTTATACTTAACTATAAAGTAAAGAGGTGTTTCAGGTTTGAACTTTAGAAAAAGAAGAGTGAAGTTCAAAATCATTAAAGGCTATCCAGATATAGTAATTCTTATTAAAAAAAGAAAAAGAAGGATTGAAAAATAATCCCTAAAAGAAAAGAGAAAAAGAAAAGGAAAGAAAAAGAAAGAAAAATATTTATGAGGAGAAGCTTGAGGAGACGTGTCGGCATATTTTTAGGTTATGTGTTTTATTTTGAAAAGGGGGGTGGCCTACAGAAGTTGTAGGTGAATTTTTTTAGATTTTAAATTTAATTTAAATATATATATATATATATATAATTTGGAAAGTAGCATTTGATTTTAAAAATAATTTTAAATTTGAAAGTTCTAAGATATGAAATCAAACCGATCTCACATCCCAAATAGTTTATATAAACGAGCACCACATCACAAACTGTGTATCTATCCCGAAGAATAGACACACTGCTCGATGATGGAGCTCGATTAAATAAACTAGAAGATTTGTGACATCCGTTTGGTCTGCGAACCAATTTTATAAGCCGACAAGTTCCCCTGCTTAATATAAAGGAATTAAGCAGGGTTTATATTACCTAGGTTCTTAAAGTTCCCTATAAGGGCAAGCCCCTATAGTTAATTACATCTTAAATGAAGTGAATCATTTAAGAAAACTCTCGATAATGATCAGTGGTTTTGCTCTCAAGAATTTCAAAGTTTAAGGTTTTCAAAGGATTGGATTTTTGGAAATTCAAAAGGGAATGACTCAAAATTTGGAACGATTTATTTTTGAGAATCCAAAGGAAGAGAAGTAGGAGAAGCTGAGGATCCAAGAAGAATCTTGGAAACTTCCCAAACTATCCTATTGTTTGGCTTAGATTTGGGAAAATCCTAATATTATCTTATATTTCAATCTTGCCAATTTTAGTTAATTAGGACTTATATTCGTATGACATAATCATACAATCGGCTCTAGAAAATGTGAGGGTTTATGTCGTACCGAACGACTACCTCGGAGTCATAAGACCGGTTAGGGCTTAATTTACATGACATGATCATGCAAGTGCCTAACGAAGAGTTGAGGATTTATGTTGCACTAGACAAACTACTTCGAAATCTTATGGCTTTGTTATTTAAATCTAAGAAAGTTTAGTTGATGTAGATATGAGTTTTGCTGATGACGATGGCCGTGCTGCCCACCATGCTCCGAGCTCCTTATTGTTGCAGAGGTTTAGTTTTAGAAGTCATAAATCAGGAGATGAGAGAAGTGTTTTGGTTTAGAGAAAATCTTAAAATCCAAGTGTTTTTAATATTTTAATTAAAACAAATCTTAAAGTTGATTAAACGAACCGATTAAGATCCCACGGTTCCGTCATCCCGACACCGTTATTTTCATCGAATTCACTTAGTCCGGATGAATTTGCTAAACTCGACTGAATGAGTTCCACACCTTCATTTAGACGATGGGAAATCCCGTTAGCAACACGTGGGTTACATCATCCGAGGTATTCCCGATCATTCAACGAGACGTTTTAATTTAGTTGCAATTGTAGTTTTGTGTTCCGTTTGTGATTAAATTTTGAGTTGTTTTATATTTTGAAATGTTGTGGCGGTGAATTTTATCTTGCAGTGATTTTTAATTTAGTTTTGGTTTCAGTTTAGGGACTATCCTAAAGGTTTTGGTTTTCATGCAACAGTTGTTTATCATGCAAGAAAAGTAAAGTGCATTTGCAATAAAGTAAATTGCAATAAAATAAAAGCGTACCTGGAGAGTCTTCCCGTCATCCCAAGTTGCACTTAAAACACATGTTAAGGCATTTAAATATTTCAACAAGTACCTAGGTAAAGCTAAGGGAAAGGTTTTGGTTGTCTATCAAAGTCCTAATCTTATAGCTAGTCATCTCCTATGACGTCTAGGTTCTTGTATTTTGGTTTAAGGACGATTTTCTTCATCAAAGAACAATTAAATTCAATTGTTCTTATAAACATCCTATCATATTGAGGAAGTGCTTAAGACGAGTCTTAAACATCTTTTCAATACCTCTAGGATTGTTTTAAGTCCAAGAGAATTTAATTATACAAGTGAATTAATCATCCGGGAGTTTAAGTTTTGTTCTTTTGCTCAATGAACTAGGACATTTGAATATCCTATAAGTGAGGTAACACTTTACTTGATACTTCATTTAAGAGTTATAACAACAAGAGCTTTAAAAGGGCAAACAACTTATTAAGTGTTTTAATGATTTAAACTTAATGATTTAATTTTTAATTTTGACTTAATTATAAAAAATTAGTTTAAGTTTGGAATAATGTTCAAGTTATTTTAGATTTAATTCTTAATGATTTCATTTAGGTTTGTTATTAAATGATTTTAATTTAATTTAATTCAATTTAATTTAATTTTTGATTTAATTTAATTTAATTTAATTTAATTTAATTTAATTTCAATTTAATTTTAATTTAATTCAATTTAATTTTAATTTAATTTAATTTAATTTAATTTTAATTTAATTTGATTTCAATTTAATTTTAATTTAATTTAATTTAATTTAATTTAATTTAATTTAGATTATTCTTTTAATTTTCTTTTTAAGTATTATTGAAGTGATTTATTTAGGGATTTTTAAATTAAAGAATAAATATCTTCTTGAATAATATCCCTACTTTAATAATTTCAATTTTCCATTAATCTTCCAAATTTAATTAATTAATTAATTAAGGTTTACTTTAATTATTCCTAAGATGATTGGTGGGTTTCTACCCTTAACCATTTAAGTTTCAATCATCCAAAATCAGTTTAAATCAAATATTTTGCCCTCCCCTTTTTGATTAATCCTAAAATTTTAATTAAAGGTCGAAAATTTTAATTACCATTTTGCCCTTCAAGCTTAATAATTCTATAACTCACTAAATTAAGCTCAAATGAACTTGAAATTTTTATGTGACCTCACTTACATGTCAATTAAGACATTAGAGGAGAAAATGTGATTTTTCTGTATTTAATTTATTTATGTAATTATTTTTAATGGAAAATAAAGATTTTCAAGAAAAATTCATTAATATGACCAAGGAAATGTTTCTATCCTTAAGAAAATTATGGGATATTCCTAATGACGAGAGGACCATTTGGACCAATTTTAGTGATTTTTTGAATTATATTTTATTTATTACAATTATTTTGACTTTTGGAGCATTAATTAATTTTAAAATAAAATTAAAGTTGAAAAATGGATTTTATATTTTTCTTAAATCTCTCTAACCTTAAGGAGTTCAGATAAACAAATTTTATATTTTTCTAATTTTTCTTTGATTTATTAGAATTATTTTAGTGAAAAGGTTAGAAAATACATTTTTTAATATTAAAAATTACATTAAGCCTTTAAAATTCAATATCTTACCCTAGGGACTTAAGAAAAATATTTGGTTTGTTCCTAAATGATTAGAATTCAAAATGTGACATTTTGGTGATTTTTAATATTTTTATGATTTTTATTATTTTTTAATTATTAAAAATATTAAAATAATGATAAAAATCAACTTTTTTAGAAAATTATAATTTTAATTTTTTTAAGTTCTTCTGATATCAGAGAGGCTCCAAAACTATTTTTGTGAATTTTTGAAAAGTATTTTGTGAGTTATAAAATTTTAAAGTTAATTTTACCCATTTTTGCTTAAGAGGCTTAATCAACCCATTTGGTGGGGTTAATCAAGTCCAATTGGTTTCAAATTTTTATGTGGTGTTCTCCTATCCCTAGAGGACAGTGGAGAATTGTTTTTAAGTTAATTTGATGTGTGGTTAACCCTAATTAATTAAAGTTCAATTTTGGGTATTTAGGCCAATTAGGGTTATTCCAAGTGAATTATCTCAAAACTTATTTTTCCTAGGTTCCTATGGTCATAAGAAACATCACCAAATTTTCCTAGAATTTATTTCTCAACATGCTAATTATTGGAATTAAAATACTCAAAATAGTAACATGAACTTGGAAAATCAATAACTTCTCATAGGGATGGCCTCTGACCTTGGAAAATTCGAGGAATGTTCCCGAGTTCAGAGGCTTCAAAAGCCCTATGGTCTCATGCTATGGTGAATTGCCTATGCAAATGGAGAATTAAAACAATGCGAGAGAGTAAATAAATCATTAAAAATAAAATACTTAATGAAATTACTTGAATTCTTTTCCACATTATTCTCCTCTGTTCACTGAGTAAGAGGGTATTTTTATTTTATTTTTAGGATTTTTCTACACAAAGTTATGAATTTTTGAAGTTCTGGTAATTAAATAAATAGAAAAAAAGCCTATTTTCCTACTTATCCACGCGGCGCTGACTCAACCTCGGCGTCTCCGAAGCTCCACGTGTCGTCTTCTGATTCGGCGCCGCCATCTGACTCAGCGCTCCCGGGACCCGCCTTTCACGTAACATCTTCTGGTCCGACGTGATCCGAGCCGTCCATCCGATACACGCGCGATCCAACGGCTCCCAGTCATCGTCTATGACTGGTGTGAACCCGTGACCGTAGACCTTCTAACCCTAATTTCTCACTCGATTCTCAACGAATTTATGTGTTCTTATGCTCTATGGATTCGTCTTGAAGAGACGAACACATCCATACGGTAAACATGCATTGAAATTAACTCAAACTAAATGGAGAATCTCTGTAAGCTCGGGAGGAAGAGTGAGTCCATACCTTTGCTCAGAGAAGTGAAGCTTCGATCTAAGGGTTGTGTCGCGTTCGATTGGGTCCAAGCAAGCTCCGGATGAAGTCCCTTGGCACAGTGAATTGCTCAGGTACAAAAGTGACCACAATCGATCACAAAGCTTGGAGGCTGGAAGCAATGGCTGGCTTCGGTGAGGGGACTTTTGCTCGGGAAGCTTCTCCTCTTGGTGCAGTGAAGGTGTAGAGTCAATCGATTTGAAGATTGACTCACCGTGGTGAAGTGTCCCGGTTTTGGGCTTGGATTTCGACTCCGAAATTGAGCTCGCAGAGAGGGAATGGCGGGGGATTTCAGTGGGGATCAAGTTCTCTATGTGTAGAGAGGGGTCCGGGATGATTTTGGCGGGGGTTTCGGTAAGGTTTGGTTCAGCACCTCTCTTGGACGAGAGGAGGGGGTGTTTAAATAGGAGAGGCCGGAGGGCCTCCCGGGGGGTTTAAGGGTTGGGATCGACTGCTCTAGTGAGGAGAAGAACATCTGCAATGGCCATTTGGAGTGAGGCGGCTCGGTAAGGTGGAATTCCAAAATTTGGCTCCTCCCGAGGTTTCGGCCATGGTGTTTTCCGGCGATCCGGGCGGCTGGCCGGCGAGCGAGGGTCACCCTCAAGTTCAGGTGGGTCAGAGCTGGGGTTTTGTGTCGGCAATTGAGCTTTGCCATGTGTCAAAGGCTTGGATTAAAATGGCATGGGGGAACGCCAATTTTGGCTTGATTTGGTCAAGTCTACCTTTTGGGCTTGGTTCACCCTTTAAGGTGGCTTCATGGCTCCATGTGGCTTGGCAAGAGCTTGGTCAACTTTCATAAAAAAAGGATTTTGTGAATTTTGGCATTTTGATGGGAATTGTTATGAGGCTTGATTTGTAATTGTTTAATTGATAAATTAGGACTTTAGGAATGATTTTAAATTGAATGTGTGATGAGGGGAAGTGTCATGTGGGCTTTAGATTGATTTGGGCTTTTGAATTTGGTGGAAGTGGGCTTTTAGGAAGGTTTAAGGGAGTGGGCCTTTATGTTTAGCAATGGGCTTTTAGATGAAAAAATTTGTAAAGGGACATGCCAAATAAATGTTGAATTTAGTTTAAGGATGTGTCTTGAATGATTTGAAGCAAATTTGAGGTGGTTTGGAATTGAATTGGGTTGAATTTGGGTTCATTTGGTAAATGGGCCAATGTAGGTCAAATTGGGCTAATTTGGGCCAATGTTGGGCTAGAGTTGAAATTGATGTAAAATTAATGTTGGGAAATGTTTATGAGAGTGTTTCAAAGAGGTTTTAACTTTGGTTGGGTTTTGGTTTTGGGACTTGGGCTTATTTGGGTTAGGTTTGGGTTTAGGTCAAAATTGGGCTTTTTGGTTTTGGGTTGAATTTGAGTGGGGTTTGGGTCCAAATTTTGGGCAAATCATGTTAGTGTTTTGTTTGTGGGGATGTTAGGGAAGGTTTAGAAAAGGTTTGGGGTCAATTGGAGTTGAATTGGTTTGGTTTGGGCTAAGTTTGGGTCATGGGTCCAAATTGGGCTTTAAGGTCAAAAGTGAAATTGGATTCAAATGTCAATCAAATTGGACTTGGATTTGGTCTAGATTGATATTGTGGATATTAAATTGAAGTTTAGAATTGAATTGGACCAAAATTGGGGTCGATTGGGTAGATTTGGTTTGACATTGGGTTCACTTGGGTTAAGAATGGGCTAAATTGGGGGTTTTGGTAAAAGTGGGGTAAATTGACAAAATTGGCCCATGGTGTAGTTGGACAAAATGAAATTGGGAATATTTGGAATTTTCTGGGAATTTTCTGAATTTTTGGATTTTTTGGCTAAGAGGGGCATTTTGGGTATTTGGAGGGTATTGGGGGGTATTTTTGGAATTTTTGGTATTTTTGGCTATGGATGATCAATTTGATTGGTGAGGAAATGTTCAAGGTTAATTTTGGGGAATTTTGGGTGATTTGGAAATTTTGGAGGATTTGGGCAATTTTAAGGGCTTTTGGTACCCGGGGCAAAAAATTGAAATTTTGGAAGAATGAAGATTGATCAAATATGAGTGAAATGGAATCACTTTGATTGAGCCATGAAGCCATGTTAAGCCTATATGAGCCATGAGAGGACTCATTTGAGGTATTCACTATGTTGTTCCTAACCCTCTTAGCTAGGGGCTTAGGGGTTAAGGTCCATCCATATGAATTACCTACATGAGTCAAGGAGTCAAGTTGGGTATGGGTGTGGTTTTAGGATTTGGATTGTGTGTGTGAGAGTGTAGAGTATGAGTGTAGTGAGTGTGTAAGTCAACCCTCACCAGACCAAGCCACCCAGGGTGGTCCTAAGGCCAAAGAGTCCCATAGGGAACTCATCCTTTAAACCTTCACTTTTGATCTCGACCCTCTAGGTAATTAGGGGTCTACAATCAAGCTTGTGGGGTTTGCAGGGAGTTAAGAGGTGTTTTAAATTTCTAAGGGATGGGTCCCAATTCTAGTCCTCTAAGATAGTCAAAGGAAAAGCCTAAGGCTAGATCCTAGACACTAAAGAGGGAAGAGAAGACCTCATCAAAAATGAGGTCAACAAGACGCCTAATAAAAAATTGGCTTCACTTGAGTCACCTTAAAGGAAAAACTTGATTTCATTTCTGAATTTATGTTTTAAATCCTGACCTACATTCTAATGAAGTTTACATGAACTCCTTTTTCACATAGTCTTTTGAGGCACTTTTAATGTGACAAATTATGGTTCATATTGAAATAAATAGAAGACTAGAACTCTTAGACTTGATTGTTGAATCATCTTACACCTGTAGTGTTGACCTGAGTTACTAAATTTATTTCTGAAAATATAACCAATATATTCTTTTGAAAGAAAAATTTTAGTGTCCTACAGTTGAAACGTACATTGCCTAGAGTTATAATTTTATCTAGTAAAAAGATTACTTGAGGATAAGTAATAGTTAAAGTTTGGGGGATTCTGATGCACCAAAAATATTTACGGTTTTTGCTATATAATTTTACCCATTTTTGGTGAAATTGCACTTTAAAAAAAGTTATTTTTCATGATTTGTTGCAGGTATGATGATTTTAGGTAATTGGAGTGAAAAGAAGCGAAAAGGAACGAATTCAGAGCAAAAAGGAGAAAAATGGTGAAAAAGGTGTTCTGGCGCCTCCGGCGCCCAAATCCAGAGACCCCAGAATATATTGGCACAATAGAGCGCCGCCGGTGCCCTATATGGCACCGCCGGCGCCCGAAGTCGGTGGAATTCAAATTTGAAGAGATTTGGCGACTTTTTGAAGGGATGCCTATGGAAACTCTTGGGATTTCATCCCTATCTTATAAGTAACTGTTTTTGGATGAAAATGGTGTGTCTCTTGTGTGTGTCTTGTGTCTTATGGAGTAGTTTTAGTGAGTGTTAAGTGTTAGGGTTTAGGAGAAGTGAGTGTAGAGTGAGGATTTGAGAGGAATTCTTCTCTAAGGAGTGAAGGAGGAGTAAAGTGAGAGATTGGTTCTTCCTTTTCATTCTAAAGAGAGAATCAAGTGTTGTAAAGAAAAGAGAGAAGAGAATTAAAAGGAACTTCAAGGGAATTGCATTGGGGGAAGAGAAAGAGATAAGTTGTATTTTCTTTTGTGGTTTGTATGACTTTTCTTTTATATATAAAATCCATTTTTTATTGTATCTTCTCCATGAAGTCTGAGTAGTCTCCCTTGTCTTTCTTCTTGCATAGAGATGTGATGATTGATTGATGTGAATTTGATGAGCTTTTAATGTAATAAAGAAATTGTGATGGTTTTTCATTTTGAATTTAATTTATTTTTCGATCTAGCCAATTGAAATGTTAAAATATGTTGTTGAACATTAAGTTTGAAAGGATTTAATGTCCCACAACAATAATGAAAGATCCATTCAATTTCTATGGATGAATTGCATATTTCATGGGAATTGAGTGCAAATAAATAGAGAAATATGTTTTGATGGACTTCAATGTGGAGATTTCAGGGTGACTGTCTGAAATCCCCAAATTGGTTCTAATATTAGTACCAAATATCAAAGGTTAGCCTTCGGGTGAAAGGTGAGTGGGAGCTCCGAAGTGAGAGCCGGTATCCTCCCAGCCTAGGCTTAGATTTAGTAACTAAACTTAGGATATGTCAATGTTCTTTTCTTGCTTAGAAGAGGGGGTACTCTTTTAAGGGTAAAGAATCATCTATGCTCCTATTTGGCACAATAACATAGATAATTGTTCCATAACAATCCACACATCATATTCTCATTGTAAGAGGAAAGATACTTTTCTCATATATCGAAAACCTTTCAAATACTTAGTTTAGTGTGTCTATTAGTTAATTTTGTTTTTAAAGTTGTTAGAAGTAATTGTAGTTTAGTTAATTGTTACTATTTTCTGCATAGTGTTAGTAGGAGTATGTGTTAAACCTTAAGTGTTATTTAAACATCGGATTTTAGTGCTATATTATTTATATTGTGAACGCTTTCTTATACTTTGAACTTCCCTGTGGGATTGACCCTGTATTACTTGATACGATACGTATACTTGCGTTGAATGCTTGGACTTAACAAAATCATTATAAATATATAAATTTGAGTTCATAAATTCTTGCAAAATATAAGTCCCATGCATCAACTATATATTGAGGTTGTGACGTTGTACTCCAAATATGTGAAGTGGGTGCAGATGATATTCTCAACTCAACATTGTCCATATAGGAATATGACACGTAGACTTTATAATGCAGCCTTATGACCAGTCTTGGTCCGTTCTTTCCATCCTCAATGTTGGGGTCTTCTGCAGGAATTTTGGGAAAAATGGAGGCGCTCTATGTGATAAATGGTATACAGGACACTATGGGAGGCTTTTGTAAAGACCTACCTTAACCCTTTGAACCCAATTAATATTATGCTATTAGTTCTTCTATGCTCAGAGTATTTATGATAATGTTCATTTTGATCAACTTATGCAAGGAGCTCCCCAGATACATAAAATCCTTCCTACATTCGAGCCTTGAGAACATATCATATTTCAATATTTTTCTTTTGTCTTCTCGAGAAACTATACCTTCTATGAAATCAAGAATTATTATCACACTTAATTCTCTATTTTTTTCATTTTTATTTTAAATATTGTAAACAATTAGAATGTGATCTCCTCTTTTCTTTACTAGGATACATACTTGAAAGGGAGCAGAGATGAAGTGTTATTCTATGCACATCTTCTTCTTGTGAAACAACAAGTGAATGAAACTTACTTCCTCTCAAGAGAGGCGAGGTTTTAGATATCAAATCCTTTATCATGAGAATTCTTCTTCTCAATTAATTTTCTTTATTTTCTAGCTTATATGCACTTCATGCGAAGCCTTTTATTCGTATTTCTCCATTGAGTCTTGGCTAACACAAGGTAGTTCAAGATGATGATCTAATTTCAAACACTAATGGGGCATTGAGAATTTCACCCATTACTTTAATAGATTTGGGGGTTTCAAAAAATTTAAAGGCTTGGTAAATTTATATTTTCTCAAAAGAATTTTGCATTCTAAGAGCAGTAGTGGCAACATCACTTACAATTGGGGACATTTAACAACTCTCTTCTTTAGGGGTAAGAAATCTTCTTCAAACTATAGGTTGAATTATATCATTGGCTTCTTTTCATCAACAAATTGTGGGTCTATGGTGGAAAAACTAAGATCACCACATGTCATTTTGAGATAATCAAAGCCCATAGACCGACCATTTAAATTAATCAGGTTAAGTATTAGGTTTTTTCCATTTTCAAAAGAGAAAATCAGCTTTGAGGAGGATTTCTTTCCTGTAATTAGAGTACAAAGAAGGACAGTAATGGGAAATCAAATCTCTAAATCTTAGTGAAATTAAGATAAGATGATTGAATGAGAGCTTAATAAAAAAAGGATTTTGAACATAAGGAAGTTTGACAGTAGAAAGATCTAACTCGTTAAATGTGGTTTAAATGAGAAGTTAAAAGACCATATTTGAAGATGTTGGGTGGAACCATCCATAATAAAAAAGAAGAAAAGGTCCAATAAGAATGAGAACTCATCGTGATATATGAGGGGTACAAACAAATAATTGATATCTAATAATACAAGCCAACATTAAAGATTGAGAGAGAAAACATCCTCAATGGAGCACAAGAAAAACATATTGATATTTTTTTGTTGTCCTCCACTATAGATCTTAAAAGATTTCTATATAAATGATCGAATACATTATTTAAAAGAAAATATAACACTATAAGAGGTAGAATTATTACCTTTAACTGGATCTAATTATTTAGATGATGAAAATCTTTATAATTTATGAGTTTAAATAGAGATTTTTCCCTGTCTTACGGGAATTTTATTTTATTAGATATGATATCCCTACAAGGGCAAGCCTTCATAGTTAATTACATCCTAGGAGTTATAAACCCAATAGAAAGCTTTCAATTAAAGTATTGATATGTTTTAGTTAAGATTTAAAACTTGGACTTTTCAAGATTGATGTTATATGTTTTTCAAATGGCTAGATTTAGGATTTCGAGGGATTTGTTTATGGAATTTGATGGTTGGTGCTTATAGTCTAAAGATGATGTATCATGGGAAATGCCTAAAAAGGTGATTAACTAACTCTAGGAATATGATATATCTTGGAAATTGAAAATGGAAAATCATTAAAGAAATTAGGTTATGTAGAATTGGGATGAAGTTAAAAAGAATTTTGAATGCATTGAATTTGTTAGATTTGAAAATTTTAATTTGAATAATTTATTAAAAAGTTTGATTAAAAAATGATTTGAATGATTTAAATTGCAACATTTGATTAGAAAGATTTGATTTCAATATTAATTTGTATGGTTTGATTTGAAACATTTTATCTGAATAATTGATTTACAAATTTTAAGTTGATTCAACTAAAGGAATAACTTGAAAATATTTATAGATAGCGGCTAAAGTTTAATCCAAGGTAAATCTAGACACTCTAAGGAGACTAAATAGACAAATTAATCGAAATTTGGGTATGATGTCCCCAGTTAATATACCCATGGATTTCTTTCATCACAGATTCATTGGTAGCCTTAGACTATGAACAAAACAGATAGTCAGGAGTCTTTATTATTATCATAGTGATTACATGTAAAGTTTCTTTTTAATTATAGAAGTTAGAGGTGCCTTTGTCAAGAATAGTGAGTGACTTCATCCTAGGGCTCCTATGTAGTCTAAGTGGTTTAATTACGGGCTTGGGATTTTAGATGTCATAGTTCATAGCAACTAACTAAAGGTATCTTGTAATCCAACTAGGTTTCTAGATTTACCTGTTCTAGGAGTGTGTATGGACCTGAATTTCATTTCTAGGTTAACTAACATAGGGTTTATAGTTGATCTACCTATGTGGGGCTCCAACTATTTAAATTGGTGGATTTTGTTTTCTTTAAAGCTTGATATTCTAGCTTCCATTTATTTAAGTTTTCTAATTTGTCAAAGAAAAAGAAAAACAAATGTTCTACATTTTCTAATCAATGTGATGTTTTTTTTTTGTTTGGGTTTCATCCTAGGTTTAGTTTTAAGTGTTGGTTTTCTAGAAGTTTTATCATTGAAGTTCATATGTCGTATCAAAAAAGTTTCACATATCATTTAATTCAATATAATACCATATTTAACACTTAAGCATTATTTATTTACATGTTTAATAATTATTTAAAATTTATTTTTCATGCACAAAAATATAATTTAAAGTCCTAAAGATATTTTTCTGTTACAAAAATAATCTATCACACAAAATAATGTTTATAAAGATACTCATAGACATTTAAGCAGTACACCATGTAAATGATGTGATTTAATTGTTAATCATGAAGATATATAAGAATGTGCTGAAAGTGTTCCTGACCATACATGATTATTTAAGTGTTAAGCATAGAAATGACATGTTTTGGAGGTAAACATGCTTATTTATATGCTAAACATGTAAATATATACAAATTACATGAATTTTATATTCATTTACATATCTATGAAGATATGATGACTTGTAAGCTTATATGGTTTTGTATGAGTTTACAAAAAAATAACAAATTGTAAGCTTATAAAAGAATGTACAAAATTTGCTTGAAAAGTGTAAGCTCAAGTGATTTTGAAGGTGTATGCTTAAATGATTCAAACCTTCACTAATTTGGGAATTTTGTGATTTGAAAATGAATTGAAGATTAAAAGTGAGAGATTGTAAGCTTGATTGATAAATGAGTTGAAATTTGGAATTTGAAAAATTGGGTTTGAAAAAATTTTAAGTTAAATGAAATATATGAAAAAAAAATATGTAAACTAAAAAAAAATGAACTTATATAGAAAGTAATCTAAAATTTGAATGCATTTAAGCTTAAATTTTCTTTGAAAATTTGACTATATTTAAGCTTTCATCAAGATTTTGAGCAAATTTTAAATTTATATAACTTTCATTAAAATTAATTTTAAGATTTGAGCATACAAAAATAGATTTTAATGTTAGAGCACAATTAAATTTACAAAATTTTATAAAAATAATTTAAAGAGTAGAGCACATTTTAATTTATAAAATTTATATAAAAATTATTTTACTATTTTAACCAGATTTAAGCTTAGTTAAATGTAATATTAGAAATTTTGAGCATATTTAAAATTAGATAATAATACAAATAAATTTTATTTTGAAAATTTTGAGTAATTTAGGCTTAAGTTGTTCGTATTAACTTAGCTTAAACATCTTGCTTGCAAGTGATCATATCCTAAACACGTAGGTTTACAAATTATATAAACTAAAGTTTACAAATTACATAAACTATATAAATATAAATTGCAACATAATTGTGACGCATTCCTAGTCCAGTTGGTGGCGTGGTCACTGTAAATCCCCTATGGTAAGGGTTTGATCCCCGCCTTAGTGCGTGGGGGGTCGAATTACAGACACATGACGCGAGGTTCTCATCATAGATCCTGAGTGCATGAGAATCGATATTTGGGCCTCTGCCAAATATCAATTTCCTGTAAAACAAAAAAAATATTACAACATACTTGCAAATAAGTATAAACCAAATATATTCATAACCTAAATTTGTGAGCTCACAAATGAAATTAAACTACACACAAAAACATAATTTAAACATGTGAGCTTAGCTGGTAGATCTGTAAAAATTTTTATTGCATAAAAATATTATTATTTTAACTTTTAAAAATTAGAAAATGTCTTTTCATGGTAACTGGTAAGGGGTATATATGTAAAAATTGAAATTTAGTTGAGAGAGTAAATATAAAAGAACTGAGAGAGGTTGTTCGCAAATTTTCCAACCTAATATCACTCTGAAGTTCTCTCTCTCTCTCTCCATCCCCTTCACCGGAGATTCTTTGCCGCACGTAATCCCGATCTTCTCCTCCATCCCACATCTAAGCCAGTTGTTCTTTTAGTTGCCATGGCCGTGCATGAGGACTCGAAATCCTCATCGGGGGGAAAAACAGGCGACGGCGGCGATGATCTTTCCCTATTCGTTGCCGAGAACCTGCAGAACAACATGAAATCAATCTATTATAGGTTATAACTGAACCCTTAGAGTTCTATTTGTGGCCATCGTATATCCAGCAATCGCACTACTAACCACTGCTATGTTATTTTTTATTTTACTTTTTTTTTTGAAGAGTAAGAATTTTGCAATTTGAGAATCTTTGCAACGAAAATTTTGCTCTTTACTTCCTGCACGTTTTTCTAGAAATTTTTTGCGTGATTCAACCCTTTATTATCAAGCCTAATAAAGTCACAGCCATTCTAATAGCAATCATCGTACAGAGGACCCCGATTAGCCCATATTTAATGATTAGGCCTTGCAATTCATTTGTGGAAACTAGGATAGTGTTGCTGAAATTGTTGTAGTTGTACACATTCTTTACTGTTTTGTATTGCTGCAATATATCCAAGGCAATTAGGAACTGTAAAGCATATTTGAGCGGGATATGACGGAGTATTGAGAAATGATAGAAATATATGAAAGCGTTTTACATCTCTCTGTTTTTGAACAATTTTCTTCTCACATTTGATGATTATATAATTATCTAAAGTACTAATAGCGATATATAACCTTAGCAAATATCAAAGTCAAATTTCTACCTTTTTTTTGTTGTTTGTTCTTTTCATCATTGCCATCATGAGCCTCATCCCAACCAGTTTGATGGTTTATGAGTATTCATTCTTCATGTGTTTCCAACTTTAGTACCTCCTAGGATATTATATGTATTTGTTTACAAATCATTTTGAATAATTTTATCCATGTTTCCTTGGATCTACGAATTTACTTGCTTAATCCTTTGATGTTAATTTTATCTATGCATTGGGCAGGTTCTACATGTCCAATACCTAATTTTTTTCAACTTATGTTTAATAGATTTTACTCCAACCATTAATCTAATATGGCCATCCTTTAAATTATTCTTCCTAATTTTGCTACAAATTTATCTTAATTTTTTTTAACAATCTACTTATCTATTAATGATTTTTTCACTGCCCAGTACACAAATCCATTCAACATAAAAACCTAATTGTAATTCTTTAATTTTTGCACTCAATTCTTCATGGTTGGCTCTCATTGCATCATAATCCTAAGACACTTCTTTATTTTAACCACCTATCCTTAAATTGTGAATGTTATTTACTTATTTTTATTCTTATATTTTTGTATAATGAGTCAGTCTTAGATTATTAAACCTATCACACCTATCAATTCTTTTATCATCTAATATTTTACTTCTTGTCAAATTTTAATTTCTTACTTATTAAAATTGAATATAATATACTCAAACTTTATTCTATTAGTCCAAAGCTTCCCTTTATTTTAAGCTTTTTATTCATTGTAGTGTCTAACCACTTATTTCATCAAAGTCTCACCAATTAGAACTATGTTATTTGTGAAACATATATAACAATACAGCCAACTTTGAATATCTGTTGTAAGCATTTTCATAGTCAACATAAAATAATATTAACTAATTGTTGCTCTTTGATATGATTCTATGGCAATTTGAAACTATTTGGTTACCCAGTAATTAATTTTAACAATAGTCGATGCTCAATCGTACAAATCTTTAATGAATTCAATATATCATTGACAAACACATTTGTTTTATGCACACCAAATGATTTTTTCTACTTGATCATATACTTTGTCAATTTTAATGAAAGTCATATGAGATCATTATTTTCTACTTCTACTTTTCCCATTACTTGTTTCTATAGAAAAAGTATTTCGACAGATTTTTCTGGCATAAAATCTAATAGCTTCTTTGATTTAATAATTTTTCAATGTTCATATTCTATCATTGCATCTCTTAAATTTTTTGTATGAATTATAAGTTTAATTCTTTTTTATTACCAAATATTATTTCTTTTAATCTTAAGTAATGGAACCAAACTATTTTTTATCCAATTATTCAACATTTTTGTAAAATGATTATCGCAGCTTTGTTATTTCACCTCTTATAATCTAAAATAGGTTGTGTGTTAAATAGGATTTAACTTTTAGGAGATTTTTTTTATTAGCTTGCTTTTTGAAGGTTCTTGATCATTCACATTTTCTTCAGCTTGTATACATTAAAAAAACTGACAGTCCAAGGTTGATAATCTACTTGGCTTATCCTTGCTAGAATATGTTAGCTTCATGTTCTAGGTGATTGCCTATTGTTAGCATGGATGTTATAGGAACTTGCCAAATATAGCTATAATAGAAGAAAAACTCTAGTACTCAAGTCATTTCACTTTCATCCTTTATGACCTGTTGCTTCATTATAGCTTTACCACTAAGTTTTGCTTTAATAGACTGAATAAATGAAAATTGTCATTTCGAGTTTTAGATTTGTTACGAGCTTAGTTAGATAGGATAGGTAGATACTGATAATAGAGATATTTAATTTTAGTTTTTGTAGATGAATGATAAGTTTATGATTATACTCATCCCACAGAAGCCATCTTTTTATAATGAATAATTTTCTAGGCCATGATGCACCAACTCAGTTTGGCCTAAAATTCCTTATTTGCGAGTAATTGTACCAGCTCCTTTTAAAGATTGAATTTCTATGGTTCACAATGGGTTTGGCCTTTGTAAATGTAAAATCTTCTCCATGAAGATTGCCACATTTCATGGTTCACAGTAAGAATATGCAACTGCTGCAAAATCAGCATACTCAATTGAGTTTATTGAACCCACTATGCAGCGTTTTCTCCTTAGGAAGTTCGCAATCAATGTTCAGAAGCCATTGATATGCTGGTTTGATAATTATATTGATATGTAATGTTTGGAGTTGATCTTGGTATGGTTTATCCATTACTTCTTTGCTCATTTGGCATTCAATAGCCTTTAACTCCGCTCTTCTCCCTTGTCAAATAAAAGTTACTTGAATTTTTATTACTATATGAAGAATGTTGGCCTATAAAATAGAAGCATAAAAATAAATTATATATTGCTGAGATGAGAGTGCTTAGGTGGATGAGGGGCTTGACTTCAGAGAAAAATGTGAAACGAATGTATTCGTGAAGGGTTGGTGTAGCTCTAGTGGCAAACAAGATTGGAGAGAGTTGTCCTAAATGATTTGGTCACATTAAGCTCCTACCATCTAATGATCCGATTAGGATAGTAGATGTTTTATATTCGACTTATGTTAAGATAGATAGAGGTAGACCTAAAAAACTTGGGCATACTATAAAAAGTGATTTTAATTTATTAGAATTAAATGAAACTATTTCACTCAATAGGACTCAATGGAGAAAAAAGATTCATGTGGCCGACCTCACTTAGTGGTATAAAGGCTTGTTGTTGTTGTTGTATGAAGAATTTTGAATTTCTTACTGCTTGAATAAGCCTGAATGCTCAAGAGCTGAATTCAATGAAATTTTTTATTATTACTAACATGTTAGTTTTTGACAAGCCAAGTCTTTGAATATTTTTTAGATTTATTCGTTAGGAATTGTTGTGGGGATGTGATGAAAGATCTTATTTAAGAGCTTGTTTGGCTTCCAGATGTAAAAATTTGGGTCGTTTAAAGTGAAAGTAGCCTCACCACTTCTCTATTTTATGCAATTTCCTAGATAGTACTGTGTACGATTCTTATCCATTTAATTTTGGCTTCGTATGTTACAAAGTCCTCTCTGAAGTGGTCAAATTCAGTACTCTCATGTCATCTTACCTTTAAAAAATTGATACAAGTGATTTGTTATTATATAGATTTTATAATATCGCAGGTTTAATTCTATCTTAATTTCTTACATATGCTCTATTTTTATTATATTATAATAACATATATATGTATTTATATGTTATTGATTATAATATACAAATAATGTTGCAAGTGCTTGAGTTTTTTTCTGAGGTGGAAGCTTCCTGAAAGCTCACATGAACCTTCATCAAGGTCTGTCAAATAACTATTCAATAAATGGAGGCTATTGTACACTGGCTTAACTTTACGTTACTGGAGATCACTAGTTGGACCTCATGTGGCGTTCTTATGCAATGCCAAATAACAGGCAAGTAAATTCTTATTTCTATAAATTAGGTAGAAAACCTTTATACGGAGAAAGGAGAATTAAATTACCACAAATGCAAGAGGCCCTTCAACCAATTGCGAGTATTTTTAACAGCTTTGCTTTATTAAGGTTGAATGTTATTTTGCAGTTTGCAAAGCCCATGAAGATTAGGATTTATAAGAGACAGCCCATACTCTCAGTAGGAATATCCTAAAACTAAACTAAATTCAAATCTCTTTCATGTTAGTTTTGTTAATGCTACATGATACATGGCTTCAAGTTAGTAGCTAGCTATTGGGTTCCAATAAGCTGAGTTTTGTAGCTCATATTTGGTTTCATATAATTCCTATGAACATCGCTTGTATCTTGTTAGGAAAGTATTTGTTGTGTGACATGATTGCCATATATTATGATATCCTACCAAGCCTTTAGAGAAGTCCGTAAAGCAGTCTTCTCATAAATCATGTTTTGATATTCACACCAAACTATTTTCAAAGAAAAAATTGCAAATCTTCGGTTTATTATTTTAAGTTCTCGAATGATAGGGTTTATATCTATTTTAGTGATTCTACTACATATATTTCCTCCTCAAATTGAAACAATTCCTTGTCATTTTTTAAAAAAGAATTTTTAATGAATATAATCTATGTTTTGTGAACAACCTCTTTTGTTGATTTGTCTTTTCCCTTATTGTCTCACATGAATTGTTTTAGTAATGTTTCTCTTGCTGAATTTTTAGATAAACTTCCTTTGTGAAGCAAATTCACATGCAATAAATTTTCTTTCAAGGCCCTAACTTTTAAATCCTTCACATTATAGAATGAACCTTTTTGAAAATAGTGAGCTAAAAAGCTGGATAGATGACGCTAGGAATTTTTTGCTTTTTATTTTTTTTATTTCAGAAAGTTGTCTTATATAAATGGATCTTACTGGATGTATGTTAAGTGCATGGTGTCAATATGCTTACTGTCAAGTATATATTTCTTATGTCCAAACTTGATGACATGCTTGATTTTATTTTTGGTGCTAATTATTTTTTCAAAATGGACTTAAAGAGGATATAAAATCCATTTCTCTTACTTGCCTACTAGGTTGGAAAGGGAGTTGCCCAACATGTTATTTGATGAATAAACCTAGGGTTCAAGGATATAGTCTTTGTGTCCTGCAAAATTTTGGTGCTTCTCAAAGGATAGCGTGGGAGTAGCAAACCTGACTCTCAAATCTTAATCAGCCATCCCTTGGCTGACTTGCACAATTTTTTTTTTTCCTTCTAATCCTTTGTTTTTTGCTATAGCCCTTATGCCTTAATGCTTTTGTATATGAGCATGGTTGTAACCTTCACCATGAACAAGTTCTTGAAGATGCTCAAATTCCATTTCACCATTGTTTGTAGAGGAAGACAATGAAGGAGATTACACTAGCGATAAATTTTACATTATCTGAGCTAGAATTAGTTCATAAAAGTTCATAATCTCAAGGTTCTTGAAAATATAAGTTACAACTTAGGGTCTGTTTGGTGTAGCTGTAGCTTATCCAGCTTATCCTGATAAACAGGTTGTCTGTTAGGTTTGTGCGTTTGGA
The DNA here is from genome assembly GCA_022702705.1 of Papilionanthe hookeriana x Papilionanthe teres. Lineage (NCBI taxonomy): Eukaryota > Viridiplantae > Streptophyta > Magnoliopsida > Asparagales > Orchidaceae > Papilionanthe > Papilionanthe hookeriana x Papilionanthe teres. The sequence continues at coordinate 6,119,831 of CM040421.1, forward strand.
AAACAGTTGATTTGTAGCTGTTTCTGGGTAAATGATCATTCTGCCCCAGATTTAAATAAGCTGTTTAGTTGTTTGGTCAGTGTTTGGAAAACAACTAATTTGCAACTTTTTCTGGATAAATTACCATTCTGGCACTGCGCAGTGTTGCTGGTTGCAACAGAACTGTAACGACTACACATTTGACAGTGGAGAACTAAAAAAATCATTTCATTACAGTAAAAAAAAAGATATACACCTCGCTTAAGAGTGAGTATCAAGAAACGTAATAAAAAGAAATAACATATTAAAATTACAATTAAAATTATGATAATATTCATTTTAAAATGTAGAAGAAGCATGTCACGAATGTTATCCGGTTGGGACGCCGTCGAACCCCGAGCAGCATTGTCTGGTTGGGATGCCATTGAACCTCTAGCGACGTTCTCCGGTTGGGATATCGTCGAACCCGAGGAACTTTGTCCGGTTGGGATACCGTAGAATTGGCCGGACTATCTGCTTACCTGAAGAACTTACAGCCGTCCGGTCCGTCTGCTCACCGTGGGCACCTGTACAACTGTCGTCTGTGGCTATGTCGCTTGCGCGACGTGAGTAACAAAGATGACAGTCCGCAATGGCATAACACTCACCCGGAGTTCCCCGAAAACCTGTAGTTCATCTTCCTGCAATTATTGAAGAGAGAACACATTAGTCATAACATTAGATGAAATAATAAAAAAAACATGGAATTTGAAAATAAGAAATCATATAGAATAAAAACTAAAAAATCTGATTAAAAAAATTGCAGTTGTGAGTGCTCAGAGAACCCATAAGGTCCAAACTGTCATCATGTATCTCACAAGCTCACACAAAAAATAAAAAAATATATTGTGGCATTTTCAAATAAAAAATATACCGAACATAAACATACTGAATATAAATAAAAAAATAGCAGGTGTGAGGGCCTTAGAGAAGTCACTAAACCAACCAACAAGTCTGTCACAACATGCAGATAGTAGACCTTTTTAAAATATGAGTTCTGGGTTGTCGTTAACCCACGGGACCAACTTCTAGTGACACACGTGCTTATCACAAAAAAAGGTCATCCAGTAGATCCTTATATACCGATGCACCGACAAGAAGATAGGATCTCAGTTGTCTTTATTAGGATTTCACATGTAGCACCAACGGGTAACCCACGACCTGTGCCACATATACAAATCATCAAGAAATGCCGCTTATGTGGATCCTCATAAACCGAAACACAAAAAATAGGAGAGGATCTCGGTTGCCTTTATTAGGATTTCACATGCAACACTAAAACAATGACGAACTGACCATACAGAAGAACTCATAAGGTCATGTGTTGCATCATTGACCTCACAAACCCACAAAAAAAAAAAGAATGGATAGCTTAAAACCCCCACAAACATGTTAAGATTATAAAATTGAAAGTTACAATGAAACAAACGATGTAAAAAGATAACATATAGTCTGCAAAATAAAGATGGGGTCAATTAGCAGCCGCATATAACATTTGTGATACGCTCCCTCAAAGCAGCCATCTCCGTTGCACCTTCGTCATCCTGTGTGTCAAATTCATGCGACTATAAAATTCTCTGGAATAGACTGCCCAACTTGGAATTCGAATGTTTAAGGCGGGATATGCATGTCGTCATCGTCAGCCATATTGAAGTCCGTATCAAATCTAGAGAGTTGCCGTCTAATGAATTTGTTGAACGCCATTTTGGCCACCACAATATGTACTTGTTTAGGAAATGAGTACGTTGACATATCACGTAGAATGACCCATTTCTTCTTCCAAACTCCAAATATTCTTTCGATTACCCCGCGTAAGGAAAAGTGACGTTTGTTGAACATTTCTTTTCCACCACGGGCAGTGCCACTATGATCTCTCGAAATCAGGAATGTGGTATTTGGTGTCCGGAAATGACTTTAATACCCCCATTGTACGAGATATCCGGTATCCACCAAATAATATTTACCTGTCACGAAAGATACTATTGGTGACTATTGATAACAAAACTAATAGGTTAAAAAAAGTAAACTAATCCGTAGGCGGGTGAGGGAAGCGTTGTCTACATCTTTGTTGTGTAGACAAAAAGACGACTGCCATTGGGCACTCCCTTCCCATCTGACCATCACAAATGTAAAGCACATTTTGAAGTCACAAACGACCATCACATTTTGGGCAGCTGAACCACACCGAACAATCTACGCCACTTTTTCATGGCTGGGTGGTCGGGAATCCACATACGTTCCGTCAATTGCTCCAATACAATTCTGTTTAGAAGTGTTAGAAATGTCAATCCCAACACAAAAACCAATTCTTAAGTAAACATAATGCATAATGAAACTTACCTTGAAAAATGACATGAAACGCGGGTCATTAGTATTTTTTATGGATTCTTACCGAATGATGGATCTTCTGACTTAATTATGTGGGATGCTAAGTTAACTAGCGCCTTCAGATCTTCGGAAAAGTATCGACTTATTGTCTCTGAGGAATGTTGGAATCGCTCCATGGCTCCTTTGATTGATTCGTTATGAGATAGAATGTACAACGTTATTGGCAACACCTCCCTTGTAGTCATTCTGGAAGAACCTTGGAGGCCGTGGTTACTACGTAGCTCGTGAAGGAGATCCAAAAAATTTGGGTACACTCATGCGAAATATATTGCTGAAACTTATTACATGTCCAGTGAGCATCTCGCCCACCCATTTATCTCCAATAAAGAACGACATCATGCGTGGTGTTCGAACAGTTATGCAGCGGTAGTATTCTGACAACAATATAGCAATCGCCGCAACCACAACCATTCTTCTGCACCGTTCTCGATGTTAATTCATCCTAAAGAATGATTTGTTAGGGTAACATGCTTTGAATAAACTACTTAAAATAAAAGAAAAAAAACCATGCAAATGTAAAGAGAAAGTAAACATTTTTCACAACATGTCCTACTTTAATGACAAAATTTACATCATTGTCCGGAAAATAAATGAAAAGCAAACATAATTTTGTTAATCCTGTAAAAGAATTGAGAGGTTTGAACCTTTAAAAGCTCTGGGGGTAGTTGCTTGATGATCACCAAATCTGATAGATCCAACGCAGGCATCACCAAACCCGTTAGATCCAACACATAATAATAATGATTGGCGTAATAATAATAGATCAGTCCACAACAATGGCATCACCAAACCCGATAGATCCAACACAACGGCGAAAAAATTCGAACACGGTGGTGAATGAATTCCAAAACATGAACGAATCCATCAAAGGTCGCTAGAATATAGAGATTCAACAAAACGCATTAACGTACGGAGGGTAACCGGAGAACAAAGTGAAAGGGAGAGGAGATGGGCAAGCGGGTGAGGTGCAGGTGAGGGAGAACGAGAACTTACAGAGAGAACGAGAACGATACAAAATAACCAGAGCACAGACGGAGAAGATGAGGACAAGGGCAGACAAGAGAGGCAAGATCGGGGACGGGATCAAGGGCTTGAGGTAATAAGCTCGGACGGAACGCGGACTGCGGGGTCTATCCCGCGGTTGTGAATATTAAAGGAGTTCCGTCGCGCATTTTCGGAGAGCCCCACCAGAGCGCGAAACAAACATGCATTCGGCGTTTTCAAAATGCCGAACACACAAATAAGTTGTCCCAAACGCCCACTTAATAAATAGAGTTTAGACCCATCTAAGCATCACTTGTCATTCAAGTAATGGTACAAGAACTTTACCCTATAGTTTTAGTGAGAGTTCATCACCAAGCTTTAACTCCGCTCGAAGAAGCCTTATGCTCTTTAGCATAATGTTTGAGTTAAATTTCCATTATACCTTCAAAATTTCTTAGGTTCTTGATTATTGAAGTCACGCCATAAACCAAAAGTTCGAGCATGGAGAAAGAAAGAAGGAAATATAAATAGAAGCTAAAGGTTTATAAAATGCAAAGAGATATAATGCTAAAAGGCAACCCAATATATTGGCTCGAAAACATGGAAACCTTAAACCATCATATTACATAAGCATGATGGATTCTTAAATGGAATTGACTTTGATTTGGTCAAACTCATTTCTCAACAATAAAAAGATGACTTCATAGCAAAGGTGCAACTCATGATGAATGATCGACTTCAAATTAGCCTACTTCTCTTTGAAGGATATATTTTTTTAATGAGGTTCAATTTCAAATGTGCAAGTGTAGAATAGAAAACAAATAATTTCAATTTTGAGAAGATCTCAAGCCTATCTTATAAGCATAGATAAAATTAAAAAGAAAATAATATTTCATTCTATGAGCATGAAATATCCATGACATCATAGCAAAATAAAAGAAATTACTTGTTTTTTAATTAACCACTTAAAAAATAAAATTAGAGGAGATAAATACAACTTTAAGGCTCAAGTCTATCCTACGAAGGATAACTTGGTACATTGAACTTGAAAGAGAAGCCATCCCAACATGCAACAAAATCATGAATCAAGTGTAATCTCAGGAAGGGATCCTCTTACTTGATGAGTTGGCAAAGAATGAACCCCTCTTCAAATTGGTTCTTCATTTTAGTTTCAAAACACATTTTTATCAAGATGACTTCATCCTAAGTAACCTCTCGTCAAATATCATTAGCAAACTTCTTGGGCAACTTAACAAGGTGACTCTAAGCATGCTAGTTCAACTTTGCTTCAATTTAGTTAAAGAAACCACTATCAATATGATTATAAACTTCGAGCATGACAGTTCTTTAATTGATAGCCATCAAGCCCTCAACTTGCTTGGCCACCTTTGCCTTATCTCAATAATGGCTTTTAGACTCATTGTGAGCTTTCTTAGAGACTTGGTTTTAGTGAGCAACTCCTAGAATTTAAACCTCTACGGTTATTATCTTGGAACCACTTTCAACAAATTTGCCATCAAGATAATTATCTCTCTGAATTCACAACACTTGTGATAGGATTCAGAAGTCGTCTCATTTTTAGTAGCTTTCAGGTCACCACTTTTTTTGGAGTTATCTCTTTAGGACTAGCATGATGATTATCATCCTTCAAAGCATAATTAAGGAGAATACTTTTTTAGATTCTGGTTTCTCTTACATCTTCTCTTCTCCGTTTGTTGGAGTGAAATCGTTCCTTGCAACATCCACTTCATTGACAACGTTGCATTCATTTGTCAGCTTGAAAAACTAGTTCATTAGTGCTCCACTCTCCCTTCATTATCGGTCATGTGATTTCGGAAATTCACTTTTACCTCGTATTGAAGTCACCCTAAATATTGGCCAAGTTGTTCCCTCAGCTTTCTTTGGGAAGATTCAAGATCAACTAAGAGATGAAGGTATTAAAAGGTGTGTTTAAATTTGGATTGTCAATGGAACTGCTTATATTTGTGTCTAAGGAGATGGCTTGGAAGCTTTGAGTCTTCCACCTTGTCCTTCTATTAGCAGCAACTTTTTTTGTGAAATGGGAGATTTTTTCTTAACAACATTTTTATATTTCTTTTGAAACCCATTGATGATAACATGTCTGTCACACACTCAAATTTTCTTATCTGTTAGAAAATGAACTTTGAAGCAATTGTAGATCAAGGGCTTGATGAGTAAAGCTCAGACATTGTGAAATTCTGAAAACGAATTACAAATCTCTATTTTATAGGCATCGATGTTATCATGTCAAATTGTTGGAAATCTGCGCTTCTTGTTGAATCAATGCTCTAGATTAATCCATACAACATGAGTTACGTAAGCAGAATTAGATTTGCCAATACTTTTATTCTCTTTCTCTCAGCTTTTTGAAAGAGTCAGGAGAATGAAATAGGAGAATTTGGTAACTGATGTATTTAAACCTATATATAGCTTGGACTTTGCAGAGTTTACTGTCCTAAAGCCTTAAGTTGCCCAGATCTACATCTTAGATAATAAGTCACCCATGAGTTGACTCTATCTTGACCCTTAGTACTATTTTGCAAACTTTTCTTATGAGATTCACGCTGTCGCCCATTTGTCAAGCCTATTCATCTCAGAGAAATTGTCAATTTGCCCAAAACCCTCACCAATCGAAGGGGAGTTCTTGTTAGAACTCTTTTAATTTCACTGTCAATTTAGAACTTACCGCAGTTCCTTTTACTAGTAGCTGGCTACCTGGCTACAAGTCTAACTTGCACACTATATGACTAAATATTTTAAGCTCAACCAATTCATTCCAGATAATTGTAAAATACAGCCAATTTTGTAACTTCAACCGTCGCTTACAAATAGGGGTCATGGATTGAGCATGGGCATAAGAAAAATCAAATGAAATCTCAATAAAATTCTCTATGAATATTTTTTTCTTTCCAAATTATTTATTTATAGCTCAATTCGATTGGTCCTGTTTTACTCAAAGTGGTTCGGTTGAGCTCCTTGCAACCTAATTTTTTAAAAGATTCATTGGGATCTAGCGTCTCTCACTGCTCTATGGGGTTGATTCCTTTCTTTCTATTAAATTATTGTTATCTTTCTATGGATATTTGTGGATCTAGCATTGTAATAATAAATTTTGGCGCTGATGCATGTAATGAAGGACACACGTTGGTTTAGTACAATTTTAGATTTTCTTCCATTTTGGGTCTGCTTATTAGTAATTGAGTTCCTTGAGTGTGCTAGTGCATCTATCAATTTTTGGAGTGAGTTATCTCCACATCTCAATGTGAGGCTTTGTTTTCTTCTACTTAATGAATTCTTACCTTTTTCTTTACATCTATTGTATTTGTAATCCATTTTGCGAGAATGCATTTTTTTGGTTAATTTTGCTATAATTGGTCTCTAATTGCTGTGTCTGTTCCTTTAGAACTCTTGGTTTTGGTTTCTGTGTCATGCTATATCTATGCACCCATGTCCATATTGGGTGCATTCTAGAGTCCATGTGAACCCATCGTTGGAATCAGGGAGTTGAATCTACTTATGATTCTGTAGTGTTCAGGATGCAGTGAAAAATAATCCATTGTTTTTGCATGAAAATGAAATGGCGTGATAGATTTGTGATTGTACTGTTCGTGAAATGTTAAGTACTAAAAATTTACTTGGAGCATTTTATCTTCTGCTTACTAGAACTTAATTAATAAAGCTATAAGATGAGTGAGCTGATGTTCACCTTTAGAGGCACCTGAAGAATATTTGAGTTAGTGGCTGCTTCAGCATTGTGCACTTTTTTTGGTCGTCTTCTACATTGAAACTAGCCTGCTTTACTATGCCTAAATATGATTTATTTTCTTTTATCGAGCTCTAACTTGCTTTCGGTATGTTTCATAATCTCATTGGACGAACTTTGATCCAAACATAACCTGATGAGTGGTTCTTCTTCTTCTTCTTCTGCAGTCGTACCTTTTTGTCAATCGTGGGCGGAGTCGTTGCTGGAATTTGGGGTTTTACAGGCTTAACAGGTTTTGTGTTTTACTTGTTAATCATGGCAGTCACCTCTTTGGGACTTCTGGCTAAAGCCAAATTCTCCGTCGGGAATTACTTCAATTCTTGGAATAGTATTGTACTTGATGGATTCCTTGGTGGCCTCATGGTATGATTCCAGATGTTTACCTGCTGTGTTCTTCATTGTTGTTCTAATAGATAAATTGATGGTTCAATGCTAATATAAAATGATTTTATTATAACTGCTTTGAATATATATTATTATGTTATTGCTAGTTCATTGGAGGAAAATAAGCACGAAAAATGAATCACATTAATGTGTCATTGCTCTGTAAACTAGGCCTTGCTCACTAGAAGAATATTAAATAATTTTTACAGTAATATAAGTATTAATTTTGTTTTTTCTAGAAGTAGTTATATGATAACCAATATGTAAAGTTTAAAGCAATTTTTAGTCACGAGCCAAGTGCTCATCTGTTACAACCATGGGATGGGTTTCTTGATTGTGTTTGGTGTGCTGTGTAGTATTATAATATACCTACGTAGGACTACTAGTTAGCCTTTATTGTAAGTTGTAAGAATTATATTTCATATTTGGACAATTTACTTCAAATATTTTTATGGTAAGATGAGTTGACTTCAATCTTCTTTCAGTTCCATTGTAATTGTCCATTTTAGTTGCCACCCATATGAGCTCTTTTTCTATGTTCTTTCATCTCAGGTAGTCATTTATTGGAGATATTTAATTTTCTTGCATCCTTATTTTATTTTATTTAATTTTATAGTACATTATGAGGTTAATGATCTATAGCTATAATGTTTAAATGTTGATATTCTTCTATATAAATTCTTTTTCACTGTTGCATGTTTAAAGAGTTAATGGCGTTATTTTTGTTCTTTTCTGATGCACTAGTAATACTATAAAAGATTTGTAATGTCTCCTATCATCTAAAGTTCCAATTCTTATAAACTGCCAAATTTGAATTAATCTTTTTTTTTTAATTTAATGTTGAAGATCTTGCATTTATTTTGAACATGTTATGGTAATACTATAAGTTATGAAAAGTGCTCCATTAAGTTCTTATTTGGTAAATATGAATGCTTCATTTTTCACCATTTCACACTTTCCTATTTTATATATATATATATATATATTTTAACATGGTTATGTCGTTAAGTGTTGAATTGAGGTGACTGTATGTGTCAGTTGCACATGAAATCTCATGTAAAACGTAGCAATCTAGCCTGATGTGCTTAGTCACCAGTATTTTATACATGTTGGTCGATTGTATCTTATTAAGATGAGAAATTTATTTATTCTTTTAATTTTTCTAAAACTTTGTATAAAATTTCATTGCTTGTCTGACTTGTTTGAATAGTCATCCCACTAGTTGTCTAGCACCGAATAAAGTCAGAAAGATCCTATTCAGATGGCTTTTATTGGTGGAACTAACTGAAGGGTGCTGACACCCCCCTTCATTCCATCCCCACTGTTCAAACTATTGGAAAATTACCTGATATTAAACCTTCGCTTCTAATAAAATGATAGAGATCTATTAAAAACTCACGTCAAAATCCAAAGTCCTTCATCAAGGTCGATTGCTATTATCTGTCTATGTAGTTTTCGGTGGCAATTTAGTGTTCATGGCATCAATTCAAGCTATTTTCTTGTTCAGAAAGCAAGCCCTTCATGGCCCATTATGAAACCCTTTTCAAGTCATCTTTCACGTTCAAATTCATGCGTTTAGGAGACAGTTTTAAAACCTGAATCCAATTTAGATGCATTGTTAAAATTGCTTTTTTTGTGCCTATTTTTATGCTCTCAGAACACATTGATTAGGTTTCACTGAAGGAAATAAACACTCATAGGCTTCTTCTGGATTCCACTGTGTTAGCAAAATTTTAATTATAATTTTTTTCTTAATGCTTCGCTCTCATATTACTCTCTGTGAATAACTTAATAGTTATGCTGATCTTCTATCATCAGCTCCATTAACTCTATTTTGTTATGTATTTGATAGTTATGCTGATCTTCTATCATCAGCTCCATTAACTCTATTTTGTTATGTATTTGCAGTCGTACGTGTTGTTTTGGACGTATCCTTTTAATAATGTTTCACCGCAATATTTGAATTGAGCCATCATTTTACATTGGGTGTGTGAATTTTATCAAAGAGTAACTGTGCCGATGTACTGGTCGCTAAGATTCTGTTTGGATTGAAAGTAAAAGTAACTTTTAATCTGACCTTGAATGAACAACCATTTATCCAAGTTTTTCAGTTTCATTTCCTTTTATTTTCACTAAAATGAGCAGCTTCTAAACGGAGCCTAATTGTTTTAATTGAATGATTTGTGAAAAATCATGATAAACCGTTACGTACTGAGTTTCTTCTCATTCATATTTTGCATCAACTTTCTATTAGCAGTTTTAAATTGTCTCTCTACTTTTCCAAATTGTTAGAAGCTTTCCTCTCATTTTCTGTTTTGTAGTGCCCAAACAAACATATTTAGGGAGAAAAGCTTGGCTTAGTATTTTAAAGTCGATTTGCTTTTAGAGTGAATTCAATACAAGTTTTGGTTGATTAGAAAACAAATCTAGCAGCTATAAAATCTATCATGACCATAGTTTGAACCCAAAACTTCCCATATTTCCATTACCCTCTGTCTGTGTTCCATAATTTTAGTCAAAACTAAAAACTATTATTTTCTACTTTTCACATGAGCTCTGCAATACGTACTTAAAATCCTCTATTTTACATTCCTTCCTGCAAATTTGGAACCTTAACACTGTCAGATTTGCGTATGACATTGTGCATATATTCTGAGAAGGGAAGGAAGGCTCTATATCACTTCAAGGCAATAAGACAAGACAGAGCACAATCATCATGTTTTGAGTATAATGTTCAATTTGATGCCAAATGGGCAAAGGTTATTATTGCCAGCCTCATACTACTCTTAATTTTATAACTATTATCTTCTCAAAGTTTGGCGTAATTCATGTTTGATTTGGCTTCTCTTCACGAGCAGCTATAGTATTCTTGGTAATATAAACTTCTGCAGTCTTGCAGTCTTTTTTTTCATAAATTTTTTGTCTTTCTTTGCAATTCAAAATTTTGAAGACCCTTTAAATTCGTCACTGTTTGACTATGTACAATATAGTTTTTGTGTTTGTGTGTGTGTTTCATCTTTTTCGTAGATGTCAACCATTCCAGATCAGGATGTCTGGACTATTCTCCATCAATATGATTCCCACTCTCCATTGGGCTCTTATTTTTATTATTTATTTTTTTTGTTTTGTTTTGGTTACATTTTTATAGATTATACGTTTAGAAATTTGTTATTTTTGTATGTGCACCTTTTCTTTTTATTTTATTTTATTTTATTTTATTTTATATAAATCTAACAATATATGAGCTGATTTATGTAAAATTATGATGACTTCATCCTTTACTGGATACCGCATATCTATATCACCTCTACTTCTTTTGTTCAAACAATTTTAGAAATCTGTTGGGTTCTATAGTTTAATTAGATAGGTGAGACTTTTTACGTACATAGCACACAATTCTTACATATTGTCATATATGTAACACCTAAACTTTGATGATCACATACGTAACACTTAATTCTTTATGTTTTAATTATGTAAATACATAAAAGTTTTGTGGGATGTTTGTAATTTTTTCCTCAATAGGTTCAACTATGGTTAAACTTTATTATCTAAAAATCAATAAATGAAAAAGGTAAAAAAAATAAGGGCTTCCAAAGGCTTACTACTAAATCTATAACATATTTTATTCTTACAGAAATGGAAAAAAGTTTGCGTATGTAAAACGTACATAACGCTGCGTACGTTTTACAGGATACATTGAGGTTACATGAGAGGTATTTCCGTGATTTATTCCTTGTAACTTGCCTGTGTACGTGGCATCTTTCTATTGAATGACATATGCAGCAGTAAAGCGTACGCAAATTTTTTCCAGTGCCTATATGACTAGCTATTTAGTTGGCAAAATTTGGCCAGTGATTAGAGCTCATTGAAGGGTATTTTGGTCTGAGATTCTCTCCAAATGTGACTTTCGAAAATCATTTTGAAAATTTTCTCAGTTCTACATTTTGACTCTTTTTGGTGAATGTATAAAAAAAGATTTATATTGCTTTCTATAAGACTCATAACTTTGTTGCATTTACTTTAAACCAACGCGTGTTCTGCTTGATCTTCATTTAACTTTGCTAACGTCCAATTTACGTTGGAATTTCCATGATAATATCTAATGAAATCTATGTGAATGAAATCGCAAAATAATAATTATTATCTTTTTCCGGGAACATTGACATACATATCACTTAATTCTTATGTATTTACATATCTAAAGCCTTTTTTTTTGTTTTTTTTTGTCGCATTTACCTACAACATAATAGTTGAAAGTGTAGCTTCTACTGTGATGTTATGAGTTTGAGTCGTGCAATTTTGTCCTTTCGGTGGTTTCAAATAGTTGTCAATAAGTTTGGTGGGAATTTCCAACTAGTTCACGCAAGTTTGGAAAAAAAACTTAGGCAGTGTGAGCGAGCTTGATTGGAATGCTTCGTTTACACATTAAAGGTTTGATAAACTAGTTATGAGGGACTCGTAAGAATGCTAGCATGCTTTAGAGGTGCTCATGGGATCGCTCTATGCAGCAAGGAGCTCTGTAGCTTGTCTCTTGCAAAAGTACGACTAATGAGCATTAATGTCTGGTAAGTGTCAGACCAGTATGTGTAGGGCTGGTGGACTCGATTTATTAAACCCATGAGACCCATTTAGTACTTAGGCTTTCCTGTTCTTCAAAGAAACTCATTTTTTAACTATACAAATATTGATGTTTTTACTGTGATTTTAAAAATTTCACTGCTTTTGTATGCTTGAAAATTGTCAAGGCAATTAAACAACATATAGAGGAAAATGTGAAATTCAATGATTTTACAGAAGACTTGAAATGCTCAATACGACTAAAGATCGTTTGTCGATCGAAGAAAGAGCGAGCAGCTGCGTTTGTGCCTAACTATTGAAGAATCGCTCAGACCAAGGACTTCGACACAGATTGACTTTGAGTCGATTGATTATCACTTGGAAAATTGGATTCTCAGAGCAAGAGCTGACCGTTACTCATAAGTAAAAACCCGAATCAATTAAGTCGATCGGTTCAAAGGCATGCCGATCGAAAGAATTAGGCTCACAGAAAGTGACCAATATCAGTTATTATGAGAAAATGTGTTTAACGTTAGTTATGAATATGAAAGGGTGTTAGTATCAGTTATCGATCCAGAAAGACACTAGTATCGATTATAATTAAAAAAAAAAACATCAAAGATAGTAAAAACTGATCAATAATGGCCCCAATAAAATAAAGGTAAATAATGACTTATAATGACCCTTTAATATTGGTCTTCTATAATTATAAATTGAGACCATTTTATGAATGAAATAACAGATCTTTTTTCTAGAACTATTCATCTTGCACTCTATTATTCCGTCTCTCTCTTCCTTCATTATTCTTTACGCTCTATCCCTCAAAACGTTCTTCAGAGTATAAATCAAAATTCAATAGTTATATATGGTAATATGAAAAAAAAAAAAAAAATGAAACTTCAATTTTAAGGAAGATATGCTTACATACCATTTAATTCATACCATTTACATATTTATACCCTAAACTTATAGATTATTTTAAATTAAAACCTTATAGATTATTTTAAATAATGCATTTAATAATATGCCTTGATAATGCTATTATAATACAGAAGGGCGTCAGAGTGTGCATGGGACACTCACGCTCAAAAATAAATAAATAAATAGAGAAAACAAGGCGACATCAGTGGCTTGAAGACGACACTGATTTGCAGGAAACGGTTGGATTTATTGCAATATTTAATTACAAAATTTAGTCTGCCAAATGTTCACTGAATTGCTTTAATCATTTTAATTTTGTGGCCATTAATTTAAAATGCTTTGATAGTTTTTTTCTTAAATCATAAATTAAAACTATTGGGGTTCCAAATTCCAAAAACTCAACCAAATGACATAAATTTAATCGTCTTTAACTCGTTCGAGGTTTTATTTTATTCGATTCTGAATGACTCGTGAATGATTTATTTGTGTTCAAATCGATTCAAATTAGTTTATCTGTTTCAACACGTGTTTGATTTGGCATTAGCTAAAATGATTTAAAATATAATAAAGCTTAAAATATTTTTTTAATATAATATAAAAAAAACAATGTAAAAATATTATAAGTATATTTATTTGATTATTTAATTAATTCAAATCAAAATGAGTTGTACACAATTGATCAAAAGTTTGTTCACGTACAACTCATTTATTCATGAAGCTTAAAAAATTATTCGTGTTCAGTTTTCTTGCTTGAGGAACGAATCAAACACTAGATGTTTAGAGAGTCGAATACGAGTTGGTCACGAATGACGAGTTTTTTTGACAGCTCTATCTGTAACTAAATTTTATGTGCTATTTATAATTACTTAAATTTCTAAAATAAATCTATAATCTATAACAAATCATATTTATGAATTATTCTGTTCAATTCTATTAATTTCAGTATGTTTTAATTTCTAAAAATGTGAATATTAAATAAATAGTTAGATCCATAGAATAAAACCATGTTTTTGAACTATAATACACAGCATAAATATTGCTCTGAAAATTATGTCTTTCCAATAATATAAATAATGTGGGAAGCATTTTTTTTTTCCAAGATAGTTGAGCCCATAGTGCAATATCCGTGATTCAAACTCGCTACCTTACAGTGAGAAACTAAGTTCTCAACCATTATATCGCGAGTAAGTGACTTAGACATGATTTGTCAAATCCATTATATATTCTAATTATAAGAGTGAGTAGATAGTATTATTAATAATAAGAAGAAAACTTCGTGCTTATACTAAGTTACCATCAAAATCAGACATAAATATCATGTGTTGTCTAAAAAGTTATCATTTTTATAAGACTCATTTATTTATAACAACTTCTATGTACGCAAATTAGAACCATTATTATGTTATGTACTAATCATTTTCACAAAAAAAGCCAATCTTCAGCCAATCATTTATGCTATAATCACACAACAAGAGTAATTATGCTATTTTTCTAACATCTCATTATGGTCCACAACATCTAACTAACCTTGATACTAAGATCATATGCTATGGCAACAACACGATGCTTATACCATATGATATGGCCTTAAGTCAAAAAGGCACCAACATAACATTTTATGATATGCTAAAATATATTGTCACGAGTTATGATATGTGGAAACACACCACAGATGTGCATGAACATATTATGTTGCATAATGTTGTAGCATATTATGCTATAATATATTATATTATTTGATATTATCTAATATAAAACATTAGTTTAGATATAAAACTAATAGCGTCCATTTCTTACACATAAAACATATTTTTATTTGAAATGACATTCTATAATGTACCTCAGAAGCTGTACCCTAGAGCTCATCGTGGACTTGTCCAGTTTCCCTTATCTTGATCTTTAAATTAACATTTTTTATATTTTATATTGTCTTAGGCTCGACCATACCATAATGTGTGATAATATATGTTAACATAATACAAATAGAGTCCAAGATATCATATTCTACAGTACTGCTAAACTATTATATAATATTAGTGATCATTTTATATAGCAAAATTATGTTCAAAATTTACTAAAAAATTAATTTCTAACATATAACTTCACCATTAATACTAGAAAAGGCATGTTATAGCGTACTTCCGGTGTTGTGCTCCATACCCTATCACAAATTTGACCAAATTTTGTTATCTCAACCTTCAAGTTAGTGTATTATATTTATGTTGTAATCTTAACCGCGCTATTATATTATATACTAAAATACACAATAGCAGTACAATATCCAATAAAACCTTGAACTGCGTTCTAACATAATATATAATAAAAAATAAAATAATATATTATTTTGTATTTATGTATTTTTAAGAATCACATTAGATATAAAAATAATACTCTAGTCTCATATAACAATAATATCATTCTTGATGCATAAACCCACTTTTATGACTAGAAATGATTAACTATAATACAATTATGATACCACACCGCGGTTCTATTAAATGTTTGTTGGCTCGATCTTATTTGTTACTTGCTAAACTATACTATTGTTTGCTATAATATGTTCTGCATTATAATATAATATATTATCAAATATTTTATAATATTGTTGAGTACCAAAAATAATCTCTTGATTTGATTAAGAGTTAAAAAGTAATATTTTATTCATAAAACGATAAGTTTTTTTAACAACTCTAGTCATAGCTAAATTTTATGCCTTATTTTTAATTTCTTATATTTATAAAATAGATTTATTCTAATAAAATTATATTTAATTTTGTTGGCATCACTTTTGGATGTCATATATATCCACTTGTGTGCTATATGACAGTTTAAAGCTTCATAGAGCCTAGGGCATTTGTCTGAACCATCTTGACACGTGCTCAAGCATAGGATCGAGACTGGTACCAGTTCAGCCCCGCCCGAGAAAGCTGGCCTTTTGAATAGTAGCAATTACGGTTTGGGATGTGTAAGATGCACTTTTTTATATTTGAGGACCATATTCTGTCTTTACTTTTCTGCATGCCTTCGGGTCGGGTTTAAAATTGTTCGCATGCATGGCTATACACTCCATCAAACTTAATAGGGCTCTATGATTAGGACTAAATGATTGCATCATATTGCATGTCCCGAAGAGAAGTCTCATTTTTTTTTAATCTGATTTTCCAAGTATAAGTCTTATACTTAGGTGGTTGTCTGACATGTATAGGATGTTAGAGGTTTCCCCGACCCAGACTGGGAGTAAATCTTTGGTTAAGATTGTTTTTAACTTTGTAATTGTACCTCTATTTTCCTTTCTTTCCATTACTTTCCATTTTGACAGGAATAAGTTCCACCTCTGTGAGCACTATCTTTAAGTTCATATGATTTAGAGTTTCCTTCTATTGATCTTAGAGCTACTGAGGTATCATTGGACGACGTAGTTCACATATTGCTGACAAGAAGTCTCAGGTTATGTTGGGTCTACTATATGAAAAAACCCGATTAGCGTCGGAAAATTCTAACGCTAATTCAGATTCGCGTTAGTTTTTTCAGACGTTAAAATGGGCTTCACTAATTTAGTTTGCGTCGACATTAGCGTCGAATTTTATTTGGTATTCACATTATCGTTGACAACAACTGTCGCTAAAAAATACTGTTGAAAATGCAAGTGAAGTTGGCATAGCGACTTAATAGTGTCGAACATGGTTGACGCTGATTATCATTGAACAGGTCTGACGTTAATTAGAGTCGGCCATATCCAATGCTAATCAGCGTTGGTATTATGACGCTTGTATTGTTGATTGATTGTAGGTTTTAGCGTTGGAAGTTTCCGACGCTAATTTGTAAGAAACAAAAAATACAATGAAATGGTTAGATTTCCATATACTTGCACATAATTAACACAATCAACATAACATGATATTTATCTATCATCAAAACTCATAAAAGAAATCTCCAACATACACATAATGATACCAATCAGATAAAATAAAAACGGATTAAAGTGTTCATAATTCACAACACAAGAAACTGAAAGTTCATAAAATACGGAAATGAAAAAAACATAAAGTTAGCTCCTACGTTTGGGGAACATCATCAAATACATAAAAAACCTAATATTCATCCTCAGCATCTTTCTGCACCTCCTCCTCGACCGAACACATGTGTCGCTTGCTCTGGAGATCACAACTCTTCTTCAGGTGTGCTAAGCTATTTGCAATGAGCTGTGGGGTTTCATGCACCTGTCGAAGCTCTTCATTCATCATCGCCACATGCTTGACAAGCTCCTCATGCTAAGCCTGTAATGAGCTAGAGCCACCCACAGCTGCTCGGGAACGCTCGGCCACAAATGCCATCCCCTTTGCTTTGAGGCCGTACACTCTCCCCCTATTCTTCTCCGCTACATGCGTCCACAACTCATAATCGGATTGCAGAGTGGTAGATTGGCTACCACTGTTGACGGACGGTGAGGTCTAGTTGGCCATTTTCGGAGCTTCTCGTACTCCTCCTGCATAATAAAATTCAAATATTATTTGCCTTTTAAGCATTAATTGACATATAATTAGAATGAAATTTTTTAAACTTGCTATGACATGTCGAGAGTGGTCGGATACCCACTACTGTGTGCTCGCACGCTAATTTTTAAGGACGTAACACCAATTTAGGTGTGATGAGCACCTACATAGCACACCAAGATTTTCTTATGTATTTATATATCACATCTAAATTTTCAACCCTAAATTCATATCACAAATTTCTTATGTATTTATATATCTCACTCATAAATTTTTGTATTTACATAAATATCACAAAATTTCTTATACATTCACATTTCTCACACCTTAATTTAATATTTACATACATAAAAAATTAAGAAATTTACATATTTTGACACCTAAATTTCACATTTACATACATACCACAATTTTTTATACATTCACATATTGCCCTCCTAAATTCGTATTTACATACATAGCATAATATTTCTTATGCATTCACATATCTCACACCCAAATTTCATATGTACATACATACCACAATTTTCTTATGCTTTTCATATCTCACACCAATACCTAATTACGAAAAAAAAAAAAAAGAAAAACTCAAGCAAAACCTAGGTATTTTGGGATCTAACACCTTTGCAAGGAAACAAAGAAGCTAACTTATGCTATACCAACGTTTGGAGGCCTGAAAGAAGATTTCTCACCTTGGACGGGGTTAGAGTGTTGAATCAGACCTGAAATCACGGGAGAAGCTAGGAGGCGACGATCGAAAGCCAAAGTAAGGAAATGGGGGTGAAGTGGAGTTGTAGTTTGTGGGAGGGCTATTTTAGGGCATTAGAATCAGCCTTAGCATTTATGACCGACGCTAATAAGTGAGATTAGTGTCAGTCATAGCGACACTAATCTGATGCTATAGCGTCGGCCATG
This sequence comes from Papilionanthe hookeriana x Papilionanthe teres, assembly GCA_022702705.1. Lineage (NCBI taxonomy): Eukaryota > Viridiplantae > Streptophyta > Magnoliopsida > Asparagales > Orchidaceae > Papilionanthe > Papilionanthe hookeriana x Papilionanthe teres. The sequence goes on from CM040421.1 coordinate 6,138,278, forward strand.
CGTCTACCACTTGACGCTAATTTTCTGCATCGATCTTTTGAAATTGAAATCGCGCGGTGATGCTAAATGAACACTAATCGGTCGCTTATTTTGTGTCGAAAATAAGTTTGACGCTAATACTGTAATAAATTCATTATTTATTATAATAGTCGACTACCTTCACAATTAGATAGACTTAGGGTCTTAATAGCTTGAGATGACAGATTCTTGATATCCTGACACGACTATCTCTACTTGTTTAGGATCACTTTATCCCTCATTTGTTGAGCCCCTTTCAGCCCCGTCATCTTTTTGACACCTCGTTAATGTTTTCTCATAGGCCCCAATTGCAGATAAGCCACCACACATTTGAGATACAGTGATTCACCCTATGAATCGACTTGGTTATTTCATAATCTCCAATTGTCGATAAGACGCTACCCACTTGGGATGTGAGAGATTCACTCATTGCCCTATGAGTCACTGCCCTGTGACTTAGCAAGAGCTAGTGAAATAACCATACTTTTGGTGATTCGTTTAACAGTTATCACAATAATATAAGCAGAACTTCATTCATCGAGAGTATTATTGGGTATCTCCTAAGATGTAATTAACCCAAGGGATATGTTTCTTTCATAGTGCTCTTGACCCGAAGCAAAAAATGTTCTTTTGTGTTCTCTGATTATAGGTGACTTATGTAGGGATTTTATTTATGGATACATTATTTTATGGTATTTTGACCTGATCTTGTTCGGATATATACTCTCAACCTATCACACGAGGATACTTATACATAACTCTTCATTTTACTTTTTAAAATTTGTTTGTCAATTTTCGTCGTATATCCCATCTTTTCCAGTTCTCCTCCTCTTCGGATCAATCTATATGATCCGAGAGGGAGTTTTATTTGAAAAAGTGGAATAATATGATAACGATATATATAGAGAAGCTGATGACTCCGAAGCCCTTTAAAAAGAACTAAAAATAAATTTATTTGATAAAGAAACTATATTGAATTTAAAGGGTGAGCAAATTAGGGTGCGTTTGGGGCAGCTCATGAGGTACGGCGGTGTCTTGAAAACACACCTGATCTGTTTGGGTAAACAACGTATTGGCAGCTTATGCGTTTTCAAAACACAGAAAAATTTTTTATCACACCTATATAGGTGTGGTGACAGTTTTCTTGACTGTGGTCTAGCTTTTCCAAAAAAATAAAATTTTGAAATAGCCACCACACCTAACTTATCTGCAGATTATTAATAAACTGCAGCTGCCCCAAACAGATCCTTAATCTTAAGATTACTGCGTCTCTTCTTCCAACAAAATCTTCTACCTTTAACCGTTAATGAATTAATGTAATTAATGAATAATTTGATATTTATTTGTAGAGAATTTAATTATTCAAATAATTACATAAAATTGTGCAAAATTTTGAAACACGTAAATGAGCAAGCTTGAATATTGACCTGCTCATTCATTTATTGCTTAATAAATATTTCATAATGAATTTCTTAAAACATTAGTTAATGATATATTAATCACATTTATGACTTATTCTATCCAATTCCATTAATTGCTGTATGTTTTAATTTCTATAGACGTAAATATAAAAAATGTAGTTATATCCATAGATTAAAATAATTTTTTGAAAAAATAATAAACAACATAAATATTACTCTGAGAATCATGACCCTCCAAAAATATAAATAAAAATATATTTTTCAAAAAAGTTTAACTCAAGGAACAATATGTACGATTCGAACTCGCGATCTCAAAATGAGAAACTAAATACTTAACCTTTCTATATCACGAGAAAGTGACTTGAACACGTGATTTGTCAAATCTATTATATATTCTAATTACGACATTGAGAAGATAGTAAGAAGAAAAATTCTAAGTGCTTATACTAAGCTACCATCAATATCAGAGTTAAATATCTCATGCTCTTTAAAAAAATCCAATTTTTTAATTGGCTCATTTATTTGTCATGCTATAAAAACAAATTAGAACCGTTATCATGTTATGTACTCATGATTTTCACAGAAAGTCAATCTTCAACCAATGATTTATGCTACAATCACATAAAAAGAGTATTTATGCTATTTATCTACCCTCGAATTTGCCGAGTTTGATTTGATTTCTTTCCTAAATATGCTCCACAACACCTAATGACACTTCACTCTAAGATCATTTGCTATAATAACAACATCATTAAGACATGGCTTCAAGTCAAAAGGCCCACATGTGCATGAACCTATTATGTTGTATAGTGTTGTAGCTCATTATATAATAATATACTATAATATAATATGTTATCGAATATCATCTAATATAAAGAATCAATTTAGAATAATAGCACCCAAGTTATATTATCGGATATAGTATACCCCCTTTTTTACTTGAAATGACTTCTTACAGTGTACCTCAGATGTTGTACCCTAGAGCTCATCATGAATTTTTATAAATTCCCTTGTCTTGATCTTTATATCAACATTTTTATGTTTTATATTGATGTAGGCTTAACTCTGCCAAAATGTGCAGTAATATATGATAACATAATACAAATAGAGTGTCGGTCGCCGGGATTGGTTGGAGTTTTAATTTATGTAAATATAGACATAGGATTTAGGAAAGTATTATTTTTAATTTTAAAATAGTATACGAAATCAAACCGATCTCGTATGAACAACAGTTTAAATAATCAAGCGCTGCACCATAAGCCATGTATCTATCCCGAAGAATAGATACATTGCTTGGTGTTAATGCTAGATCGAATAAGCTAGAGGCTTATGACATCTATTTGGTCTGCGAACCATTTATGTTGACCAACAACTTCCCCTATCTAATATAAAAGAATTAGATAGGGTTTATATTAATTTGTGGCCTTTAAGTTTCCTATAAGGGCAAGCCTCTATAGTTAATTACATCATGGATAACCGAAGTCACCTAAAAAAACTCTTGATTAAGATTATAAAATATTATATTCATGACTTCCAAAAGGTAGGTTCTTCAAGAAAATTTGGTTATAGGAAATCTAATAGGTGAGTGGCTCAAGTTTCAAAACAGTTATTGTAGGAGACCAAAGGAAAAGAAGACTAGATCCAAGAAAAATCTCGGTGTTTTCCCAAACTATCATATGGTTTGGATCCAATTTGAGATAATTATTTAATGTTCAATATGCCAATTTTATTATTTAGAGCTTACATTTACTTGATACTGGTCATGTAAATAGCCTGAAAGATAGGAGAATTTATGTCATATCGGATGACAACCTCAAAACTGACCCGACCACAATTACGTAGGTAAATTATCTTATTAAATTATGACCAAACTTGACCCCAAATCTAATTAAGCAGCTAATGTACGTTAATTAAAGATTAAGATTTTGATAATAAAATATAAATCACACACTAGGGGTACTACGCAAGTATACGTATCGTTTCAAGTAATATAGAGTTTTCTTTAAAAACTCAAGATATCGATCCCACGAGGATTAATTTAGTTACAAGAAAGAAAACTAATAATTAAAATCTTTTAATTTAAAACTAGTTAAAATATGCAGAATATGAAAATTAGCTAGTGATATAACAATAAACAAAGATTCTTTCCCCATACAAAATATTTCATGATTAATAAGCAAATTAAATTAATTTTGAATTTGAAAATGTGATTTTGTGACAAATAGGAGCATATATATCCTTTACCCTTTGGTCCAGGTCATAAAGAACATTAGCTAGTTTTTAAAGATTGGATTAGGATATATTATTAGTAGAAATGAACGAATTTCTAGACTCTCACTACTAGTTCCCCCCCCCCCAAATGGTTGCCTATGTTCTGGCCTACTAGTGACCCGTCACCTCTTTTATAAAACCAAATGGATTAAATTTAGCCTATCACACTACAAACAAAATCAATTCTACGCCCATTAAAGATTATCTCCCTATTTATTTGTACCTCCCCTTTTAGAGAAATGTGATACATAGTAGTTAAGAATTGCGTAGCCCACGGTCAGATCTTAAGAATTCTCCACAGTTTTTAACAATACAAGAGACCAATTTGTAAAGTAAATTAAGATTAGGTTCAATATCATCACAAATTTTAGAAAATAAGAAATTAAATTCACAAATCTAATTTAAATCTATTATTAATTCATTTCATATTCGTAGGGAGAAAGAAAAAAACACTACTCAGAAAGCATCGAAGTTACACCACAAATCATATTCATAAAACTTAAATCCAAAGCACTAAACTTAAGAAACAAGATATAAATACTTATCTAGAATGTAATTATCTAGAATGTAATCCAAGCAATCCTTTGAAGTTTCTCTGACTCCACAGACTCTAACAGGACTTTAACTCTTCAATTCACACTAAACACTCACTAAAATAAAGAATAAGACACTTAACACTCTTAATTAATTCATTACTCACTCACTCTAACACACTTTGTACACTCCACACACACACCTTGTTGTAGAAATGGTCCTCTATTTATAGATCTCCAGAAATGACAGGGTTGCTTAAGGCACCTCTTCAAATTTCGTCCACATCATTGAATGTTCTAGAATTTAACGGTGGCGCCTAGGCGCCAGGATCAATGCGCAATGTATGTACCTCTTCACATTTAGGTTGCACCTCTTTGTTTAATAATTGCTCTCCCATGTTTATTTTCATTATATTTGGTTTATAACATGTGGGAAAATGTCCAGGGGCTTCTAGATTGGTTTGAAAGCTTTAATACCACCCAATAACCGTCAAGAAATCTCTAGAATTAATCTGATGTGTCTGGCGCCTAGCGTCAGAATCAGTTTCTTTGCTCTTTTTGGCTCATTTTTGCTCCTTGTTAACTCTTTTTCTTCATAAACTCATTTTGTTGTACCTGCAACCAAAACATAAGAAATTCCTTTCATTAAAGCGTAATATCCTTAAAATATTAATAAAAATTTGATATAAAATTCTATGTAATTTTAAGGCGGATCAATTCCCCCAAACTTAAACGTTACTTGTCCTCGAGTAACCTTTTACTACTAAAAATATAATCTATGGCTATACTTTTTGTTTTATAAATAATATAATGAAACTTAAAATGATTTTTAAATAACTTAAGTTAAAACCAAAATATGTAAAATATTTAATATATAAGGGTTAAAAACTTTCTTCTTCTATCTATTTCAAAAATAATTACAATTTCTCATATTAAGAATATATAGATAATTTACAGGAAAAAGATTTTCATGATTACTCTACTAGTAAGGATAATTATACATAACACTTTCAGTAAAAATTTGCATTAGGTTTCTTCCTATAAGATAATTCAAGTGAAGCCAATTTTTGATTTAGGCTTTTCCTCAAACTTCTCATCACTTATCTTTTTCTTTTCTTTTCATATTTTGGATTGCTTTCCAATCCTATATATTTTTCTTTTCTTTTTTTAATTTTTTTTATTAAGTGAGGATTACTATATCTGGATAGCCTGTTAATGATTTTAAACTTCACTATCCTTAACTTATATTTAAAGACTTAACACATTTTTCACTTAATGAATATGTGTTTAGCAAAAGTATTTTTCATAGAGTTTCAATTCCATCTTTTTAAGTAAATATCTAGATTTCTTAATACTTTCAAAAATACAACATTTTTAATTTAGATATTTGAATCAAAATTCTAACACCTTTTTATTAAATAATTACAATTTTAGATTTATCATTTATTATTTAAAAAATACTTTTATATGTTTATTATAATTTTCATGAAAACAATAGTATATCTTAAATTAACTTTTATCCCATAGGTTATGTTATTAAGTTTTGAAAATATTTTTTTACTAAGGACAAGTAAAATTTAAATTTAAGTTCATTTCCCTCCCCCAAACTTAGTTCTCTTAATAAAGTTTTAATATTTTTTTTGATTATAAAAATTTAAACTAAGCAGGAAGAAAAGGTATAACATTTAAAGGTATTTAAAACAGTGCTAATAAAAGTGGGAATAGATATCTAACAAAGTAGCTAAATAAGTAACACATGAAAAATGAATGTGCTAAACTAAAAAACAAACGAGAGCATGAAAAAGGACTAAGTCTAAGAAATCTGATTACAGAAATAAACTAAGTTACTACAAGTTATCAATCAGTACAATAAAACATGGAAAAGTAATAAACACACATAACAAGCACACCAGCAAAGCAAAATAAATATAAAGTCTAATCATCCTCAGTCGCCTCCTCATCGTCAGAAGAATCGTCAGGAATAGGACTTGTGGGGTTGATCCAAGTGGTGAATTTAGGACATGTAGAAAATTCAATATTTATTACACCCTTAAAAAATTTTACCAATGCTTCGTTGTATTCCCCATCATAGTCACTCTTCCTCTGTAAATAGTCTGATACATGATCAAATTTGCTATCCATCTCATCTATTTTGCAATTCATCAAGAATAGATCACTTTGATGCTCCACATATCTTTGACAAACAGTGCTCCACACATTAGATGGAGGCTGAGATGTAGAAGTAGATGACATAGAAGAAGAAGTTGAAGGCACAGAAGAAGGATATGTACAGTACTCTGACTCTTAGTTTTTCCATAAATATCAACATGAGATTTTCCTATTGGCTTTAATGGCTTAAGCTACTCTTCAAAAATGGAATAAGAAACATCAGTATTCTTACAAATCGAGAAAATGAGAGCCAAATAGCCTAAACCAGAAATAACACTTCCTCGAGCAGAAGTGCTAATAACATCATAAATAATTGCTCCCACATATATAGGCTTCATTTCTTGAATGCAATAGTTAAGAATAGTTCTATCTTTCGTCACCTGTCTTAAGTGGTTTGACGGAAGGAGACGAGCATAAATAAAATAATGCTAGGCTTTAGATGTAGCATTAAGCATTGAAGAGGAGAAATTTACCCGTTTATTGTTTCTGATTTTCTAAGCTCCTCTTCCATCAGTCAAATAAGCCAGAATCTCATCGAACTCTCTCTCAGAAGGAGTAAAAGTATCATAGAAGTAGTCTGTCACTGGAGGCAGGCCATCAAACATGTTGATCACTTATGGAGTGAATTCAACTGTTGTCCCCCTCACATAAACTTCAAAATCAGTTGTTTCAGAAAAATTCGCATAGAACTCCCAAACTAAAGAAATAATTGCCACTGTAGAAAAGTAGCAGAATTGCTCCCACTGTCTGGCAGCAATAACATGCTCGATTGAACTGCCGGGATGATAGAAACTTCTTTCAACAATGAATTTGCAAACAGTAGCAAATTCATTGTAACGAACTTACGAACTCGCACTTGTAAACCTTGTTTGATCAAATTCATTGTGTTCCTTACCCCACTTTGATTTAGGTGTCATTCCTAAAATTTGTAAATAATTCTAAATAAATCTAAAAAAATATAAAATCACACTTCATAAAAGCTCTCCTCACTAAATCAAACTTAGTCCATGGATTTTTCTTCTAAAAATCAAAATTTTTTTCTCCAAAATTTTGGCACTTTGCAAAAGTAGAAAACCCATGGTAAAAATTAACATAAAACGTAGAACTAACCTCGAGAAGTTGAAATCCGAAGTCAAAACGCATCAAAACCCTTCAAATCTTGCTCAAAATGGAACCCTAGATCTAGTTTTCACGAAAATGGGTGAGGAAGATGAAGCTTAGGCGTTAAAATGGCGTTGGGTCGGTTTTAAAGGCCAAAATTTAGTCCAAGTGAACCGGCGCTTAAGTGCTAGATCTGGCGCCTAGGCGCCCGAATCACCTAGTATTCCGAAAATTTTTTAAATTTTTTATTTTTTAAGTTAGGTGATTTTAACATCTGTAAGCCTAAAACCAACTGCTAATCTTCATCAAACCTCTTCCAGAAAATATTATTCAAATAAAATACAAAAGGCTCCAAATGATTACATTTCAAATATCAAACAAATAACAATCCAAACTTTACTTCATTTCATTCATTCTAGATTTTCAAGATAAGGCTAAAAAAATATAGAAAATAAACATCAACAACAAACACTCGTATCTCACAAAAACATAAACACTCATAAAAATTTCCACATAAAATACTATCAAATCATAACACACTTAAAAATCAAAATTATTCTCTCCACCTATTTCTACTTAATTTCGTGGATTAACATATACACCTTCATTAGTTTCGCAAGATAATTTGCTACGAACAAAGGAATGGAAGAAAGGGACTCTAGGAAATTCTGAAGCCGTCTTTTCATCAATCCATTTATTCTTAGCATACATTGATACCTGATAATTTTTAAAGCATGCCAAATGATCTGATTGAACTTTCATTTACCATTCAATGTGCTCAATTTGGTGGAACAACTCATGCAATCTCCCTCCAACTAGAATTAACTCTTCTTCAATCTTCTCAAGTTGATTGCATACCTTCTCTAGAGCCATGGCTAGATAGCCATTAAAATAAGTTTGTGAATCCTTGTGCACAAACTTCTCTTTCCCATTGATTCCAATGTTTAATCTCTCTATAGAAGCAATCAAAAGTTTTTCTATCTCTAAAGTAATGTTTCAGTCAAAAATTTTGATGGCTTAAAGGTTTGGGACGAAGGTATGGAGGTTTAAATAGATTAGAATGTGCAAAAATTGCTTTGGGGCAGTTTTTACATGATCCAGAAACTGTGGTGCCTAGGCGCCAGGATCACAGGAATCTGGCCCATAGGCGCCTGTTTTGGCGCCTAGGCGCCAGAATCCTAAAAATCACAGGTTCGCCATTTGTCAAATTCTCCTAAGTTCCATACTCACTTAAAGTTTAAAAAGGCAGATCGAAAAGCGCTTGGTTTAACGTCATCAGCCCGAAATATTTTCCATTTTTCTCCGAATGGGTTAATAATAGCACATCTTTAAAAGATGTCACATTTTCTTCATAATAGGGCTTCAATCTATGTCCGTTTACCTTAATTACTGGATCAATTTTTAAATCTTTAATGTCCACAGCTCCATAAGGGTAAACTTTCTCAACCACATATGGTCCTATCCATTTGGATTTTAATTTTCCTGAAAATAATTTTAATCTTGAATTGTATAGTAAAACTTGTTGTCCAGGTTCAAAATTATTTCTTAAAATTCTTTTATCATGCATAATCTTCATTTTATCTTTATAAATTCGAGCACTTTCATAAGAATCATTTCTCATATCATCCAGTTCATTTAATTGTAATAATCTTTTATCTCCTGCATATCTTAGATTATAATTAAACTCTTTAATTGCCCAATAAGCTTTATGTTCCAGTTCAACAACCAAATGACAAAGTTTTCCATAAATGAGCCTATAAGGTGACATTCCAGTAGGAGTTTTATAAGCAGTCCTATAAGCCCATAACGCATCATCAAGTCTATCAGCCCAATTAGTTCGTTTTGGATTAACTGATTTTTCTAAAATTATTTTAATCTCTCGATTTGATATTTTCGTTAATCCACTAGTTTGGGGATGATAGGCTGTTGAAATTTTATGTTTGATTCCAAATTTGCTCACTAAACTTTGAATTAGAAAATTCTTAAAGTGACTTCCCCCATTTGTGATGATTATCCATGGCATTCCAAATCTAGTGAAAATATTTTTAGTTAAAAATTTTTCTACACTTTTAGCATCACATTGAGGTAAACCAATGGCTTCAAACCATTTCGAAACATAATCAACAGCTAATAAAATATACATTTTTCCTGAAGAAGGTACAAATGGTCCCATGAAATCTAAACCCCAGACATCAAATGTTTCCACTTCCAGAGTGAAATTTAGTGGCATTTCATTTTTTCTAGAAATATTGTCTATGCGTTGACATCGATCACATGATTTAAAAAAATTGTTAACATCCTTGAATAATGTAGGCCAATAAAATCCATATTGTAAAATTTTGAAAGCAGTTTTATCAATTCCAAAATGTCCACCAAATTCAGAGTTGTAGCATTTTTGAATAATGTCATTAGTTTCTTCATAAGGAACACATATTCGTATAATAGAATCCTTACATTGTTTAAAAAGATAGGGATTATCCAAAAAATAAAATTAAACATCATGTAAGAATTTCTTTTTCTGATACTGCTCTAATCCATACGACATAATGTTGCTAGCTAAATAATTAACTATATCAGCATACCATGAGATTAATCCAGCAGAAACAGTATAAAGTTGTTCATCAGGAAAATATTCATTTATTTCATCCTTATCATTCATTTCATTATTTTCAGTTCTAGATAAATGACCGGCAATTTGATTATCAGACCCTTTTCTATCGATTATTTGGAAGTCAAATTATTGCAAAAGAAGAATCCATCAAATTAATCTTGGTTTAGCTTATTTTTTAGTCATAAGATATTTAATAGCAGAGTGATCTATATGCACTATACATTTATTTCCAAGTAAATATGATCGAGATTTGTCAAAAGCATATACTATAACCAATAGCTCTTTCTCAGTAGTAGTATAATCAATTTGAGCTTCATTAAGAGTTTTACTGGCATATTATATAACTTTAAACATCTTATCATATCGTTGTCCTAAAGCAGCTCCAATAACATAATCACTTGCATCACACATCATTTCAAATGGGTTTTCCCAATTAGGTGAAATAATGATAGGTGCAGTAATTAATTTCTCTTTTAACAAATTAAAGGCTTTTAGGCAAATTTCATCAAATTCAAATTTAGTATCTTTTTCTAAAAGATGTCATAGAGGTTTTGTAATCTTGGAAAAATCTTTAATATATCTTCTAGAAAATCCAGCATGTCCAAGAAAACTTCTTATACTAGTAACAGAAGTTAGAGGTTGCAATCCAGCAATAACTTGAATTTTTGCTTGATCAACTTCCATACCATTTTTAGAAACCTTATGACCAAGTAAAATTCCTTCTCTGACCATAAATTGGCACTTCTCCCAGTTTAGAACTAAATTTGTTTCTTGACAGCGTTTCAATACTTTGATAAATTGTATAAGCAAGAATCAAAAGAAGTTCCAAATATTGAGAAATCATCCATAAAAATTTCAATTCCTTTTTCAATTAAGTCACAAAAAAATAGCCATCATACACCTTTGAAAAGTGGCAGGTGCATTGCATAATCCAAAAGACATTCTTCGAAAAGCAAAAGTTCCATACGAACTTGTAAATATAGTTTTTTCTTGTTCTTTAGGAGCAATAGGTATTTGATGATATCTAGAATATCCATCCAGAAAACAAAAATAAGAATGTCTAGCTATTTTATCCAACATTTGATCTAAGAATGGAAGAGGAAAATAATCTTTCCTGGTGACATCATTTAATTTTCTATAATCAATACAAATCCGCCAACTAGTAACTTTTCTAGTAGGTATTAATTCATTATTCTCATTTTTAACAACAGTTACTCCTCCTTTCTTTGGAACTCAGTGAATAGAACTTACCCAAGGACTATATGATATTGGATATATAATACCAGCATTCAGCCATTTAAGCGTTTCCTTCTTGACAATTTTTTTCATAACTGGATTTAATCTTCTTTGAGGATCAATTCTGGGTTTACTGTCAGCTTCTAGTAATATTCTATGCATACAAATTGAAGGACTGATTTCTTTAATATCTGCTATAGTCCATCCAAATGCTCTTTTATATTCTCTTAATACTTCAAGCAGTTTTACTTCTTGATTAGCAGTCAATTAAGAAGATATAATAACAGGTAAAGTTAAAGAATTCCCTAAATAGGCAAATTTCAAATGAGAGCGGAATTCTTTTAATTCCAATTTAGGAGCTTTTCAATAAATGGTTTAAATTCATTACTTTCAGAAGTATCTAATATTTCCCAATTTTCATTAATGTAATGAATTTCTCTTACTTCAGTTTCTTCAGAATCGCTTTCATCACTTAAATTTTCAGGGTATATAAACTCTTCTTCTTTAAAATGAATTTGAAATTTTTCTTAAAAATTTTGTTCAATAATGTAATCCAAAATGTCCATTCTATAACTCTTTTCTTTGTTAGAATACCTCATTGATTTAAGAACATTAATTGTTACTTCTTGATCATTAACTCTCATAGTTAACTCCCCTTTTTGAACATCAATCATAGCTCGTCCGGTAGCAAGAAAAGGTCTTCCTAGGATAATAGGAATCTCTTTATCTTCATCCATATCCAAAATTATAAAGTAAACAGAGAAAATAAATTTATCCACCTTTACCAAAACATCTTCTATTACTCCTCTAGGGTGAGTAATAGATCAGTCTGCTAATTGTAAGGTTACAGTTGTAGGAGAAATTTCTCCTAGATCCAATCTCTTATAGATGGATAAAGGCATGAGATTAATACTCGCTCCTAAATCACATAAGGCTTTTCCTTGAAATTTATGTCATATAGCACAAGGTATTGTAAAACATCCAGGATCTTTTAGTTTTTGTGGAAGTTTTCTCTGAATAATTACACTGCATTCTTCACTTAGTGCTACAGTTTCAAAAGCTTCAAATTTTCTTTTCTTATTAAGAATATCTTTCATAAACTTTGCATACTTAGGAATTTGTTCCAAAGCTTCAGCAAATGAAATATTAATAGTAAGCTTTTTGAATAACTCAAAAAATTTAGAAAATTGTTGATCGAATTTTTTCTACTTAAGTCGTTGTGGAAATGGAGGTGGAAATTTTTCATATTCTTCTTGAGATGGTAGTTGTTTTTCTGTTTCAGGTAGTTGTTCTTTAGGTTTATCAATTTCTACCACTTCAGTTTCTTTCTGAATCTTACTCTCTTTTCCATCCTTTAGTTCTTTTCCACTTCTAAGTAATATAGTTTTAATTTGCTCAGGATCTTTTCCATTATCTCTTGGAATTACTTCAACAGTGCTAGGTAATGTTCCTTGTGTTCTATTATTTATAGCATTTACAATTTGCCCCATTTGATTTTCAATATTTCTTATTGCAGCATTTTGACTTTGCAATTGGCTTCTAATTTGTAATATTAATTCTTCCATCGATAATTTCTTTTCTTTAAATTGCTGATTATTAAAGCCAGGAGGATAAGAAGGTCGATAATTAGAATTATTTTTATTATTCCAATTTCCAGTTGAGGTTGGTTGTTACCCCCATTGAGGATTTGCATTATTTGAATTAAAATTAGGGTGATTCTTCCAACCTGGATTATAATAATTAGAATATGGTTTATTAGTTTTGTTAGCAATAGCTTGCATTGTTTCTAAAGTTTGATATTCTTCAGTATTTCCCGAATTATCATTTAAGTGTCATAAATGAGACAAGTTATCCAATTTTTTTGATATAGCAGCCACTTGAGAAACTAAAATTGAAAAGGCTTCATTTTCTTGTATATTAGCCACTCTTTTAGGATTAATCCTATCAAAAGGCCATTGGAAATTATTAGTTGTCATTTCTTCAATTAAAGAATAAGCTTCATCAAATGATTTAGACATTAAAGAACCATCAGCAACAACATCAATAATAAATTTAAGAGAGCCTATTAAACTATTATAAAATGTTTGTATAATTAACTAATCTGATAAAGAGTGATTTCCTAAGAAGTTCTTTAAATCATTCACAAGCTTCATAAATAATTTCCCAATCAAGCTGAGTAAATGAAGTTATATCATTTTTAAGTTTTACAGTTTTTGATGGTGGAAACTATTTTGCTAAAAATTTTTGAGCCATTTCTCCTCAAGTTTTAATAGATCCTGTTGCTAATGAATTTAACTAAATCTTAGTCTCATCCCTTAAAGAAAAAGGAAAAAACATAAGTCTAGTAGCATCATCAGAAACACGATCACATTTAAAGGTAGCACAAAGTTTTAGAAAACTAGCCAGGTGTAAATTAGGATCTTCAGTAGGAGACTCTCCAAACTGATTATTTTAGCCCATTTGTATAAGTGCAAGTTTTAATTCAAAAGAATTTGCAGCTACAACAGGTAATTGAATGCTTAAATGAATTTCATCAGCTGTAGGGTTAGCATATTCTCTTAAACGTCTTTGCTGATTTTGATTTACATTTTTCAATATTTTGATTAATATTATTTTGAGGTATATTAGCCATTTCTTGCAAATTACGAAATCTATTTTCCTTTCTGATTTTTCTTATAGTACGCTCTAATTCAGAATTGTAAGGTATTAATCTTTCAGTTCCTGAACTTCGCATAAAAATATAAGAAAGATTTTTAATTTATATATATATATATATATATATATATATATATATATATATATATATTGTTTTTATATATATTAATTTGCTTTCTTATAATTAATTGTAATTCCCGGCAACGACGCCAAAAAAACTTGACGCGACCACAATTACGTATGTAAATTAGCTTATTAAATTATGGCCAAATTTGACCCCAAATCTGATTAAGCAGCTAATGTACGATAATTAAAGATTAAGGTTTTGATAATAAAATATAAATCGCACACTAGGGGTACTACGCAAGTATACATATCATTTTAAGTAATATAGAGTTTTCTTTAAAAACCTCAGATATCGATCCCACGAGGATTAATTTAGTTACAAGAAAGAAAACTAATAATCGAAATCTTTTAATTTAAAACTAATTAAAATATGCAGAATATGAAAATTAGCTAGTGATATAACAATAAACAAAGATTCTTTCCCCATACGAAATATTTCATGATTAATAAGAAGATTAAATTAATTGAGAACTTGAAAAAAGTGGTTTTGTGACAAATAAGAGCATATATATAATTTACCCTTTGATCCAGGTCATAAAGAACATTAGTTAGTTTTTAAAGATTGGATTATGATGTATTATTAGTAGAAATGGACAAATTTCTAGACTCTCACTAATTTTTTAATAATTTAAAAATTTCAAAATAAGCTTAAAAATAAATTATTTATTTTAATTACCATTTTATTTTTACAAAATTCCCCTGGTCGCAAGGAACTTTCAAAACCAATTTCATAAATTTTCAACTTATATTTTATTTATTATGATTATTTTATTACCTAAAATGTTATTTAGCTTAGAAAATCAAGTTAGGTAATCAAGTTAACTCCAAATGGTTTCAAATTTTTTATGGGAGTTCCTCTGACTTTAAACCACAGTGAGAAACAAAAATCAAGCTATTTCCACTTATATTTAGTCTAATTTAACATTCGTTAGGTTTAGTGAGTTGATTTAAATTAGGGTGAGTTTTAGTGAATTAAACCAAATTTGTATTTTTCCTATGGTCCACTGGTCACAGGTAACCTACCAAAATAATCTTATATTTTTCTGATGAATATTATAATTTTTTATAATTTTAAAATCAAAACAGACACAATAAACTTGAAAAATAGGGATCTCTTCATAGTGATATCCTCTGACCTTGGAAAAATTTGAGAAGATCCATCATGATAGAGAGAACAAAAGCCCTAAGTTTCATACCATAGGGAGATATGTATGCAAATGGCAAATTAAAATACCAAATATTGTGTTTAATTAATTAAAAATCAAACATGCATCAAATAAACTTAAAATCATTTCCAACATCGTTCTCCTCTATTTACTGAGTAAGAGAGTTGTTTTATTTTATTTTTCTAGTTTTATTACACCATGTTATGGATTTTTGAAGTTGGACTGATTTAAATAATTAAATTAAACCTATTTTCCTACTCATCTATCACGGCGCCACCTCATCTTACAGTGTGTCAAAGCGCTACACGTCGTCTCCCCTTTCGGCGCTGCCTTCCGTGTCAGCTACCACATGGCCGCGATTTATCCTGCAGATAGTTCACACTCTAGACCTAATATCTCGCTCGATACTCAACCAAATCAATTCGGGTTTGTTTCTATGGACTCATCTGACCTAGACGAACCTATCTATACCGCTAAGCTAGCCTGAAATCAACTCAATGTGCATTGAGAATCGAAATAAGCTCGGGAGAGTGAGAGAGTTTAATATCTTTGTCTGAGAGGGGAGGCCTCAATCAGATGGTTGTAGAAGCTTTAAGGAGGTCCAACGAGCTTGCAGGTGAATGTCAGCATATTTATAGGTTGTGTTTTGAAAAAGGGTGTCGCCTACAAAAATTATCGGTGAATTTTACTTTTTTAATTTAATTTAAATATATATATATAATTTGAAAGTAGTATTTGATTTTTGAAAATAATTTTAAGTTTGAAAATTTTAAGATATGAAATCAAACTGATCTCACATCCCAAATAGTTTATATAAACGAGCACCGCACCACAAACTGCGTATCTATCCTGAAGAATAGACGCACTGTTTGATGATAAGGCTCGATTAAATAAACTAGAAGATTTGTAACATCCGTTTGATCTGCGAACTACTTTTATAAGCTGACAAGTTCCACTGCTTAATATAAATGAATTAAACAGGGTTTATATTTCATGGGTTCTTAAAGTTCCCTATAAGGGCAAGCTCCTATAGTTAATTACATCTTAAATGTTCGAAGACACTCATGAAAACTCTCGATAATGATCAGCGGTTTTGCTCTCAAGAATTTTAAAGTTTAAGGTTTTCAAACAATTGGACTTTAGAGATTTCAATAGGGAATGACTCAAATTTAGAACTATTTATTTTGGGAATCCAATGGAGGAGAAGTAGGGGATGCCACAGATCCGAAATGAACTTTGGTGACTTCCCAACTATCCTATTATTTGGCTTCAATTTGAGAGAATTATTTTGTGTTTCAATCCTGCCAATTTTAATTAATTAGGACTTATATTTGTATGACATAATCACACAAATAGCCTCGAAGAAGTGAGGGTTTATGTCATAACAAACGACTACCTTGGAGTCCTAAGACCGGTTAGGGCTTAATTTACATAATATGATTATGCAGATGCCTAACAAAAAGTTGAGGATTTATGTTGCGCTAGGGAAACTACCTCGAAATCCTATGGCTTATTGTTTAATTCTAAGAAAGGTTTTGCTGATGTAGACCCAAGTTTTGCTGATGAAGATGGCCGTGCTGCCCACTGTGCTCCAAGCTCCTTGTTGTTGCAGAGGTTTAGTTTTAGAAGGTGAAAATCAGAAGATGAGAGAAGTGTTTTGGTTTAGAAGAGTCTTAAGTTTCAAATGTCTTTATGTTTTAATTAAAACAAATCTTAAAGTTGATTAAGCAGGACCGATTAAGATCCCACGGTTCCGTCATCCCGGCACCGCTATTTTCATCTGATTCACTTAGTCCAAATGAAATTGCTAAACTCAACTGAATGAGTTCCACACTTTCATTTAGACCGTGGGAAATCTCGTTAGCAACACGTGGGTTACATCATCCGAGGGATTCCCGATCATCCAACGAGACGTTTTAATTTAATTGTAGTTGTAGTTTTGTTGTTCTGTTTGTGATTAAATTTTGAGTTGTTTTATATTTTAAATATTGTGGCGGTGAATTTTATCTTGTATTGATTTTTAATTTAGTTTTGGGGTTCAGTTTTGTGGCTATCCTAAAGGTTTCAGTTTTCATGCAGGATGACATTCTTATTTAACATGCAAATTTTACAAGAAAGAAAGTAAGACACAGGTAAATAAATTGCAATAAAATAAAAGCGTACCTGGCAGGTCTTCTCGTCATTCCAGGCTGCACTTAAAACACACATTAGGGCATTTAAATATTTGCAAGAAATACCTAGGTAAAACTAAGGGAAGGTTCAGGTTGTCTACCAAGATCCTAATCCTATTGCTAGTCAATTGCTATGACGTCTAGGTCCTCGTGTTTTGTTAAGAATGATTTTCTTCCCCAAAGAACAATTAAGTTCAATTGTTCTTCTAAAACACCCCATCATATTGAGAAAGTTCTTAGGACGGGTTGTCGGCATATTTTTAGGTCATGTGTTTTGAAAAGGGGTCGCCTACAGAAGTTGTCGGCGAACTTTAGATTTTAAATTTAATTTAAATATATATATAATTTAGAAAGTAGTATTTGATTTTGAAAATAATTTTGAGTTTGAAAATTTTAAGATATGAAATCAAACCGATCTCACATCCCAAATAGTTTATACAAACGAGCACCGCATCACAAATCGTGTATCTATCCCGAAGAATAGACACAATGCTTGATGATGGGGCTCGATGAAATAAACTAGGAGATTTGTGACATCTGTTTGGTCTGCGAACCAATTTTATAAGCCGACAAGTTCCCTTGCTTAATATAAATGAATTAAGCAGGGTTTATATTACCTGGGTTCTTAAAGTTCCCTAAAAGGGCAAGCCCCTATAGTTAATTACATCTTAAATGACGGGAATCATTTAAGAAAACTATCGATAATGATTAGTGGTTTTGCTCTCAAGAATTTCAAAGTTTAAGGTTTTCAAAGGATTGAATTTTGGAATTTCAATAGGGAATGGATCAAATTTGGAACAGTTAATTTCAGGAGTTCAAAGAAGAAAAGTAGGAGAAGCTGAGAATCCAAGAAGAATCTTGGAAACTTCCCAAACTATCCTATTGTTTGGCTTAAATTTAGGAATTTATTTAATATTGCAATGCCAATTTTAATTAATTAGGACTTATATTTGTATGACATGATCATACAAATAACCTGGAAGATATGAGGGTTTATGTCGTACCGAACGACTACCTCGGAGTCCTAAGACCGGTTAGGGCTTAATTTACATGACATGATCATGCAAATGCCTAACGAAGAGTTGAGGATTTATGTTGCACTAGGCAAACTACCTCGAAGTCCTATGGCTTGGTTATTTAATTCTAAGAAATTTTCTTCGAAGTAGATCCGAGTTTTCATTGATGACGATGGCCGAGCTGCCCACCATGCTCCGAGCTCCTTGTTGTTGCAGAGGTTTAGTTTTAGAAGTCATAAATCATGAGATGAGAGAAGTGTTTTGGTTTAGAGAAAATCTTAAAATCCAAGTGTTTTTTAATATTTTAATTAAAATAAATCTTAAAGTTGTTTAAACAGAACTGATTAAGATCCCACAGTTCTGTCATCCCGACACCAGTTATTTTCATCGAATTCACTTAGTCCAGATGAATTTGCTAAACTCAACTGAATGAGTTCCACACTTTCATTTAGACCGTGGGAAATCTTGTTAGCAACACGTGGGTTACATCATCCGAGGTATTCCCGATCATTCAACGGGACGTTTTAATTTAGTTATAATTGTAGTTTTGTTGTTCTGTTTGTGATTAAATCTTGAGTTGTTTTATATTTTAGAATGTTGTGGCGGTGAATTTTATCTTGCAATGACTTTTAATTTAGTTTTGGTTTCAGTTCATGGACTATCCTAAAGGTTTTGGTTTTCATGCAACAGTCTTATTTATCATGCAAGAATGCAAGAAAAAGTAAAGCACAATGCATGAAGTAAATTTCAATAAAGTAAATTGCAATAAAATAAAAGCGTACCTAGAGGGTCTTCCCGTCATCCCAAGCTGCACTTAAAACACATGTTAAGACATTTAAACATATTTGCAAGAAATACCTAGGTAAAGCTAAGGGAAAGGGTTTTGGTTGTTTACCAAATTCCCAATCCTATAACAAGTCATTTCCTATGACGTCTAGGTTGTTGGTTTAGTTTAAGGATGATTTTCTTCATCAAAGAACAATTAGATTCAATTGTTCTTCTAAAACATCCCGTCATATTGAGGAAGTGTTTAGGACGAGTCCTAAACATCTATTCAAGACTTCTGGGATCATTTTGAGTCCAAGTAAATTTAGTTGCACATATGAATTAATCATCCAGGAGTTTAGTTAAACTTTGTCTCTTGCTGAGTGAACTTGGGTATTTGATTACCTGATGAATGAAGTGACATTTCACTTAATACTCTATTTAAAAGTAATAATAATTAAAGCCTTTAAGGGCAAGTTGGTTTATTGAGAACTTCAATCATTCTTAATTAAAAGTTTGAGTTAATGATTTAAAGTGATTTAATTTAATTATGAGGTTTTAATTAATAATTTTAAATTTAAAATAGTGTTCAAATTATTTTAGATTTAATTTAAATCTTTATACTTTCAATTATCTTAGTATTTCAGATTGATGTTCATGTTTTAAACTTACCTAGATAGAAAGAGGTATTGAAACTATTGATATATTTTGATTTAACTCTTAATGATTTCATTTAGGTTTGTTGTTAAGTGATTTTAATTTAATTTAATTTAATTTAATTTAATTTAATTTAATTTAATTTAATTTAATTTAATTTTAATTTAATTTTAATTTTAGTTTCAATATTTTTAATTTAATTTAATTTAATTGTTAAGGTGTTAATTTAATTTAATTTAAAATTTGACTTAACTTAATTTAATTTAATTTAACTTAATTCCAAGATTTTAAATTTGATTTTTAATTCTTAGACCATTTAACATTTTAAGCTTTATTTCGTTTAAAGGTTATCTTCTTTTAATTTTTAATTTATTTAATTTGGATTATTATTTTAATTTTTACTTAAGAACTAAATATTGTTAAAGTGACTTATTTAGGGATTTTTAAATTAAAGAATAAATATCCTCTTAATTATATCCCTATTTTAATAATTCAAATTTTAAATATATTCTTTCCAAAATTTAAATTATTTAATTAATTAGAGTTTCATTTTGATATTTTCAAAGTGTTTAATGGGTTTCTACCCTTCTAATTTTCCTAAGTTTCAATCATCCAAGAGAAAGTTAAAATCAAATATTTTACCCCCCATTTTGATTAAACCTAAAGTTTTAATTAAGGGTTAAAATCTTTAAATACCTTTATGACCTTTTAAGCTTATTTATTTCATAACTCACTAAATTGAGCTCAAATGAATTTGAAATTTTTATGTCACCTCACTCACATGTCAATTAAGACATTAGAGGAGAAAATGTGATTTTTCTGAATTTAATTTATTTATATAATTATTTTTAGTAGAAAATAGAGATTTTCAAAGAAAATTCAACAACATGACCAAGGAAAGGTTTCTGCTCTTAAGAGATGTTCCTAATGACCAGAGGACCAATTGGACCAATTTTTGTGATTTTTTGAATTATATTTTCTTTATTATAATTATTTTGAGTTTTAGAGTATTAATTAATTTTAAAATAAAATAAAAGTTGAAAAATAGATTCTATATTTTTCTTAAATTTCTCTGACCTCAAGGAGTCTAAAAAAATAAACTTTATAATTTTCTGATTTTTCTTTGATTTATTAGAATTATTTTAGTGAAGAGGTTAAAAATTCATTTTTTAATATTAAAAATTACATTAAGCCTTTAAAATTCAATATCTTATCCTAGGGACTTAGGAAAAATACTTGGTTTGTTCCTAAGTGATTAGGAGTCAAAATGTAACATTTTTATGATTTGTAATATTTTTGTGATTTTTATTATTTTTTAATTATTAAAATATTAAAATATTTGTGAATAAAATCAACTTTTTTAGAAAATTCTAATTTTAATTTTCCTGAACTCCCCTGATATCAAAGAAGCTCCAAAACCATTTTTGTGAATTTTTGAAAAGTATTTTTGGAGTTATGAATTTTTAGAGTTCCATTTTGCTTATGAGGCTTAATCAATCCATTTGGTGAGGTTAATCAAGTCCTATTGATTTCAAAATTTTATGTAAGGTTCCTCTGATCCTAAAGAGCAATGGAGAATTATTTTCAAGTAATTTGGTGTGTAGTTAACCCTAATTAATTCAAGTTCAATTTTAGGGGTTTAGGCTAATTAGAGTCATCATGAATGAATTAACTCAAAATATATTTTTCATAGGGTCCCCTGGTCCTAAGAAACATCACTAAATTTTCCTAGAATTTATTTTACAACATGCTAATTATTAGAATTAAAATACCTAAAACAGTGACATGAACTTGAAAAATAAATAACTTTTCATAGAGATGACCTCTGATCTTGAAAAATTCAGGGAATATTCCCAAGATCAGAGGCTTCAAAAGCCCTATGGTATCATGCTATGGTGAATTGTCTATGCAAATGGAGAATCAAAACATTGGAAAATGTAAATAAATTATTAAAAATAAAATACTCATCCAATTAACTTGATTTCTCTTCCACTTTATTCTCCTCTGTTCACTGAGCAAGAGGGTATTTTTATTTTATTTTTGTGATTTTTCTATGCAAAGATATGAATTTTTAATGTTATGTTATTTAAATAATTCAAAAATACCCTAATTTTCTACTTATCCGACTCGGTGCCGCGTCAACCTATGGCGGATCG
This sequence comes from Papilionanthe hookeriana x Papilionanthe teres, assembly GCA_022702705.1. Classification (NCBI taxonomy): domain Eukaryota; kingdom Viridiplantae; phylum Streptophyta; class Magnoliopsida; order Asparagales; family Orchidaceae; genus Papilionanthe; species Papilionanthe hookeriana x Papilionanthe teres. The sequence goes on from CM040421.1 coordinate 6,160,350, forward strand.
AAAGCCCACGCGTCGCTTTGTGATTCGGCGCCGCCATCTGACTCATCGCTCCAGGGCCCGCGGTTCACGTGACATTCTGCTGTCCGGCTTGATCTCGACCGTCCGCTCGATACACGCGCGATCCAACGGCTCCTCGTCATCGTTTACGACTGGTGTGCACCCTTGACCGTCCACACTCAAACCCTAATTTCTCTCTCGATTCTCAATGGATTTTCGAGTTCTTATACTCTATCGATTCGTCTTGAATAGATGAACACAGCCATATGGTTTATAGGCTATGAAATTAACTCAAAAAAATGGAGAATTGCTGGAAGCTCGGGAGGAAGAATGAGTTCATACCTTTGCTCAGAAAGTGAAGCTTCGATCTGAGATTTGTGTCACATCCGATTGAGTCAAAGCAAGCTCCAGATGAAGTCTCTGACTCTGGGGAATTGTCTGAGTTTGAAAGTGACCAAGGCCGATCACAAAGCTTGGAGGCTGGAAGCAATGGCTGGCCTGGTGAGGGGGCTTTTGCCGGGGAACTTCTCCTCTTGGTCTGGTGAAGGTGTAGGGTCAATCAATTTGAAGATTGGCTCACTGTGGTGAAGTGTCCTGTTTTTTGGGTGGATTTTCAACTCAGAAATTGAGCTCTGTTAATGGGGATTAGGGCAAAGGAACACTGGGGATCAACTGCTCTGGGTTAGGAGAAGGTCCTGGAGCAATTTTGGCAGAGTTTCCTTAAGGTCTGGTTCATCACCTTGTTTGGCCGAGAGGTGAGTGGGTTTAAATAGAGGTGGCTGGAGGGCCTCCTGGGGGGTTTAATGGCTTGGATCAACTGCCTTAGCCAAGGGAAGAACAACCACGAGTGGCCATCGGGCATGGGACAGCCTCGACAAGTTCAAATTGAATTTTTTATTCAAATTAAGCCTCTCGGCTCGGTGGTTTCGGCGGTCGTGGTGGTGGCCGGCCGAGCATGGGTCACCCTCAGGGTCAGGGAGGTCAGTGCTTGAGTTTTGTGAGTTCAATTGGCAAATGCCAAGTGTAAAGGAGTTGAATCAAAGTGGAAGGGGAAAGGGATAATTTTGGGCTTGGTTTGGTCAAAGGCATGGATTTGGGTTTGGTGCACCCACCAAGGCCTGATTTGGGCTGAAGGGAATCATATGGTTCAGCTGAATTGAAGTGGAGAAGTCTCCATCCATAGTGAGGTGGCTAAGCATGGTTTAGTGTGTATCATGGATGAGGTTAAAAAGGCTTAAGGAAGGCTTAAGAAAGGGCCCCCTCCATTTGCCATAAATGACATGGTGAGGTGTCAAGACTCTCATGGCTTCATATGGCTTGTAAATGGCTCACATTTGGCTTACATTTGGCTTGGAAAAGGTTGGCTTGTTTCATGAAAAAGGGTTTTAGATATTTTTGGCATTTAGGGGTAATTTGGCATGTGGCTTGATTTGGAATGGCTTGATTATTGATTTAGTACTTAGGGATGATTTCAATTAAAGGTATGATGAGAAGAATTTGTCATATGGGCTTTGGATTGATTTTGGGCTTTTTTGAAATCATTTTGGATGGGCTTTTAAAGTGGTTTAAGGAAGTGGGCTTTTGGATTTAAAGTAAATTTTGGATGAAAATTTTGTAAAGGATTGTGCCAAATAAATGTTGCAATTGGTTTAGGTATGTGTCATGAGTGGTTTGGAACAAGTTTAAAGTGATTTTGAATTGTATTGGGTTGAATTTGGGCTTTTTTGGTAAAGGGGCCAAGGTGGGCCAAATTGGGCTAACTTGGGCTAAGGTGGGCTAAGGTTGGATTTGATGTAAAATTAATGTTGGGAAATATTTAGGGGAGTGTTAAAAAGAGTTTTCAATTTTGGTTGGGCTCTAATTTTGGGATTTTGGCCCATTTGGGTTAGGTTTGGGCTTAGATCAATTTAAGGGATTTTGGTTTTGGGTTAGGTTTGGGTGGAGTTTAGGTTCAAATTTTGGGCAAATCAAGTTAGTTTTTTGTTTATGGGGATGTTAGGAAGGCTTTAGAAAAGATTTGGGGCCAATCGGGGTTGAGTTGGGTTGGTTTGGGCTAGGTTTAGGTCATGGGTCAAAATTGGGCCTTAGACTTCAAATTGAAATTGGGCTCAAATGTTAATCAAATTGGACTTGAATTTTGTCTAAATTGATATTGGGGATATTGAATTGAAGTTTAGAAATGAATTGGACCAGAATTGAGTTCAATTGGGGTGGTTTGGTTTGACATTGGGTTCACTTGGGCTAAAAATGGGCCAAATTGGGGGTTTTGGTAAAAGTGGGGTAAATTGGTAAAATTGGCCCATGGTGTAGTTGAACAAAATGAAATTAGGAATATTTTTGATTTTTTGGAATTTTCTGGGAATTTTTAGAATTTTTGGATTTTTGGGGTAAAAGGGTATTTTGGTAATTTTGGGGGGTTTTGGGGCATTTTTGGAAATTTTGGTATTTTTGGCCAAAGATGGTCAATTTAGGTGGTGGGAAGTGTTTAGGATTGATTTTGAGGGATCTTCAGTAATTTAGGTAATTTTGCAAATTTTGGGTCATTTCTAGGGTATTTGGTAGGTTTGGTGGGTCCGGGGTCTCGGGGGTCAAAAATTGAAATTTTGAAAAAAGGAAGACTGATCAAGTGTGAGTGAAATGGAATCGCTTTGGTTGAGCCATGAAGCCATATTAAGCCCATATGAGCCATGAAAGGACTCATTTGGGGCATTCACTATGTTGTTCCTAACCCTCTTAGCTAGGTGCTTAGAGGTTAAGGACCATCCATATGAATTACCTACATGAGTCAGGAAGTCAGGTTGGGTGAGAGTGTGGTTTTAGGACTTGGAATGTGTGTGATAGTGTCTGTATGTGCAAGTCAACCCTCACCAGATCAGGCCACCCAGGGTATTCCTAAGGCCAAAAAGTCCTATAGAGAACTCATCCTTTAAACCTCCACATTTGATTTCAACCCTCTAGGTGATTAGGGGTCTACAATCAAGCCTGTGGGGTTTGTAGGGAATTAAGAAGTAGTTTGAATTTCTAAAGGGTGGGTTCCATTTCTAGTCCTCTAAGATTAGTCAAAGGAAAAGCCTAAGGCTAGATCCTAAGTACTGAAGAGAGAAGCAAAAGACCTCATCAAAAATGAGGTCAACACGGGTCCTAAACATCTTTTCAATGCTTCTAGGATTTATTTCGAGTCCAAATGAATTTCATTGTACTTGTGAATTGATCATCCAAGAATTTGGTTAAGTCTTGTTTCTTGCCCAGTGAACTCAGACATTTGATTATCCGACGAGTAAAGTGACATTTCACTTGATACCTTATTTAAAGGTCATAAACGTGGGAGCCTTCATGGGAAAATTAGTTTATTAAGGAATTTAACCGTTAAAGTTGAGTTGATGATTTAAAACAATCCAATTTAATAGTAAGGTTTCAGATTGATTCTTAAATGTTTTAAAATCATTTAGGTTGAAAGAAGTGTTTAAATCATTTAATTTCATTAAATTTTGATAATTTGATTTGAATTAATTATAGTACTTTAGGTTGGCTTTAATTGGTTTAATTTTCACATTTTTAATTATGAATTGTCAAGATTATTTAATGTTTCAAATTTGTTTTAAGTTTGTTCTTAAGTGTTTTCAAATTAGTTTTAAATGTTTTAAATTTATTTTAATTTGATTATTAAATCATTTAATGTTTTAAGCTTTAATTTAATTAGAGATTATTTCCTTTTTAATTATTAATTTAAATCATCATCATTTGAATTAATTAAGGATTGAATACCATTGAATTAATTCAATTAGGGACTTTAAATTAAAGAATTGGTATCTTCTTATGTCATATCCCTAATCTTCATAATCCAAAATTTTAATTATTCTTCCAAAATTTAAATGATTTAATTAATTAAAGTTTCATTTTGATATTTTCAAAGTGACTAATGGGTTTCTACCCCTTTATTCCCTAAATTTCAATCATCCAAGAGAAACTTAAGATCAAATATTTTACCCTCCCTTTGATTAGGCCTAAAAAATTAATTAAGGCTAAAATCCCTTAATTATCTTTATGCCCTTTTGAAGCTTATTTATCTCATAACTCACCAAATTAAGCTCAAATGAAATTTAAATTTTTATGTCACCTTACTCACATGTCAATTAAGACATTAGAGGAGAAAATGTGATTTTTTCATTTTTAATTTAATTTATATAATTATCTTAATGAAAAATAAGGGTTTTCTATGAAAATTCAACAACATCACCAAGGTAAGGGTTCTGTCCTTAGGAAAATTATGGGATGTTCCTACTGACTAGAGGACCTATTTTGGTGATTTTTTGAATTATATTTTATTTATTATATTTATTTCAAGTTTTAGGGTATTAATTAATTATAAAATAAAAATTAGAGTTGAAAATTAAGTTTTATATTTTTCTTAAATCTCGAAAGTTGTGAATCGAAATTTAGGTATCAATTCGAATGAGAGTCGGAATTGGGTACCGACCTCGAAGGAAGAGAACTGGAATTTGGTACCAGTCTCGGAAATTTAGAATTGAAATTTGGTATCAATTCGAAATAGAGTTGGAATTTGGTACCGACTTCAAAAGGAAGAGAATTGGAATTTGGTATCAGTCTCGGGAATTTAGAATTGAAATTTGGTATCAATTCGAAAGAGAGTTGGAATTTGGTATCGACCTCGAAGGAAGAGAACTGAAATTTGGTACCAGTCTCGGGAATTTAGAATTGAAATTTGGTATCAATTCGAAAGAGAGTCAGAATTTGGTACCGACCTCGAAGGAAGAGAATTAGAATTTGGTACCAGTCTCGGGAATTTATAATTGAAATTTTGTATCAATTCGAAAGAGAGTCGGAATTTGGTACCGACCTCGAAGGAAGAGAACTGGATTTTGGTACATGTCTCTGAAATTTAGAATTGAAATTTGGTATCAATTCGAAAGAGAGTCGGAATTTGGTACCGACCTCGAAGGAAGAGAACTGGAATTTGGTACCTGTCTCGGAAATTTAGAATTGAAATTTGTTTTCAATTCGAAAGAGAGTCGGAATTTGGTACCGACCTCAAAGGAAGAGAACTGGAAATTGGTACCAGTCTCGGGAATTTAGAATTGAAAATTTAGGTATCAATTCGAAAGAGAGTCGGAATTTGGTACCGACCTCGAAATAAGAGAACTGGAATTTGGTACCAGTCTCGGGAATTTAGAATTGAAATTTGGTATCAATTCGAAAGAGAGTCGAAATTTGGTACCGACCTCGAAGGAAGAGAACTGGAATTTGGTACCAGTCTCGGAAATTTAGAATTGAAATTTGGTATCAATTCGAAAGAGAGTCGGAATTTGGTACCGACCTCGAAGGAAGAGAACTGAAATTTGGTACCAGTCTCGAAAGAGAGGATTGAAATTTGGTATCAACCTCAAAAGAGAATCGAAATTTAGGTATCGATCTCGGAAAGAGAGTTGGAATTTAGGTACCGACCTCGAAATGAGAACTAGAATTTAGGTACCAGTCTCGAGAGTTTGAAAGAGGACTAGAAGTTAGGCTCTAGCCTCGAAGAGAACTGGAAGTTAGGCTCCAGTCTCGAAGATTTATCTGTATGAAGAGGGACCCATTCTCATGCCATCAGAACCAAATTGAACAAAGTTTGTGGCTCCGTGTCAACAGAACTAGTCGATCCTCTAAAACACAGAGGAAAGAGAACTGAAAGGAACTGGTAAGCGTACCAAGCTGAAAAGACTTGACTTAACGACAAGTCAAGGAAAATATTCAAATTTTAAAAGAGTTTCAAACAGATTTCGATTGAGAGAAGAACTGAAAGGTTCGAATCAGAGGATTCAGATCGGAATTCAATTTGAGATTTAGATTCGTTTTGTTTGTCCTTTAACGATCCCATTTTATTTTTTTGTTGTTTACTTAGTGTTCATGTGAATTTGAAGTTCATTTTAATATTCAGATTTTTAGGAAAAGTTCTCATTTATTTTTTTTCTTTTCTGTTCTTCGTTCAAAGTTCATTTAACTCTAATGGCATTTCCCAGTCAATTTGCACAAAAAGAGGTGAAGGTAAAATATGACGTAGTCGTTTTCATTCCAACTTGCTGAAAATACATCATACAACTTGATCTAATCATGATGACATTTTCCTCGGAAATTTAATGTCTCATACAATCCATGTAAACCCAAAACGGATTGTGTAAGATTGTTGTTGATCCATCCAAAAGCGTCTGTCAAAAATCCATGTCTGAATAGTAAGAAACATGGGTAATAACATCACCTTCCAAGCCACCCTTGGCAGGAATGCCGCATGGATGTGTATTGGAGGTGTGCTATTTCCCATGTAACTCACAGCTCGTAGGGCCGGAGACTCTCCAATTCTGGATCTGGCTGAAAGTGGTTAGGCATTTTTCTGTCGTATATTCTTCTAAAAGTAACTGAGATCCGCTCCACAGGCACTCCTGGAATGCAATGCTTTGCAACGTCTGCTCCGTTTCCTTTTAACACCAGGACGGAACCTACCGGTAGTGGTATCTCCACCGGCCCTTGGAACTCACCGGGGCCTGCAATCCGGAGGTTAGATCCGAACATGATGTTGCACTGGTTGACGAATGACACTGTGCAGAAGGGTCTAACAAAGTCATGATGGTTTATATGTGGAGGTATGCAGTTGCCTTCCTTGTAGATGTTAATAATGCAGATGTTGGGTATGCAATCTGCAGGCAATACCCTCCATGTTATCATCCTTTTCACCATTCTCTTAATGATTCTTGGCATCAGATCCACCTCACTGCGACGGAGTATCTCTGGTGGATTTCCATTTCTGTCTATGGCAAAATTGTAGCAAAATCCGCATTGGATTGTAACTCTTCCTTTTCCTGGCATCCATCTTCGGGGTTCTGAATAGGTCTTTTCTCTCAGGTGGCCAGCTCGGTCCATTTTCTGTAATTCGAGGATGCAGTCTACAATTTGTTGTTGCTCGTAATCTGAGAATACATCTGTATGCAGCTCGAGGCTGTCTAAAATATTGAACCTCTTGTTTCCAATTCTTTCAAAGTATTCAAAGGTTTTCTTCTTAACTAGTTGCATTTTCTCCAGCTCGTATTCTGAGATTATCTGAAGTCCTCAGTGTCTAGTAACATACTGCGGGATGTATGGCTCAACCCCAGTACGTTCTTCTGCATGTCTCGGCTCCTCGGGGATAGTCTCTGTAGGCACATCCTCTGGGGTTGCTTTCACAACAAGACTCTTCGGATCCGGTACATCTGCTCGGCGTCGAGGTACTGACTCTATTTCTGCTTTTCTTGGTATTTCTTTTATCTGTTCCGACTTTCTTAGAGTTGACTTTCTTCTTTCTGGCTCCTGATGAACCGGTCTCCTTGGAGTATTTGCACTAACGGTATCCACTGTCTGTTTATGTTGATCTTCAGCTAACTTAGTCAACATTTTGTGAATGCGACGATTCTTATTTCTTCGCTGGGTAGCAGTGAGAGTAGCTCTCCTTAACCCTTGAATTTCTGCGGGCGCGGCGCTGACAAGCCTACCCTCTGCTGTGGCAACCATGAACATAATTTTCTTATCTTCTCCGGTTGCATGAGAGGCGTTTGCTTTTCTTTTCTTGCTGCTGGATTGGTGGCTCGGGCCACCCATTTTCATCACTGTCTGGCTGTGAAGTTCCTCTCGATCAACTGGGATCCAATCATCTTCTTTGTATTGTAAGCGGGCTGGTGTGAAGTCTGAGTCAATCTCTATCACTGCTCCATCCCTCTCCCTCTTTTCATCAAGTGCTAGACTCACGCCATTTCTAAAGTTTAGAACCAACCGCCCGTTCGATATTTCCCTACGAAAAAATAAGGAAAGGATCGGAGGTCGTACTAAGAATAAGAACAATAAGAAAAACACTTAAAAATTCTTATTCACTTCTTTTAAATTTAAAGGAAGTAGGAAGAGATGAGAAAATATCAGGAATGAATGGATTTAAAAAGAAAGATTGACATTTTATTATTATGATTTCCCATGTTTTCTTTTTAACATTTTCGTTGATGAGATTTTTTTTATCATCCATTTTATTTTGTTTTGGGTTCGGACCCAGTCAAAAAGTGATTACTTCACCCGAGTTTCTAGGGATAAGATTCTACTTTAGAGGCCACCCTTTGAAACATCAGGTTGCGTAATACTTCTTTAAATACCTCCCATTGATTGGAAGCATGGGTCGTTCTCCACGGCAATTCACCAGTTGGTAGGAATCTCCTGAGTAGACTGTCTCGACCACGAACGGCCCTTCCCATGTTGGTTCAAATTTACCACCTATCTTGTGATGTGCAAGAATAGGTCTTCTGAGAACCAAAACCAAGTCACCGACTTTGAATGTCCTGGGACGGACTAATTTATCACGGGCCTGGATCATCTTGGCTTGATACAGTTCTAAATTCTGCTATGCGGAAAGTCTTTTCCCTTCCAAGCTTTCCAATTCTTCCAGTCATAGTCTGGCATTTTCTTCTGTAGTGATCTTTTCTGCAACTACAATTCAGAGTGACGGAAGCTGAACTTCCAGGGGCAAGACGGCCTCGAACCCGTACACTAAAGCGTAAGGCGTAGACTGAGTAGGAGTCCTAAAAGTCGTCCTGTAGGCCCATAAGGCTTCTAGCAACTTCTCGTGCCAATTTCTCTTGTTGTCGTCCAAAATTTTCTTTAAAATTTGAACGAGAGTTTTATTAAAAGCCTCGGCCAAGCCGTTTGCTCTTGGGTAGTAGATTGTTGAGTATCTCCAATCGATCCCGCGTCTTCTGACAAAATTGTTGATCTTTATACTTTTGAATGCAGACCCATTATCTGAAATGATCCTGCGCGGTACCCCAAAATGGTAGACGACTTGATTCTTGAAGAACTGTAGCACATGATGTGCCTTCACTTCTCTGAGTGGTATAGCTTCCGCCCATTTAGAAAAGTAGTCTGTAGCTGCAAGAATGAAGCGATGTCCTCTTGAAGAAGGTGGTTCTATCGGACCCACTATATATGTGCCACAACACTCAAATGGCCACGACACGATTATCGGATGTAGCACATTTGCAGGTTGGTGTAGAACCACTCCGTGCACTTGGCACTGGTGACAGCTTTTGGAAACTTTCATACAGTTGGTCATCATTGAGGGCCAGTAGTATCCTAGTCTTTTAATCTTCATTTTCATTTTCGGACCCGACTGATGAGCGCCACAAAGTCCTGAATGTACTTCTTTAACGATTTCATGAGCCTCGGACCCGCTCAGGCATCTTAGCCACATCTGATCAAAAGACCTTCTGTATAATGTATTGTTTATTAATGCGTAAGACAGAGTTCTTTTCTTGATTTGATGGGCTATTGACTTATCATCCGGTAGGTTTCCTGTCTGCAAGTAGTATGATAGTGGCTGCCGCCAATCTTCTGTATTTTCTGTCACTGCTGCAATTGTTTCTTCTGCTTTTTCTGCTGATTTGTGTATTGTATCCATGTCGAGCTGTGATAGGACCTGTCGTCCTTGAACTGACACTTCAACTGACTCATCCTGCAAGCAGGCAAATTCCTTTGCAAGGCGGGCTAACGCATCGGCGAGAGCATTTTCTCTTCTGGGAATCTTATAGATTGTTACATTTGGAATTTGCTCCAACAGTTTCATGGCATACTGAAAGTATTGTTCGAGTCTTGGTTTTAGAATTCTGTACTGTCCGGCGACCTGTTGAATGATCAACTGAGAATCTCCATAGATGTTGATATCCGTTATCCCCATCTGAATGGTTAATTCCAATCCGGTTATGAGGGCTTCGTATTCTGCCTCATTGTTTATACACGGTTCTGTTATGTGGTAGGAGTACCTTAACATTCCCCACTCTGGCGTTATAAAGATTAGTTCGATTCCTGCCTTACAGGGCACTATCATTTGCGATTCTTTATCTTTCTACGCTGAGGATGCTCCAACGAAGTACAGTTCCCAACGCTGATCATCAGGGTCTTCTAGGCTCATTATCTGTTCGTCAGGCAAATCGTCGTCGAGAGGCGAATCTGCCGGCAAAGGGTGTGCTGCGAGGAAGTCTGCTAGGACTTGTCCCTTTACGGTGCGAAGAGGAACGAAATTTATATCGAATTGTAATAGTATCATTGACCACCTGGCAAGTCTGCCAGAAAGCGTCATCAAGTATTGCAACGGATTAACCCACGAAATAAGGTTGACCTTATGAGAAAGCATGTAATGCCTGAGCTTTTGAGCGGCGAAGATCAGGGCCAAACAATGCTTCTCAATTGGGGGATACTTTACTTCCATCGGAATTAGATGACGACTTAAGTAGTAGAGAGCGTTTTCTTTCCCCTCGTCATTGACCTGGGCTAGCAGTGCTCCAAGGGAGTCGTCTAAAGCCGCGGTATAAAGTATCAACGGTCTACCTGAGACTGGGGCTGCTGAGACAGGAGGTGTCATTAAATATTGCTTAACGTCCTTGAAAGCCCGCTGGCATTTCTCATCCCAAACGAATTTGGCGTCCTTTTTAACTAATACCGAGAAGGGCTGACACCTACCTGACAAGTTCGAGATAAAACGTCGAGACATGCCAACTTCCCTTGAAAGGATCATAGTTGTTTCAAAGTTTTGGGAGGAGGCATTTCTAAAATAGCTTTAATCTTCTCCAGATCGATTTCAATTCCGCGATGTCGGACAACAAATCCTAAGAATTTCCCTGAGGTGACGCCGAAAGCGCATTTCAAGGGATTCATCTTAAGGTTGTATTGTCTTAGTCGCTCGAAAGCAATTCTCAAATCATACAGGTGATCTTCCTTCGGTTTGCTTTTGATGACCACATCATCCACGTAGCACTCAACTTGGTTGTGAATGAGATCATAAAAAATCTTTGTCATCGCTCTTTGGTATGTTGCTCCTGCGTTCTTTAGTCCGAATGGCATTACTGTGTAGCAATACACTCCAATCTGTGTTCTGAATGCCGTGAGCTTTTCATCTTTTGGTGCCATCTTTATCTGGTTGTATCCCGACGATCCATCCATAAATGAGAAGATTTCATGCGTCGAAGCGATGTCGATCATCAATTCTGGAATTGGTAGTGGGAATTCGTCTTTTGGACATGCTTTATTCAAATCTGTGAAGTCTACACAGATTCTGATCTGACCATTCTTCTTTCTGACTGGTACCACGTTGACTAACCAAGTAGGGTATTGTTCTTCACGGACAAATTTAGCGTCTATTAGCTTCTTAACTTCGGTTATTACTTGTTGCTCAATTTCTAGACACATTCTTCTGGGAGCTTATCTGACTGGAACGAAAGTAAGATCTACTCCTAACTTGTGAACTGCGACTTCTGGAGCTAATCCTGGCATTTTGTCGTAACTCCAAGCAAAATAGTCCTTAAATTCCATTAGTAGCTTGATTATTTCCTCGGAGTCTTCTTTATTGAGTAAGGAGATAACAAAGGTAGGTCTAGGTTCTTCGCTAGTACCTAAGTTAACTTCCGTTAACTCGTCTATTGTAGATTTGATTTCTTCCTCGAATTCTGGTGGAGCGTCGTCGATTGGTAGATCCTAAAGATCTTCTGAAACTTCCAAGCACTCTTTATTAGGTTCGCAAGTGACAACCAAGCAAAATCCCGTATCATCAACTGATCCTACTGTGCCGAATCCGAGACCATATTTTAAATTGGGAGGCTGACCAGCATTATTCCATAATTTTTCAAAGTGTTGTGATCGGATTTTTGTCCATTGTCAAGGTAAGACACCACGTTGAATTAAATTTTGAACACAGGGAGAGTACCACTCAAAAGGTAGTTCCATTAATTCAGATGAAGTAACATCTTCAAATTATACATCTTTTTCAGTATTGGAAGAAGAAGCACCACGGTAAAACTTGATTGGTTTAGTACCACCACCATGCACTTCCTTGACCACCATACCCTCGATCTTATTAGAATGGATCGGGGTCAGGGTCATAGTATGTACATAATGGTTAATCTTCTCGTACATTGATTTATATTCTTCATTCTTTTCATCTTTGAGAGAGATCTTGAACTGGGGTTTCTTTTGACTTATTGTCGTTGCTTCTTTCTCAATTTCTTCTTCTTCTTCGAAACTGTTCTCCCAATCAACATCGATGACCGGTTTCTTCTGTCCAACTATTCCAACATTTCTTCCACGTCCTCGTCCCCGGCCTCGACCTCGGGTGCGAGTTCTGGAGAAATCTTCACCATATTGCCGTAAGGGAGTGGTGAGTAACTGTTGGACTAGAACTTCAGGTTCTTCATCGTCTCAAATTTCTTTTGCTTCATTTGGTATGGTATTTATGGAAAAGATTGTTTTCTTCAGGGGCGCGTAGTAGGCCGCATCTTCATGAATTCCAATTTCGTGCACATAGAACGGTTGCAAATCACCTTTGATGCACTGTTCCCCTCCTTCGTAATACTTTATGCACTGGTGCAGAGAAGACGGTACCATCCGGTTTTCAGGGATCCATGGCCGACCCAGTAGAGCGTTGAACGATGTTTCAAAATCAATTATGTGGAATTTTGCGGTTGTCTTTGCTAAATCACCGGTCTTCATTAGTAGTGTTATCGATCCAAGAGCTCTTTCTCCTTTTTGATTGAAGCCTCTTAATAACATCTTGTCTGCTTCAAGCTCGCGAGCATCAATTTCCAAATATGCTAGTGTCCAAAGATTCATTATGTTGATTGATGCTCCTGGATCAGCCAACACTACGGAGAGCGTAAACTTTCCAATAGTGACTGAAATGTAAAACGGTCGGTTGTGATCAGCTATTCCTAGTAATAGATCATTGTCCGTGAAGGCAACACCTCGCTGTTCTCTTAACGAGCAAACCTCGTCGAAGGAATTACAAGCCATTTGAGCTAAACAAATCTCTGGATCAAGTAAAGCCTTGATCAGAGCTTCCCTCATCTCCTTTGACAGGATCAGAGCATCGTATATTCTTAGTTTGGCTGGTAGCTTCCTAAGATGGGCTAGCACGTTGTAGTCCACTTTATTACCATGTTCCTCGGTTTCTTCTCGAATGGGCAGTTTCTCTGCTGGGGTTGACTCTTTCTGAGCAACCACTTGCTTACCTTTATCCTTTGGACCCATTCTCGGGGGTAGAACTTTTTCGCTTCTTAGATTGACCTCTGTTATCTCTTTTAAATTTACCAGCGTCCCCTCTTGAATCAGAATAACTGGCTCTTCTGAAGTTGCTTTGGTGTCTGATGGTTCTAGTTCTATCGTGATCGGAGCTCCTCGGAATTCACAAATGGACTCGTTGCTTGTCGAGCTTTCGTAGCCTCCTTTGTGAACATTTTCTTCGTCGTGGTCATCAGGGTTATGTATGATTTGAGAATCGTTATTTGTATTGGAATCGAGATCCGGATTAAGCCTGTTGTCACTAGTTACATAATCGTTAGAAACAGTCAAAACGTAGCCAACGCCATAACCCTTATCATTATAAGATCCTGCCGGGGCGAGCAGATAATCATACAGAGTCAGGAGTTCGAGGGATTTCTCTCCCGAATCGGAAACAACCATCCTAGGATAAGCAGCCCCTAGTATACCCTTCGGAGCCTTGGTCTTCTTTTCTTCCACGATCTTCTCCTCCTTCTGGGGTGGTTCTTCAATCGCAAGTGATAGTGCCGCTCGACAGGTTTCAAACTCTGAGTTGAAGCGCGTACCGAAGCGGTCTGGATGTGATTCAAAATTTTCTTCGATGATCTTGTTCAGACAGTACTCCATCCATCATCCTTTGAAATAACATTGACGAAACCTCCTTTCTGGGGTTCCTTCATGTATTCCTTTGGGATCGTTATGTTCCCTCTCCGGAGATTGTCATCAAGCCGACTCTTGAAAGTGATGCAATCCTCCATCTTGTGTCCGAGCATGCGGTGGTAAGGGCGATAGTTCGGATGATCTTTCTTATTGACTTCCTCCGCTTCTTGGGCTCTAGCGATTGAAAATGCGGTGTCTTCATTAAGGCTGCGGAACAACTTCGCTTCTGCTTCGAGTTTTGAATGGATATTCTCTATTTAGAAGTTCTCTTAAGGTACGCGATGAACGAGGCAGATGTTCATAATCTTTGAGGTGACTGATAGCTTGGACGAGGTTGCTGATAGCCCTACTGAGGCTGCTGATAGCCCTGCTGAGGTTCGTCGATAAGTCCGTTGCGGTGGTTGGTAACTAGGGCTGTGGCCGCTACGACTTGTATCCGAGCCGACTGCTTGCCCTTATCTCTGCCGCAACGATTCCGGATTTCTTTTTGAATGTTTTCACGGGCTTCTGCTTATCGTTCTTGTCCACGAAACTTAACTGCTTTGACTCCTCTTGCAAGCTCCCGACCTTGCTAAGCAGCTTCTCGAAAGTCTTGATTGTAAATCCTTTAAGGATAAGTGTTATCGGGCCATGGATACTTTTACGTAGGATGCCGACTGCATGTTGTTCTTGAAGTTGTGGTTCACACTTCATGCTTAAGTTTCTCCATCGAAGTATGTAATCCACTAAAGTCTTGTTCGGCTTTTGTTGCTCCACCACTAGATCACCGATAATGATGTGGTGCTGAGCCCCGACAAACCGCTTAACGAAGAGATTCTCTAGTTCTGAAAAGGTCTTTACTGAAACATTCAACAATTATGCGTACTAGTCGAAGGCAATCCCTGATAAACTGCTGACGAACTGGCGGAAGAGTAGAGCGTCACTTCCACCGGCATTGCAGCAACTAGCACGAAAATGTGCGACATGCTGCCTGGGGTTTCCCGTCCCATCAAGAGTCTTAAACAGAGGTGGTACGAAGCCTTTCGGGTATTGGACTGCATCGAACTCTTCGGGGTAAGGTCTACCTGTCTGAATAGATGTTCCACCCTTAGATTGTGCTAGGGCTTCTCGCACCTGCTGTTCTACCATGCTCTTAATGTACTTTTCTGGAATCATGCTTTGTTCAAGATCTTTCTTTAGTTGGTTGTCTCCGTTGACGGATGTGATCTTTTTTCCTCCATACGCAATATGGATAATTTACGGGGGTGTCTCTTTACGAGGTTGTACACGACTGCGGAGAGTGGCTAAGGCGACAACCATCTCTTCCATCCTCTTTGCCATCCGGGAAATTGTGTCATCTCTTTCCCGAAGGCTGTGCTCTCATCACTTCCGGTTCATCTCTTCTGCGGTTCTGTGGAGCACCTTGTGAAGCAGATGATGCTCGCGTCTCAACCATGTTGATCTCGGCATACTCGTCATCCATGAACTCTGATGAGTCAACTTCATCCTCTAGTTTTTCTTCTCTTTCTTTTGCTAACCGTCGTATGTCGGTCCTTAACTTGTCCATGGCATCCTCTAGTGGACTTTTCCGCACGGTCTCGCAGTTGTCTCGTGACGGTTGTTGAACTTCCTTTCCGGGAGTCCTCTTTATTGCAGTAGCACTTTCTTCTGATTCAAGTCTCCTGACGAGAATTTTCTTCTCAGGACATTGTTTTGGTCTTAGCTCGCCAGTAGTAGGTCGCCATACCATCCTTCTCGCAGTCGGAAGCCTAGGACCGGATGATCTGTCGGCTATATCTTTGGAAGGTGGTATCCTCCCTAATTTGTAGACCCGATACAACAACGGGTGAAGCGGCTTTTATCTTCTTCTTTGGTTTCTCCGTGGCGACAACGAGGCTCGATTCGCGGTCGAGGTGGGATTTAGCTGGCACCCGTCCTATCCTTCTTAAGATTTCTAACACAGGGCATCTTTCTTTCTTTGCCAATCTTTCTATCATAGCTTGCAGTCGAGCCAATGGCATAGTCTTATCCCTTTCCTCTTGTAATTGCTGTAGTACGCAGGTCGGGGTAATGCAGCGGCGATCCTACGGACATTCTCTTCATCTGATGCGGCAGAGAGAGGGTGAAACCCGCTCCCTTCCAACAGAGGTATATACTCAGGTAGTTCTTCTCTTTCCTCGGGAATTTCTTCTAGAAAAGCAACTTCGGCGGCTACGGCTTTCTCGATCTTGGCGATCTTTACGCTCTATTTCTTCTTTGAGTCCGAGTTAGGGGTGCGACTCTTGGGCCGAACCCGATCTCGAAAACGAGATGGTATTGTAGCAAAATCCGTACCCTCCGCGGTGACGGGCTCATCACAGACTTGAATTTCCTTCCCCTTCAGTTTGGCAGAAGTCGGGGTAGGTGCAGAGATGACTAGACCGGTGGGGATAGAGACAACAGTCCTCCTACAAACAGTAGTACTCCTTGCATTTGGAGCCCTTTGCAGGGGAGGGAATTCTTGAGTCGATTTCAGGTTGAACTCAATCACGGGCTCTTCAGTTTCTGACACTTTGTCCATTAGTGTGAAGAGAGTGATGTCAGCGAACTTGACATTTGTGTTGCCGAATCCTTGTTTGAAACGGATGATTCCATTGTCGGGCAGCTCATCCTTGTAAACGGCGAAGTCCTTTCCATTGGTGAAGGAGAAGATTAACTTTGGAGCGGTCATTTTATCGCGGGCAGATTCCGAATGTCAGTCCCGAATTATGCTTCTTTTCATCGTAAAGTTTAGGACGAAAAAGAAAGAGTCCGAACACATTTTCATTTATCTTAGTGTATTTGTGATTTTTAAAAGAGATTGTTTATTAGGAGGTTGTTCATTAGCAGGTTCGTTTGTTAGAAACAAAACGATTAAAGGAAAAAGGTTATAGAAAAGGTAAAGGGCCCGATTTAGAATTGAAAAGGAAGAGAAAGTCTTATGCAAGACTTCTCGACTCGAAGGACCGCTCCTAAACTAACACCTATTGGGGGTCCACCCCACCTCAGAAAAGAGGTAAAAGGATCTCGGAACCTCTCCGTTTAGGGGTGTCTAAACGAGTGGCTCCTAAATCCGAGAGGAGTTGGCTATACTCGTTCGAAGACAGAAATGAACGGGGTATTCCAACAGAAGAATGGTAGTTTGCTCCACTAGGGACACGGATACACTACCAATTTATGAAAGCAAAAACCATATAATCAAAATGGAGAGAGGAACAACTCCCCAGCGGAGTCGCCAGAAATTGTCAGCATATTTTTAGGTCATGTGTTTTGAAAAGGGGTCGCCTACAGAAGTTGTCAGCGAACTTTAGATTTTAAATTTAATATAAATATATATATAATTTAGAAAGTAGTATTTGATTTTGAAAATAATTTTTTTGAAAATTTTAAGATATGAAATCAAACCGATCTCACATCTCGAATAGTTTATATAAACGAGCACCGCATCACAAACCGCGTATATATCCCGAAGGATAGAAACACCGCTTGATGATGGGGCTCGATTAAATAAACTAGGAGATTTGTGACACCTGTTTGGTCTGCAAACCAATTTTATAAGCCGACAAGTTCCCCTGCTTAATATAAATGAATTAAGCGAGGTTTATATTACTCAGGTTCTTAAAGTTCCCTATAAGGGCAAACCCACATAGTTAATTACATCTTAAATGACGGGAATCATTTAAGAAAACTCTCGATAATGATTAGTGGTTTCGCTCTCAAGAATTTCAAAGTTTAAGGTTTTCAAAGGATTGAATTTTGGAATTTCAATAGGGAATGGATCAAATTTGGAACAGTTAATTTCGGGAGTTCAAAGGAAGAAAAGTAGGAGAAGGCGAGGATCCAAGAAGAATCTTGGCAACTTCCCAAACTATCCTATTGTTTGGCTTCGATTTGGAAATTTATTTAATATTGCAATCTCGCCAAGTTTAATTAATCGGGACTTATATTTGTATGACATGATCATACAAATAACTCGGAAGATATGATGGTTTATGTCGTACCGAACGACTACCTCGGAGTCTCTAAGACCGGTTAGGGCTTAATTTACATGACATGATCATGCAAATGCCTAACGAAGAGTTGAGGATTTATGTTCCACTAGGAAAACTACCTCGAAGTCCTATGGCTTGGTTATTTAATTATAAGAAAGTTTTGCTGAAGTAGATCTGAGTTTTGCTGATGACGATGGCCGAGCTGCCCAGCATGCTCTGAGCTCCTTGTTGTTGCAGAGGTTTAGTTTTAGAAGTCATAAATCAGGAGATGAGAGAAGTGTTTTGGTTTAGAGAAAATCTTATAATCCAAGTGTTTTTTAATATTTTAATTAAAACAAATCTTAAAGTTGTTTAAACGGAACCGATTAAGATCTCACGGTTCAGTCATCCCGACACCGTTATTTTCATCGGATTAACTTAGTCCAAATGAATTTGCTAAACTCAATTGAATGAGTTCCACACTTTCATTTAGACCGTGGGAAATCTCGTTAGCAACACGTGGGTTACATCATCCGAGGTATTCCCGAACATTCAACGAGACGTTTTAATTTAGTTACAATTGTAGTTTTGTTTTTCTGTTTGTGATTAAATTTTGAGTTTTTTTATATTTTGGAATGTTGTGGCGGTGAATTTTATCTTGCAATGACTTTTAATTTAGTTTTGGTTTCAGTTCAGGGACTATCCTAAAGGTTTTGGTTTTCATGCAACGAGTCTTATTTATCATGCGAGAATGCGAAAAAGTAAAGCGCAATGCATGTAAGTAAATTTCAATAAAGTAAATTTCAATAAAATAAAAGAGTACCTGGAGGGTCTTCCTGTCATCCCAAGCTGCACTTAAAACACATGTTAAGGCATTTAAACATATTTTGCAAGAAATACCTAGGTAAAGATAAGGGAAAGGGTTTTGGTTGTCTACCAAATTCCTAATCCTATAACTAGTCATTTCCTATGACGTCTAGGTTGTTGGTTTGATTTAAGGATGATTTTCTTCATCAAAGAACAATTAGATTCAATTGTTCTTCTAAAACATCCCATCATATTGAGGAAGTTTTTAGGACGAGTCCTAAACATCTATTTAAGACTTCTGGGATCATTTTGAGTCCAAGTAAATTTAGTTGCACATATGAATTAATCATCCAGGAGTTTAGTTAAACTTTATCTCTTGCTCAGTGAACTTGGGTATTTGATTACCTGATGAATGAAGTGACATTTCACTTAATACTCTATTTAAGAGTTATAATAATTAAAGCCTTTAAGGGCAAGTTGGTTTATTGAGAACTTTAATTATTCTTAATTAAAAGTTTGAGTCAATGATTTAAAGTGATTTAATTTAATTATGAGGTTTTAATTAATAATTTTAAGTTTGGAATAGTGTTCAAATTATTTTAGATTTAATTTAAATCTTTACACTTTCAATTATCTTAGTATTTCAGATTGATGTTCATGTTTTAAATTTACTTAGATAGAAAGAGGTATTGAAACTATCAATATATTTTGATTTAACTCTTAATGATTTCATTTAGGTTTGTTGTTAAGTGATTTTAATTTAATTTAATTTAATTTGATTTGATTTAATTTAATTTAATTTAATTTAATTTAATTTAATTTAATTTAAATTTAATTTTAATTTTAGTTTCAATATTTTAAATTTAATTTAATTTAATTGTTAAGGTGTTAATTTAATTTAATTTAAACTTTGACTTAACTTAATTTAATTTAATTTAACTTAATTCCAAGATTTTAAATTTGATTTTTAATTATTAGACCATTTAACATTTTAAGCTTTAATTCGTTTAAAGGTTATCTTCTTTTAATTTTTAATTTATTTAATTTGGATTATTATTTTAATTTTTAATTAAGAACTAAATATTGTTAAAGTGACTTATTTAGGGATTTTTAAACTAAAGAATAAATATCCTCTTAATAATATCCCTATTTTAATAATCCAAATTTTAAATATATTCTTTCCAAAATTTAAATTATTTAATTAATTAGAGTTTCATTTTGATATTTTCAAAGTGTTTAATGGGTTTCTACCCTTTTAATTTCCCTAAGTTTCAATTTTCCAAGAGAAAGTTAAAATCAAATATTTTACCCCCCATTTTGATTAAACCTAAAGTTTTAATTAAGGGTTAAAATATTTAATTACCTTTATGCCCTTTTAAGCTTATTTATTTCATAAATCACTAAATTGAGCTCAAATAAATTTGAAATTTTTATGTCACCTCACTCACATGAAATTAAGACATTAGAGGAGAAAATGTGATTTTTCTGAATTTATTTTATTTATATAATTATTTTTAGTACAAAATAGAGATTTTCAAAGAAAATTCAACAACATGACCAAGGAAAGGTTTCTACTCTTAAGAAAATTATGGGATGTTTCTAATGACTAGAGAACCACTTGGACCAATTTTTGTGATTTTTTGAATTATATGTTATTTATTATAATTGTTTTGAGTTTTAGAGTATTAATTAATTTTAAAATAAAATAAAAGTTGAAAAATACATTTTATATTTTTCTTAAATTTCACTGACCTCAAGGAGTCCAAAGAAATAAATTTTATAATTTTCTGATTTTTCTTTGATTTATTAGAATTATTTTTGTGAAGAGGTTAAAAATTCATTTTTTAATATTAAAAATTACATTAAGCCTTTAAAATTCAATATCTTATCCTAGGGACTTAGGAAAAATACTTTGTTTGTTCCTACGTGATTTGGAGTCAAAATGTAACATTTTTATGTTTTTTAATATTTTTGTGATTTTTATTATTTTTTAATTATTAAAATATTAAAATATTTGTGAAAAAAATTAACTTTTTTAGAAAATTCCAATTTTAATTTTCCTGAACTCCACTAATATCAGAGAAGCTCTAAAACCATTTTTGTGAATTTTTGAAAAATATTTTAGGAGTTATGAATTTTTAGAGTTCCATTTTGCTTATGAGGCTTAATCAATCCATTTGGTGGGGTTAATCAAGTCCAATTGATTTCAAAATTTTATGTAAGGTTCCTCTGATCCTAAAGAGCAATGGAGAATTATTTTCAAGTCAATTTGGTGTGTAGTTAACCCTAATTAATTCAAGTTCAATTTTAGGGGTTTAGGCCAATTAGGGTCATCATGAATGAATTAACTCAAAATATATTTTTCATAGGGTCCCCTGGTCCTAAGAAACATCACCAAATTTTCCTAGAATTTATTTTACAACATGCTAATTATTGGAATTAAAATACCTAAAACGGTGACATGAACTTGAAAAATCAATAACTTTTCATAGAGATGGCCTCCGACCTTGAAAAATTCGGGGAATGTTCCCAAGATCGGAGGCTTCGAAGCTATGGTCTCATGCCATGGTGAATTGTACTATGCAAATGGAGAATCAAAACATTAGAAACAATAAATAAATTATTAAAAATAAAATACTCATCCAATTAACTTGATTTCTTTTCCACATTATTCTCCTCCGTTCATCGAGCAAGAGGGTATTTTTATTTTATTTTTGTGATTTTTCTATGCGAAGATATGAATTTTTGAAGTTATGGTATTTAAATAATTCAAAAATACCCTAATTTTCTACTTATCCGACTCGGCGCCGCGTCGACCTACGGCGGATCGAAAGCCCGCGCGTCGCTGCGCGATTCGGCGCCGCCATCCGACTCGGCGCTCCGAGGGCCCGCGGTTCGCGTAACATTCCGCTGTCCGGCTTGATCTCGATCGTCCGCTCGATACACGGGCGATCCGACGACTCTCGGTCATCGTCTACGACTGGTGTGCACCCGTGACCGTCCACACTCAAACCCTAATATCTCTCTTGATTCTCAATTGATTTTCGAGTTCTTATACTCTATCAATTCGTTTTTAAGAGACAAACACATCTATACAGTTTATAGGCTATGAAATTAACCCAAACAAAATGGAGAATTCTTTGGAAGCTCGGGAGGAAGAATGAGTTCATACCTTTGCTCAGAGAAGTGAAGCTTCGATATGAGAGTTGTGTCGCCTTCGATTGAGTCAAAGCAAGCTCCAGATGAAGTCTCTGGCTCTGGGGAATTGTCTGAGTATGAAAATGACCAAGGTCGATCTCAAAGCTTGAAAGCTGGAAGCAATGGCTGGCCTGGTGAGGGGACTTTTGCTGGGGAACTTCTCCTCTTGGTCTGGTGAAGGTGTAGGGTCAATCAATTTGCAGATCGGCTCACTATGGTGAAGTGTCCTATTTTTTGGGTGGATTTTCAACTCAGAAATTGAGCTCTGTTAATGGGGATTAGGGCAAAGGAACACCGGGGATCAGCTGCTCGCAGGTTAGGAGAAGGTCCGGCGCAAGTTTGGCGAGTTTCCTTATGGTCCGGTTCATCACCTTGTTTGGCCGAGAGGTAAGTGGGTTTAAATAGAGGTGGTCGGAAGGCCTCCCGGGGGGTTTAATGGCTTGGATCAACCGCCTTGGCCAAGGGAAGAACGACCACGGTGTCCATTGAGCATGGGACGGCTCGGCAAGTTCAAATTGAATTTTTGATTCAAATTAAGCCTCTCGGCACAGTGGTTTCCGCGGTCGTGGTGGCTGGCCGGCCGAGCATGGGTCACCCTCGGGGTCGGGGAGGTCGGTGCTTCGAGTTTTGTGAGTTCAATTGGCAAATGCCAAGTGTAAAGGAGTTGAATCAAAGTGGAAGGGGGAAGGGATCATTTTGGGCTTGGTTTGGTCAAAGGCATGGATTTGGGTTTGGTGCACCCACCAAGGCCTGATTTGAGGTCGAAGGGAATCATATGGTTCAGATTGAATTGGAGTGGAGAAGTCTCCATCCATGGTGAGGTGGCCTAGCATGGTTTAGTGTGTATCATGGATGAGGTTAAAAAGGCTTAAGGAAGGCTTAAGAAAGGGTCCCCTCCATTTGCCATAAATGACATGGTGAGGTGTCAAGACTCTCATGGCTTCATATGGCTTGCAAATGGCTCACATTTGGCTTACATTTGGCTTGGAAAAGGTTGGCTTGTTTCATGAAAAAGGGTTTTAAAAATTTTTGGCATTTAGGGGTAATTTGGCATGTGGCTTGATTTGGAATGGCTTGATTATTGATTTAGGACTTAGGGATGATTTCAATTATAGGTATGATGAGAAGAATTTGTCATATGGGCTTTGGATTGATTTTGGGCTTTTTTGAAATCATTTTGGATGGGCTTTTAAAGTGGTTTAAGGAAGTGGGCTTTTGGATTTAAAGTAAATTTAGGATGAAAATTTTGTAAAGGATTGTGCCAAATAAATGTTGCAATTGGTTTAGGCATGTGTCATGAGTGGTTTGGAACAAGTTTAAAGTGATTTTGAATTGTATTGGGTTGAATTTGGGCTTTTTGGTAAAGGGGCCAAGGTGGGCCAAATTGGGCTAACTTGGGCTAAGGTTGGGCTAAGGTTGGATTTGATGTAAAATTAATGTTGCGAAATGTTTAGGGGAGTGTTACAAAGAGTTTTTAATTTTGGTTGGGCTCTAATTTTGGGATTTGGGCCCATTTGGGTTAGGTTTGGGCTTAGATCGATTTAAGGGATTTTGGTTTTGGGTTAGGTTTGGGTGGAGTTTAGGTTCAAATTTTGGGCAAATCAAGTTAGTTTTTTTGTTTATGGGGATGTTAGGAAGGCTTTAGAAAATATTTGGGGCCAATCGGGGTTGAGTTGGGTTGGTTTGGGCTAGGTTTAGGTCATGGGTCAAAATTGGGCCTTAGGCTTCAAATTGAAATTGGGCTCAAATGTTAATCAAATTGGACTTGGATTTAGTCTAAATTGATATTGGGGATATTTAATTGAAGTTTAGAATTGAATTGGAACAAAATTGAGGTCAATTGGGGTGGTTTGGTTTGACATTGGGTTCACTTGGGCTAAAAATGGGTCAAATTGGGGGTTTTGGTAAAAGTGGGGTAAATTGGTAAAATTGGCCCATGGTGTAGTTAAAAAAAATGAATTTAAGAATATTTAGGATTTCTTGGAAATTTCTGGGAATTTTTAGAATTTTTGGATTTTTGGGGTAAAAGGGTATTTTGGTAATTTTGGGGGGTTTAGGGGCATTTTTGGAAATTTTGGTATTTTTGGCCAAAGATGGTCAATTTAGGTGGTGGGAAGTGTTTAGGATTTATTTTGGGGGATCTTGGGTAATTTAGGTAATTTTGCAAATTTTGGGTAATTTCAAGGGCATTTGGTAGGTTTGGTGGGTCCAGGGCTTCGGGGGTCAAAAATTGAAATTTTGAAAAAAGGTAGATTGATCAAGTGTGAGTGAAATGGAATCACTTTGGTTGAGCCATGAAACCATACTAAGCCCATATGAGCCATGAAAAGACTCATTTGGGGCATTCACTATGTTGTTCCTAACCCTCTTAGCCAGGGGCTTAGGGGTTAAGGACCATCCATATGAATTACCTACATGAGTCAGGATGTCAGGTTGGGTGAGAGTGTGGTTTTAGGACTTGGAATGTGTGTGATAGTGTAGTGTATGTGCAAGTCAACCCTTACCAGACCAGGCCACCCAGTGTATTCCTAAGGCAAAAAAGTCTTATAGGGAACTCATCCTTTAAACCTCCACATTTGATTTCAACCCTCTAGGTGATTAGGGGTCTACAATCAAGCTTGTGGGGTTTGCAGGGAGTTAAGAAGTAGTTTGAATTTCTAAAGGGTGGGTTCCATTTCTAGTCCTCTAAGATTAGTCAAAGGAAAAGCCTAAGGCTAGATCCTAAGTACTAAAGAGAGAAGCAAAAGACCTCATCAAAAATGAGGTCAACACGGGTCCTAAACATCTTTTCAATGCTTCTGAGATTTATTTCGAGTCCAAATGAATTTCATTGTATAGGTGATTTGATCATCCAAGAATTTGGTTAAGTCTTGTTTCTTGCCCAGTGAACTCGGACATTTGATTATCCGACGAGTAAAGTGACATTTCACTTGATACCTTATTTAAAGGTCATAAATGTGGGAGCCTTCATGGGAAAATTAGTTTATTAAGGAATTTAACCGTTAAAGTTGAGTTGATGATTTAAAACAATCCAATTTAATAGTAAGGTTTCAGATTGATTCTTAAATGTTTTAAAATCATTTAGATTGAAAGAGGTGTTTAAATCATTTAATTTCATTAAATTTTGATAATTTGATTTGAATTAATTATAGTACTTTAGGTTAGCTTTAATTGGTTTAATTTTCACATTTTTAATTATGAATTGTTTCAAGATTATTTAATGTTTCAAATTTGTTTTAAGTTTGTTCTTAAGTGTTTTCAAATTAGTTTTAAATGTTTTAAATTTATTTTAATTTGATTATTAAATCATTTAATGTTTTAAGATTTAATTTAATTAGAGATTATTTCCTTTTTAATTATTAATTTAAATCATCATCATTTGAATTAATTAAGGATTGAATACCATTGAATTAATTCAATTAGGGACTTTAAATTAAAGAATTGGTATCTTCTTATGTCATATCCCTAATCTTCATAATCCAAAATTTTAATTACTCTTCCAAAATTTAAATGATTTAATTAATTAAAGTTTCATTTTGATATTTTCAAAGTGACTAATGGGTTTCTACCCCTTTATTCCCTAAATTTCAATCATCCAAGAGAAACATAAGATCAAATATTTTACCCTCCCTTTGATTAGGCCTAAAAAATTAATTAAGGTTAAAATCCCTTAATTATCTTTATGCCCTTTTGAAGCTTATTTATCTCATAACTCACCAAATTAAGCTCAAATGAAATTGAAATTTTTATGTCACCTTACTCACATGTCAATTAAGACATTAGAGGAGAAAATGTGATTTTTCCATTTTTAATTTAATTTATATAATTATCTTAATGAAAAATAAGGGTTTTCTATGAAAATTCAACAACATCACCAAGGTAAGGTTTCTCTCCTTAGGAAAATTATGGGATGTTCCTACTGACTAGAGGACCTATTTTGGTGATTTTTTGAATTATATTTTATTTATTATAATTATTTCAAGTTTTAGGGTATTAAATAATTATAAAATAAAAATTAGAGTTGAAAATTAAGTTTTATATTTTTCTTAAATCTCTCTAACCTCAAGGAGTTTAGAAAAATAAATTTTATATTTTTCTAATTTTTATTTGATTTATTGGAATTATTTTAGTGAAAAGTTAAGAAAATCCATTTTTAAATATTAAAAATTATCCTAAGCCTTTAAAAATTAATATCTTAACTTAGAGACTTAGAAAAATTAGGGGAATGGTTCCTAAGTGATTAGGAGACCAAATGTGACATTTTTATGATTTTTAATATTTTTGTGATTTTTATAATTTTTTAATTATTAACATATTAAAAAATGAGTTAAAAAAGAAAAATTTTGAAAAATTCCAATTTTAATTTTCTTAGACTTCTCTGATATTAGAGAGGCCTCAAAATTGATTTGGTGGATTTTTGAGCTGTTTTTTGTATTATATGAATTTTTAATTTCAAAAATGGCCATGTTACTCGAATAATTCTTTTAGTGGGTTAGATTATTTCCAATTGACTTGAAATTTTTATATGGGGTTCCCCTGACCCTAAAGGTCAGTGGAGAATTGTTTTCATGTAAATTGATGTGTGGTTATTTCAAATTAATTAAGGTTCAATTTTAGGTTTTTATGCTAATTAGAGTATTTTTAAGGAGTTAATTCAAACCAAAATTTTCCTGGGGTCCTCTGGTCCAAAGATACTTCCCCTAATTTTCCTAGATTTTTCTAAGCAATATGCAAATTATTGGAATTAAAATACCAAAACAGACACATAAACTTGGAAAATAGATAACTTGCCACAGAGATAGCCTCTGGTCTTAGAAAATTCAGGGAATGTTCCCAAGATCAGAGGCTACAAAAGCCCTATAGTCTCATGCCATGGTGAATTATGTATGCATTTTGAGATTTAAAACTTCACAGAGAGTATTTAAATCATTAAAAATCATAGACTCAACAAATTAATTTAATTCTTTTTCCACATTATTCTCCTCTGTTCACTGAGTAAGAGGGTATTCTTAGATTATTTTTAATAATTTTCTATGCAAAGATATGAATTTTTGAAGTTTTCTCTTTTTAATAAATTCAAAAAATTCCTATTTTTCTACTTAACCATGCGGCGCCGCGTCATCCTTGTCCGAGTCGAAGCTCCAAGCGGTGTGCTCCTATTTGACGTCACCATTCGACTCGGTAGCCACGTGTCCCGCGGTTCACGCTCCATCTCTTGGTCCGATGCCATCTGAGCCGTCTGTTGAAAACACGTGCAATCGAACGGTCCATCATCATCGTCTTCGTCTGGTGCGTCTCGAGGACCGTCCACCCTAGAATCTTAAGATCTCGCTCTTTTCTCAACCAAATTACATGAAATTTGATCCTATGTGTTTGTCTAAACGAGAGCTACAAATCCATATGGCTAATATGCCTTGAAATCGAATTAAAAGAGATGATGAATCGCTGGAAGCTCGGGCTAAGGAGAAGTCTCCATACCTTGGTCCAAGAGGTGAAGCCTCGATTGGATGTGCTTGACATGTTCGTTGGAGTCTGAGGAAGCTAGGGATGAAGCCTGGAGCTATGGTGAAATGCCTAGACCCGACTTCCACCTAGACCAATTTCAAGCTCTGGCCGATAAAAGGAATGGCTGGCCTGGTGAGGGGGCTTCCACTGGGGAACTTCTTCTCTTGGTCTGGTGATGGTGTTGAGTCAATCAATTTGGGGTTTTTCTCATTGTGGTGAAGTGTCCTGTTTTGGGGTGGATTTTGGATTGAGAAATTAAGCTTTGTTAATGGAGATTAGGGCAGGGAAGCAGTGGGGATTGAGTTCTCTGTGCTAGGAGAAGAGTTTGGAGTGAATTGGGCAGAGTTTTGCTAAGGTTGGTTTCAACACCTTCTATGGCCGTGAGGGAGGTGAGTTTAAATAGCCATGGACATGGTTGGTTTCAGGGAGGTTTAGAGGCTGGGATTTGCTGCCTAGGGGAGGAGAAGAATAGCCATAATGGCCATTTGGGTTGGGACAACTCAGTAGGCAGATTTTGAATTTTTTGGCTCACATGGAGCTCTCGGCCATGGGGTTTTCCGGTGAGCCAGGTGGTGGTCCGGCCAGGCATGGGTCACCATCTTGACCAGTGAGGTCAGGGATGGGGTTTTGTGCAAACAATGGAGGTTGGCCATGTGTAAAGGGTTTGATTCAAGTGGAAGGGGAGAAGGGTGCATTTTGGGTTTAATTTGGTCAAGCCATGGAAATGGGTTGGGTTCACTCTCTAAGGCTGGTTTGGGCTGAAGAAAAAGTCATTTGGTTCAGCTTAATTAGTGGGGTCAAGTCACAATCCAAGTACAATTAGGCTTAAACATGGGTTAGGAGTAGCATGGGAATGTTTAATCACTTTAAGGGAATCAAGAAAGAGGCTCCTCCTTTTGCCCTAGATGGTATGGTGACATGGGCACAACTCACATGGCTTACATGAGGCTTAAACATGGCTCCAAGGCTTGCTCATGGCTTGGGAATGGCTTGGCTCACTTGCATGAGAAAGGGATTTTGGTATTTTTGACATTTAGGGGTAATTTGGCATGAGGTTTGATTTAGAATTATTTGATGATGAAATTGGAACTTAGGGAATCATTTCAATTAAGGGGATGATGAGAAGAATGCCATATGGACATTGGAATAGGTTTTCAGCTTTTTAAATTTGGTGAAGATGGGCTTTTTAAAAAAAGGTTTTAAGGAGGTGGGTATTTAGGTTTTAAAATAAACTTTTGGATGAAAATTTGGTAAAATGTTGTGCTAAATAAATATTGCATTTGGTTTAGGGATGTGCCATGAATGATTTGGAACAAGTTTGGGGTAATTTGGAATTGAATTAGGTTTAATTTGAGTCTTTTAGTAATAGGACCAAAGTGGGTCAAATTGGGCTAAATTGGGCTAAAGTTGGGCTAATGTTGGGTTTGATGTAAAATTAATGTTGCAAAATGTTCATGGAGGTGTGAAGAAGAGTTTTCAATTTTGGTTGAGTCTTGATTTTGGGATTTGGGCTTGTTTGGGTTCATGATTGGTTTAGGCCAATTTGGGGAATTTTGGTTTGAGTTAGGCTTGGGTGGAGTTTGGGTCCAAATATTGGGTAAATTAAGTTAGAGTTTTGCTTGTGGGGATGTTAGGAAGGTTTCAAAACAAATTTGGGGAAAATTAGGTGACATTTGAGTTTAATTTGGGATGGATTGGGTTAATTGGTCACTTTGGGCCTTAAGGGCCCATTTGGCATTTTTTTGATCAAATTTGGTTAAATTGACAAAATTGGGTATATGGAAGTTGAAGGAAATGATATGGATAATATTTTAGAATTTTTGGGGTTTTTCAAGAATTTTTTGAATTTATGGAATTTTAGGCTATTTAGGGTACACGTAGAGTACATGAAGGGTATTTGGGGGCAATTTTTGGAAATTTTGGTATATTTGGTCATGAATGATCAATTTGAGTGGTGGGGATTGTTTAGGATTGATTTTGAGAAATCTTGGTTAATTTAGGCAATTTTAGAGATTTTGGGTAATTTCAAAGGTATTTGGTAAGTTTGGTTGGTTCAGGGCCCCGGGGGTCAAAAATTGAAATTTGAGAAAAATGAAGATTAATTAAATGTGAGAAAAATGAAACCATTTAGTTTGCGCCAAGAAGCCATGTTAAGCTCACAACATCCATGAGAGGACTCATCTTAGACACTCAATATGTTGTTCCTAACCCTCTTAGCTAGGGGCTTAGGGGTTGAGGCCCATCCATATGAGTTACCTACATGAGTCAGGGAGTTGAGTTGGGTGAGAGTGGTTTTAGGGTATAGAATGTATGTGAGAGTGTAGTGTGTGCAAGCTGACCCCCACCAAGACCAGGCCACCCAGGGTAATCCTAAGGCTAAAGAATCCTATTGGAACTCATCCTTGAACCTCCACATTTTACTTTTAACCTTCCAAAGGGGCTTGGAGGTTTATGGTCATCTGTGTGGGGTTCAAGAAGAGTTAAGAGGTATTTGAATTTTTTTGTGGTGGGCTCCATTTCTAATCCTCTAGGATAGTCAAAGGGAAAACCTATGGCTAGATCCTAAGCACTAAGAGGAATGGAAAGACCTCACCAAAAATGATGTCAATAAATGGACCACCAATAGGTGTGGTGTGCTAAAGGAGCACACCACGCGTATTGGCGTTGACCGAAGAGATCAACAAAACCAACACAGACATCTAAGTGAAACACTTAGAATGAAAAGTAGAAAATTTCTGCTGGGGAGTATCAGGTAAATCTCCAAGACTGAAGATTCCAGAACTCTCGCTGGGGAAAACAGAGGTGAATTTCAAATCACAAGATTTCAAGAGATTGAATTTTAAATTCGTTTCATTTTTATCTCAAATTTTAATTTTGAGTTTGAATTTTGATTTGATCGGAGTTTTGATTTAAATTTGATTTGAGATTAATTTCAAGATTGCTTCTGTGGAAATTACGGATTTGGAATGAGAATTGGAACCTAGGTCCCAACCTCGGGATTGCAAGAGAACTAGAACTTAGGCTCTAGCCTCAAGAAGAGAGTTGGAAGTTAGGTACCAGCCTCGGAAGAGAGTCATAATTTAGGTACCGACCTCGAAAAGGATGAGAATCAGAATTTAGGTACTGATCTCGAAATGAGAATTAGAATTTAGGTACCAGCCTCGGAAGAGAGTCGGAATTTAGGTACCGACCTCAAAAAGGATGAGAATCAGAATTTAGGTACTGATCTTGAAATGAGAACTGGAATTTAGGTACCAGCCTCGGAAGAGAGTCAAAATTTAGGTACCGGCCTCGAAAAGGATGAGAATCAGAATTTAGGCACTTATCTCGAAACAAGAACTGGAATTTAGGTACCAGCCTCGGAAGAGAGAATTGAAATTTAGGTATCAATCTCAGAAAGAGATTTGGAATTTAGGTACCGACCTCGAGAGGAAGAGAACTGGAATTTTGGTACCAATCTTGAAGGGGATGGGAATCAGAATTTAGGTACTGATCCCAAAAGTTGAGAGTCAGAATTTAGGTATTGACATCGGAAAGGAGAGAAATGGAATTTAGGTACCAGTCTCGAAAGAGAGAATTGAAATTTAGGTAACAATCTCAGAAAGAGAGTAAGAATTTAGGTACTGACCTCGAGAGGAAGAGAACAGGAATTTAGGTACTAGTCTCGAAAGAGAGAATTGAAATTTAGGTATCAATCTCAGAAAGAGAGTCAGAATTTAGGTACCGACCTCGAGAGGAAGAGAACTGGAATTTAAGTACCAGTCTCGAAAGAGAGAATTGAAATTTAGGTATCAATCTTAGAAAGAGAGTCGGAATTTAGGTACCAACCTTGAGAGGAAGAGAACTGGAATTTAGGTACCAGCCTCGAAGGGGATGAGAATCAGAATTTAGGTACTGATCCTGAAAGTAGAGAGTCAGAATTTAGGTACTGACCTCGGAATGAGGACTGGAATTTAGGTACCAGCCTCGAAGGGGATGGGAATCAGAATTTAGGTACTGATCCCGAAAGTTAACGTTTGATTTGATTTTGAAGGTTCTGCGGAAAATTTAGTGTAGTAGCAGGTTGAGACGGAATGTGAGAGTGCTTCACATCCCATGAGAGTTGATCAAAGTTTGATTGTTTGGCGGAGGATATGAATCCATGCCATCAGAACCAATTCAAAAATCTCGTGGTTCTGTGTTAGTAGACTCGGTTGACCTCCTCAAAAGAGGGAAGAAATCGCAGGGAGTCGAAAAGGTTTCGAGAACAACCTGAGGCTGGGGATTTCATATTCTGGAACTTATTTTCATTATTTGTTTAGTTTTAGTGATTTGATTTTATTTTGATTTTCAAGTTTCGTTTCGTTTAAAATTTCATTTTGATTTGGATTTTCATTCATTTACGTGGTTTACAATTTTAGGTTTTAAGTTGATTTGCTTTAAGTTTCGGTTTCGTGTTTTACTCAGACTTTGAATTTGAATTTTTATTTTGTTGTTATTATTTCATTAAAATCGTTCTTCGTTCAACTTTCTTTAAATCGAGTCAAACTCAGATTTAGTGGCATTTGCAGTCAATTGCACAAAACTGAAGGCAAAACACGACATAGTCGTTTCCATTAAAATGTCGAAAGCACATCATGTGATTCTATCAAAACATTTCTGATGACATCTTTCGGAAAACAGAATTTTACAAAATCCATGTATATCTGAACGTAGACTGTACTGATTTCTTCGTGTATTCTGACAAAACTGTCTGTCTAATTCATACATGTCTGAAAAAGTAAACTGCATAGGTAATAACATCACCTTCTAAGCCACTTTTCAGAGGAGAATCCTACGTAAGTGTGCTTTAGAGGTGTGCTACTACCATGTAGCTTACTGCTCGTAAGGCTGCAAATTCTCTAATTCTGGATCTGGTCGGAAGTGGATTAAAATCTTGCTCTCGTCCATCCTCTTGAAGGTGATGGAGATCCGCTCGTAGGGAACTCCTGAGATGTAGTGCTTCACCACATCTGCACCATTTCCTTGTAGTACGAGGACAGACCCTACCGGTAAAGGTATCTCCACTGGCCCTCGAAATTCTCCGGGGCCGACTATCCGGAGTTCCATCCCGAACATAATGTTGCATTGGTTGATGAAGGAAACGGTACAAAAGGGCCTCACAAAATCGTGATGGTCCACATGAGACGGATGATCCCCGATAAATATATGCATGCCAAAAACTT
Organism: Papilionanthe hookeriana x Papilionanthe teres; assembly: GCA_022702705.1. Taxonomy (NCBI): domain Eukaryota; kingdom Viridiplantae; phylum Streptophyta; class Magnoliopsida; order Asparagales; family Orchidaceae; genus Papilionanthe; species Papilionanthe hookeriana x Papilionanthe teres. Next base: position 6,192,778 of record CM040421.1, read on the forward strand.
GGTTCCGCTGGATAAATGTAACGACGCTAAAAACTTGATCTCGGCAACGGCGCCAAAAATTTGGGCCGTGAGGAATATATGCGCTAATAATATAGATATGGAAATTATGATTTTATAATATGGGATACTACACAAGTATACGTATCGTTTATCAAGTAATATAGGACTTTCTTATTAAGCCCTAAGATATCGAACCCACAGGGAAAGTATGAAAATCTTTAAAGGAATCAGAAATTTATCTTTTTACCTTTTTAATAGTTTTTGAAAAGTATGTCTTGATTTTGAAAGTTTTGAAAATTGATATGTCTTTTGAAATTTCCTTAATAAAATGTTAAGAAAGAAATTAAAATTATAATAACTAATAACACTGTATGTAAAATACTATTAACTAGAATATCTTTTTCTTTTCTTTTATGAAGTAGTAATAGTTATTAAAGTATTGTTGTGAAAGTATTTAAATTTGTTGTGACAGATATAAACAAATGTGTTCTTTACCCTTACTTGGTTCTATAAAGAACACAGGTTAATTTGAAATTTTTATCATTTTGAACATTGTTAGGCAGGGAAGATACCAGCCTCTCACTCTAGAGTTCCTTCGATTCCCACCAACTGGGGGCTAACTTCTCATAACAAAACTCAAAACTTCAAACCAAATTAGGGGGTTTTAGTCTGTCACTCTAAAATCCTCTAGTTTTACTCTCATCCATAAAAATATCTTTTAATATTACATTCAATTATATAGACTACAATTCTCACCCATATAATTGCATGTGATTCTTACTAACTTTTATGAGACAATACCGCATTGGATCTTACATAATCTCAAGAAAACACTTATACTTTCCACAACAATTCTCCATAAACTAATTACTTCTCCATTTAAGAAAGAAAAAGATTAAGTAAACTACTCAGAATGCATTGAGAAAATACAAAAACACATTGATTTAAAATTAAAAACCATATAAAAAAAACAACAAACGAAAACAAGTATTAATTAAAAAACTAAATGTCGAACAAAAGTAAACACTTATATGAAAATCCTCTCCTCAAGACTCAGGAAGTTCCTCTGAAACTTTGACTCTTCGCTAAACTACTCCTCAGAGCAAGTCTCCCAACTCTGATGACTCAGAATACAGACTTCAGACTTCAATAAAAACTAAACTAAAAGAAAGAAAAGAAGTGGGAAGAAGAAGACTTCACTCCGACCCTTTTCTCCTTTCTACTCTCTACTCCTACTCTTAATAAAAACTCTCTTCAAAATGCAGTGGAAGAACAGTGGAAGTATCCTTCAAAATGCAGCGAAAGAGCCTCAAAAGAAAGAAAAAACCCTTCAAAATGAAAAGGAAGAGCCTCCACTTATCTTTCCTAAGACTCTCTTTAAATAGTAAACCAAAAGGTGCCTTGGTGTCTCTTCAAATGTGTCCAGATTCAATGTATCTACCAAGGAACGCACCCCTTCATTCAAACTTGCCTCCCAAAGGAAGTTATGGAAGTTACAACCAAGAGTTGCATCCCATCCCCTTTGAAATTGGTGCCAAATTCCTTTAGATTTCGATTTTTAACTGTGTCGGCTAAGCGTTGGCCCAGCGGCGCTTAGCCGCCAGTGTCAAAATTTTAATTTTTTTCATTTTTTTTGCTCCAAATTTGATCCAATTTTGCTCCTTTCATCATGACCATCCATTTTCATCATACCTGCAAGAAAAACACAAAATACCTTCCATTAAAGTGCAATATCATTACAAATAGGTATAAAAATGTGCATAAAAATACTATATATTTTAGGTGTATCAAAATTCCCCAAACTTAAAATGTTACTTGTCCTCAAGTGATAGTTAATCTTATAGAACATTTTAGCATGCAAGTTATGTAATGAGTTTCTTAGGAAGATAACAAAATTTTGTTCTAGAAATGGAATAGTCCAATTTAGAAAAAAATTGAGTAATTAAAACCAACTTAAAGTTTAGAAAGTTCCTAAGTAAAAGAAAATGATAAATATAAGTTTCTATCTAATTCAGAAATATTTGTAGATTCTTCAAAATATAGGACTCAAACAATTATTTTTCTCACTTAAAAATCTTTATTTGAAAATAATTTTACTTTCTATATTATAACCTTAAGCTTTAGATTTTCTCTGATCTTATATCTTAAACTTTAGGTATGAAACCAATTTTTGATTAGACCCTTAAATCCTCAAGCTTCTCCTGCCTTTTCATATACTATTTTTCACTTTTTCTTTTCTTTTTCTTTTTATTTCTTTTTTTTATATAAGGCAAGGATTACTATATCTGGATAGGCCTTTAATGATTTTGAATTCCACCCTTCCATTTAAAATAAAGGTCAGATATACATCTTTCACTTAAAAATCATAATAATAATATTTGAAAATTACTCTTCAATAAAAGAAATTTAAGCTTTGAAGAATAAAAGTCAAATCTTCTATTTATCCAAAAAATACAAAACTTTTTACTAAAGATAGTTTAACTTTATTTAACATCTCTTCATTAAGAAAATTTTAAATTTAAGTTTTTCATGATTACTATAAATTTTAACTAAATTCTTTTATTCATTTATATATTCAAAATTTTTGTTCCCCTAATATAACTTCATGTATATAATTGTTCTCAATCAAAAATAAGATTTATTTTAAGTATTCTTGAGAATCAAATAAAATTTTAGGTTTTGAAAATCTTTGTTTTTAAAATCCCCCCAAAACTTTAATTTTTAGTTAAGATAAAACATTTAAGCATAAGAAATGATATATGGGTGAGAAATAAAAAACTGACATAACATGCTTGCAGAAATTTTTAATATCCTAATATGCAAGTATAACAATTTAAATAACATGAGTAAAATGAAATCAAATTTAGTTTTTCAAAACAATTTTTTTTATACATAGAAAAGTAAAAATTTCAAAAAGACTTCTACAGTAGTGGAGGTTTTCAAAGCAAATACACACCAACTAAAATAACACATTGATACAAATAACAGATGATAGTAGAATTTGAAAAATTTTAAACATGTAGTTTCCTAAGTAGAAGTTCCTAATAGTGGTTTATAATCTCCTAACAGTTTTTGAATTAAAGTACACACTACTAAAAACTCTGACATAACATACACATAAAAACATTTATTATTATACATCACTACCACAAAGCAACATATAAAACATCAATACAACAACAACAATACATCTGAATATGCATAATAGAAAAATAATACAAACTACAGTCTTACATACTATCAAGGTTCATATCACAACACAATGATCAAACTAAATACTAAACAAAACACACATACATCAATAACAACACTACAATGAAAACAAATAACACAAATCTACTCATCATCCTCCTCATCATCATCATCCTGCTCGTTCCAATCCCTGGATGGCACATAAGGTATGTAGAATGGATGAGGGGGCATCTCGACACTCGTTCACCTCTAATCGATCTATCCAAATATTCGTCGATAACTCTCCTCATACTCATCATGTTTCACAATATATATTTCCACATTATCCATCTTACCATCCATATCTTTCAGATTCTCTTGAGTAAGACTCACTTTTTTCAAAATTTTTCTTAATAAACCAGTCTGTGAATTAGTAGATGATGAAGCACGTGAAGTAGTATCACGAGAAGTAGATGCAGCAGAAGCAGAAGCAGTAGAAGCCCAACCTCCTCCTTTCCAACCAAACTCTGAATGTACAATGTAAGAACCAACATTTACACTGGTAATTGGTCTCAGTGGCTGAAGTACCTCTTCCCAGGTTTCAAACTTCACTCCAGATGATCACATAATGAATGAATCAAGGAAGGAAATCCCATACCTGTAGTAGTGGTTACTCTAGCACAGTTTAAAACATAATCATAAATTATACTTCCAATGGAAATAGGCTTCCCTTGCTGAATACAATGGTTCAACACAGCTCTTTCTCTTGTTATTTCACTAGTATGACTCAAAGGTAACAATTTAGATGAGATAAAATAATGCCATGCCTTAGAAATGGCATTCAATTTGGAAGCAGGAAAGTTTACTTTCTGTCATTAGTTATTTTCCATAATCCTCTTCCATCAGTAAAAAATTCAATGATCTCATCTAATTCCCCTTCCGTAGGATGATAGTTAGAATAAAAACATAACATGTCAGGAGGTAGTCCATAAAAAGTGTTGATTGCCCCCAGAAGAAAAGTTGACCTCATGCCTCCTAACCATCACTTTATTCTCTTCTGTAGCAGACAAATTTGCATAAAATTCTCTGACCACAGAAACAACAGCAACAACAGAGAAGCAACAATAATTCTCCCAGTTCCTTCTAGCAATCATATCTTCAATCACCTCTCCTAGCTTACTAAATACTCGCTCAGGAATCAACTTACATGACTGCAATGCATCGACGTATCGTTCCTCAGCCCTCATACTAACAAATTTATCAGAATCAAATCTTGTCTTTTCTCGTGCAAGCTTTAACTTTGGAGCCATCTCTAAATATTCACAAAAAATTCACCATAAATTCCAAAATCAGACTAAATTTGCTAAAATATCTTCCAAAAGATATTTTCACTAAATCCAAGCAATTTCTCAAGTTTTTCCTCAAATTTTCACCATGAATAGTGATTTTAAAATTTTCCAAAATGTACTCAAAATACATGGTGAAAATAAAAATTTTTTACTTAGGAGTAGTGCTCTTACCTCAAGGAATCCAAATCTAACAATTTTTGTTGAGATCAACTCTTAAATGATCCATAATATGATGCTCTAGGCTCCTCTTTCGCGATAAACCGAAGGTTTAAGACGATGGGGTGTTTTAAAAATGGCAATTTTTAGGTTTTTAACTGTTGGGAACCAATTTTCGTGAACTGGCACCTAAGCGCGAACTCTCGGCGCTTAGCCGCGAAATCTGGCGCTTAAGCGCCGGCACTCTGGCGCTTAGCCGCCAGTACCCAAATTTTCATAATTAAGGTATATGCACTAAATCACTTGTTAATCACCCTTAATTACTCCAGAATAATTATTTCGCCCCACATAAATCTTCTAATACTCCAAATCAAAATTTAATATCCATTGATTCCACACAAATTTCACAAAAACACAAACTGATATTTAAAAAAACATAACACTTAATACAATTCTAGAATTTCTATCCACACATAAAGGATGAAAGTCTCTAAATATAAGAGATTTTAATCTCAAACTGATAAGTATACATCTCTAGGATGTAACCATCACATCATCAGGCTTAGTTAATACTTAAATATAAACACTAAACACACAAAACATAACACACATGAACACTAAACATAACACATAAGAACATTAAACAAATAAGAACAAAGCACTCTTAATTCCATTCTACATTAGGCAGATTATATCCAGGACCACTATTATTCTCATTTGACCCTTCTGGAATATAAATCTGATAGAACGGGCGATAATTGTTCATCCTTACATCTTCTTTTTCAATCCATTTGTTCTTGACAAACATCGCCTTATCTGCTTCTTCTACGTACCTTAAATGACTGAATTGCATCTTGAGTTGCCATCCCATGTGCTCCAAATGCAGGTTACTTTCATTGATCTTTGCTTCAATTAAAGTCACTCGAGCTTCAATATTTGCAATCATTTCAACAATCCCTTGAATACTAACAGTGAGATATCCATTGAATAAATCTTTAGCACTATCATTAATGAACTTACTTTTGTCAGAATCTTACTTCTTCTTCATCTCATTCTCCCAGGAAGACATGATGCACTTAAAACTCTCTTCTTAAGACTCAGAACTGAAAATAGGACTTGGGGCAAGTGTTTCTCTTAAATCAGGACCTTTTTATAGACTTGAGAAGTGTTAAAACTACCCCGAGACATTTTAAAACTCTAAAATAACTTCCAAAACTACTCCCCCATGATCTAGGCTTCTAGAACATCATTTTTTACGTTTTTTGTAAATCCGACGCCTAAGCGCCAACTAGTCGGCGCTTAGCCGCCAGTGCACAATTTAGCACAGGTCTGCTAAGTGTCCAAATTTTCATTCTGACTTCTCTAAATCATCAATTAAGGTCAAATAAACTCAACTATAGTTTAAAAACTCCAAATTACTACCATTAAAACATAAGAACAAACCATACCAAGCAAACAAAGCACACTAAACAAACATAAAGCAAAGCACACCGATAATTATGGGTTGCCTCCCACAAAGCGCTTGTTTTAACGTTTTCAGCCTGACATACTCAGAACTCATTCTGAGTGACCCAACATCAAATTATTATCAGATTTAGATTTATTGACTGAAAAATATGGTTTAAGTCGATGTCTGTTAACTTTAAATATTTTTCCAGTCTTAGGATCTTGAATATCTATAGCTCCATAAGAATAAACTTTAATCACAATATATGGACCCATCCACCTGGACTTAAGTTTTCTAGAAAATATTCTCAATCTAGCATTATACAGTAAAACTTGTTGTTCTGGTATAAGATTTTTAGTATGAATCTTCCGATCATGCCATAACTTCATCTTTTCCTTATAAATCTTAGCATTTTCATAAGATTCATTCCTTATTTCTTCAAGCTCATTCAATTGCAATAATCTCTTTTGAGCGGCATCTTTCAAATTATAATTGAACTCTTTAATAGCCCAATATGCTTTATGCTCAAGTTCAAAAGGTAAATGACAAGCTTTTCTAAAAATCGACTTATATGGGGACATTCCTATAGGTGTTACGTAAGTGATCCTATAGGCCCACAAAGCATAATCCAGTTTGATTAACCAATCCTTTCTATTTGGATTAACGGCTTTTTCCAATATTCTTTTAATTTCACGATTGGATAATTCAACCAAACCACTTGTCTGCTGATGATAAGCAGTAACAATGCGATGATTAATATGATATTTCTTTGCTAACTTCCCAATAATCGCATTTCTAAAATGACTTCCCCTATCAGTTATGATTACTGTTGGTATTCCAAATCTGCAAAATATATTCTTTTCAAAAACTTTGCAACACTTTGAGCATCACATCAAGGTAAAGTAATAGCTTCTATCCATTTGGAAACATAGTCTACTGCTATCAAAATATAAACATTTTCGAAAGATGGTGTAAATGGTCCCATAAAATCTAGTCCCCAAACATCAATTATTTCAACTTCCAACATATAATTGAGGGGCATCTCATTTCTTCTAGAAATATTGCCTACATGTTGACATCTATCAGAATTTTTAATATAAACATTCACATCCTTAAAAATTGTAGGCCAATAAAATCCTGATTGTAATATTTTATATGCAGTTTTATCACTTCCAAAATGTCCCCTATAATCAGAATCATGACATTTTTGAATAATTTCATAAGTCTCTTCCAAAGGTACACATCTTCTAATTATAAGATCCTTTCATTGTTTATATAAAAATGGGTCATCCAAAAAATAATTCTTAGCATCAGATATAAATTTCTTTTTTTCTTGGTATGTCAAACCATAGGGTATAATATTACTTACAATAAAGTTTACTATGTCTGCATACCACGGAACACGCAATTCTTTAACAGTGAACAATTTTTCATCAAGAAAATGTTCATTAATTTCTTCAATATCACAGAGAGATTTTTTCAATTTCAAGCCTGGACAAATGATCAGCAATTTGATTATCAGAACCCTTCCTATCTACTATCTCAAAATCAAATTCTTGCAAAAGAAGAATCCATCTTATCAATCTCGATTTGGATCATTTTTCTTCCTTAAGCTTTTAATAGCAGAATGATCAGTATGCACCACACATTTAGTTCCAATTAAATATGATCGAAATTTATCCAAGGAAAATACTATAGCTAATAACTCTTTGTCAGTAGTGGTATAATTAATTTGAGCTTCATTAAGAGTTTTACTAGCATAATAAATTACTTTAAAAATTTTATCATATTTCTGACCTAAAACAATACCAATAGCATAATCATTAGCATCACACATTAACTTAAAAGGTTTTTCCCAATTTGGTGAAATTATTACAGGTGCAGTGATTAATTTTTATTTTAATGTTTCAAAGGCTTTACGACAGTCATCATCAAAATTAAAAATTGCATCCTTTTCCAGTAAACAGCACAAAGGTTTTGTAATCTTTGAAAAGTCTTTGATGTAACGTACGTAGAATCCAGCATGTCCTAAAAACTTCTAATTCCCCTTACATTGGTTGGGCAAGGTAAATTAGATATAACTTGAATTTTTGCAGGATCAACTCCAAACCCTTTTCTGAAATCCGATGTCCCAAAACAATTCCTCTTGCTGCCATAAATTGATATTTTTCCCAATTAAGGACCAAATTAGTTTCTTCACAGCATTTTAGAACTTTAGATAGATGTTCTAAACATGATTCAAATGAAATTCCACACTGAAAAGTCATCCATAAATACTTCAATCCCTTTTTCAATTAAATCACAAAAAATAGCCATCATACATCTCTAAAATGTAGTAGGGGCATGTCGGCATATTTTTAGGTTTGTGTGTTGTATTTGTGAAAAGAGGTCGCCTACAGAAATTGTCGGCGAATTTTTAATTTTAAATTTAATTTAAATATGTATATAGTTTAAAAGATAACATTTGATTTTGAAAGTAATTTTAAAAAATTTTAAGATATGAAATCAAACTGATCTCACATCTCAAATAGTTTATATAAACGAGCACCACACCACAAACCGCGTGTCTATTCCGAAGAATAGGCACACTGTTTGGTGGTGGGGCTCGGTTAAATAAACTAGAAGATTTGTGACATCCGTTTGGTTTGCGAACCAATTTTATAAGCCGACAAGTTCCCCTGCTTAATATGAAAGCATTAAACGGGGTTTATATTACTCGGATTCTTAAAATTCCCTACGAAGGGCAAGCCACTATAGTTAATTACATCTTAAGTGACGGGAATCACCTAAGAAATCTCTCGATAATAATCGGTAGTTACTGCTCTCGAGAATTTTAAAGTTTAAGTTTTCGAGGAATTGAATTTTGGAATTTCAATAGGGAATGGATCGGATTTGGAACATTTTATTTTGGGAATTCAAAGGAAGAAAGGTAGGAGAAATCACGGATCCGAAGCGAACTTCGGTAATTTCCGACTATCCTATTGTTTGGCTTGAATTTAGGTAAGTCCTAATGTTTATTTAATGTTTTGATCTTGCCGATTTTAATTAATTTAGGACTTATATTCGTATGATGTGATCACACAAATAGCCTCGAAGATTTGAGGGTTTATGTCGTATCGAAATACTACCTCGGAATCCTAAGACCGGTTAGGGTTTAATTTGCAATGCAAATGCCTAACAAAAGGTTGAGGATTTATGTTGCACTAAGAAAACTACCTCGAAGTCCTATGGTTTAGTTATTTAATTCTAAGAAAGGTTTTGCTGAAGTAGATTTCAGTTTTGCTGACGACGATGGCCGTGCTGCCCACCATGCTCCGAGCTCCTTGTTGTTGCAGATGGTTTAGTTTTAGAAATCATAAATCAAGAGATGAGAGAAGTGTTCTGGTTTAGAGAAGATCTTAGTTTCCAAGTGTTTTTTATGTTTTAATAAAACAAATCTTAAAGTTGATTATAACAACACCGGTTAAGATCCCACGGTTCCATCCTTCCGACATCGTTATTTTTATCGGATTCACTTAGTCCAGATGAATTTGCTAAACTCAACTAAATGAGTTCCACACTTTAATTTAGACCGTGGGAAATCCCGTTAGCAACACGTAGGTTACATCATCCGAGGTATACCCGATCATCCAACAAGACGTTTTGATTTAGTTGTAGTTGTAGTTTTGTTGTTCTGTTTATGATTAAATTTTGAGTTGTTTTATATTTTGAAATGTTGTGGCGGTGAATTTTATCTTGTAATGACTTTTAATTTAGTTTTGGTTTCAATTTAGGGACTATCCTAAAGGTTTTGATTTTCATGCAACAGTTGTTTATCATGCAAGAAAAGTAAGTGCGATGCGATTAAGTAAATTGCAATAAAGTAAATTGCAATAAAACAAAAGCGTACCTGGAGGGTCTTCCCGTCATCCCAAACTGCACTTAAAACACATATCAGAGCATTTAAGTATTCCAACAAGTACCTAGGTAAAGCTAAGAGAAAGGTTTTGGTTGTCTACCAAAGTCCTCATCCTATAGCTAGTCCTCTCCTATGACGTCTACGTTCTTGTGTTTTTGGTTTAAGGACGATTTTCTTCATCAAAGAACAATTAAGTTCAATTGTTCTTATAAATATCCTATCATATTGAGGAAGTGCTTAAGACGAGTCTTAAACATCTTTTCAATACCTCTAGGATTGTTTTAAGTCCAAGAGAATTTAATTATACAAGTGAATTAATCATGTAGGAGTTTAAGTTTTGTCACCTTGCTCAGTGAATTAGGACATTTGAATATCCTATAAGTGAAGTAACACTTCATTTAATACTCTATTTAGGAGTTATGACAACAAGAGCTTTTCAGGGCAAATTAATGTTCAAGTGATTTGTGATTTAATTTAATTTCAATTAATGAGTTTAAGTTTGGAATAGTGTTCAAGTTGTTTTAGATTTATTTTGAATTCTTTATGTCTTAGGTGATGTTATATTTAATTCAATTTAATTTAATTTTAATTTAATTTAATTTTGTTTAGTTTTAATTTTAATTTAATTTTATTTTTTTTAATTTAATTTTAATTTTATTTTAACTTGAGTTTATTTTTTATTTAATTTAATTTAATTTAGTTTAGTTTACTATGTTTTAATTTGACTTAATTTAATTTAATTTTAATTTAATTTAATTTAATTTAAATTTTAATTTAATTTAATTTTAATTTAATTTAAATTTTAATTTAATTTAATTTTAATTTTAATTTAATTTAAATTTTAATTTAATTTAATTTTAATTTTAATTTAATATTTTATTATTTTTTTATGCTTTAAGGATGATTTAATTTAATTTAATTGAAACTTTAGAAGGATTTAATTTAAATGTTTTAACTTTAATTTAATTTAATGATTAAGTCTTTTAGCATCTTAAATCTTGAATTTGGATTATCATTTTAATTAGGAATTAAATATTATTGAGGTGATTAATTTAGGGATTCTTAAATTAAAAAACAAATCTCTTCCTAATAATATCCCTATTTTAATAATACCAATTTTTCATTATTCTTCCAAATTTAATTAATTATTTAATTAAGGTTTATTTTAATTATTTTCAAATTGTTTGGTAGGTTTCTATCCTTTAACTACCTAAGTTTCAAACATCAAAAATCAACTTAGTATCAAATATTTTACCCACCCCTTTTAATTAAACCTAAAATTTTTAATTATGGGTTAAAATTTTAATTACCATTTTGCCCTTTAAACTTACTAATTCCATAACTCACTAAATTGAGCTTAAATGAATTTGAAATTTTTATGTGACTTCACTCATATATCAATCAAGACATTAGAGGAGAAAATGTGATTTTTCTGTATTTAATTTATTTATGTAATTATTTTTGGTGGAAAATAGGGATTTTCAAGGAAAATTCAATAACATGACCAAGTGAAAGTTTCTGTCCTTAAGAAAATTATGGGACATTTCTAATGACCAGAGGACTACTTGGACCAATTTTGGTGATTTTTTGAATTATATTTTCTTTATTATAATTATTTTGAGTTTTGGAGTATTAATTAATTTAAAAATAAAATAAAGGTTGAAAAATGAATTTTATATTTTTCAAAAATCTCTCTGATATCAAGGAAACCAGAGAACCAATTTTTATAATTTTCTTATTTTTTCTTTAATTTATTAGAATTATTTTAGTGGAAATGCTAGAAAATACATTTTTAATTTTAAAATTACCTTAGGGCTTTAAAATTTAATATCTCATCATAGAGACTTAAGAAAAATATGGGGTTTGTTCCTAAGTGATTAAAATTAAAAATGTGACATTTTGGTGAATTTTATTATTTTTGTGATTTTTATTATTTTTTAATTATTAAAAATATTAAAATAATGCAAAAAATCAACTTTTTTAGAAAATTACAATTTTAATTTTTTTAAATTTCCCTGATATCAGAGAGGCTCCAAAACCAATTTGGTGAATTTTTGAAAAGTATTTTGAAAGTTATGAATTTTTGAAGTTTAATTTTGGCTAAATGGCTTAATCAACCTATTTGATAGGGCTAACCAAGTCCAATTGACTTCAAACTTTTATGGTGGGTTCCTCTGATCCTAAAGGTTAGTGGAGAATTGATTTCAAGTCAATTTGATGTATGATTAGCTCTAATTAATTAATGCTCCATTTTGGGTGTTTAAGCCAATTAGGGTTATTCCAAGTGAGTTAACTCAAAACCTATTTTCTCTAGGGTCCTCTGGTCATAAGAAACATCACCAAATTTTTCTAGAATTTATTTCATAATATACTAATTATTGGAATTAAAATACCCAGAATAGTGACCTAGAATTGAAAAATCAATAACTCTTCATAGGGATGGCCTCTGACTTTGGAAAATTCAGGGAATGTCCCCAAATTCAGAGGCTTCAAAAGCCCTATGGCCTCATGCCATGGTGAATTGTATACATGCATGGAGAATTGAAAATGTGCGAGAGAGTAAATAAATTATTAAAAATCAAATATTCAATGAAATTAAATGATTTCTTTTCCACATTATTCTCCTCTGTTCACTGAGCAAGAGGGTATTTTTATTTTATTTTTAGGATTTTTATACACAAAGTTATGAATTTTCTAAGTTCTGGTAATTAAATAAATAAGAAAAATCCATGCGGCGCCACGCCATCCTCGGCAGCTCCGAAGGGCCACGCGGCGCGCTCTGATTCGGCGTCGCCATCTGACTCAGTGCTCCAGGGGCCCGCGGTTCATGTACCATCGCTCTGTCCGGCTCGATCCCGACCGTCCACTCGATACACGCTCGATCCGACGGCTCCCAGTCATCGTCTACGACTGGTGTGCACCCGTGACCGTCAACCTTCTAACCCTAATTTCTCACTCGATTCTCAACAGATTTTTGTGTTCTTATGCTCTATGGATTCTTCTTGAAGAGACGAACACATCCATACGGTAAACATGCATTGAAATTGATTCAAATTAAATGGAGAATCTCTGTAAGCTCGGAAGAAGAGTGAGTCCATACCTTTGCTCAGAGTAGTGAAGCTCACCTTCGATTGGGTCCAAGCAAGCTCCAGATGAAGTCCCTTGGCCTGGTGAATTGTCTAGGTATGATTTCGACCACAGCCGATTACAAAGCTTGGAGTCTGGAACATATGGGTGGCCTGGAGAGGGGGCTTTCACTGGGGAACTCCTTCTCTTGTTCTTGTGCAGGTGTGGGTGAGTTTAATTTGACTTTGGTGGAGGATTTGGGAGTGTCCTGTTCTGGCCTGAGAATTGAGCTCCAAAATTGAGCTCAATTAATGGGGATTAGGGCAAGAGAACAGTGGGGATCAAATGCTCTAAGTGTGGGGGAGAGTCTGGAGTGATTTTGGCAGAGTTTCCTTAAGGTTGGTTCAGCACCTCTCATGGCTGAGAGAAGGTGGTGTTTAAATAGGAGAGGGTGAAGGGCCTCCCAGGGGGGTTTAAGGCTTGGGATCAGCTGCTCCATGCAAGAGAAGAACATCCATGGTGTTCAATTGAGCTGGGACACTTCAGCAAGGGAGAATTGAAAATTTTGGCTCCTCCCAAGGTCTCGGCCATGGTGTTTTCCGGCGATCCAGGCGGCTGGCCGGCAGGTATGTGTCACCCTCGAGTCCAGTGGGTCGGGGTCGGAGGTTTGTGCGAGCAATTGAGCTTTGCCATGTGTAAAGTGTTTGAATCAAAGTAGAATGGGGTAAGGGTGTATTTTGGCTAAGTTTGGTCAAATACATGGATTAGGCTAGGTGCACCTTCCCATGGCTAGTTTGTGCTGAAGATAAAGTGGTTTAGGTCAGCTTAATTAGTGGGGAAGGGTCACCATCTAAGTACAATTAAGTTTAAGCAAGGTTTAGTGGAGTCATGGAAGTGGCTAATCCCCTTAAGTGAATATGGAAAGGGCCTCCTCCTCTTGCCATCTTGGGTATGGTGAGGTGGAAAGTAGATCCCATGGCTCTCATGTGGCTCATGCATGGCTTCATGGCTCATCTTTGGCTTGGGAAAAGTTAAGTCAACTTTCATGAGGACGGGTTTTGTGATTTTTGGCATTTTGGTGAGAATTATCATGTGGCTAGAATTGGAATGGTTTGATGATAAATTAGAACTTTAGAAATGATTTTAAGTTGAATGTAGGATGAGGGAGAGTGTCATATGGACTTTGGGCTTTTGAATTTGTCTTGGATGGGCTTTTTAGAAAGGTTTAAGAAAGTGGGCCTTGGGCTTTATGGATGGGAATTTTTGTAAAAGGCTGGGGCAAATAATTATTGGGTTTGCTTTAGGGATGTGTCATGAGTAATTTGAAATAAATTTGAGGTGGTTTGGGCTTGAATTGGGTTGAATTTGGGTTCATTTGGTACATGGGCCAATGTAGGTCAAATTGGGCTAATTTCGGCCAATGTTGGGCTAGGGTTGAAATTGATGTAAAATTAATGTTGGGAAATGTTTATGGGAGTGTTTCAAAGAGGTTTCAACTTTTTTTGGGGTTGGATTTTGGGGTTTGGGTCTATTTGGGTTAAGTTTGGGTTTAGGCCCATTTAAGGAATTTTGGGTTTGGGTTGAAATTGAGTAAGGTTTGGGTCCAAATTTTGGGCAAATCATGTTAGTGTTTTGTTTGTGGGGATGCTAGGAAGGTTTTAGAAAAGATTTGGGTCAAATTGGGATTTAATTGGGTTAGTTTGGGCTAAGTTTGGGTCATGGGTCCAAATTGGGCTTTAAGGTCAAAAGTGAAATTGGATTCAAATGCCAATCAATTGGGCTTGGATTTGGTCTAGATTGATATTGGGGATATTGAATTGAAGTTTAGAATAGAATTGGACCAAAATTGAGGTCAATTGGGGTGATTTGGTTTGACATTGGGTTCATTTGGGTTTAAAATGGGCTAAACTGGGGGTTTTGGTAAAAGTGGGGTAAATTGACATAATTGGCCCATGGTATAGGTTGACAAAATGCAATTGGGAATATTTGGGATTTTCTGGAATTTTCTGGGATTTTTCTGAATTTTTGGATTTTTGGGTCAAGAGGGGCATTTTGGGTATTTGGAGGGTATTGGGGGTATGTTTGGAATTTTTTGGTATATTTGGCTATGGATTATCAATTTGAGTGATGTGGGAATGTTTGGGATTGGTTTTGAGGAATTTTGGGTGATTTGGAGATTTTTGGAAAATTTGGGTAATTTCAAGGGTTTTGGGTAGGCTAGGCGGGTCTGGGGTCCCGGGGGTCAAAAATTGAAAATTTGGAAAATTGAAGATTAGGTAAATGTAAGTGGAATGAAATCATTTTGGTTGAGCCATGAAGCCATATCAAGCCCACATGAGCCATGAAGGGACTCGTTAGAGGCATTCACTATGTTGTTCCTAACCCTCTTAGCGAGGGCTTAGGGGTTAAGGACCATCCATGTGAATCACCTTCATGAGTCGGGAGGTCAAGTTGGGTATGGGTGTGGTTTTAGGAGGTGTCCGAAAGTGTAGTGTATAAGTGTAGTGTGTGTGTAGGTCAGCCCTTCACCGCACTCAGAGCCACCCGAAGGCGATCCTAAGGCCAAAGAGTCCTATAGGAACTCATCTTTTAAACATCCACATTTGATTTCAACCCTCTAGGTGATTAGGGGTCTACAATCAAGTTTGTGGAGTTTGCAGGGAGTTAAGAAGTGGTTTGAATTTCTAAGTGGTGGGTCCCAATTCTAATTCTCTAGGATAGTCAAAGGAAAAGCCTAAGGCTAGATCCTAAGTACTAAAAAAAGGAAGAGAAGACCTCATCAAAAATGAGGTCAACAGGGCATTACATAAACCAAAGGGCATTCTTCTAAAAGCAAACATACCATAAGGACTGGTAAAAGTAGTTTTCTCTTGATCCTCAGGAGCAATTTGAATTTGGTGGTAACCAGTATATCCATCCGTAAAACTAAAGTATTTATGCCCAACTAGCTTATCCAACATTTGATCTAGAAAAGGGAGTGGAAAATGATCTTTTCTTGTAGCATGGTTTAATTTTCTATAATCAATGCATATTCACCACCCTGTAACTTGTCTTATTGGTATCATTTCATTTTTTTCATTAACAGTCACAGTTACTCCTCCTTTCTTAGGAACACAGTGAATAGGACTAACCCATGCACTATCTGAAATAGGGTAGATAATTCCAGCATCCAACCATTTTAAAATTTCTTTCTTAACAACGTCTTTCATGATAGGATTTAATCTCCTTTGGGGATCAGCCCACGGTTTGCAATTATCTTCCATAAGAATTCTGTGCATACAAATTGAAGGAGTGATTCCTTTAATATCCGCAATTGTCCATCCAAAGGCTTTCTTGTGCTTCTTCAAAATTTCAAGCAAACTCTCTTCTTCTTTTTCAGTTAATTGAGACGAAATTATAACTGGCAAGGTTGAGGATTCACCTAGAAAAACATACTTCAAATGATCAGGAAGCATTTTAGCTCAAGTTCAGGAGGTTTTTCAATTGATGGACCATAAGATTCATATTTTTTAGTCATATCCAACAATTCAAAACTTTCATGAACAAACATTAAATCTTCCTCTTGAAAATCTTCAAAATCAAATAACTCCTCTTCTTGCTTATATTCCAATTCTTCTCTTTAAGCTTTCTCTTCATAAGTTGATTTGAAATGACATTCACTTAAATATTCAACAACATCCATCCTATAACACTCATCTTCTTTACCTCTAGCAGGATATTTCATCAATTTTGAAATATTAAATGTAACAGTCTAATCATTAACCCTCATCGTTAATTCCCCTTTTTGCCCATCTATCATGGCTCTGCCTGTAGCTAGAAAAGGTCTCCCCAAAATTATGGGTATCTCTTTATTATCCTCCATATCTAACACAATGAAATCCACAGGAAAAATAAATTGATCCATTTTTACCAAAACATCTTCTATAACTCCTTTAGGATATGTGATCGAACGATCTGCTAATTGCAGAGTTACAGTAGTTGGGGTTATTTCTCCTAGTCCCAGTCTTTTGAATATTGATAGAGACAAGAGTTAATGCTTGCACCCAAATCATATAAAGCTTTTCCACAAAATCTTTCTCTGATTGCACATGGAATTGTGAAACTACCAGGATCTTTAAGTTTTTCAGGAAGCTTTTTTCTGATTTATCGCACTGCACTCATCACTTAGTGCAATAGTCTCATTTTCTTCAAACTTCCTCTTTTTATTCTGAATATCCTTCATAAATTTCTCATAGCTTGAAATTTGTTCTAGGGCTTCAACAAATGGAATATTAATGGTAAGCTTCTATAATATCTCCAAGAATTTTGAAAATTGCTTATCCAACTTTTGTTGACGAAGTCTCTGAGGAGATGGAGGTGGTGATTTTTCTAAATCAACCTTAGGTTGAGAAATAGGTCTTTCAAAACCTTTTGGAGCTTCCTCTTTAGGTCTTTTAGTCTCTTCTTTTTCTACTTCAGTTTCTTTTTGAACTCTACCTTCTAATTCTTTTCCACTTCTCAGTTGAATTGCTTTTACTTGTTCTTTATTCATTTCTCTTGGATTCATTTCAGTATTACTTAGAAGCATTCCTTGGGATCTATTACTTAAGGCATTTGCAATTTGTCCCAATTGATTTTCAATATTTCTGATGGTTGCTCCTTGAATTTGTAATTGATTTCCCATATGTGATACTACTTCTTCCATAAACAACTTTCTTCTCTTTATTTTATAAAGCATTGTTATAATTAGAAGGATAAGTTAATCTATTATTATTACCTTAGTTGTTCCAATTCCCCAATGGGTTTACTTGGGTGTTCCCCCATTGTTGATTAACACCACCCTGATTATTGTTATTTTAGTTAAAATTTGGATGATTCTTCTAACCTGGGTTATAATAATTGGAATATGGGTTGCTAGGTTTGATTATAACATTCACAGTTTCTGGTGATAAATAAGAATCAACCATTTGGCCTAATGAATTTTCTTCAATCATGAGATTTGGCTGAGAAAAATTCATCCCAAATTGGTCTATCTTCCTTGATACAACAACAACTTGATTTGCTAACATTGTAAAAGCATCATTTTCATAAACACTGGCTACCTTTTTAGGATTTAACCTTTCATAAGGCCATTGAAAATTATTAGTAGCCATTTCTTCAATTAAAGCATAAGCATCAGAAAATGTTTTAGACATTAATGATCCACCAGCAGCAGCATCGATGATTGATCTAAAAGATCCAACTAATCCATTATAAAAAGTTTGAATTATTAACCAATCTGGTATCGCATGATGTGGACATTTCCTGAGGAGATCTTTGTTGACCTCATTTTTGGTGAGGTATTCTCTCTCCTTAGTGCATAAGATCTAGCCATAGGTTTTCCCTTTGACTATCCTAGAGGACTAGAAATGGAACCCACCACCACTTAGAAATTAAAACCACTTCTTGACTCCCTTCAAACCCCACAAGTTTGATGTTGACCTCATTTTTGATGAGGTCTTCTCTTCTTTTTTTAGTACTTAGGATCCAGCCTTAGGCTTTTCCTTTGACTATCCTAGAGGATTAGAATCGGGACCCACCACTTAGAAATTCAAACCACTTCTTAACTCCCTGCAAACTCCACAAACTTGATTGTAGACCCCTAATCACCTAGAGGGTTGAAATCAAATGTGGAAGTTTAAAGGATGAGTTCCTATAGGACTCTTTGGCCTTAGGACTGCCCTGGGTGGCCTAGTCTGGTGAAGGGCTGACTTACACACACTACACCTATACACTACACTTTCACACACCTCCTAAAACCACACCCATACCCAACTTGACCTCCTGACTCATGAAGGTGATCCACATGGATGGTCCTTAACCCCTAAGCCCTTGGCTAAGAGGGTTAGGAACAACATAGTGAATGCCTCAAATGAGTCCCTTCATGGCTCATCTAGGCTTGATATGGCTTCATGGCTCAACCCAAAATGATTTCATTCCACTTACATTTACCCAATCTTCAATTTTCCAAATTTTCAATTTTTGACCCAGGGACCCTACACCTACCAAACCTACTAAAAGCCCTTAGAATTGCCCAAATCCTCCAAAATTTCCAAATCACCCAAAAATTTCCCAAAATTAACCTTGAACACTTCCTCACCAATCAAATTGATCATCCATAGCCAAAAATAGCAAAAATTCAAAAAATACCCCCTCAATACCCTCCAAATACCCAAAATGCCCCTCTTGACCAAAAAATCCAAAAATTCAGAAAATTCCCAGAAAATTTCAAAAAATCCAAAATATTCCCTATTTCATTTTATTCAACTAAACCATGGGCTAATTTTGTCAATTTACCCCACTTTTGTCAAAATCCCCAATTTGACCCATTTTTAACCCAAAGTGAACCCAATGTCAAACCAAACCTACCCAATTGACCCAAATTCTGGTCCAATTCAATTCTAAACTTCAATTCAACATCCCCAACACCAATCTAGACCAAATCCAAGCCCAATTTGATTGGCATTTGAATCCAATTTCACTTTTGACCTTAAAGCCCAATTTGGACCCATGACCCAAACTTAGCCCAAACTAACCCAATTCAACTCCAATTAACCCCAAATATTTTCTAAACCTTCCCTAACATCCCCACAAACAAAAAACTAACATAATTTGCCCAAAATTTGGACCCAAACCCCACTCAAATTCAACCCAAAACCAAAAAGCCCAATTTTGACCTAAACCCAAACTTAACCCAAATAGACCCAAACCCCAAAATCCAACCCCAAAAAAAGTTGAAACCTCTTTGAAACACTCCCATAAACATTTCCCAACATTAATTTTACATCAACTTCAACCCTAACCCAACATTGGCCCAAATTAGCCCAATTTGACCTACATTGGCCCTTTACCAAATGAACCCAAATCCAACCCAATTCAAACCCAAACCACTCCAAACTTGTTTCAAATCAATCATGACACATCCTTAGACAAAACTCAACATTTATTTGGCATGGCCCATTGCAAATTTTTCTCTTCAAAAGCCCATTTTCTAACCTAAAAGTCCATTCCCTTAAACCATTTTAAAAGCCCACCTTTACCAAATTTTAAAAAGCCCAAACCCATCCTAAAGCCCACACTACAATCTCATCTCATCCTCACTCAATTAATATCACTCCCTAAGTGCTAAATCCATCATGAAAATTAAACCAAAACGGTATTATGCCAAATCCCATCAAATAACCCCAAAATTTCCAAAAATTCTTAAAACCCTTTTCCATGAAAATTGACCAAACTCTTGGTAAGCCAAATGTAAGCCATGAAGCCACTCTTAAGCCACATGCAAGCCATGTGAGTTGTTCACATGTGACCTTACCACATTGGGCAAAAGGAGGAGATCCTTTCCACACTCCCTTAAGGTGATTAACCATCTCCATGTCTCCCCTAAACCATGTTTAAATCTAATTGTACTTGGATTGTGGCTTGACCCCACTAATCAAGCTGATCCAAATCACTTTCCCTTCAGCCTAAACCAAGCATTGGGTGGTGCACCTAGCCCAAAAGGATGGGTTGACCCATTTAGAGCCAAAATGGCCTCTCCCCCATGCCATTTTAATCCAAGCTCTTTACACATGGCATTGGCCAATTGCCTACACAAAACCCCAGCCCTGACCCACCTGAACTTGAGGGTGACCCTTGCCTACAGGCCAACCGCCTGGATCGCCGGAAAACACCATGGCCGAGACCTTGGGAGGAGCCAAATTTTGGAATTCCACCTTGCTGAGCTGCCTCACTCCAAATGGCCATTGCAGCTGTTCTTCTCCTCACCAGAGCAGCTGATCCCAGTCCCTAACTCCCCCTGGGAGGCCCTCCAACCTCTCCTATTTAAACCCCACCTCATCTCGGCCATGGGAGGTGCTGAACCAAACCTTACTGAAACCCTGCCAAAATTGCTCCAGACCACTCCCCACACTTAGAGCAGTTGATCCCCAGTGACAATTTGTCTTAATCCCCACTAACAGAGCCCAATTTCTCAGCCAAAATTCCACCCAAAACCAGGACATCTCCCAATTCTCCACCAAATTCAAATTAAACTCACCCACACCTACACAAGGTCAAGAGAAGGAGTTCCCAGGTGAAAGTCCCCTCTCCGAGCCACCCATCCGTTTCGGACTCCAAGCTTTGTAATCGGTCGTGGTCGAAATCATACTCGACGATTCACCGGCCCTAAGGGACTTCATCCGGAGCTTGCTTGGACCCAATCAAAGGTGACACAACTCTCGGATCGAAGCTTCACTTCTGCGAGCAACGGTATGGACTCACTCTTCTTCCCGAGCTTACAGAGATTCTCTATTTAATTTGAGTCGATTTCGATACATGTTTACCGTATGGATGTGTTCGTCTCCTCGAGACGAATCCATAGAGCATAAGAACACAAAAATCCGTTGAGAATCGAGTGAGAAATTAGGGTTAGAAGGTTGACGGTCACGGGTGCACACCAGTCGTAGACGATGACTGGGAGCCGTCGGATCGAGCGTGTATCGAGCGGACGGTGTGGATCGAGCCGGACAGCGCGATAGTGCATGAACCGCAGGCCCCTGGAGCGCTGAGTCGGATTGCGGCGCCGAATCTGAAGACGACGCGTGGCCTTTCGTAGCTGCCGAGGATGGCGTGGCGCCGCGTGGATAAGTAGGAAATTAGGGTATTTTTTCATTTATTTAATTCCCTAAACTTCAAAAATGCATAACTTTGTGTAGGAAAATCAGAAAAATAAAATAAAAATACCCTCTTGCTCAGTGAACAGAGGAGAATAATGTGGAAAAGAAATCATGTAATTTCATCAAGTATTTTATTTTTAATTATTTATTTGCTCTCTCGCACTATTTCAATTCTCCATGCATGTATACAATTCACCATGGCATGAGACCATAGGGCTTTGAAGCCTCTGAATTTGGGAACATTCCCTGAATTTTCCAAAGTCAGAGGCCACCCCTATGAAGAGTTATTGATTTTTCAATTCTAGGTCACTATTCTAAGTATTTTAATTCCAATAATTAGCATATAGTGAAATAAATTCTAGGAAAATTTGGTGATGTTTCTTATGACCAGAGGACCCTAGGGAAAATAGTTTTTGAGTTAACTCACTTGTAATAACTTTAATTAGCTTAAACACCCAAAATGGGGCTTTAATTAATTAGAGCTAATCACACATTAAATTGAATTGAAATCAATTCTACACTGACCTTTAGGATCAGAGGAACCCACCATAAAATTTTGAAGTCAATTGGACTTGGTTAGCCCTATCAAATGGGTTGATTAAGCCATTTAGCCAAAATTAAACTTAAAAAATTTATAACTTTCAAAATACTTCTAAAAAATTCATGAAATTGGTTTTGGTGCCTCTCTGATATCAGGGAAATTTAAGAAAATTAAAATTACAATTTTCTAAAAAAGTTGATTTTTTGCATTATTTTAATATTTTTAATAATTAAAAAATAATAAAAAATCACAAAATAATAAAATTCACCAAAATGTCACATTTTGAATTTTAATCACTTAGGAGCAAACCCCATATTTTTCTTAAGTCTCTATGATGAGATATTAAATTTTAAAGCCCTAAGGTAATTTTAAAATTAAAAAAATGTATTTTCTAGCATTTCCACTAAAATAATTCTAATAAATCAAAGAAAAATAAGAAAATTATAAAAATTTGTTCTCTAGTTTCCTTGATATCAGAGAGATTTTTGAAAAATATAAAATTCATTTTTCAACCTTTATTTTATTTTTAAATTAATTAATACTCCAAAACTCAAAATAATTATAATAAAAAGAATATAATTCAAAAAATCACCAAAATCGGTCCAAGGGGTCCTCTGGTCATTAGGAATGTCTCATAATTTTCTTAAGGACAGAAACTTTCCCTTGGTCATATTATTGAATTTTCCTTGAAAATCCCTATTTTCCACCAAAAATAATTACATAAATAAATTAAATACAGAAAAATCACATTTTCTCCTCTAAAGTCTTGATTGATATATGAGTGAAGTCACATAAAAATTTCAAATTCATGTAAGCTCAATTTAGTGAGTTATGAAATTAGTAAGTTTAAAGGGCAAAATGGTAATTAAAATTTTAACCTATAATTAAAAATTTTAGGTTTAATTAAAATGAAAGAGTAAAATATTTGATCCTAATCTAATTTGGATGATTGAAATTTAAATAATTAACGGGTAGAAACCTACCAAATAATTTAAAAATAATTAAAATAAACCTTAATTAAATAATTAATTAAATTTGGAAGAATAATGAAAAATTGGAATTATTAAAATAGGGATATTATTAGGAAGAGATTTGTTCTTTAATTTAAGAATCCCTAAATTAATCACCTCAATAATATTTAATTCCTAATTAAAATGATAATCCAAATTCAAGATTTAAAATGCTAAAAGACTTAATCATTAAATTAAATTAAAGTTAAATTATTTAAATTAAATCCTTTTAAAATTTCAATTAAATTAATAATTTAACAATTAAAATTAAATCATCCTTAAAGCATAAAAAATAAAATATTAAATTTAAAATTAAATTAAAATTTAAATTAAATTAAAATTAAAAATAAAACCAAATTAAAATTTAAATTAAACTAAAATTTAAGCTAAATTAAATTAAATTAAATTAAAATTAAAATTAAATTAAATTAATTTAAATTAAATTAAATCACATTAAATTAAATTAAATTAAATTAAATTAAAACATATTAAATTAAATAAAAAAATATAATAATAATAATATCAAGTTAAAATAAAATTAAAATTAAATTAAATTAAATAAATTGAATTAAAAGTAAAACTAAACCAAATTAAATTAAACTAAAATTAAATTAAAATTAAATTGAATTAAATATAACATAATAAATCTAAAACAACTTGAACACTATTCCAAACTTAAACCCATTAATTAAAATTAAATTAAATCACAAATCACTTGAACATCAATTTGCCCTCAAAAGCTCTTGTTGTCATAACTCCTAAACGGAGTGTTAAGTGAAGTGTTACTTCAATTATAGGTTATTCAAATGTCCTAGTTCACTGAGCAAGATAACAAACTTGAACTCCTGGATGATTAATTCATTTGTATAATTAAATTCTCTTGGACTTAAAACAATCCTAGAGGTATTGAAAAGATGTTTAAGACTCGCCTTAAGCACTTCCACAATATGATATGATATCTATAAGAACAATTGAACTTAATTGTTCTTTGATGTAGAAAATCATCCTTAAACCAAAACACAAGAACCTAGACGTCATAGGAGGTGACTAGCTATAGGAATAGGACCTTGGTAGAAAACCATAACCCTTCCCTTAGCTTTACCTAGGAACTTGCTTTAAATGCTTAAATATTCTAAATTGTGTTTAAGTGCAGCTTGGGATGACGGGAAGACCCTTCAGGTACGCTTTTATTTTATTACAATTTACTTAATCGCATTGCACTTTACTTTTCTTGCATGATAAACAACTGTTGCATGAAAACCAAAACCTTTAGGATAGTCCCTAAACTGAAACCAAAACTAAATTAAAAGTCATTAAAAGATAAAATTCACCGTCACAACATTTCAAAATATAAAAACTCAAAATTTAATCACAAACAGAACAACAAAACTACAACTACAACTAAATTAAAACGTCTTGTTGGATGATCGGGAATACCTCGGATGATGTAACCTACACGTTGCTAACGGGATTTCCCATGGTCTAAATGAAAGTGTGGAACTCATTTAGTTGAGTTTAGCAAATTCATCTGGACTAAGTGAATCCGATAAAAATAACGATGCCGGAAAGATGGAACCGTGGGATCTTAACCGGTGTTGTTATAATCAACTTTAAGATTTGTTTTAATTAAAACATAAAAACACTTGGAAACTAAGACCTTCTCTAAACCGAACACTTCTCTCATCTCCCGATTTATGACTTCTAAAACTAAACCTCTGCAACAACAAGGAGCTCGGAGCATGGTGGGCAGCACGGCCATCGTCATCAGCAAAACCTGTGTCGACATCAGCAAAACCATTCCTTAGTTTAAATAACAAGCCATAGGACTTCGAGGTAGTCCGCCTAGCGCGACATAAATCCTCACTTGTTCTTTTAGGCCTTTGTACAGCCTTGCTGTGCAATATAAGCCCTAACTCGCTTTAGGAACCGAGGTCGTCATCCGATACGATGTAAATCCTCCTACCTTTCAGGTTATTTGTATAATCAGGTGGTTATGTAAATGTAATTCCTATAATTAATTGGCAGGATTGAAACTTAAATAAATTCACTTCCTAAATTCAAGCCAAACAATAGGATAGTCGGGAAATTACCGAAGTTCGCTTCGAATCTGTGATTTCTCCTACCTTTCTTCCTTTGAATTTTTAAAATAAAATGTTCCAAATTTGATCCATTCATTATTGAAATTCCAAAATTCAATCCCTTGAAACCTTAAACTTTGAAATTCTTGAGAGCAAAACCACTGATCATTATCGAGAGTTTTCTTAAATGATTCCCATCATTTAAGATGTAATTAACTATAGGGGCTTGCCCTTATAGGGAACTTTAAGAACCCGAGTAATATAAACCACCGCTGAATTCATTTATATTAAGCAGGGGAACTCGTCGGCTTATAAAATTGGTTCACAGACCAAAAGGATGTCACAAATCTCCTAGTTTATTTAATCGAGACTCATCATCAAGCAGTGTGTCTATTCTTCGGGATAGATACATGGTTTGTGGTGCGGTGCTCATTTGTATAAACTATTTGGGATGTGAGATCGGTTTGATTTCATATCTTAAAACTTTTAAACTTAAAATTACTTTCAAAAATCAAATTTTATCTTTTAAACTATATATATATTTAAATTAAATTTAAAATATGAAAATATGCCGACAATTGATTGTAAACCCCTAAACCACTTGGAGGGTTAAGATCAAATGTGGAGGTTTAAAGGATGAGTTTCCTCTAGGACTCTTTGGCCTTATGATTACCCTAGGTGGTCTGGTCCTGGTGAGGGTAAGCTTGCACACACCACTCTCTCACACACATTCCAAAATCATAAAACCACCCTTACCCAACTTGGCTTCCCGACTCATGTATGAAACTCATATGGATGGACCTTGACTCCTAAGCCCCTGGCTAAGAGGGTTAGGAACAACATATTGAGTGCCTAAAATGAGTCCTTTCATGGCTCTTGTGAGCTTAATAAGGCTTCATGGCTCAACCAAAATGTTCCCATTTTACTCACACCTAATTAATATTCATTTTCCCCAAATTTCAATTTTTGCCCCCCCTCCCCCCCGGGGTCCTAAACCCACCAAGCCTACCAAATGCCCTTGAAATTGCACAAAATTTGCAAAATTGTCTAAATTACCCAAAATTCCTCAAAATCAGTCCTAAACATTTCCCACTAGTCAAATTGATCATTCTTGGTTAAATATACCAAAATTTTCAAAATACCCCCCAATACCCTCCAAATATCCAAAATACCCTTTTAACCCAAAAATTCCAAAAATTCAAAAAATTCCCAAAAAATTTTAAAAAATCCCAAATATTCCCAATTTCATTTTTTTCAACTACACCATAGGCCAATTTTACCAATTTATCCCACTTTTACCAAAACCCCCAATTTAACCTATTTTTAACCTAAGAGAGCCCAATGTCCAACCAAACCACTCCAATTGACCTCAATTTTGATCCAATTAAATCCTAAACTTCAATTTAAACCAAATCCAAACTCAATTTTATCAACATGTGGATACAATTTCAATTTGAAGCTTAAAGCCCAATTTTGGCCCATGACCTAAACTTAGCCCAAACCAACCCAACTTAACTCCAATTAGCCCCAAATCTTTTCTAAAACCTTCCTAATATCCCCAAAAACAAAACAATAACATGGTTTATCCCAAATTTGAAACCAAACTCCACCCAAGCCTAACCCAAACTAAAAAATCCCCAATTTAGCCTAAATCAATCATGAACCCAAATGGGCCTAAATCCCAAGATCAAAACCCAACCAAAGTTGAAAAACTCTTTATCACACCCCCATAAACCTTTCTCAATATTAATTTTACATCAAAACCAACACTAGCCCATCCTTAGCCCAAGTTAGCCCAATTTGACTCACTTTGGCCCCATTACCAAAAAGACCCAAATTAAATCTAATTCAACTCAAAATCACCCCAAACTTATTCCAAATCACTCATGACACATTCCTAAACCAATTGCAACATTTATTTGACACAACCCTTCACCAAATTTTCATCCATCAATTTGTTTTAAAAACCTAAAAGCCCACTTTCCAAAAGCATTTTAAAAGCCCATCTTCACCAAGTTTCAAAAGCCCAAAATCCACCCTAAAGCCCACATGACAATTTTCCCATCATCAACCATTTGATAAAACCATTCCCTAAGTTCCAATTAATCATCAAATTATTCTAAATCAAGACACATGCCAATCTCCCCTAAATTCATCAAAAATGCCAAAACCCATTTTTATGAAAATAAGCCAACCTTTTCCCAAGCCATGTGCAAGCCAAATGAAACGTTTCACAAGCCATATGAAGCCATGAGAGCCTTGACACCTCACCAAGCCATTAATGGCAAGAAGACGGGTTCTTTCTTAAACCTTCACTAAACCTTTTTAACCCCATTTATGCTACAATCTAAACCAAGCTTAGCCACCTCACCAAGGATAGAGACCTCACCACCTTCTCTCAGCCGAGCCAAATGATTCCTTTCAGCCCAAAATCGGGCCTTGGTGGGTGCACTAAGCCCATTTCCATGGGTTGACCAAATCAAGCTCAAAATAGCCCCTCCCCCTTTCCATTTTAATCAAACCACTTTACACATGGCCAAAGCCAATTGAACTCACAAACATCAAGCCCTGCCTCACTGACCCTGAGGGTGACCTGACCCTATCGAGAGCTCCATGTGAGCCAAAAGTTCAAATTCTTCGTTGCTGAGTTGTCCCAACTCAATTGGACTCCATGAATGTTCTTCCCTTGCATAGAGCAGCTGATACCAAGACCTTACTCCCCCTGGGAAGCCCTCCAACCATGTCTATTTAAACACCACCACCTCTAGACCAAAGAAGGTGCTGAACCAAACCATACCAAAACTCTGCCAAAATCATTCCAGACCCTTCTCCTAGCATAGAGCAATTGATCCCCACTGAAATACAACCCTAATTTCCCCTCCGTGAGCTCAATTTCTGAGTTCAATTTCAAGCCTAAAACTAGGACACTTCACCACAGTGAGCCAATCCCCAAACTGATTGACTCTCCACCTTCACCAGACCAAGAGAAGAAGTTCCCCAGCAAAAGTCCCCTCTCCAGGCCAGCCATTCTCTCTATCGACCAAGCTTTGAAATCGGGCTTGGTGGAAATCGGGTCTAGCGATTCACCGCAGCTAGAGACTTAATATGGAGCTTCTTTGGGTTCAATCAAAGGTGCCACAACTCTCTGATTGAAGCTTCACTTCACAGAGCAAAGGTATGGGTCTCTTCTTCCTCCCGAGCTTCTGTGAATTCTCCATTTTTTTGGCTCAATTTCATAGCATGTTAGCCATATAGATGTGTGTGTCTTGTTGAGACGAATCCATAGAGCATAAGAACATGAAATTTGGTGGAGAAATGAGGGAGATCTTAAGGTTTTAGTGTGGACAGCTGTCGGGTTAGGGCGCCCGGGGACGATGAACGGATGCCGTCCATTTGCGCGTGTATCGAATGAACGACCCAGATGACGTCGAACCAGGAAACGAGACTTGAACCTCGGGCCGCATGGCGCTGAGTCAGATGGCGGCGCCGAATGGGAATGCGCCATGTGGAGCTTCGGAGCTGCCGAGGTTGACGCGGCGCTGACTGGTTTAAATAGAAAAATAGAGTATTTTTTATTTATTTAAATACCAGAAACTTCAAAAATTCATATCTTTGTGTAGAAAAATAAAAAAAATAAAATAAAAATACCCTCTTGCTCAGTAAAAGAGGAGAACAATGTGGAAAAAGAATTAAGTTATTTTGATGAGTATTTTATTTTTAATTAATTATTTACTGATTTCAGTATTTTAATTCTCCATGCATGCATACAATTTACCATGGCATGAGACCATAGGGCTTTTCTATCCTCTGTTCTTGGGAAACTTCCCTGAATTTTCCAAGGCCAGAGGCCATCTCTATGGCAAGTTACTGATTTTCCAAGTTTATGTGTTTGTTTTAATGTTTTAATTTTATTAATTAGCATGTTGCTTAGAAAATTCTAGGAAAATTAGGGGGAGTATCTTAGGACCAGAGGACCCTAGGAAAATTATGGTTTGGTTTAATTCCTTAAGAATAACCTTAATTAGCCTAAACACCTAAAATTGAATTCTAATTAATTAGGAGTAACCACACATCAAAATCACTTAAAATTAATACTACACTGTCATTTAGGATACAGAGAACCTCACATAAAAATTTGAAGTCAATTGGAAGTAATTTAACCCACTAAATGGATCATTTGGGTTGCATGACCATTTTTAAACTTAAAAAATTCATAAAACCTAAAATACACTTAAAAAATTCACCAAAATGGTTTTTCGGGCTCTCTGATAATAGAGGAGTTTAAGAGAATTAAAATTGGAATTTTCTAAAAATTTTTATTTTTAATCATATTTTTAATATTTTAATAATTAAAAAATAATAAAAATCACAAAAATATAAAAAATTATAAAAATGTCATATTTTGCTTCCTAATCACTTAGGAACAAACCAAATATTTTTCCCAAGTCTCTAGGTTAAGAAATTAAATTTTAAAGGCTTAAGACAATTTTTAAATATTAAAAAAATGAATTTCCAACATTTTTACTAAATTAATTCTAATAAATCAAAGAAAATCAGAAAATTATAAAATTTATTTCTTTGAGTTCCTTGGAGTCAAAGAGATTTATGAAAAATATAAAATTCATTTTCCAACTTTAATTTTATTTTATAATTAATTAATACCCCAAAACTCAAAATAATTATAAGAAATAAAATATAATACAAAAAATCACCAAAATTAGTCTAAGTGATCCTCTAGTTAGTAGGGACGTCCCATAATTTTCCTAAGGACAAAAACCTCACCTTGGTCATGTTGTTGAATTTTCATTGAAAACCTTCATTTTCTCATAAAAATAAATATATAAATTAAATTAAAAACAGAAAAATCACATTTTCTCCTCTAATGTCTTAATTGACATGTGAGTGAAGTGATATAAAAATCTCAAGTTCATTTGAGCTCAATTTAGTGAGTTATGAATTGAATAAGCTTAAAAGGGCATAAAGGTAATTAAGGATTTCAACCCTAATTAATGGTTAGGTCTAATCAAAGGGGAGGGTAAAATATCTAATTTCAAATTTCTCTTGGATGATTGAAACTTAGGGAATAAATGGGTAGAAATCCATTAGTCACTTTGAAAATATCAAAATGGAACTTTAATTAATTAAATCATTTAAATTTTGGGAGGATAATTAAAATTTTGGATTATTAGGGACGTGACTTAAGAAGATACCAATTCTTTAATTTAAAATCTTTAAATGAATCACTTTAATAACATTTCAATTCTTAATTAAACTTAAAATGATAATTGAAATTAATGATTAAAAATAAAACAACCCTTAATTAAATTAAAGCTTAAAACATTAAGTGATTTAATAACCTAATTAAATTAAATTGAGAACATTAAAATTAATTTATCATTTGAAAACAAACCTAAAACAAATTTGAAACATTAAAAATCAATATCAAAACAATTTATAATAAAAATGTATAAAAAATCAAACTAATTAAAGTCAACCTAAAATATTACAATTAATCCAAATAAAGTCATTAAAATTTAATAAAAATAAATAATTTAAACACCTCTTTCAACTTAAACAAATTTAAAACATTAAAACTAATTTGAAATATTAAAATCATTAAAATATAAAGATTTAATTGAATTTAAACAACTTGAACATTATTCCAAACTTAAAATCATTAATTAAAATTTTATAACTAAACCAAATCATTTAAATCATTAATTCCAATTTTCTAATTAAGAATTGTTAAAACCTTCAAAAAATTAATTTGCCCCTCAAGGCTTTCATTATCATAACTCTTAAATAAAGTATTAAGTGAAATGTCACTTCATTCATAAGATAATCAAACACCCTAGTTCACTGAGCAAGAAATAAAACTTAAGTAAATTCTTGGATGATCAATTTACCAATACAATAAAATTCATTTGGACTCAAAATAATCTCAGAAGTATTGAAAAGATATTTAGGATTCGTCCTAAGCACTTTCTCAATATGATGAAATATTTTAGAAGAACAACTGAATTTAATTGTTCTTTGGTGAAGAAAATCATCCTTAACAAAACATAAGAACCTAGACGTCATAGGAATTGACTAGCTATTGGATAGGATTTTGGTAGATAACCAAAGCCTTCCCTTAGCTTTACCTAGGTGTTTTCTTGCAATTATACAAATGCTTTAACATGTATTTTAAGTGCAGAAGAAAATAAATAGGAATGCTTACCAGGTACGCTTTTATTTCATTGCAATTTATTTACTCACATCGTACTTTACTTCTCTTGCATGATAAACAAGAATGTCACCCTGCATGAAAACTGAAACTTTAGGATAGTCACAAAACTGAAACCCAAAACTAAATTAAAAGTCACAACAAGATAAAATTCACCGCTACAATATTCAAAATATAAAACAACTCAAAATTTAATCACAAACAGAACAACAAAACTACAACTACAACTAAATTAAAACGTCTCGTTGGATGATCGGGAATACCTCGAATGATGCAACCCACGTGTTGCTAACGGGATTTCCCACAGTCTAAATGAAAGTGTGGAACTCATTCAGTTGAGTTTAGCAAATTAATCTGGACTAAGTGAATCCGATGAAAATAATAGTGCCGGGATGACGGAACCGTGGGATCTTAATCGGTTTGGTATAACCAACTTTAAGATTTATTTTAATTAAAACATTAAAAACATTTGGACCTTAAGACTTTTCTAAACCAAAACACTCCTCTCATCTCCTGATTTCACTTTCTAAAACTAAACCTCTGCAACAATACAGAGCTTGGAGCATAGTGGGCAGCACGGCCATCGTCGTCAGCAAAACTGGAATCTACATCAACAAAACCTTTCCTAATTTTTAATAACAAGCCATAGGATTTCGAGGTAGCTTGCCTAGTAAAACATAGATCCTCAACTTTTTGTTAGGCATTTGCACAATTGTGTTATGCAAATTAAGTCCTAACTGGTCTTATGACTCCGAGGTAGTCATTTGGTACGACCTAAACCCTCACATCTTCGAGGCTATTTGTGTGATCATGTCATACAAATATAAGTTCTAATTAATTAAAATTGGTAGGATTGAAACATTAAATAAACTCTTAAATTGAAGCCAAACAATAGGATAATTTAGGAAGTTGCCAAGATTCTTCTTGAATCCTCAACTTCTCCTACTTCTCTTCCTTTGGACCCCTGAAATTAATTATCCCAAATTTGAGCTAATCCCTTTTGAAATTCCAAAATTCAATCCTTTGAAAACCTTAAACATTGAAATTCTTGAGAGGAAAACCACTTATCATTATCGAGAGTTTTCTTAAGTGATTCCCATCATTTAAGATGTAATTAACTATAGGGGCTTGCCCTTATAGGGAACTTTAAGAACCCGGGTAATATAAACCTTGCATAATTCCTTTATATTAAGCAGGGGAACTTGTCGGCTTATAAAATTGGTTCGCAGACCAAACGGATGTCACAAATCTTCTAGTTTATTTAATCGGGCCCCATCATCAAGCAATGCGTCTATTCTTTGGGATAGATACATGGTTTGTGGTGCGGTGCTCGTTTATATAAACTTTTTGGGATGTGAGATCGGTTTGATTTCATATCTTAAAATTTTCAAACTTAAAATTATTTTCAAAATCAAGTGCTACTTTCCAAATTATTTAAAATTATATATACAATAAATTTAATTTAAAATAAAATGCGCCGACAATTTCTGTAGGCGACCCCCTTTTCAAAACACATAACCTAAAAATATGCCAACAATATTTAAATCTTTCTCATGCTTCATATATTGATTCCCCTTCAAACTGACAAAAAGTTGTTATATCATTTCTCAACTTAGCAGTCTTAGATGGTGGAAAATATTTAGCAAGGAACTTTTGTGACAGTTCACCCCAAGTTCTTATTGATTTAGGTACTAACGAATGTAACCATATTTTAGCTTTATCCCTTAGTGTGAAAGGAATAACTCAAAGTCTAATAGCTTCATCCGAAACACCATCATATTTAAAAGTAGCACACAACTCTAGAAAATTAGCAAGATGCAAATTAGGATCTTCAGTTTTTGCTCCCCCAAACCGATTATTAGACACCATTTGGATAATAGCGAGGTTTAAGCTCAAAAGAATTAGCGACTTACAACGGGGTTTTGAATACTAGTATGAAATTCATCTACTCGTAGGGTTAACATAATCTCTTAAAGGTCTTAATTCTTGATGGATGCCTACATTTTGATTTTGATGATTTGCAATCTCTTAAATATTTTTATCTTTTTCTGTATTTTTAATTTTTTTAATTTTTCTGATAGTTCTTTCTAATTCAGAATCGTAAGACACAAGTCTTTCAGAACC
Organism: Papilionanthe hookeriana x Papilionanthe teres; assembly: GCA_022702705.1. Classification (NCBI taxonomy): domain Eukaryota; kingdom Viridiplantae; phylum Streptophyta; class Magnoliopsida; order Asparagales; family Orchidaceae; genus Papilionanthe; species Papilionanthe hookeriana x Papilionanthe teres. The sequence goes on from CM040421.1 coordinate 6,226,519, forward strand.
TGAACTACGCATACAACAATAAAACAAAAAAAAACACAACACACTAACAAAAACAAAGAAAAGTAAAAATTTAAAATTTCTTAATTCTCTTTAAAATGCAATTTAATTATTTTTCTTTTCTTCCCTGGGCCAACGGCGCCAAAAACTTGATCCCCGATAAATATATGCACGCCAAAAACTTGACTCCGCTAGATAAATGTAACGGCGCTAAAAACTTGATCCTGGCAACGGCGCCAAAAACTTGGGCCGCGAGGAATATATGCGCTAATGATTTAGATATGAAAATTATGATTTTATAATATGGGATACTACGCAAGTATACGTATCGTTTATCAAGTAATATAGGACTTTCTGATTAAGCCCCGAGATATCGAACCCACAGGGAAAGTATGAAAATCTTTAAAGGAATCAGAAAATTATCTTTTTACCTTTTTAATGGTTTTTGAAAAGTATGTCTTGATTTTGAAAAGTTTTGAAAATTGATGTCTTTTGAAATTTCCTTAATAAAATGTTAAGCAAGAAATTAAAATTATAATAACTAATAACACTGTATGTAAAATACTATTAACTAGAATATCGTTTTCCTTCATTTTATGAAGTAGTAATAATTATTAAAGTATTGTTGTGGAAGTATTTAAATTTGTTGTGACAGATAGAAGCAAATGTGTTCTTTACCCTTACTTGGTTCTATAAAGAACATAAGTTAATTTGAAATTTTTATCATTTTGAACATGGTTAGGCAGGGAAGATACCAGTCTCTCACTCTATAGTTCCCTCAATTCCCTCCAACTGGGGGCTAACTTCTTATAACAAAACTCAAAACTTCAAACCAAATTAGGGGGTTTTAGCCTATCACTCTAAAATCCTCTAATTTTACTCCCTTCCATAAAAATATCTTCTAATTATATTCAATTATATGGATTACAATTCTCACCCATATAATTGCATGTGATTCTTACTAACTTTTATGAGACAATACCGCATTGGATCTTACATAATCTCAAGAAATTCTACAACTTAACAGGCCAAATTAAGAAGTAAACAAAGTTTTCAGAATCAATCTACACAACTTCTTCCAACTTTTAAACACTTATACTTTCCACAACAATTCTCCATAAACTAATTACTTCTCCATTTAAGAAAGAAATAGATAAAGTAAACTACTCAGAATGCATTGAGAAAATACAAAAACATATTGATTTGAAATTAAAAACCATATAAAAAAACAACAAACGAAAACAAGTATTAATTAAAAATCTAAATGTACGAACAAAAGTAAACACTTACCTGAAAATCTTCTCCTCAAGACTCAAGAAGTTCCTTTGAAACTTTGACTCTTCGCTAAACTACTCCTCAGAGTAAGTCTCCCAACTCCGATGACTCAGAATACAGACTTCAGACTTCAATAAAAACTAAACTAAAAGAAAGAAAAGAAGTGGGAAGAAGAAGACTTCACTTCGACCCTTTTCTCCTTTCTACTCTCTACTCCTACTCTTAATTAAAACTCTCTTCAAAATACAGTGGAAGAACAGTGGAAGTACTCTTCAAAATGCAGTGGAAGAGCCTCAAAAGAAAGAAAGAACCCTTCAAAATGCAAAGGAAGAGCCTCCACTTATCTTTCCTAAGACTCTCTTTAAATAGTAAACCAAAAGGTGCCTTAGTGTCTCTTCAAATGTGTCCAGATTCAATGTATCTACCAAGGAACGCACCCCTTCATTCAAACTTGCCGCCCAAAGGAAGTTATGGAAGTTACCACCAAGAGTTGCATCCCATCCCCTTTGAAATTGGCACCAAATTCCTTTAGATTTTGATTTTTATCTGTGGCGGCTAAGCGCCGGACCAGTGGCGCTTAGCCGCCAGTGCCAAAATTTTGATTTTTTCATTTTTTTGCTCCTAATTTGATCCAATTTTGCTCCTTTCATCATGACCATCCATTTTCATCATACCTGCAAGAAAAACACTAAATAACTTCCATTAAAGTGCAATATCATTACAAATAGGTATAAAAATGTGCATAAAAATACTATATATTTTAGGTGTATCAACGGAATGCAGTCTCCTACTGCATAAATGTTGATTATGCAGCTATTTGGTATGCAATCAGCAGGTAAGACTCGCCAAGCCACCATCCTCTTTATCATTTTCTTAATCGATCGCGCAGTGGATCCACTTCATCGTAGCGTAGTATCCCTGGTGGATTTCCTTTCTTGTCATCAGGAAAGTTGTAACAGCATCCGAATTGGATTGTAATCCTCCCCTTGCCTCGTTTCCACTTCTTCGGCTCGGAGTAGGTCTTGCTTTGGAGTCGTCCTGCACGACCCTGCTTCTTCAGCTCGGAGATGTAGTCCACGATCTCACTCTGCTCGTAGTGAGAGAAGACATATGTACGTAACTCCAGTCCTTCCAGATGTTGACATATCTGCCTCGGATTCTCTGAAAATATTCAAAATTTTGTTTCTGCACCCTCTGGATCATCTCCAACTCGTGCTCTGAAATTATCTGGAGTTGTCGAGGTCTAGTGACGTACTGTGGGATGTACGGCTCCAAGCCAGCACGCTCTCCTGGAACCATTGCTGTCTCAGGTGCAGGCTTTGTAGTAACCTCCTTTGGAACAGCCTCTGCTATGGTGCTCCTGAGGGCTGGCCTCCTTGGGACGACTGCTGCGGTCGTCGGGGTTTCTTCCTTGTTTTATTCTTCTGTCAATTTCTTCAGCATTTTGTGAATACGATGGTTCTTGTTTCTTCTTTGAGTTGGGGTCAGAGTAGCTCTCCTCTCCCCCTGAATTTCGGTAGGGGCAGCACTGATAAGCTTTCCTCCCGCAGCAGTTATTACTGATTTCATTTTGTGGTCATCGATCGCGTTGATCTTCCTTTTCCGGTTTGCAGTGTACTGAACCTTCTCGCTGAGTTTCATCACTATCTTCCCATGGGATTACCCAAAGTCTATAGTAGTCCAAGCAGTCTCTTCATACTCTAGCTTCAGCTGTGCAAAGTCTGAGTCAACCTCGATTACAGCACCAGCTTTCAGCTCTTCTTCGTTAAGTGCAAGACTTACGCCGTCCTTAAAGTTCAGAACCAACCGCCCGTTTGATATTTCCCTGGGAAAAAAGTAAGGAAAGGATCAGGGGCTGTACTTAGAACGAGAATAATAAGAAAATTTACTTATTAATGAAAAAAATTCTTATTCATTCTTTTTCAAATTTTAATAAGAGTAGGAAAAGATGGAGAAAGATCAGGAGTGAGCTGATTTGAAAGGAAGGATCAAAATTTTATTATTATGGTGTCACATATTTTCTTTTTAACACAATTTTTGTTAATGATTTTTATCATCCATTTTTATATTTTTGTGTTCGGGCCCAGTTACAAATGATTACTCCACCCGTGATTCTAGGAATGAGGCTTCATTTTCTTTTAAAGTTCATCATTCGAAACATCAGGTTGCTGATGCAACTTTTTTATATGTAAGAATTTATGACCTCAAATCTATATATTTATAATGATTTTTGTAAAGTCACAATTTCAAACGCAAGTATACGTATCGTATCAAGTAATACATGGATCTAATGGAGTCCCGTTTATCGATCCCACAGAGAAGCGAGATAAGAGGTTCTTAGTCAAATTCTAGTCTACTACTAACAACCTTAGTTTGGAAGGTGATATAAGTGGTTTTTCTAACAACTACTCCTAAATGCAGATGATTATATGTAAGGATAATAACTACTCCTAAATGCAAATATTACTTCTAAAGATAACCCTTTTTGGGGAAATTGGTTTGGTGAATTTTGAGATAATAAAATATACTATTCTTATGTAATGAATTGGATAAAGTTTAGGAATGTGATGCATTAAGTATTGTATTTGTCAAATAGGAGTAATCCTATGCTTTACCCTCAAAAGAGTACCCCCTATTTCAAGCATGTAAAGAACATTGACATATCCTAAGTTCAGTCACTAAATCTAAGGCTAGGCTGGGAGGATATAGGCTGTCACTACGGAGCTCCCACTCAACCTTCACCTGAAGGCTAACCTTCGAGTTTAGTTACTAATCTTAGGACCAACTTGGGGATCTCAGCCTGTCACTCTGAAACCTCCAATTTGACGCCCATCAAAATCATATTTCCCTATTTATTTGCACTCAATCCCCATGAACTATGCAATTCATTCATGAACATTGAATGTGGTTCCACTTTATTGAGAATTACACTGCCCTTTCAGGACAATGCAATTACAACGAATTTTAACAATACAACGGGCCCTTATTGTAATGTAAATGAAGTGCAAGTAAAAACCATCACATTTATAATTAAAACTCCTTTTAGCAAGCATCCCAATATCCTAAACATGAGTCCTACTCATTGCAAAAGAAAATTAGAATGAAAAAATGACATAATCTTCTCATGTCACTATTTTCATAGTAGAAGAAAGAGTAAGAGAAAGACATCACAAATCACGAAGAAAACACAACAAAAAACTTCATTTCAAAGCAAATCCACAAAATAAATATTTATAATATCATAAGATAATGAAAAACAAAATACTTAGCTTTTTCCCCTTGTAAGAAAGATGAAAATCTCTCCCACAAAGTCTCCCGCGAATCCATGCAATGCTGGAACATTCCCTTACAGATTCTCTCAAAATCCCCTCACCAATCTCTCTAAAAAGGTAGAAATGTACATTTTTACTCATATTCTCAGATCTCTTAGCATTCTCCAAGTTTTTCCTACTTCTACTCCCCTCTTTTTGGCTTCAAATTCGGTTTAAAATAGTGTAGGGACGAATTTCCCAAGAGGAGCATGAAGAAACCTTTCAAAAAGCATCCAGATTCAATGTATTTGGCCAATAACCGCTCATGGCGTCGCCAACGCCGTACTTGGGCGCTTCCAGCGCCCAAAAATCGTGGTCGCGGGTTCCTGGTGCCGCCGGCGCCCTATTCTACACAACTCCACCATTTTGCTCCGTTTGGCTCCGTTTTAGCTCCGATTCGCCCCATTTTAGTTGCGTTGCGTTCCTAACAGATAGCCCTACAAAATAAGCATAAAAACAACCTTTCTTTAAAGTGTAATCTCATTTAGAAATATGTAAGAAGTGTAAAAGAGATTAAGCATAGAAATACTTATCGAAAGGTGTTAGGCCAAAATTTGCTTTCTTGCTCGTTTTTGTCCAAATTGCACCGTTTTTGCTTATTTTTCTCCAATCACCATTTCTTGTACCTAAAACAAAAAAACATACAAAATATCTTCTTTTAAAGTGTAATATCATAAAAAATGAGTAAATTTATATAGCAAAAAACGTATATATTTTAGGCGTGTTGTCCTCAAGTAACACTATAACTTTAAAAACCAAATATATTGACTTGTGATTGAGGATTTTAATAGAGTTTCCCATAATTTCATCTCAGAAATATTATAGTATAACATAGGAGAAATTCTAGCAAATCAACCTATGAATAGAGCGTAAGAATATCTCATATTCAGCTTAGGAATCTTAATTTTCTATTTACTTCAAAAGTTATTGAAACTTGTCAAACTAAAGATTCAAAGAAAGTATAAAAATAGAATTTAAACACCTTATCTATACCAATTTGACCAATACTTTTTGAAATAAGAATAAGCTTAGGATTATGTTTAAGTATTTTCATTTAAAAAGATTCAAGTGAAACCAATTTTTTATTAGGCTTCTCCTCTTTTTTTTTCTTTTCTTTTTTTTTTCTTTTCTTTCGGGATCATTTACAATCCTTTTTTTTCACTTTTTTTTCTTTCGGGATTATTTTTAATCCCTTTTTTTCTCTTTTTTTATGTGAGGATTTATATATCTGGATAGGCCTTTAATAATTTTGAATTTCACTATCCCCTTTCTAAAGTTCAAAACTCAAAACGTTTCTTTATTTTTTATAAGTGTAAGTATTAGATCAAAAAAGGTTTTCAATAAAGACTCAATTCTCATTAAGTATAAATATAAGAATTTTAGCTTTTCAAATATTCAACTCCTTTCTACCATAAATAACAAAATCATTTTCCCAATGTTTCCTACAAAATATCTTAACTCTAAAATAGTTTCTTCACATAGGATTTTAACTAAGTTATTTTTCTAACATTCCTAAAATCAAAATTATAGTAACTTAAAGGTAACACAACATACCACAAGTCATTTTAAAAGTAATATTAAATTAAATACAGGCTACTGAGGACAAATAAAGTTTAACTTTGAAAGTTATTTTTCTTTCTCCCCCTAAACTTAAATTTTTAAATATTTTGCAATTAATTCCATAAAATGTAGCAGGAAGAAAAAGTAAAAACTGAAACTACTAACTACCACAACATCCTATCAAATTCATATACATGAAAAATCAGGATAGAATGACTGCAAGAGAAAGTAAATCTAGCCTAAAACATGGTTACAATAATATTACACTAAAAGAGAGTATTTTCACTTTAAAATTTTATTTTTCTTCCTACCACCAAACTTAATTTTTAACATATATAACATTTAGTACAGAAAATATAAGCAGGAAGAAAAACAGTTTAGAAATTCTATCTACCACAAATGTCTATAAAAAACATCTTCAATTATTCATCAGGACAAAACATATGTAACAGAAAGTAAATCTAAACTAAACATGCCAGAATGAATTTCACTAAATAAAATTTTAATTAGCATAGCAGGTATCAACAAGGGAATATAAAAATGTTCTTCAAGTCTTATATAAAGTTGTAACACGAACATAAACACACATATGATAAATGAGGACAATTCTTCCTTTAACATATCACATCTCACTAAGTTACCTCTAATTTCTAACAGAATCACTACACTAATAAATTAGGTACTTTTAAATGATTTTATAGATTATAATCCCAAAGATAAAATTATCCCTGATGTATCGGCTCCTAGGCACCAATCTCAGGCATCATCTAATCTCTTTAATTAAGCACCTCTAATAATTATAAATCGTAGTGTAAGATCATCTACAAGTTATTCATCAAATAGGTTCGCGAATCCTACCAAATGAAATCAAATTCATAGAAAGGAAGTAACAAAATTAAGATGGATCTGTTTCAGGTTAAATTCATGATGCCTCTTGTAAAAGTTAAATCCGGGTAAGACTCAAGTCATAGTGGACTCGTCAATCCAACTACTACAAGAGAACATAAAAGTCTAACCATAATAAGAAGTTAAGGAATCAAGTCCCTAATGACACACAAAGATCAAATAAAACAACAAACAATCCAAACATATATCAACAACAATCAAACTTGAACAATCCACACTAAAGCAAGCACAATACAACACTAACAATCATGACTATCAAGCACACTATATCAAAGCACACTGATAATTATGGGTTGCCTCCCATAAAGCGATTGGTTTTAACGTCGCGGGAACGATAAAGGATTCCTCCTGGATCAAAATTCCAATTAAGTAATCCTCGATCAATCGCCCAATCTTTTTCAGATCCAGGGATTCCTACAGAATTCTCAAATTGTAATTTCTCATTCAGCTCTTCTTTTTCAGATTGATTCATACCATTGTTCCTCATATTTCTTTCTAGATCAAATATTCTTCTCTTGATTTTCTTAATCCTCATATTAATATCATCCTTGAAATTTATAAGAAATGGATGTATATATGATAATTCAATATCTCCTAAATTTTGGATCCGAATCTCTAGATAATTCAGATTCTTGATCAAATTCTTCTACGTTATTCTAATGATTCAAGATATTTTTCAATTCTTCCCCTTGGTACTGAGTAAAGAGTTGAGGTGGTCTTTCTATATATCTATCTATATCCTTTGGAATTTCTTCCATTGGTCTTTCAATCTCCTTTTCTTCTTTTCTCAACTCATCATTTATTTGAATCATATCCTCAAATTCAATAACTTTAAATTGCTCATCATTCATCTGCTTAGGGTTTATCTCAGGGTCACTAGGTAAAATCTCTTGGGGGTAACTGTTAATTGCATTCATAATCTGCCCCAACTGGTTTTCTATATTCTTCATAGCCGCCCCTTGACTTTCTAGCTTACATGCCAATTGAATCACATCCTTTTCTAATAGTAATTCCTTTTCCTCATCTTGTGGGTTAGAGTGAAATCTATAAGGAAAAGAAATTCCTTCGCTAAAATCGTCCTGATTATTCCAATCACATATCTGATTAAATTGATTATCTTCCCAAAATTGGTTTTCTCCTCCAAAATTAGTATTCCAGCTAAAGTTTGAATAATCTTCCCAACCTAGATTGCAATAATCAGAATAAGAATTGTACATCTCAGGGTCAGTTTCAAAATAGTTAGGCTCAATCAATTGTCCAAATGAAATTTTCTTTATAACTTGGGGACCTTGAGGATAACTCTTTATGTATCGATCTAACATCCTCTCAATATCACCAACCTGAGAACTTAATAAAGTAAGCATATAATCTTGAAAATTCATTACTCTCTTACGGTTTACTCTTTCAAAATTACTAGAATTATAATCCAAATATGAATATTCATTATATTGTCGATCCGTCATTTCTACATTAAATCCATGAAGTCTTTTCTAATTCATCATCCTCCTAAAAGTTCTCTCTAAATCCGAGTCGTAAGATTCAAGGTCTGCAGCTCCTGAACTACGCATATAAATTTAAAGACTTAACTAATAGGACAGATATCAAAAATATTTTTGGTATTTTGGATTTTTTTCTTGAAAATAAACACACAATAATTAAACACACTATATAGTACTATAAATTCCAAATCTAAGTCTTATAGGTTTAACTAAAATTCTCCTAAAAGTTCTTACCGAAGCTTCCCCGGCAACGGCGCCAAAAACTTGATGCGACTTTTTTATATGTAAGAATTTATGACCTCATATTTTTATATTTATAATGATTTTTGTAAAGTCACAATTTCAAACACAAGAATACGTATCATATCAAGTAATACAGGACTCTAATGGAGTCCTGGTTATCGATCCCACAGAGAAGCGTGGTAAGAGGTTCTTAGTCAAATTCTAGTCTACTACTAACAACCTTAGTTTGGATGGGTGATATAAGTGGTTTTTTTAACAACTACTTCTAAATGCAGATGATTATATGTAAGGATAATAACTACTCCTAAATGCAAATATTACTTCTAAAGATAACCCTTTTTGGAAATTGGTTTGGTGAATTTTGAGATAATGAAATCTACTATTCTTATGTAATGAATTGGATAAATTTTAGGAATGTGATGCATTAAATATTTTATGTGCCAAATAGGAGAATTCCTATTCTTTACCCTCAAAAGAGTACCCCTCTTTCAAGCATGTAAAGAACATTGACATATCCTAAGTTCAGTCACTAAATCTAAAGCTAGGCTAGGAGGATATTGGCTGTCACTACGGAGCTCCCACTCACCCTTCACCTGAAGGCAAACCATCGAGTTTAGTTACTAATCTTAGGACCAAATTGGGGATCTCATCCTGTCACCCTGAAACCTCCAATTTGACGCCCATAAAAACCATATTTCCCTATTTATTTGCACTCAATCCCCATGAACTACGCAATTCATTCATGAACATTAAATGTGGTTCCACTTTGTTGAGAATTACACTATCCTTTCAGGACAATGCAATTACAATGAATTTTAACAATACAACAGACCCTCATTGTAATGTAAATGAAGTGCAAGTAAAAATCATCACATTTATAATTAAAAATTCTTTTAGCAAACATCCCAATATCCTAAACATGAGTCCTACTCATTACAAAAGAAACGTAGAATGAAAACAATGACATAATCTTCTCATGCCACTATTTCCAAAGAAGAAGAAAGAGTAAGAGAAAGACATCATAAAGCACGAAGAAAACACTATGGAAAACTTCATTTCAAATCAAATCCACAAAATAAGTGTTTACAATATCTTAAGATAATGAAAAACACAATACTTAGCATTTTATCCTTGTAAGAAAGATGAAAATCTCTCCCACAAAGTCTCCCATGGATCCATGCAATGCTAGAACATTCTGACCCGACCGCCGCGCTTAACGCAATAATGTTTGCTTCCAAAAGATAGCCAAAAAGCTTTGACTCTATTTATAAATAGAGGCTAGTGTATAAAATTAATATTATATAATTTAGTAATATTTTTACACACTAGGGGTACTACGTAAGTATACGTATCGTTTCAAGTAATATAGGGTTTTTAAACAAAGACCCCGATATCGATCCCATGAGGAAGATTTATAGAAATAAATTTTCTATAAAGCGAAAGAGAAATAAAATAGTAAAAATATTTTTATTTTGATTATAAATTACTATTAATTTACTAGATGCAATTAAAGAAAACAATAATAAGAAAATGATTTTATAGACTCTATATAAATAAACAACTTTCTTTCCTTCAATTAATCTAAGATTTTTAAGATAATTTAATATTCGTTGGAGAATTTAATTTATGGTATTGTGCCAAATAGAAGCATTCCTATTTTTTACCCCTTGATCCAGGTGCAAAGAACATTGACTAATTTACAGAATAGGTCCGGATGTATTGTTAGTAGAATGGGTTAATCTAGGCTCACACTTCAAGATGTCCAAGGGTAGCTATGGTCGGCCCTACTAGTGACCCTTTCCTAGTCTATAAATCAAATTATAAGAATTTAGTACGTCACTCTAAAAACTTATCAATTCTACGCCCTTTAAATATTATCTTCCTATTTATTTGCACTTCACCATGAATAGCCCGCTCATGGCCTACGACTACCCAAGGATTCATGTGACATTTACAAGTTAAGAGTTCTTCTCCTTCAAGGTTTCTAAACTCTTCAACACGTTTTAACAATTCAAACGGCCAATTTAAAAAGTAAAGTAAGATCAGGTATTAATGTCATCACAATGTTTTGAAAATATTTTGAATTTTAATTCTCCATCGAATCTTTATGTTATCTTATCTATCTCTTCATAATTGAAGTAAGAAAGTAACTAACTACTCAGAACACATTGAAAATAAATAACAAAAAATGATAATTAAACTTTGAATCAAATGTAAAAATATACTTATCTCAAATATTTCTTCTACAGATATTCTAATTCCTACTGACTCCACAGTGTAATGAACTGCAGATGCAATAACTTAAAAATAAACTCACTAAACTAAACAAAAGGGGCCCTAAATTTCTCTCTCTAATTCTCTCTCTAAGGATGAGAGATCCTAAAGAGATAAGAGAAAGGGGTACAATGGGAGGGGCACGTTTTCTGAAGAATTGGACCTCTATTTATAGGTTTCAAGAGTTGCCTTGAGGCACCTCTTCAAAACATGTCCACATTCAATGAATCTTCTAGAAGGTCGGTACGGCGCCTAGGCGCCGGGATACGGAGCCTGGGCGCGGGACACCGCGTCCAGTTCTTCGCACCTCTTCACTTTGGCTCGCACCTCTTCGCGATTAAAATCGTTTTGGAGCGTCCAAATGCAATGTATCACATGTCCTATTATCAAGGAACAACTGCCAACCTTCTAGAATGTCCAATAACCGCTCACTCCGTCAAAATAACTGATCAAAAGTAGTCAAAAACTTGACAGTTTTCGTATCGAGTCTGGCGCTTAGGCGCCAGTTTCTGGCGCCTAGGCACCAAGCCATATTTTTTTATACTTTTGGTTTTTTGCTCCATTTTTGCTCCTTTTTGCTCCTTTTTCCTTCTTAGACCTTTTTACATCACCTACATCTAAAAACAAAAAAAATACCTTTCATTAAAGCATAATATCCTTAGAAATTAATAAGAATTAAGACATGAAGAAATAGGTATTTTTTATAGATCACATTCCCTTATAGATTCTCTCAAAATCCCCTCACCAATCTCTCCAAAAAGGTAGAAATCTACATTTTTACTCATATTCTCAGATCTCTAAGCATTCTCCAAGTTTTTCCTACTTCTACTCCCCTCTTTTTGGCTTCAAATTCAGTTTAAAATAGTGTAGGGACGAATTTCCCAAGAGGTGCATGAAGAAACCTTCCAAAAAGCATCCAGATTCAATGTATTTGGTCAATAACAGCTCCTGGAGCCACCGGCGCCGTACTTGGGCGCTGCCGGAGCACAAAAACCATGGTCGCGGGTTCCTGGTGCCGCCGGCGCCCTATTCTGCATAGCTCCACCATTTTGCTCTGTTTGGCTCCGTTTTAGCTCTGATTCGCCCCGTTTCAGTTGCGTTGCGTTCCTAACAGATAGCCCTGCAAAATAAGCATAAAAACAACCTCTCTTTAAAGTGTAATCCCATTTAAAAATATGCAATAAGTGTAAAAGAGATTAAACATAGAAAGACTTATCGAAAGGTGTTAGGCCAAAATTTGCTTTCTTGCTCGTTTTTGCTCCAAATTGCACCGTTTTTGCTTATTTTTCTCCAATCACCATTTCTTTTACTTAAAACAAAAAACATACAAAATACCTTCCTTTAAAGTGTAATATCATAAAAAATGAGTAAAATTATATAGCAAAAGGCGTATGTATTTTACGCGTGTTGTCCTCAAGTAACACTATAACTTTAAAAACCAAATATATTGACTTGTGATTGTGGGTTTTAATAGAGTTTAATATAATTTAATCTCAAAAATATTATAGTATAACATAGGATAAATTCTAACAAATCAACCTCTGACTAGAGCGTAAGAATATATCATATTCAACTTAGGAATCCTAATTTTCTATTTACTTCAAAAGTTATTGAAACTTGTCAAACTAAAGATTCAAAGAAAGTATAAAAACAGAATTTAAGCACCTTATCTATACCAATTTGACCAATACTTTTTGAAATAAGAATAAACTTAGGATTATCTTTAAATATTTTCATTTAAAAAGATTCAAGTGAAACCAATTTTTGATTAGGCTTCTCCTCACTTATTTTCTTTTCTTTTTTTTTTCTTTTCTTTCGGGATCATTTTCAATCCTTTTTTTTCACTTTTTATTTCTTTTGGGATCATTTTTAAACCTTTTTTTCTCTTTTTTTTATGTGAGGATTTCTATATCTGGATAGGCCTTTAATAATTTTGAATTTCACTATCCCCTTTCTAAAGTTCAAAACTCAAAACTTTCCCTTACTTTTTATAAGTGTAAGTATTATATCGAAAAAGGTTTTCAATAAAGACTCAATTCTCATTAAGTATAAATATAAGAATTTTAGCTTTTCAAATATTCAACTCCTTTCTACCATAAATAGCAAAATCATTTTCCTAATGTTTCCTGACCCACAATTTTTTTATTATGATATTTTTAATTTAATTGCAACGACGCCAAAAACTTGACCCTGCTATTTATATGTATAGAATTGTAATTGTTTATGTTGTGGATGCTACGCAAGTATACGTATCGTATCGAAGTAATACGAGGGCTCTAGTGGAGTCCCGGTTATCGATCCCACGGGAAAGAGAAAATTAAATAACAACTAATTTAAAATAATAATAATAATTTTTTAAAATAGTATACGAAAATTTGGAATTCTAAATTTGAGCGCAATAAAGTAAACTAAGTATTTTAATTAGGTAACTTAACTAAGTAGAAAATTAATACGTATTGAAAGTGCAGGAAATTAAACTAATTGCTAAATAAGTCTTAACTATTCAGAAAAAGTATCTTTCCCCTTGTTTAGAAATTTAAGTGATTAATGAATTTAAATAGATAATTTTAAGGTATTGTGAAAAATAGGAGCATTCCTTATTCTTTACAGGTGTAAAGAATATGGACTAATCCTATGTTTGATTACCGAATCTGCGGCTAGAGCTGGGAGGATACCGACTGCCACTTCGAGCTCCCACGTTCCCCTCGCCCGAGGGCTAACATCTACACTTCGGCTCTCAAACAATAGGACTAATTGAATATTTTAGTACGTCACACTAAAATGCTCGATTCTACTCCCAGATGATATTATTTCCCTATTTATTTGCACCCTCCTTCCAAGGCTTTTGAATTCCCGAATATCGGATGTAATTTTTACTATAGTTGATAATCAACATATTTTAACAAATCAAATGGCCGGTTTGAAAGTAAATTAAGTTTTAAGTAAAAATTATCACAATTTATTAATATATATAAGTATCTACTATTTTAATTTCATCAAGTCACTTAATTTCATAAACGAGGAGAAAGACTAATAAACTACTCAGAATGCATGGGAACTAAACTAAGCATGGATTTTATTTAAAGTTAAAAAAAACAATAAATACAAATACTTATCTCGATTTATCCCCAAACAGACTCCTCGTAGTTCCTTTGACTCTTCCTTCCAGTACAGCACGACTCACTAATTACTCACTAAACTTACTAAAGACTCACTAAAGACACACTATCGTACAAAAATTAACACCCGAGAGATCGAATTTCGGCCTCTATATATAGAGGTAAGCAAAAGTCCAAGAGGTGTGTAAGCATCTCTTCGAAAAGTGTCCGGGTTCGATGTATCCGTGCCATTTGAACTACCTCGCCGTCGGCGACGAACTACCTCGGCCGTCGGCGAGGCTTCGAAGATCTTCAAACCACTCTAGCTCGGCTGTCGGAGGGCTCGGGCTCGTCGTCGGCGAGACGGTTATAAATTCTTCGAATTTTCTTCTTGTAACCTCGCCGTCGGCGAGCTCGATCTCGCCGTCGGCTACTCGAGACTAAATTGCATGATTTTGCTCCAAATTCGCTCCTTTTTATGATTTTTGCTTTTATCACCTAAATTATTCATTCACTGCAACAAAATAAAGAAAATACCCTTCTTTAAAGTGCAATTTCATAAAAAATAGGTATGAATTTCTTAATAAATTTTTCGACGATCAAAATCCCCAAACTTACTTATTACTTGTCCTCGAGTAATTTTAATACTACATAAAAATAATGATTTCTATAGTAAAATTTTTCAATTCAAATAAACTATGAATTAGATTAATTAATATCATAATAAAGTTAAATAAAAATAATTCATGTAATTTAATTAATTTTATAGAAATAAATTATTTAGTTATCGAGTCTAAGATTTCTAGCTTACTATTCATTTCGGGAATGACTATATTTAAAAGAATAACTACTTAAGATATTCATATGATAAGAAATTCAAGAAAACACTATTAGGTAAAATTCTAATCCATAAACATAAGTTTGGAAATATCTAAGTTTTTCCCTTTAGGTTAATTCAAATGAAGCCAATTTTTGATAAGATATCTCCTCAAGCTTCTCCTCATTTTTCTTTTTCTTTTTCTTTTTTTTTTTCTTTTTCTTTTGAGGATTACTGTATCTGGAGAGCTTGTTAATAATTTTGAACTTCATTTTCATCTTCCTAAATTTGAAACTTAGGAATATTTCTTCGCTTATATATACTTCATAGTTTTAACTTTATTGATTTTCAATCTTTTCTTTTCACTTGAATACTTAAGAATTTTAATTTTAGAATATAGTTTTCCTTACTAAAAATAGTTTACTATATTCTTATTCCCTTTAACCAAATATTTTATTCTATTTAATTAATTAAAGCACTAGAAATAATTCATTTAACCTTTTATAATAATTCAATAAAATAATTCATATTAATTAAATTGAAAATTTTTTTATAAAAATCATTTTATAATAATTTGAAAATAGAAATTGAGAACAAGTTAATAACTAAATTTGTATTTTACTCCCCCCCCCAAACTTAAATTTTTATATCTATTCTAAATAATGAAAAAGGGAAAGTAAATAAATCATACCTTTGAAGTTTAGGTATTTCTTTTTCTTTGAAATTTTTGCAGGCTTTTTCATTTTTCATTGAACCTGTACTGTTAGTATTCTCCATATATATCTAACAATTTAAAGAAAATGCGGGGATAAAATCTAAGATAAGTATTAACTATAACAATTAAAATTAACTCTACACTACACATATGAATTACTAACATATTAAAAACATTTTAACTAACAGATTAACAATTTTGCAATTTAAAACAATACAAAATAAAATAAAAACATACTAAAGAAAACTAACATCCTATTTAACATAAAAACAAATGTAATTAACTAATACAAAAAACAAAAACTAAACTACTACAACAATTCAAGCAAATAATCCAACAAACATCCAATGTCCGAAAACATAAAGTACTGAATATTACAAATATATAAAGTCTTTAAAATAACTTAACATCAAACAAATAAAACAAATAAAGTCCTATTCTTCGACATCAAAGTCCTGAGCTATATCATCTCCTCCCCGATCCGTAGTCGAGAAGACCGAGCAATGCCGGTATCGTGAATATCGGGGGCACTCAGGAAAGACAACATATAAATCACCACTCCTATAACGACGTTCAGCTTCATAGTATGCAATCTCGTATTCCGAATGTCGCTGGAGAATTTCGCTATCATAATCATGTCTCCTCTCCAGATTATCAATTCTTTGATCAAAATGATCAAATCTTCTCCCCATTGTATCTCCAACCGCTCAAAACTTCTTCATGCGGTGTCGATTTATTCATCGGATCTTGTAGGGTAGGGGTGGTAGGCTCGGGAGGTTCATGGCTAGTAGAGGGTATATCTCTACTCGAGCGAGTGAAATAACTTCTTACTCCCGCTCTCCACCCTTCATGAGATTCATACTTCTTAATATTAGCAGCTGTGAGTGGTTTCATTGGTTCTACCCATTCTTCATTATCTACTAGCCTCAACTCCGGAGAGTTGGCGAGTGAAAAAATTAATCCGAGTGGTGTCCCAATCCGGCTCCACTCTCATTTCGAGGAGTGGCCGGGATGTTTCGATAAATAATTCTCCCGATGTTGATGCTTCATTATTCCGAATACGAAATTCGAATTGCTCTATCTCGTGTTACCTCACCGTGGTGATAGGTGGGTAACAGAGTAGAGCAAATAAAGTAATGCCAGGCTTTGGAGACTGCATTTAATTTAGAAAGAGGAAAATTCACTCTTTCCTGCTGCTTAATTTTCCAAACTCCGGTCCCATCAGTGAGAAAGTTAATGACTTCCTCTAGTGGTCCTTCCATCGTTCCAAAAGTTTCATACTCGCTAAAGGGCGAGTCATGAACTTCATAGAACGCGTTTATTCTTGCAGCATTGAATTCTACAAAAAACCCTCGTACCTTTATTGGTGCATCTTCGGCGGCGATTAAATTGGCATAAAATTCTTTAACCACTTCCACAACTCGCTCTATATTGAACGTAACGAAATTCTCCCAACCTCGTTCCTTAATAATCCGCTCTACTTCTCCTCCCGGATTTTTGAAAACCCGATCCGCAATGCACTTTCTTCCTTGAATATTTTCAAAATATTTAGTACGTGCTCGTGCATTGATGAATCGGTCTTCGTCGAATTCTACTCGACGTTTTTGTCGTGGAGCCATACGATCGATCCGTGAAAATCATGAAAATTTTCACTAAACTTAAAAATAATCCTAAGAAGGCTTCCTACAACATTTATAAGCAATTTAAATTAAATTCCATGGATTTCCACCGAATATTTCTTCCATATTTTGATTTTTCCCAAAATTTGCAATGTGGTGAAAATACATGGTGAAAATCAAAAATTTTTGCATAGGAGTGAAGCACTTACCAAGAGAAGATGAAATCCGGTGTTTTTGAGTGATGGAATCGCCTCTAAATCCAAGATCTCTCAAGCCCTAGAGTCGGTTTTGCGAAAATGAGAGGTTGGGGATGATGAATAGTGTTTTTGACCGGTCAAATATAGGTCTTTTTGCGTTCTCGCTGTCAGCGAGATTTTTCTCGCCGTCAGCGAGCTAATTATTCCATAAGGCAAAAATTTCGGGAAAAATCCGCCGTCGGCGAGAAATTCTTCGCTGTCAGCGAGATCGATCTCGCTGTCGGCGGGATTTTTCTCGCCGTCGGCGAGGTCCTAAAAATTTCAATTTTTTGAATTTCGTCAATCATTTTCAACCTCGATTTGCCTTATATTATATTTCCGATCATATCATTTATTAATTTAATATGAAGATTAGCTACTTATACACAACAAATTCACACAACACAACAAATTAACTTTAATATTGAAATCCATGAGACATACAAACTAACATAATTTAAAACTCTATAATCAAACTTCAAACTTCAATCCTTACTACTAATCGAGCATCGCAAACCAATCCACGACACACTAAATGCCGATACAAAACTATGACGCATATCTCAATTAAGTTTGAGATATTCCAATCATCACTCCACACATAATAAAATCTAAATCAAATCAAATAACATAAATACAAACATACTATGAAAATCTTTACTACTACTCTTCAAGGTCAGAATCTTCATCTTCTCTAATATTTTCGATATGACGATGATGCACAAATAAGTTATAGAAAGGCCTGAAGGGAAATTCCGAAGCAGATTCTTCAGTGATCCAACCCTTCTGTCTCAGTAAATGAAGAAAGCTAGCTTCGGGTGTCCGGAATGATCAAAGTGTTCCTTCATCCTCCGATCGATGTGATCAAATAAATCGGATATATTGTCTATTGAATCTCTCACTTTTTGCGGTTCTTTCTCCATTCCTTTAATTTTCTTCAAAAGTAACTCCGTTTTATCCGAAATAGGCCTTGCTATAGGATTATTCGTGAAGCTCTATCGAGAGATAAATGTAATGTCTTCATTATTGTCCAAAGTAGGGAACATATACGTAGGATCGAGCGGCTTCAAGGTAACGAGAACCTTTTCCCAAGCTTCATAAGAAACCCAGTACCGGTCGCATAATGCAAAAATAGTAGATGGGTATCCTAGTCCGTGAGCCGACCCATGCACAATTAAACCCAATGCGGACTTAACAATTATTGATCCAACATCGATAGGTAATCCACTTTGAATACAATAATTCAATATAGCGCATTCCTTCGAAACCTTGTTTACCCTCGTAGTAGGTAACAATTTAGATGAGATGAAAAAGTGCCGAGTGCTTTGAGACGAGGATTCAAAAGTGATGCGGAGAAACTAACATACCCGTCTTCACGCATTTCCCGATCTTCGGTTCATCGATCGGATATCGAAATATCTCATTCATATTATATCGAGAAGGCACAAAATTTGAATAGTGACATACGGGGTGTTTTCTATAGAGAATAATTCATTTACTCTTGATGGAGTAAACGTCACCCATCTTCCTCGGACGTAGACATTCCCGAGTGTTGATCGCATGTAAGTTAGAGTAGAACTCTTTCACAATCGGAATAACAACGACGGACGTAGTGTAACAAAATACCTCCCGAGTGCTGGCTGCGCGATCGTTTCTTCTATCTTCGTAGTGGAATTCTCTAATCCTCGATTGACAAATCCCCATTCCTTGATAACTCTTTTCTTTATCAAAACCTTGTTGAAGATCCGCTGCGCTTCCGCACTCACAAATTTCCTCCGGTTAAACACTCCAGATTTAAGGAATCTAAGAATTTGGAGGCCATTATGGTGAATGGAATGAATTCTAGTGAAGAAGGCAGACTTAGAGTGGTTTAAGAATGGGTTTTCACAAAGGAATTGGTGTTGAAACCGTCCGAATCGGCATTCAAAGTATAAATAACTCATCTTTATAACTTCCTCGGCTGTCGGCGAGGACGTTTCTCGCCGTCGGCGACTTAGTTATAAACGCGCCTTTCCGGTTCTCGCTGTCGGCGAGGACGTTTCTCGCTGTCAGCGAGCTCGATAAATAAACTGAATCTAATTTAGGCGTGAACCTCGCTGTCGGCGAGTATCGACCTCGCCGTTGGCGAGATTTCAAAATAATGTCCAATTTCGCTCTAAATCGAATAATTTCTTTTCTCATCATAATGGTTCGAATATGTGATGATTCTTAATAATAATTGAGTAGTAAAGTTTCAATAATATAAACTAACTATTAAGATACAATAAAAATAAATAACTAATATGGGTTGCCTCCCATAAAGCGCTTGGTTTAACGTCGTCAGCCCGACCTAATTTCAATTATTAATCGAGTTGACTAAGCATTAAAACCTCTTTATAGTTAGGTCTTATACCTTCGAAATATGGTTTTAATCTATGTCCATTAACTTTAAATTTATGTCCGAGTTTTGGATCTTCGATTTCTATAGTTCCGTATGAAAATATTTGAGTTATGGTGAAAGGTCCTAACCATCGAGACTTCAATTTTCCAGGAAATAATTTCAATCTAGTATTATATAGCAAAACTTCCGTCTCGGTTCAAAATTTCTCCGATCAATCTTCCGATCATGCCATAATTTCATCTTTTCTTTATAAATCCGATCATTATCATACGATTCATTTCTTAATTCTTCCAATTCATTTAATTGCAACAATCTTTTCTCACCAGACTTCCTTCATATTATAATTAAATTCTTTAATCGCCCAATATGCTTTATGTTCTAATTCAAGCGGTAAGTGGCACGTTTTTCCATATATAAGTACGTAAGGAGTCATTCCAATCCGAGTTTTATAAGCGATCCTATAAGCCCATAATGCGATGTCTAATCTAATAGACCGATCTAACTTTATTTGGGTTGACAAATTTTTCTAAAATACGTTTAATCTCACGATTAGATACTTCAGCTAATCCGCTGAGTACGTGGATGATAAGCGAGTGGATATCTTATGAGTAATATTGTATTTTTCTACTAGTTTGTGAATGTATTTATTTCTAAAATGAGTTCCTCCGTCGGTGATAATCACTCTCGGCATTCCAAATCTAGTAAAAATATTTTTCATCGAAATTTTGAAACACTCTTAGCATCACACCTAGGTAAAGCTTGTGCCTCAATCCATTTGGAAACATAATCAACGACTACTAATATATATGAGTTTCCAAACGAAGGAATAAAAGGTCCCATAAAATCTAATCCCCAAACATCAAAAATTTCAACTTCTAATATAAAGTTTAGAGGCATTTCGTTTCTTCTAGATATATTTCCTACTCTTTGGCATTTATCGCAAGTTTTAATATATCTATATTCATCTCTAAATAGAGTAGGCCAGTAAAATTCAGATTGTAGAATCTTATAAGCAGTTTTATCAGTCCCAAAATGTCCTCCAAAATTAGAATCATGACATTTTTGAATAATTGGTTCAGTTTCTTCATAAGGTACACATCTTCTAATAATTAAATCCTTACATTGCTTATATAAATATGTTTCATCCCAAAAATAAGTTTTCGTATCATGGATGAATTTTTTACGTTGTTGCAAAGTTAGCATAGGTGGTAAAATATTACTAACTATATAGTTTACTATATCGGCATACCATGGTATTTTCCACTCATTGATATTATATAGTTGTTCATCGGGAAAATCGTTCTATAATTTCATTTTCAATATCGGATAATTCATGATTTTCTAATCTTGATAAATGATCCGCAATTTGATTATCGGTTCCTTTCTTATTAACGATCTCAAAATCGAATTCTTGCATTAATAACATCCATCTAATTAATCTTGGTTTGGAATCTTTCTTTTGCATTAAATATTTGATAGCAGAATGATCGGTATGCACGATACATTTTGTTCCAATCGGATAAGGTCTAAATTTATTAAAACCATATACTACCGCTAATAGTTCTCTTTACAGTATCTTGTATAATTTATATCGAGCATCATTTAGAGTTTTACTAGCATAGTATATAACTTTAAAAATCTTTTCATATCTTTGCCCAAGAATCGCTCCTACGAGCATAATCACTAGCATCACACATAAGCTCAAATGGTTTCTCCCGGTTA
Source organism: Papilionanthe hookeriana x Papilionanthe teres (assembly GCA_022702705.1). Classification (NCBI taxonomy): domain Eukaryota; kingdom Viridiplantae; phylum Streptophyta; class Magnoliopsida; order Asparagales; family Orchidaceae; genus Papilionanthe; species Papilionanthe hookeriana x Papilionanthe teres. The sequence continues at coordinate 6,248,171 of CM040421.1, forward strand.
GGTGAAACTATTATAGGTCTTGTAATTAATTTTTCTTTTAAGAGTTCAAAAGCATTCGGGCATTCGATTGTAAATTCAAATTTCTTGTCCTTTTCGAGAAGTTGGCATAGAGGTTTAGTAATTTTTGAAAAATATTTTATATAGCGTCCGTAGAATCCAAGCATGTCCAAGAAAACTTCTTACCCCTTTTACCGTAGTTGGAGGTGGTAATTTAGCTATAACTTGAATTTTTGCGGGGTCCACTTCCATGCCTTTTTCCGAAATTTTATGCCCTAATACAATGCCGCCCGCAACCATAAATTGACATTTCTCCCAATTTAGAACTAAATTTGTTTTCTCACATACTTCTAATACTTTTTCAAGATGAGTTAAGCATGTATCAAATGATGTTCCAAATACAGAGAAATCATCCATAAATACTTCTATTCCATTGTCAATTAACTTACTAAATATAGACATCATACATCTCTGGAATGTTGCCGGTGCATTACATAATCCAAAAGGCATTCTTCGAAAAGCGAAAGTTCCATAAGGACTAGTAAATGTAGTTTTCTCTTGATCCTCAGGAGCAATTTGTATTTGATGATAACCGGTGTATCCATCTAGAAAACAAAAATACTTATGTCCGGCTAATCTATCTAACATCCGATCTAGAAATGGTAAAGGGAAGTGATCTTTCCCGGTGGCGGTATTTAATTTCCTATAATCAATACATATACGCCAACCGGTAACTTGTCTTATAGGAATAAGATCGTTATTTTCATTGGCGATGACGGTCACTCCTCCCTTCTTAGGAACACGAGTGAATTGGGCTTACCCAAGCACTCGTCGAAATAGGATATATAATACCATTATCTAACCATTTTAAAATTTCTTTCTTAACTACTTCTTTCATTATCGGGTTTAATCTCCTTTGGGGATCCGCTTTAGGTTTATGTTCATCATCTAAAATAATTCTATGCATACGGATTGAAGGACTAATTCCTTTAATATCTCGCTAAAGTCCAACCAAAAGTTTTTTTATATTTTTTTAAAGTTTCTATAAGTTTTTGTTCTTGAGATTCGTTTAATGCGGATGAAATAATAACTGGTAAAGTTGAAGAATTACCTAAATAAGCATATTTCAAATGATCGAGTAATATTTTTAGCTCGAAGTTCAGGAGGTTTAATAATTGATGGAACTATATTCTTGTCAGTATTTTTAGTATTATCCAAAAATTCAAATCTTTCCTGAATAAAATCTAGTTCTTCATGATTATCTTTAATTAATTCAGTGTTTTCTTTTTCTAATTTATCCTCGTAATATTCCTTAAAATGTTCTTGTTGTAAATATTCAAGTATTTCCATCCGAAAACATTCATCATCTTTTTCTAGCGCAGGATATTTCATTGATTTTGCAATATTAAATGTAACTTTTTGGTCATTTACTCTCATAGTTAATTCTCCTTTCTGAACATCAATCATAGCTTTTCTAGTAACTAAAAATGGTCTTCCTAAAATGATAGGAATTTCTTTATCTTCCTCCATATCTAAAACAATAAAATCTACTAGGAAGATAAATTTATCCACCTTTACTAACACATCTTCAATAACTCCCTTAGGATAGGTAACCGAACGATCGGCTAATTGAAGGGTTACTTGAAGTAGGTGTAATTTTTCCTAATCCTAATCTCTTAAAAATCAATAGAGGCATTAGATTGATGCTTGCTCCTAAGTCACACAAAGCTTTTCCATAAAATTTTTCTCCTATAGCGCGGGGTATAGTGAAACTACCGGGATCTTTCAATTTTTCGGAAGCTTCTTCGAATAATAGACTACACTCTTCACTAAGTGCGACTGTTTCATTATCGGTGAATTTTCTTTTCTTATTTAGAATATCTTTCATAAATTTTACATAATTTGGCATCCGATCTAAAGCTTCAACAAAAGGTATATTAATTGTTAATTTCTTTAATATTTCGAGGAATTTAGCAAATTGTTTATCTTTTTTATGTTGAGCTAGTCGTTGAGGAAATGGTGGTGGAGGTTTTTCAACGAAATTTTCATAGGTATTAAAGGATGTTCCAAGTTTGAATCTTGTTGAATTGTTTCCTTTTCAATTTCCACTTCCTCTTTTGGCTTTCAAGTTCTTTTTGAATTTGAGGTTCTAATTCTTTTCCACTCCTTAGTTGTATTGCTTTAATTTGTTCTTTTCCTTGATCTTTAGGATTTATTTCCACATTACTAGGAAAAGTTCCGGTATTCTATTATTTAGCGCGATAGCAATATGTCCAAGTTGAGTTTCGATATTTTTAATAGATGTTCCTTGAATTTGTAATTGATTTCCTTGAATTTGTAGTTGATTTCCTTGATTTTGTAGTCGATGACCCATATTCAAAATTAATTCATCCATGGATAATTTCTTATCCTTGAATTGAGGGTTATTGTTATTAAATCCGGGTGGGTAATTAGGTTTATAGTTTGGATTTGCTTGATTAGGTTGATTCATCCATTGTTGATTAGATGTGTTATTCCAATTAAAATTTGGATGAGTTTTCCAACCGGGATTATAATAGTTTGAATAAGGGTTATTAGTTCTATTATTAATAGCATTTAAAGTTTCATAATTAGTTTGAGATTCTATGATTTGTCCAAATGAGTTTTCTTCTAAAATAGGAGAGTAGTTCATTCCAAAATGATCTAACTTCTTAGATATAGCAGCAATTTGAGAAGCTAACATAGATATTGCATCGTTTTCATGAATACTGGCTATCTTTTTAGGATTTACTCTTTCAGCAGGCCATTGGAAATTATTTGTTGTCATTTCTTCGATTAGTGCATAAGCTTCATCAAATGGTTTAGACATTAATGAACCTCCAATGACGACATCGATGATTGATCTTAAAGATCCTACTAATCCATTATAAAAGGTTTGAATAATCGACGATACGGTAGCACATGATATGGGCATTTCCTAAAAAGTTCCTTAAATCTCTCCCAAGCTTCATATATTGATTCTCCATCTAACTGACAAAAGAAGTTATATCATTTCTAAACTTAGCAGTTTTAGATGGTGGAAAATATTTGGATATAAATTTTTGTGATAATTCTCCCCAAGTTTTAATAGATCCAGAGTCTTAACGAATTCAACCACATTTTAGCTTTATCCCTTAATGAAAAAAGAAAAAGTCTAAGTCTTATAGCATCGTCAGATACTCCTTGATATTTAAAAGTAGCACAAAGTTCTAGAAAACTAGCAAGATGTAAGTTAGGATCTTCGGTAGGTGAACCACTAAATTGATTGTTTTGTACCATTTGGATAATTACGGTGTTTAAGTTCAAATGAATTAGCGACTACATCGGGGTTTTGAATAGTTAAATGAATTTCATCCGATGTAGGGTTGGCATAATCTCTTAATGGTCTTTGTCGGTTCATATTTTGAATTTCGGGAATATTCGCCATTTGTGTTAAATTAATAATTTGTTTCTTTTGTTTTCTAATTCTTTTAATTGTACGCTCTAATTCGAATCGTAAGGTATTAAATTTTCGTTTCCAAATTTGCGCATACAATTTCAGAATAGATATTAATTTATTTATTATGATTATTTTAAAATAGATCCAGTTACTTTAGTAAATTTTTCTTACTTTCCCCGGCAACGACGCCAAAAACTTGACCCACAATTTTTTTATTATGATATTTTTAATTTAATTGCAACGACGCCAAAAACTTGACCCCACTATTTATATGTATAGAATTGTAATTGTTTATGTTGTGGATGCTACGCAAGTATACGTATCGTATCAAGTAATACAGGGCACTAGTAGAGTCCTGGTTATCGATCCCACGGGAAAGAGAAAATTAAATAACAACTAATTTAAAATAATAATAATAATTTTTAAAAATAGTATACGAAAATTTGGAATTCTAAATTTGAGCGCAATAAAGTAAACTAAGTATTTTAATTAGGTAACTTAACTAAGTAGAAAATTAATACGTATTGAAAGTACAGGAAATTAAACTAATTGCTAAATAAGTTTTAACTATTCAGAAAAAGTATATTTCCACTTGTTTAGAAATTTAAGTGATTAATGAATTTAAATAGATAATTTTAAGGTATTGTGACAAATAGGAGCATTCCTTATTCTTTACCCTTTGGTCCAGGTGTAAAGAATATTGACTAATCCTATGTTTGATTACCGAATCTGCGGCTAAGGTCGGGAGGATACCAACCGCCACTTCGAGCTCCCACGTTCCCTCGCCCGAGGGCTAACATCTACACTTCAGCTCTCAAACAATAGGACCGAATTGAATATTTTAGTCTGTCACACTAAAATGCTCAATTCTACGCCAGTGATATTATTTCCCTATTTATTTGCACCCTCCTTCCAAGGCTTTTGAATTCCCCGAATATCAGATGTAATTTTTACTATAGTTGATAATCAACATATTTTAACAAATCAAATGGCCAGTTTGAAAGTAAATTAAGTTTTAAGTAAAAATTATCACAATTTATTAATATATATAAGTATTTCTATTTTAATTTCATCAAGTCACTTAATTTCATAAACATGGAGAAAGACTAATAAACTACTCAGAATGCATGGGAACTAAACTAAGCATGGATTTTATTTAAAGTTAAAAAAAAACAATAAGTACAAATACTTATCTCGATTTATCCCCAAACGGACTCCTCGTAGTTCCTTTGACTCTTCCTTCCAAGATACAGACGACTCACTAATTACTCACTAAACTTACTAAAGACTCACTAAAGACACACTACTCGCACAAAAATTAACACCCGAGAGATCGAATTTCGGCCTCTATATATAGAGGTAAGCAAAGGTCCAAGAGGTGTGTAAGCATCTCTTCAAAAAGTGTCCGGGTTCAATGTATTCGTGCCATTTGAACTACCTCGCCGTCGGCGACTGAACTACCTCGGCCGTCGGCGAGGCTTCTGAAGATCTTCGAACCGCTCTAGCTCGGCCGGTAGCGGGCTCGGGCATGCTTTGTCGGCGAGACAGTTATAAATTCTTCGGAATTTTCTTCTTGTAACCTCGCCGTCGGCGGCTCGATCTCGCCGTCGGCGACTCGAGACTAAATTGCATGATTTTGCTCCAAATTCGCTCCTTTTTATGATTTTTGCTTTTATCACCTAAATTATTCATTCCTGCAACAAAATAAAGAAAATACCCTTCTTTAAAGTGCAATTTCATCAAAAATAAGTATGAATTTCTTAATAAATTTTTCAGCGATCATTTCCTACAAAATATCTTATCTCTAGAACAGTTTCTTCACATAGGATTTCAACTAAGTTATTTTTCTAACATTCCTAAAATCAAAATTATAGTAACCTAAAGGTAATACCACATACCACAAGTCATTTTAAAAGTAATATTAAATTAAATACAGGCTACTGAGGACAAATAAAGTTTAACTTTGAAAGTTATTTTTCTTTCTCCCCCCAAACTTAAATTTTTAAATATTTTGCAATTAATTCCATAAAATGTAGCAGGAAGAAAAAGTAAAAACTAAAACTACTAACTACTACAACATCCTATCAAATTCATATACATGCAAAATCAGGATAGAATGACTGCAGGAGAAAGTAAATCTAGCCTAAAACATACTTACAGTAATATTACACTAAAAGAGATTATTTTCACTTTAAAATTTTATTTTTATTCCTACCACCAAACCTAAGTTTTAACTTATATAGCATTTAGTACATAAAATATAAGCAAGAAGAAACCCAGTTTAGAAATTCTATCTACCACAAATGTCTATCAAAAACATCTTCAATTATTCATCAGGACAGAACAATATGCAATAGAAAGTAAATCTAAACTAATCATGCCAGAATGAAGTTCACTAAATAAAATTTTAATTAGCATAGCAGATATCAACAAGGGAATATAAAAATGTTCTTCAAGTCTTATATAAAGTTATAACACAAACATAAACACACATATGATAAATGAGGACAATTCTTCCTTTAACATATCACATCTCACTAAATTACCTCTAATTTCTAACGAAATCACTACACTAATAAATTAGGTACTTTTAAATGATTTTATACATTATAATCCTAAAGATAAAATTATCCCTGATGTATTGGCTCCTAGGCACCAATCTCAGGCATCGTCTAATCTCTTTAATTAAGCACCTCTAACAATTATAAATCGTAGTGTAAGATCATCCACAAATTATTCATCAAATAGGTTCGTGGATCCTACCAAATGAAATCAAAGTCAGAAAAAGGAAGTGTCAAATTTAAGATGGATCTGTCATAGGTTAAATTCATCATGTCTCTTGTAAAACTTAAATCCGGGTAAGCCTCAAGTCATAGTGGACTCGTCAATCCAACTACTACAAGAGAACATAAAAGTCTAACCATAATAAGAAGTTAAGGAATCAACTCCCTCATGACACACAAAGATAAAAAAAAAAACAAACAATCCAAACATCTATCAACAACAATCAAACTTGAACAATCCACACTAAAGCAAGCACAATACAACACTAACAATCATGACTCTCAAGCACACTAAATCAAAGCACACTGATAATTATGGGTTGCCTCCTATAAAGCGATTGGTTTTAACGTCGCGGGCCTAACAAATGATTCCCACTGGATCAAAATTCCAATTAAGTAATCCTCAATCAATCACCCAATCTTTTTCAGATCCTGGGATTCCTACAGAATTCTCAAATTGTAATTTTTCATTCAGCTCTTCTTTTTCAGATTGATTCATACCATTATTCCTCATATTTCTTTCTAGATCCAATATTTTTCTATTGATTTTCTCAATCCACATATTAATATCATCCTTGAAATTTATAAGAAATGGATGTATATATGATAATTCAATATCTCCTAAATTTTGGATCAGATTCTCTTTAGATAATTCAGATTCTGGATCAAATTCTTCTACGTTACTCTTATGATTCAAGTTATCTTCCAATTCTTCCCCTTGGTACTGAGTAAAGAGTTGAGGTGGTCATTCTATATATCTATCTATATCCTTTGGAATTTCTTCCATTGGTCTTTCAATCTTCTTTTCTTCTTTTTTCAACTCATCATTTATTTGAATCATATCCTCAAATTCAATAACTTTAAATTGCTCACCATTCATCAGCTTAGGGTTTATCTCAGGGTCACTAGGTAAAATCTCTTGGGGGCAACTGTTAATTGCATCATAATCTGCCCCATCTAGTTTTCTATATTCTTCATAGCCGCCCCTTCACTTTCTAGCTCACATGTCAATTGAATCACATCCTTTTCTAATAATAATTCCTTTTCCTCATCTTGTGGGTTAGAGTGAAATCTATAAGGAAAATAAATTCCTTCGCCAAAATCATCCTGATTATTCCAATCACATATCTGATTAAATTAATTATCTTCCCAAAATTGGTTTTCTCCTCCAAAATTAGTATTCCAGTTAAAGTTTGAATAATTTTTCCAACCTAGATTGCAACAATCAGAATAAGAATTGTACATCTCAGGGCCAGTTTCAAAACAGTTAGGCTCAATAAATTGTCCAAATGAATTTTTCTTTATAACTTGGGGACCTTGAGGATAACACTTTATGTATTGATCTAACATCCTCTAAATATCACCAACCTGAGAACTTAATAAAGTAAGCATATCATCTTGAAAATTCATTACTCTCTTAGGGTTTACTCTTTCAAAATTACTAGAATTATAATCCAAATCTGAATATTCATTATATTGTCGATCCGTCATTTCTACATTAAATCCATGGAGTCTTTTCTGATTCATCATCCTCCTAAAAGTTCTCTCTAAATCCAAGTCGTAAGAATCAAGATCTGCAGCTCCTGAAATACGCATACAAATTTAAAGACTTTAATAATAGGACAAATATCAAAAATATTTTTGGTATTTTGGATTTTTTTTTGAAAATAAACACACAATAATTAAACACACTATATAGTACTATAAATTCCAAATCTAAGTCTTATAGGTTTAACTAAAATTCCTCTAAAGTTCTTACCGAAGCTTCCCCGGCAACGGCGCCAAAAACTTGATGCGACTTTTTATATGTAAGAATTTATGACCTAAGATTTATATATTTATAATGATTTTTGTAAAGTCATAATTTCAAACGCAAGTATACGTATCATATCAAGTAATACAGGGCTCTAATGGAGTCCCGTTTTTTGATCCCACAGAGAAGCGAGGTAAGAGGTTCATAGTCAAATTCTATTCTACTACTAACAACCTTAGTTTGGAAGGGTGATATAAGTGGTTTTTCTAACAACTACTCCTAAATGCAGATGATTATATGTAAGGATAATAACTACTCCTAAATACAAATATTACTTCTAAAGATAACCCTTTTTGGGGAAATTGGTTTGGTGAATTTTGAGATAATGAAATCTACTATTCTTATGTAATGAATTGGATAAAGTTTAGGAATGTGATGCATTAAATATTGTATATGTCAAATAGGAGCAATCCTATTCTTTACCCTCAAAAGAGTACCCCCTCTTTCAAGCATGTAAAGAACATTGACATATCATAAGTTCAGTCACTAAATCTAAGGCTAGGCTGGGAGGATACCGGATATCACTATGGAGCTCTCACTCACTCTTCACCTGAAGGCTAGCCTTCGAGTTTAGTTACTAATCTTAGGACCAAATTGGGGATCTCAGCCTGTCACCCTGAAACCTCCAATTCGACGCCCATAAAAACCATATTTCCCTATTTATTTGCACTCAATCCCCATGAACTACGCAATTCATTCATGGACATTGAATGTGGTTCCACTTTATTGAGAATTACACTGCTCTTTCGAGACAATGCAATTACAACGAATTTTAACAATACAACGGGCCTTTATTGTAATGTAAATGAAGTGCAAGTAAAAAATCATCACATTTATAATTAAAACTCATTTTAGCAAGCATCCCAATATTCTAAACATGAGTCCTACTCATTGCAAAAGAAAATTAGAATGAAAACAATGACATAATCTTCTCATGCCACTATTTTCATAGAAGAAGAAAGAGTAAGAGAAAGACATCACAAAGCACGAAGAAAACACTACGGAAAACTTCATTTCAAAGCAAATCCACAAAATAAGTGTTTACAATATCATAAGATAATGAAAAATATAATACTTAGCTTTTTCCCCTTGTAAGAAAGATGAAAATCTCTCCCACAAAGTCTCCCGCAGATCCATGCAATGCTAGAATATTTCCTTACAGATTCTCTCAAAATCCCCTCACCAATCTCTCCAAAAAGGTAGAAATCTACATTTCTACTCCTATTCTCAGATCTCTAAGCATTCTTCAAGTTTTTCTTACTTCTACTCCTCTCTTTTTGGCTTCAAATTCGGTTTAAAATAGTGTAGGGATGAATTTCCCAAGAGGTGCATGAAGAAACCTTCCAAAAAGCGTCAAGATTCGATGTATTTGGCCAATAACCGCTCCTGGCGTCGTTGGCGCCGTACTTGGGCACTGCCAGCACCCAAAAATCATGGTCGCGGGCTCCTAGCGCCGCGGGTTCCTAGCGCCGCGGGCGCCCGATAGGGCTCCGCGAGCGCCCTATTCTACATAGCTCCACCATTTTACTCTGTTTGGCTCCGTTTGAGCTCTGATTCGCCCCATTTTAGTTGCGTTGTGTTCCTAATAGACAGCCCTACAAAATAAGCATAAAAATAACCTTTCTTTAAAGTGTAATCTTATTCAAAAATATGCATGAAGTGTAAAAGAGATTAAGCATAGAAAGACTTATCGAAAGGTGTTAGGCCAAAATTTGCTTTCTTGGTCGTTTTTGCTCCAAATTGCACCGTTTCTACTTCTTTTTCTCCAATCACCATATCTTGTACCTAAAATCAAAAAACATACAAAATATTTTCCTTTAAAGTGTAATATCATAAAAAATGAGTAAAATTATATAGCAAAAGGCGCATATATTTTAGGCGTGTCAGTTGCGTAATACTTCTTTAAATATCGTTCATTGATTGGAAGCATATATTGTTCTCCACAGCAATTCACAAGTTGGTGGGAACCTCTAGAGTAGACTGTCTCGACCATGAACGACCCCTCCCAAGTCAGTTCAAATTTACCTCCTATCTTGCGGTGTGCAAGAATAGGTCTCTCGAGAACTGGAACTAAGTCACAGACTTTGAATGTCCTTAGGCGGACCAGCTTGTCGTGGGCCTGGATCATCTTAGCTTGATACAATTCCAGATTCTGTTATGCTAAAAGTCATCTTCCTTCCAAGCTTTCAAATTCTTCTAGTCGTAGTCTAGCATTTTCTTCTGTAGTAATATTGTTCGCGACTGCAATTCTAAGAGACAGAAGCTGAACCTCTAAGGGTAAGACGGCCTCGGACCCGTACACTAGAGCGTAAGGCGTAGACTGAGTAGGAGTTCTAAAAGTCGTTCTGTGGGCCCATAAGGCTTCTAACAACTTCTCGTGCCAATTTCTCTTGTTGTCGTCCAAAGCTTTTTTTAAGATTTGGACGAGAGTTTTATTAAAAGTCTCGGCCAAGTCTTTCGCTCTTGGGTAGTAGATCGTTGAATATCGCCAGTCTATCTCGTGCCTTCTCACAAAATTTTTGATCTTTGTACTCTTGAATGCTGACCCGTTTTCTGAGATAATTCTGCGCGGTACCTCGAAACGGTAGACGACTTGATTCTTAAAGAACTGTAACACGTGATGTGCTTTCACTTCTCTGAGCGGTACTGCTTCTGTCCACTTTGAAAATTAATCTGTAGCCGCAAGAATAAGGAGATGTCCTCTTGAGAAAGGTGGTTCTATCGGACCCACGATGTCCATGCCCCAACACTCAAATGACCACGACGCGATTGTCGGATGCAGCACATTTGGCTGTTGATGTAGAACAACTCCATGCACTTATCACTGGTGACAGCTTTTGGAAACTTTCATGCAGTCGGTCATCATTGAGGGCCAGTAGTGCCCTAGTCTCTTAATCTTCATTTTCATCTTTGGACCTGACTGATGAGCGCCACAAAGTCCTGAGTTCTCTAACAATTTCACGGGCCTCGGACTCACTTAGGCACCTTAGCCACATCTGATCAAAAGACCTTATGTATAACATATTGTTTATTAATGCGTATGACAGAGTTCTTTTCTTAATCTAATGGGCCAATGACTTATCGTCCGGTAGGTTCCCTGTTTGTAGGTAGTCTATGAGCGGTTGACACCAATCTCCTGCAGTTTCGACCATACATTGCTGATTCGTTTCCTCTTTTCCTTCTGATTGGTGTATTGCATCCATGTCGAGCTGTGAAAGGACCTGTCATCCCTGAACTGACATTTCAACTGACTCATCCTGTAAGTAGGCAAATTCTTTTAAAAGGAGGGCTAGCGTGTCTGCAAGGGCATTTTCTCTTCTGGGGATCTTGTAGATCGTTACATTCGGAATCTGCTCCAGCAACTTCATTGCATACTGAAAGTACTGTTCGAGTCTTGGCTTCAAAATTCTATACTGTCCTGCAACCTGTTGTATGATCAACTGTGAATCACCGTAGATGTTGATATCTGTTATCCCCATCTGAATGGTCAACTCCAGTTCAGTTATAAGGGCTTCGTATTCTGCTTCGTTATTTGTGCACGGCTCTGTTAGGTGGTAGGAGTATCTTAACATCCCCCGCTCCGGCGTTATAAATATTAGTCTGATTCATGCCTTACCGGGCACTATCGTTTGCAATTCTTTATCCTTCTATGCCGAAGATGCTCCGTCGAAGTACAGTTCCCAACGTCGATCGTCGGGGTCTTCTAAGCTCATTATCTGCTCGTCGGGTAAGTCGTCGTTGAGAGGCGACTCTGCCGGTAAAGGGTGCCCTGCGATGAAGTCTGCTAGGACTTGTCCCTTTACGGCACAAAGAGGAATGAAAGTTATATCGAATTGCAATAGTATCATCGACCACCTGACAAGTCTGCCAGAAAACGTCGGACGAGTCATCAAATATTGCAATGGATTAAACTTCAAAATAAGGTTGACGTTATGAGAAAGCATGTAATGCTGAGCTTTTGAGCCGCGAAGATCAGGGCCAAACAATGCTTTTCAATAGGATGATAATTTACCTCCGTCGGGATCAGACGACGACTCAGGTAATAGAGAGCGTTTTCTTTACCCTCGTCATTGACCTGGGCTAGCAGGGCTCCGAGGGAATCGTCTAAAGCCATGGTATAAAGTATCAACGGTCAACCTGAGACTGGGGCTGCTAAGACAGGAGGTGTCATTAAATACTGCTTAATTTCCTCGAAGTCCCACTGGCATTTTTATTCCCAAACGAATTTGGCGTCCTTTTTAACTAATGCCGAGAAGGGCTGACACCGACCTGACAAATTCGAGATAAAGCGTCGAAGATATGCCAACTTCCCTTGAAAGGATCGTAGTTGTTTTAAGGTTTTGGGAGGCGGCATTTCTAAGATAGCTTTATTCTTCTCCGGTTCGATTTAAATTTCGTGATGTCAGACAATGAATCCTAAGAATTTCCCAGAGGTGACGCTGAAGGCGCACTTCAGAGGATTCATTGTAAGGTTAAATTGTCTTAATCGCTCGAAAACAATTCTCAAATCATACAGATGATCTTCCTTCAGTTTTCTCTTGATGAACACATCATCCACGTAGCACTCGACTTGGTTATGAATGAGATCATCAAAAATCCTTTTCATCGCTCTTTGGCATGTTTCCCCTGCGTTCTTCAATCCGAAAGACATCACTGTGTAGCAATATACTCTGATTAGCGTTCTGAAGGCTGTGAGCTTTTCATCTTCTGGTGCCATCTTTATCTGGTTGTATCCTGACGATCCATCCATAAAAGAGAAGACCTCGTGTGTCGAAGCGATGTCGATCATTAATTCTGGAATTGGTAGTGGAAATTCATCTTTTGGGCATGCTTTATTCAAATCTCTGAAGTCCACACAGATTCTGATCTGACCGTTCTTCTTTCTGACTGGTACCACATTGGCTAACCAAGTTGGATATTGTTCTTCACGGACAAATTTGGCGTCGATTAATTTCTTCACTTCAGCTATTACTTGTTGTTCAATCTCTAGATGCATTCTTCTCGGAGCTTGTCTGACTGGAACGGCAGTGGGATCCACTCCTAGCCTGTGAACTGCAACTTCTGGAGCTAATCCTAGCATTTCATCATAACTCCAAGCAAAACAGTCCTTGAATTCCATTAATAGCTTGATCATGTTTTCGGAGTCTTCTTTATTGAGTAAGGAGCTAACAAAGGTCGGCCTAGGCTCTTCGCTAGTACCTAAGTTAACTTCCATTGACTCGTCTATTGTAGATTTAATATCTTCTTCAAATTCTGGCGGAGCATCTCTGATTGGTAGATCCTCGAGATCATCTGAAGCTTCTAAGCAGTTTTCATTAGGCTCACAAGTGACAACCAAGCAAAATTTCGTATCATCAACTGGAGCTATTGTGCCGAATCCAAGACCATGCTTTGAATTGGGAGGCTGACTGGCATTATTCCTTAATTTTTCAAAGCGCTGTGATTGACCTTTTGATTACTGTTTAGGTAAGACACCACGCTGAATTAAATTTTGAACACAGGGAGAATACCACTCAAAAGGCAATTCCATTAATTCAGATGAAGTGACATCTTCAAATTGTACATCATTTTCAATTTTGGAAGAAGAAGCACCACGATAGAACTTAATCGGCTTAGCACTGCCATTATGCACTTCCTTGACCACCATACCTTCGACCTTACTAGGGTGGATCGGGGTTAGGCTCATAGTATGTACATAATGATTAATCTTGTCGTACATTGATTTGTATTCTTCATTCTTTTCATCTTCGAGAGAGATCTTGAACTGGGGTTTCCTTTGGCTTATCTTCATTGCTTCTTTCTTGATTTCTTCTTCTTCTTCTTCGGAACTATTCTCTCAATCAACATCGATGGCTGGCTTCTTCTATTCAACTGTTCCACTGTTTCTTCTTCGACCTCATCCCCGACCTCAACCTCGGGTGCGAGTTCTGGAGAAACCTTCACCATCTCGTCGTAAGGGAGTGGTGAGTAACTGTTGAACAAGAATCTCAGACTCTTCATCTTCTCAAACTTCTTTTGCTTCATTTGGTATGGCATTTCTGGAAAAGATAGTTTTCTTCGGAGGTGCGTAGTAGGCTGCATCTTCGTGGATTTCGATTTCATGCACGGAGAACGGTTGCAAGTCACCTTTGATACACTGTTCTTCCCCTCCTTCATAATACTTTATGCACTAGTGCAGAGACGACGGTACCATCCAGTTTTCATGGATCCAAGACCGATCCAGTAGAGCGTTGAACGATGTTTCAGAATCAATTATGTGGAATTTTGTGGTTGTCTTTGCCAAATCACCGATCTTCATTAATAGTGTTATCAATCCAAGAGCTCTCTCCTTTCTGGTTAAAACCTCTGAGCATCAACCTGTTTGCTTCGAGATAACGGGCATCAATCTCTGAATAGGCTAACGTTTGAAGGTTCATTATGTTAATTGATGCTCCTGGATCAACTAACACCCTGGAGAGTGTGAATTTTTCAATACTGACTGAAATGTACAACGGTCGATTGTGATCAGCTATTCCAAGTAGCAAATCATTGTCCGTGAAGGTAACACCGCGCTGTTCTCTTAATGAGCAATCCTCGTCGAAGGAATTACCGACCATTTTAGCCAAGCAAATTTCTGGATCAAGTAAAGCCTTGATCAAAGTTTCTCTCATCTCCTTTGACAGGATCAGAGCATCGTAGATGCTCAGTTTGGCTGGTAGCTTCCTAAGATGGGCTAGCACATTATAATCCACCTTGTTACCAGGCTCTTCAATTTCTTCCCGAATGGGCAATTCTTCTGCTAGGGTTGGCTCTTCCTGGGCAATCACCTGCTTTCCCTTATCCTTTGGACCCATTCTCGGGGGTAGAACTTTTCCACTCCTTAGATTGACTTCTGTTATATTTTCTGAATTTTGTTTCGAGTCTGTCGGTGTCTCCTCTCGAATCGGAACGACTGGCTCTTCTGGAGTTTCTTCGGAATCTGACAATTCTAATTCTATCGTGATCGGAGCTCCTCGAAATTCACAAATGGACTCGTCACTTCTTGAGCTTTCGTAGCCATTCTTGTGAATGTCTCCTCCTTCTTCAGGGTCATCGAGGTTTTGTATGATTTGAGAATTACTATTCGTATCAAAATCGAGATCCGGATTAGGTTGGTTGTCGTTAGTTACGTAATGGTTAGAGACAGTTAGAACATAGCCAACAGCATAACTCTTATCATTATAAGATCCCGCCGGGGCGAGCAAATAATTATATAGAGTCAGAGGTTCGAGGAATTTCTCCCCTGAATCAGAAACAACCATCCTAAGAAAAGCAGCCCCTACTCTACCCTTCGAAGCCTCAGTTTTCTCTTCTTCCACGATCTCCTCCTCCTTTTGGGGCGGTTCTTCAATCGCAAGCGATAGTGCCGGCTTAACAGGTTTCAAATTCTGAGTTGAAGCACGCACCGAAGCGGTCTGGATGTGATCCAAAATTTTCTTCGAAGACTTCATCCAGACAGTACTCCATCCATCATCGGTCGTGTACGGGTCTATCGGAACAATAGGATCCGTTGAAATAACATTGACGGAACCTCCTTTTTGGGGCTCCTTCATGTATTCCTTCGGGATCGTTATGTTCCCCTTCCGGAGGTTATCCTCGAGCCAATTCTTAAAGGTGAAGCAGTCTTCTATCTTATGTCCGAGCATCCTATGGTAGGGACAGTAATTCAGATGGTCCTTCTTGTTGACTTCTTCTGGCCTCTTGGGCTCTGGCAGCTGAAAGTTAGGTGTCTTAATCGAACTATGAAACATCTGGGCCACTGCTTCAGTCTTGAAGGGGTATTCCTTATTCAAAAGCTCCTTCATTTTGTACAATGGGCGAGGCGGCGGTTGATCATGCTGCCGTGATTGATAACTCGGTCGAGCCTGTTGATAGCCCTGCTGAGGTTGCTGATAGCTCTGTTGAGGTTGTTGGTAAGTCCGTTGCGGTGGTTGATAACTTGGTTGTGGCCGCTCTGGCTGTATCTGTACTGGTTGTTTACCTTTATCCACTGTCGCGATGATTCCTGATTTCTTCTCGAAAGCTTTCACGGGCTTCTGCTTATCAGTCTTGTCGACGAAACTTAGTTGTTTTGCCTCCTCCTGTAAGCTCCCGGACTTACTAAGCAACTTCTCGAAAGTCTTAATTTTGAATCCTTTAAGGAGAAGTGCTATCGGGCCGTGAATGCTCTTCAACAAGATACCAATTGCATGTTGTTCCTGAAGCTAAGGTTCACACTTCATGCTTAAGTTTCTCCATCGAAGTATGTAATCTACCAGGGTTTCATTCGGTTTCTGTTGCTCCACCACTAGATCACCGATAGTGATGTGGTATCGGGCCCCAACAAACCGCTTAACGAAAAGGTTCTCCAATTCTGAAAAGGTCTTAACTGAACCGTTCAGCAATTCTGCGTACCAATCGAAGGCAATCCCTGACAAACTACTGACGAACTGACGAACTGACGAAAGAGCAAAGCGTCGCTCCCACCAGCATTGCAGCAACTAGCACGAAAATGTGCGACATGCTGCCGTGGGTTTCTCGTACCGTCAAAAGTCTTAAACAGAGGTGGTACGAAGCCTTTCGGGTATTGGACTGCATTAAACTCTTCAGGGTAAGGTCTAACCATCTGAATAGATGCTCCGCTCTTAGAATAGGCTAAGGCTTCTCGCACCTGCTGTTCTACCATATTCTTAATATCATTTTCGAAAATCATGCTTTGCGCTGAATCCTTCTTTGGCTGTTCATCTCCATTGACGGATGTAACTTCTTTTCCTCCATCTGCAATGTGAATGATCTCTGGGGGTGTTTCCTTCTGAGGTTGAAGCTGACTCTGGAGAGTGGCTAAGGCGGCCGCCATCTCCTCCATCCTCTTTGCCATCTGAGAGATCGTGTCATCCTTTTCTTGAAGACGCGCTCACATTGCTTCTGGTTTGTCTCTTTCTGAAGTTGACAGAGCTCCCTGCAGAGCTGACGATGCTCTGGTCTCGACCATATTGATCTCAGCAAATTCTTTATCCATGAATTCTGATGAATCCAGTTCATTTCCCAATCCTTTTCTTCTTTCCCTTGCCAACCGTCGGATGTCAGTTCTTAGCTTTCCTATAGCATCCTTAAGTGATCTTTTCCAAATGGTCTCGCGGTTGTCCGGCGACGATTATCAAACTTCATTTTCAGGAGTTTCCTTTAAAGTTATAGCACTTTCTTCAGATTCAGGCTCTCTGGCGAGACTTCTCTTTCCAAAGCGTTCTGTCGGTATCGGTTCGGCAATAATAGGTTGCCACACTATCCTCCTTGTAATATGTAACCTAGGACCAGATGATCTGTTGGCTGTACGTTGGTAGGTGGTGTGTTCCCTAATATGGTGACCTGATACGACAACAGGCGAACTCCTCTTACTAGCTCGCACTTTCTTCCTTGGCCTTTCTGTGGCAGTGACGGGGTCTACTCGTGGTCCGAGGTGAGATTTAACTGGTACTCGTCCCATTCTTCTTAGAATCTCTGACACGGGGCATCCCTCCTTTCTGGCTAACTTCTCCACTACGGCTCGCAATCGGGTAAGTGGCGTAGCCTTGATCTTCTTCTTCTTACTATCACTGTAGTATGCAGGTAAAGGCAACGTAGCGGCAATCTTTCGAGTATCTTCCTCATCGAATGCAGCGGAGAGAGGGTGGAACCTACTCCCTTCCAACAGCGGTGAAATCTCAGGCAGTTCTTCTTCTCCCTCAGAAATCTCTTCAAGAAAGGCAGCTTCAACAGCCTTAGCATTTCTGATCCTAACGATCTTTCTGTTCTTATTCTTTCCTTGTGTCCGGGTTAAGGGTGCAAACCTCAAACTGGACCCTATTTCGAAAACAGACGGTATTGCAGCAAAGTCTGAACCCTCCATGGTAATGCGGCTCATTACTGACTTGGACTTCTTTTCCTTTCAATTTGGCGGGAGTCGGGGTGGGTGAAGTGATAACCAGCCGGTGGCGGTAGAGATGACAGTCCTGGGGGTAGCAGCTAACCTCTTACGAACAGCGGTATTCGTCTCAACCGGGACCCTTTGCAGAGAGGGAAATTCTTGGGTCAACTTCAGGTTGAACTTAATTATGGGTTCCTCAGTTTCCGGTACTCTAGCCATTAGCACGAAGAGAGTAACATCGGCGAACTTAATATCTGTATTGTCAAATCCCTGTCCAAAGCGAATAATCCCATTGTCAGTTAGCTCATCCTTATAGACAGCTAAGTCTATCTCGTTGGTGAAGGAGAAAATCAGCTTCGGTGCAGCCATCTTCTGCAGGGTAGATTTTGAACGTCAATCCTGAATTATGCTTCCTTTCATCACAAAACTCTTTAGGACAAAAAAAAATTTCTCCGAAAAGAGTGTGAACACATTTTCATTTTTTTTTGTTTTCTTAGTTTTATCCACAAGGTATTTTCAGATCCTATTTTATTCGTGCATTTGTGATTTTAAAAGAGCTTGTTTATTAAGGGGTTATTTATTAGAAGGTTTACCCATTAAGAACGAAACAATTAAAGGAGGAAGGTTATCGAGAAGATAAGGGACCCAATCCAGAATTGGAAAGGAAGAGAAAGTCTCGTAAGACTTCTCAACTTGAAGGACCGCTCCTAAGCTAACACCTATTGGGGGTCTACCTCGCCTCTTTGGAGAGGTAACAAAAGGAGGATTTCGGAACCTCTCTGTTTAGGGGTGTCTAAACAGTGGCTCCAAGATCCAAGAAGAGTTTACCATACCTGTTCAAGACAGAAATGAACAAGATATGTTAACGGAAGAATGGTAGTTTGATCCACTAGGGGCATGGACTTACTACCGATTTATGCAAGCAAAACCATCTGATCACGATGGAGAGAGGAACTAGCCCCCAGCGGAGTCGCCAGAAATTGTCGGCATATTTATAGGTTGTGTTTTGAAAAATGGGGTCGCCTACTGAATATGTCGGTGAATTTTACATTTTTAATTTAATTTAAATATATATATAATTTGAAAATAGTATTTAATTTCTGAAAATAATTTTAAGTTTGAAAATTTTAAGATATGAAATCAAACTGATCTCACATCCCAAATAGTTTATATAAACGAGCACCGCACCACAAACTGTGTATCTATCCCGAAGAATAGATGCACTGTTTGATGATGGGGCTCGATTAAATAAACTAGAAGATTTGTGACATCCGTTTGGTCTGCGAACCAATTTTATAAGCCGACAAGTTCCCCTGCTTAATATAAAGGAATTAAACAGAGTTTATATTACCTGGGTTCTTAAAGTTCCCTATAAGGGCAAGCCCCTATAGTTAATTACATCTTAAATGTCCGAAGACACTCAAGAAAACTCTCGACAATGATCAGTTGTTTTGCTCTCAAGAATTTCAAAGTTTAAGGTTTTCAAACAATTGGACTTTGGAGATTTCAATAGGGAATGACTCAAATTTAGAACAATTTATTTTGGGAATCCAATGCAGGAGAAGTAGGGGATGCCACGGATCCGAAATGAACTTCGGTGACTTCCCGACTATCCTATTGTTTGGCTTCAATTTGAGAGAATTATTTAGTGTTTTAATCCTGCCAATTTTAATTAATTAGGACTTATATTTGTATGACATAATCACACAAGTAGCCTTGAAGATGTGAGGGCTTAATTTGCATAAGACCGGTTGAGGCTTAATTTGCATAATATGATTATGCAGATGCCTAACAAAAAGTTGAGGATTTATGTTGCGCTAGGCAAACTACCTCGAAATCCTATGGCTTATTGTTTAATTCTAAGAAAGATTTTGCTGATGTAGACCCATGTTTTGTTGATGAAGATGGTCGTGTTGCCCACTGTTCTCCAAGCTTCTTGTTGTTGCAGAAGTTTAGTTTTAGAATGTGAAAATCAGGACATGAGAGAAGTGTTTTGGTTTATAAGAGTCTTAAGGTTCAAATATCTTAATGTTTTAATTAAAACAAATCTTAAAGTTGATTAAGCAGGACCGATTAAGATCCCACGGTTTCGTCATTTCGGCACCGCTATTTTCATCGGATTCACTTAGTCCGAATGAATTTGGTAAACTCAACTGAATGAGTTCCACACTTTCATTTAGACCGTGGGAAATCTCGTTAGCAACACGTGGGCTACATCACCCGAGGGATTCCTGATCATCCAACGAGACGTTTTAATTTAATTGTAGTTGTAGTTTTGTTGTTCTGTTTGTGATTAAATTTTGAATTGTTTTATATTTTGAATGTTGTGGCGGTGAATTTTATCTTGTATTGATTTTTAATTTAGTTTTGGGTTTCAGTTTTGTGGCTATCCTAAAGGTTCCAGTTTTCATGCAGGGTGACATTCTTGTTTAACATGCAAATTTTACAAGAAAGAAAGTACGACGAAGGTAAATAAATTGCAATAAAATAAAAGCGTACCTGGTGGGTCTTCTCGTCATTCCAAGCTGCAGTTAAAACACACGTCAGGGCATTCAAATATTTGCAATAAATACCTAGGTAAAGCTAACGGAATGTTCTGGTTGTCTACCAAGATCTTAATCTTATTGCTAGTCAATTCCTATGACGTCTAGGTTTCTGTGTTTTGTTAAGGATGATTTTCTTCACCAAATAACAATTAAGTTCAATTATTCTTCTAAAATACCCCATCATATTGAGAAAGTGCTTAGGACGGGTCATAGACATCTTTTCAATGCTTCTGGGATTTATTTCGAGTCCAAATGAATTTCATTGTATAGGTGAATTGATCATCCAAGAATTTGGTTAAGTCTTGTTTATTGCTCAGTGAACTCAGATATTTGATTATCTAATGAGTAAAGTGACATTTCACTTGATACTTTATTTAAAGGTTATAAATGTGGGAGCCTTCAGGGGAAAATTAGTTTATTAAGGAATTTAACCGTTAAAGTTGAGTTAATGATTTAAAACAATCCAATTTAATAGTAAGGTTTCAGATTGATTCTTAAATGTTTTAAAATCATTTAGGTTGAAAGAGGTGTTTAAATCATTTAATTTCATTAAATTTTGATAATTTGATATGAATTAATTATAGTACTTTAGGTTGGCTTTAATTGGTTTAATTTTCACATTTTTAATTATGAATTGTTTCAAGATTATTTAATGTTTCAAATTTGTTTTAAGTTTGTTCTTAAGTGTTTTCAAATTAGTTTTAAATGTTTTAAATTTATTTTAATTTGATTATTAAATCATTTAATGTTTTAAGCTTTAATTTAATTAGAGATTACTTCTTTTTTAATTATTAATTTAAATCATTGTCATTTGAATTAATTAAGGATTGAATACCATTGAATTAATTCAATTAGGGACTTTAAATTAAAGAATTGGTATCTTCTTAGGTCATATCCCTAATTTTCATAATCCAAAATTTTAATTATTCTTCCAAAATTTAAATGATTTATTAATTAAAGTTTCATTTTGATATTTTCAAAGTGATTAATGGGTTTCTACCCCTTTATTCCCTAAATTTCAATCATCCAAGAGAAAATTAAGATCAAATATTTTACCCTCCCTTTGATTAGGCCTAAAATATTAACTAGGGTTAAAATCCCTTAATTATCCTTATGCCCTTTTAAGCTTATTTATCTCATAACTCACCAAATTAAGCTCAAATGAACTTGAAATTTTTATGTCACCTTACTCACATGTCAATTAAGACATTAGAGGAGAAAATGTGATTTTTTCCATTTTTAATTTAATTTATATAATTATCTTATTGAAAAATAAGGGTTTTCAATGAAAATTCAACAATATAACCAAGATAAGGTTTTTGTCCTTAGGAAAATTATGGGATGTTCTTACTGACTAGAGGACCACTTGAACCAATTTTGGTGATTTTTTGAATTATATTTTATTTATTATAATTATTTCAAGTTTTAGGGTATTAATTAATTATAAAATAAAAATTAGAGTTGAAAATTAAGTTTTATATTTTTCTTAAATCTCTCTAACCTCAAGGAGTTTAGAGAAATAAATTTTATATTTTTCTAATTTTTTCTTGATTTGTTGGAATTATTTTATTGAAAAGTTAAGAAAATCCATTTTTAAATATTAAAAATTATCCTAAGCCTTTAAAAATTAATATCTTAACTTAGAGACTTAGGAAAATTAGGGGAATGGTTTCTAAGTGATTAGGAAACCAAATGTGACATTTTTAAGATTTTTAATATTTTTGTGATTTTTATAATTTTTTAAATATTAAAATATTCAAAAATGAGTTAAAAATGAAAAATTTTGAAAAATTCCAATTTTAATTTTTTAAGACTTCTCTGATATCAGAGAGGTCTCAAAATAGATTTGGTGGATTTTTTAGGTGTATTTTGGATTTTATGAATTTTTTAACTTCAGAAATGGCCATGTAACTTGAATAATTCATTTAGTGGGTTAGATTATTTCCAATTGACTTGAAATTTCTATGTGGGGTTCCCCGGACCCTAAAGGTCAGTGGAGAATTGTTTTCATGTAAATTTGATCTTTGGTTATTTCAAATTAATTAATATTCAATTTTAGGTGTTTAGGCTAATTAGAGTTATTTTTAGGGAGTTATTTCAAACCATAATTTTCCTAGGGTCCTCTGGTCTAGAGATACTTCCCCTAATTTTCCTAGATTTTTCTAAGCAATATGCAAATTATTGAAATTAAAATACCAAAACAGACACATAAACTTGGAAAATAGATAACTTGCCACAGAGATAGCCTCTGGTCTTAGAAAATTCAAGGAATGTTTCCAAGATCAAAGGCTACAAAAGCCCTATGGTCTCATGCCATGGTGAATTAGGTATGTAAATGGAGAATTAAAACATCACAGAGAGTATTTAAATAATTAAAATCATAGACGCAACAAATTAGCTTAATTCTTTTTCCACAATATTCTCCTCTGTTCACTGAGCAAGAGGGTATTTTTAGTTTATTTTTAAGATTTTTCTATGCAAAGATATGAATTTTTGAAGTTCTGTCTATTTAATAAATTCAGAAAATCCCTATTTTTCTACTTAACCACGCGGCGCTGCGTCATCCTCGTCTGGGTCGAAGCTCCACACGGCGCCCTCCTATTTTACGTCGCCATCAGACTCGGCAGCCACGCGTCCCGCGGTTCACGCTCCATCTCTTCATCCGACGCCATCTGAGCCGTCTGTTTAAAACACACGCAATCAAACTGTCCAAGGTCATCGTCTTCGTCTGGTGCGTCCCGAGATCCGTCCACCCTTGAACCTTAAGATCTCGCTCATTTCTCAACCAAATTACACGAAATTTGATCCTATGTGTTTGCTAAACTAGAGCTACAAATCCATACGGCTAATAGGCCTTGAAATCGATTTAAAAGAGATAATGAATCGCTGGAAGCTCGAGCTAAGGAGAAGTCTCCATACCTTGGTCCAAGAGGTGAAGCCTCGATTGGATGTGCTCGGCACGTTCGTTGGAGTCTGAGGAAGCTAGGGATGAAGCCTGTAGCTGTGGTGAAATGCCTAGACCTGACTTCCACCAAGACTGATTTCAAGCTCTGACTGATAGAAGGAATGGCTGGCCTGGTGAGGAGGCTTCCACTAGGGAACTTCTTCTCTTGGTCTGGTAATGGTGTAGAGTCGATCAATTTGGGGTTTTGCTCACTGTGGTGAAGTGTCCTATTTTGGGGTGGATTTTGGATTGCGAAATTGAGCTCTGTTAATGGAGATTAGGGTAGGGAAGCAGTGGAGATTGAGTTCTCTGTGCTAGGAGAAGAGTTTAGAGTGAATTGGGCAGAGTTTTACTAAGGTTGGTTTCAGCACCTTCTACAGCCGCGAGGGAGGTGAGTTTAAATTGCCATGGCCATGCCTGGTTTCAGGGAGGTTTGGAGGCTGGGATTTGCTGCCTAGGGGAGGAGAAGAATAGCCATAATGGCCATTTGGGTTGGGACAGCTCAGCAGGTAGATTTTGAATTTTTTGGCTCACATGGAGCTCTCAGCCATGGGCTTTTCGGCGAGCCAGGTGGTGGTCCGGCCAGGCATGGATCACCATCTTGACCAGTGAGGTCAGGGATGGGGTTTTATGCAAACAATGGAGGTTGGCCATGTGTAAAGGGTTTAATTCAAGTGGAAGGGGAGAAGGGTGCATTTTGGGTTTAATTTGGTCAAGCCATGGAAATGGGTTGGGTTCACTCTCCGAGGCTGGTTTGGGCTGAAGAAAAAGTCATTTGGTTCAGCTTGATTAGTGGGGTCAAGTCACAATCCAAGTACAATTAGGCTTAAACATAGGTTAGGGGAAGCATGGGAATGTTTAATCACTTTAAGGGAATCGAGAAAGAGGCTCCTCATTTTGCCCAAGATGGTATGGTGACATGTGCACAACTCACATGGCTTACATGTGGCTTAAACATGGCTCCAAGGCTTGCTCATGGCTTGGGAATGGCTTAACTCACTTGCATGAAAAAGGGATTTTGGTATTTTTAACATTTAGGGGTAATTTGGCATGAGGTTTGATTTAGAATTATTTGATGATGAAATTGAAACTTAGTGAATCATTTCAATTAAGGGGATGATGAGAAGAATGACATATGGGCCTTGGAATAGGTTTTGGGCTTTTTAAATTTGGTGAAGATGGGGCTTTTTAAAAAATATTTTAAGGAGGTGGGCTTTTAGGTTTTAAAATAAACTTTTGGATGAAAATTTGGTAAAAGGTTGTGCCAAATAAATATTGCATTTGGTTTAGGGATGTGCCATGAATGATTTGGAACAGGTTTTGGGTAATTTGGAATTGAATTAGGTTTAATTTTGGTCTTTTAGTAATAGGACCAAAGTGAGTCAAATTGGGCTAACTTAGGCTGAAGTTGGGCTAATGTTGGGTTTGATGTAAAATTAATGTTGAAAAATGTTCAGGGAGGTGTGAAGAAGAGTATTCAATTTTGGTTGAGTCTTGATTTTGGGATTTGGGCTTGTTTGGGTTCATGATTGGTTTACCCCAATTTGGGGAATTTTGGTTTGAGTTGGGCTTGGGTGGAGTTTGGGTCCAAATATTGGGTAAACTAAGTTATATTTTTTCTTGTGTGGATGTTAGGAAGGTTTCAAAACAAATTTGGGGAAAATTGGGTGACATTTGGGTTCAATTTGGGATGGATTGGGTTAATTGGTCACTTTGGGCCTTAAGGGCCCATTTGGCATTTTTTGATCAAATTGGGTTAAATTGACAAAATTGGGGTATGTGGAAGTTGAAGAAAATGATTTGGATAATATTTTGGAAATTTTAGGATTTTTTTAGAATTATTTGAATTTTTAGAATTTTAGGCTATTTAGGGTACAAGGAGAGTACATGAAGGGTATTGGGGACTATTTTCGAAAATTTTTGTATATTTGGTCATGAATGATCAATTTGAGTGGTGGGGAATGTTTTGGATTGATTTTGAGAAATCTTGGCTAATTTAGGCAATTTTGGAGATTTTGGGTAATTTCGAGGGTATTTGGTAGGTTTGGTGGGTTCAGGGTCCCGGAGGTCAAAAATTGAAATTTGGGAAAAATGAAAATTGATTAAATATGTGAGTAAAATGAAACCATTTAGGTTGAGCCAAGAAGCCATGTTAAGCTCACAAGAGCCATGAGAGGACTCATCTTAGGCACTCAATATGTTGCTCCTAACCCTCTTAGCCAGGGGTTAGGGGTTGAGGCCCATCCATATGAGTTACCTACATGAGTCAGGGAGTTGTGGTTTTAGGGTTTAGAATGTATGTGAGAGTATATTGTGTGCAAACTGACCCTTACCAAGACCAGGCCACCCAAGGTAATCCTAAGGCCAAAGAATCCTATTGGAACTCATCCTTGAACCTCCACATTTGACTGTTAACCTTCCAAAGGGGCTTGGAGGTTTATGGTCATCTGTGTGGGGTTCAAGAAGAGTTAAGAGGTGTTTGAATTTCTAAGTGGTGGGCTCCATTTCTAATCCTCTAGGATAGTCAAAGGGAAAACCTATGGCTAGATCCTAAGCACTAAGAGGAAAGGAAAGACCTCACCAAAAATGAGGTCAACAATGAAGTCCTTTGCTGTGGAGAAATTTTTTGACCCAAGTTCGACCAAGCCCGATTTCAGGTGTTGATCAAAGTCTATGCTAGAGGCTCTCTGTGATGGGGCTTTTATGGGGGGATCTTCTTCATTCAGTGTGGGAATAGTGTGGGTGCAGTTAATTGAAATTTGGTGCAGTGTAGTGGTGTGGCCAAGTGTGTCATGGGTTCAGCTTAATTTTGAGATAAAAAATTGAGCTTAGAGAGTGGGGGCTAGGGCTGGAAGTTGGTTGTCTTGAGCTTACGAGGGTTATAGGATGCTCTAGAAGCAATTTGACAAAGTTTCCTCAAGGTAAATGTTCATACTCTCTTTTGGTCGTGAGAGGGAGAGGCTTACAAAGCCATGGCTGGAGTTATGCTCAGGGCTTAGCAATTGGTGGAATCAATTGCTTAGGTGAAGTGTTGAACAACTGTAATGGACAATCAAAGCTAGACAGGCTACGTTATTGAATTTGGGTTTTTTCCATGGGAGGTGGCTCTCATTTTTGAGGTGCTCCAGCGACTAGGCTGACTGACCAAGCTAGAGGAGCGTGGGCAGAGGTCAGGTGAGCCATGAGGAGTCCATCAAGTCATTAAATTGATTTGGGGAAAGCTTTTGGCAAAGATCCTCTTCGTTTAGCTTAAAATGGGAAGAAATCCCCTAAATTAGGGACCCTTGGTCCATGGTTCCATTAGGTTGGGCTAGGTGGGTCTAGCTTAGTCCCTAGGGACAATTTGGTGTTTGCATGAGGTTTGATTTGGTCACATTGAGCTAGGTTAGGTCACATTGGCTCATGGGTTCAATTTCGGTCACTTGGGCTCAATTTGGGCTAGGTTAGGTTCAAATGATTGTTCAAGATGATGTGTATGATTGTAATAAAGAGTTTAGAAAAGGATTGGAGTGATTTTGAGTCAATTTGGGAGGTGGATTAGGGGAAATTTGAATATTTAGTCAATTTTGGGACATTTGGGTTAGCTTGGGTTTTGGTTAGGCTAGAATGGGATTATGTCTCAATTGATTGGTCAAAAGGGTGGAGGGTGGTGTCATGAAGATTTCTAAAAATTAATTGGGTGGCAATTTTAGGATTGGGGCATTCAATTTGATGGGATTTGGTCATATGACAAATTTGGGGCAAAATTGAGGATTTTGGTTTGGGTTGGATTTGGTGAGGTTTGGGCTCAACTTTTGGTCAGTTTATGGATCAATTTAATGTCTAGGAATGTTATGAAGTGTTTAGGATTCAAATTTGGGGAAAATACCTTGGCTAAGGGGTTCAATTTGGGGGATTTAGGTCATATGGCCAAAATTTGGGCTATTTGGTTTGAGTTGAAATTGAGCTTGAAATTGGGTCAAATTGGACTTGAATTTGGTTTGGGATGAGATTGGATATTGTGAATTTGAGTTTAGAATTAAAATTGTGGAGGATTGAATTCAATCTGGTGGACATTTGGGGTGATTTGGGCATTTTGGGCCTTAAGGAGCAATTTAGGGCCTTTGGTCAAAATAGGTCAATCTGGTCAAATTGGGTCAAGTGAAGTGGTTTAAATTAATTTTGGAGACATTTGGGATGATTTTGGAATTTTTGAGAAGTTTTGGATTTGGAGGGGCATTTTGGTCATTTTGGGTATTTTGGGGGTATTTTGTGAATTTTGGTAGATTTGTGGTGTTTTAGTATTTTGAATGGTGAGGAATGTTTTAGAATGATTTTTGGAGAAAATTGAAAATTTTTGTGTAATTTTTTGGATTTTTGTCAAAATTCGGATTTAGGGGCAATGTAGTAATTTTGTGGAGTTTAGGGGTAAGGTGTCAACGGTTGGAATTTTTGGCAAAATTGGGGTTGAATGAGAATGATAACTCATTTGAGCCATGGACCTAGAAAATTCCCCATCCTCCATGTGCTGGTACTAACCGAACCCTAGCCTGGGCCTAAGAGCTTAGGTGAACCACCCACATGAGTTTCCAAAAGAGTAGGGGATGAAGTGTGAAGAATTTTGGTATGTTTGGTTTAGGTTTTAAGGTAGTGAGTGTAAGTTTAAAGTGGATGTGAGTGTGTGTGTGAGCCTTATCCAAAGTAGACCTCCCAAGGTGACTTCTAAGGCTTGATCATCCTATAGAGAACTCCCCTTGAGCTTCCTAATGCTTGGTCTCATCCTCCTAAGTATTTAGAGGCTAGACTTTAAGCATTTGAAAACTCCAAGTGAAACAAAGAAGTGTTTTGAATTTCTATAGAGTCAGGGTTCCATTGCTAGTCTACTAAGATAGACCTCAACAAAAGTGAGTTCAACATAGAGTCCAATATATTGTATTCTGTAATGTAATGTTTATGTTATCTTATGTTATAGTATTATATACAATATTAATGATCATTTTATATACCAAAATTATCTTTAAAGTTAATTAAGAAAAATTTCTGACATATAATCTCACTATTCAAACAAGAAAATATATCATATATCATACTTCTTGTGTTGTGCTCCATCCGCAAGAGATGGTCTTCTTTTCTATGCTTTTGTTAGTTGCATAAGCTTTGAATTGGACCCAATCTTGAATCTGGAAAATGGTTGGACATAAATGTCGGCTAACTCTCCTTCGTGTAGAATCTCTTTTCCTTTAGCTAGCGGAGCGACTTGTACAGCGGTGGTGAATCTGGCAGTAAGAGCATGAAAAGTCCTCGGAGAAGTCCCACCGTTTTTAACGACATACTTCACAGCAATAGCAGAGTTCCTTTCAGCCAACATCCTCGGAGGGGAGCACTCCTTAGCATATTTCAAGATGAACTCTACGATAGGCTCCACGGACTTGTCTGTTTCAAACTTCATTGTTGCAACGGCTGACCCAAGGAAAAATGTTAAGATTTTCATGCCTATTTTATATTTATTTTGATAATATTACACTTTAAAGAATGATATTTTTGGTGTTTTTCTGCAGGTATGTTGATTTATGGACAATGAAGCGAAAATATGCAAAAAGGAGCGAATTTGGAGAAAAAAGGACAAAAATTGTGAAAATTTGATCTAGGGTGCCGACGGAGTGTTTTTCCTGAGAGTTCAGAATATATTACATGGGAGCTCGCCGATGGAGAGATCGAGGCCACCGACAGCGGGGCTTATTCAGAAGGGGTCCAAGGCTAAGTATTCTAGAAGGCCGCCGACGAGGAGCTTAAGGCCGCCGACGGCGGGATCGGCGGTTCTTTCACGAGGTGCATTGAATGTGGATGATTTTCAAAGGGATTCTTGGAAAAATCTTGGATACTCTTCATTTACTTTAAAAGGAACAATTTGGGGCCGAAAAAAGGTG
The DNA here is from genome assembly GCA_022702705.1 of Papilionanthe hookeriana x Papilionanthe teres. Taxonomy (NCBI): domain Eukaryota; kingdom Viridiplantae; phylum Streptophyta; class Magnoliopsida; order Asparagales; family Orchidaceae; genus Papilionanthe; species Papilionanthe hookeriana x Papilionanthe teres. Next base: position 6,277,518 of record CM040421.1, read on the forward strand.
TCCACTAAGGTCCAATAGTGTCATATAGTGTTAGAAAGAGGGTTCGTTAGCGTCCATTTTGTGTCCACCACGTGCCATTCTATTCCATTAAAGAAATAAATGTGTGAGTCTAGTGAGTCCATATAGAGTTTAGATTGTTAGTTAGTGAGTTCAGATAGTGAAATTTGTGAGGAATTCTTCGAGAGATTGTAAGAGTGGAAAGGACGTGAGAGATATCTTCTTCATTGCCATTTCGAAGAAGAATTCTGCGTATTGTAAAGAAAGGAAGAGATTCAGAGGAACTTCAAGGAGTATGCTTGGGGAGAAATTTAAGATAAGTTGTGTTTACTTACTTTAGTCTGTAGAACTTTGTTTTTATATATGAAATCTAAGTTTTATCGTGTCCTCTCCATGAATTCTGAGTAGTTTTTCTGTCTTTCTCCTTGTTTTGATATTTTTGTGAAATGGAATTTTGAACTAGTGTGCCAAGAAAAGTTTAAAAGAAGTTGTGATAATCTTTTACTTAGATCTTAATTTACTTTCAATCTGGCCAATTGATTAGTTAAAATATGTTGAGTTTAACAACTATAGTAAAGATTACATTCGAGATTCAGGGAGATCACAAATCCTTGGAAGTAGGGTGCAAATAAATAGGGAAATAATATTCATCGGGCGTAGAATTGGAGATTTTAGAGTGACAGGCTAAAATCCTCAATTCGGTCCTATTGTTTGGGTGCTGAAGTGTAGATGTTAGCCCTCAGACGAGGGGAATGTGGGAGTTCTGAAGTGAGAGCCGGTATCCTCCCAGCCTTGCCTTAGATTTAGTAACCAAGCATAGGATTAGTCAATATTCTGTATGCCTGGACCAAAGGGTAAAGAATAGGTATGCTCCTATTTGGCACAACACCGTTTTAAACTAGTTTATAATTATCCATTCACTTAAATTTATTAACAAAGGAGAAAGATTCTTGCTTATATATTTGAACTTCACTTTATTAGTAGAATTAGTTATCTGTTAGTAGAACTAGTTTATTTAAAACATCATATTACTGTCGATTGCATATTATTGACATATAGGCAATTTCAATTTACAAGTTGTGATTCTAAATTTGGTTCTATAATCCTAGTTCGTAGCCTCTAAATTATTCCCTGTGGGATCGATATCCAGGACTCCACTAGAGCCCTGTATTACTTGAGCGATATGTATACTTGCGTTGAATAGTAACTCTGCGATTAAAATAATATATTATATACTTGTTAAAAAAATTAAAATTACGCTAAGTGCGCGGAGTGGTTCAAGTTTTTGGCGCCGTTGCCAGGGAATATAACACAATTGAATATAACATAATTAGAGTAACGGACAATTTATGACTCTTTGAAAACATTTTAATAGAATTGCAACTTATTTAGTCAACTATTTTTCTGTGAACTGATTTTGATTGTATGCGTAAATTTGGTTCTGAAAATCTTATACCCTGTGATTCAGAATTAGAACACACTGTTAGAAGAACTAGAAAACTAAGAAAAGAACCTATAAATTCTGAAACAATGGAAAATAACGTAAACAACCAAAGAATAGAAAATGAACATCAATCTAGACCACTAAGAGATTACACTAACCCTACATTAGATGAATTTCACTTAACTATCCAAAATCCTGATGTAGCTGCTAATTCATTTGAGCTTAAACCTGCAATTATCCAAATGATGCAAAACAATCAATTCGGTGGAACTTCAAATGAATATCCTAATTTAAATCTTGCAAGTTTCTTAGAACTTTATGCTACTTTTTAATACGACAGAGTGTCTGATGATGTTGTCAGACTTAGACTTTTTCCTTTTTCATTAAGGGATAAGGCTAAGGCATGGTTAAATTTGTTAGCGCCTGGATCTATTAGAACTTGGGGAGAACTTTCACAAAAATTCTTATCGAAATATTTTCCACCATCTAAGACTGCTAAGCATAGAAATGATATCACATCTTTCAGCCAATATGAGGGAGAATCGATATATGAATCTTGGGAAAGATTTAAAGAACTTCTTAGAAGATGCCCACATCATGTTTTACCAGATTGGTTAATTATTTATACATTTTATAATGGATTAGTAGGATCTCTTAGATCTATTATTAACGCTGCTGCTGGTGGATCACTAATGTTTCAACCTTTTGAAGAAGCTTATGCTTTAATAGAAGAAATGACTACTAATAATTTTCAATGGCCTGCTGAAAGGGTAAATCATAAGAGAGTAGCCAGTATTCATGATTCAGATGCTTTAACTATGATAGTTTCTCAAATTGTTGCTCTTTCAAAGGAAATAGATCAATACGGAATGAATCGTTCTTAAACACCTCCAATGTTAGAAGAAAATTCATTGGGAAAAATTGTAGATGCTCAATCTTCATATGAAACTATAAATTTAGTAAATAATAGACATAATAATCCTTATTCAAACTATTATAATCCGGGGTGGAAGAATCATCCAAACTTTAATTGGAATAACCAAGGTAATATTAATCATGTTAATCCTCAGTGAGGGAACAATCTTGTAAACCCATTAGGAAACATAAACAATCAAGGTAATTCCAATTATAGACCTTCTAATCCACCAGGTTTTTATAATAATTCACAATTTAAGGAGAAGAAGTTATCTATGGAAGAACTAGTTTTGAATATGGGCAATCAATTACAAAGTCAAGGAGCTGCTATTAAAAACATAGAAAACCAATCAGGGCAAATTACTACTGCACTGAGCAATAGACCTATTGGAACTTTACATAGCAATGTTGAAGTAAATCCTAAAGATTAAGGAAAAGAACAAATTAAGGCTATTCAATTGAGAAGTGGAAAAGAGTTGGAAAAAAAGAGTTCAAAAGGAAACTGTAGTTGAAAAGGAAAAAGAAGAAACTGAAGGAGAAAACGAAAGTTTATATCCTGATTTTCCTCTGAAACCTATGAAAATTACTGTTGAGAGACCACCACCACCATTTCCTCAAAAACTAAAACAACAAGATAAGGGAAAAAGATTTACTAAATTCTTAGACATTTTGAAAAAATTGTCAATAAATATCCCTTTTGTTGAAGATTTGGAACAAATGCCTGATTATGTTAATTTATGAAGGATATACTCAACAAAAGGAGGAAGTTACTAGATCATGAGACCGTTGCACTCAGTGAAGAGTGCAGTGCTATAATTCAGAGAAAGCTTCCTGAAAAACCTAAAGATCCTGGTAGTTTCACTATCCCGTGTGCTATTGGTGAAAATTTTATGGGCGAGCATTATGTGATTTAGAAGCTAGCATAAATTTGATACCTTTATCAACTTTTAAAAGATTAGGAATAGGAGAGATTGCACCAACTTCTGTAACTCTACAGTTAGCTGATCGATTTGTTACACATCCTAAAGGAGTTGTAGAAGATGTTTCGGTCAAGGTTGATAAATTTATATTTCCCGTGGACTTTATCATTTTAGATATGGAAGTAGATAAAGAAATACCAATCATTTTAAAAAGATCATTTCTAACTACAGGAAGAGCAATGATAATTTTCAAAAAGGAGAGTTTATAATGAGAGTAAATGATCAAGAAGTAACCTTTAACATCTCAAAGTCAATGAAATATCCTTCAATAGAAAAGATGATGAATGTTTCAGAATGGATATATGTCATTATCCGAAAAAAGGAATATTTCAAGGAAAATTTTGAAGAAAAAGAAGACATGGAAAAAAATAAATATGATGAAGCGGATTATATTCAGGAACAATTTGAAACGCTCGATTCAACAGCACCATAAAACGAACTATTAATTTCATCAGTTGTAAAACCCCCTGAACTTGAAATAAAAAATCTTCCAAATCATTTGAATTATGCATTTTTAGGAGAGTTTTCAACATTACTAGTAATTGCATCCTCAGAATTAAATGAAATTCAAGAACAAAAATTAATGGATACATTAAAAAAGTATAAAAATGCTTTTGGATGGACTCTAGCTGATATTAAAGGAATTAGTCCTTCGATTTGTATGCACAGAATTTTATTAAATGATGAACATAAACCAAGTATTGATCCACAAAGGAGACTGTACCCTATTATGAAAGAATTAGTTAAAAAAGAAATTTTAAATTGGTTAGATGCTGGAATTACATATCCTATTTCGGATATCACTTGGGTAAGTCCAATTCATTGTGTTATTAAGAAAGGAGGAGTAACTGTTGAAGCAAATGAAAATAATGAATTAATACCTATCAGACAAGTTTCTGGTTGGCGTATTTGTATTGATTATAGAAAATTAAGTGTCGTCACTAGAAAAGATCCTTTTCCTCTTCCTTTTCTAGACCAAATGCTGAATAGACTTCATTGGACTCAAGTACTACTGCTTTCTGGATGGATATACCGGTTACCACCAAATACCTATTGCACCTGAGGATCAAGAGAAAACAACTTTTACTAGTTCTTATGAAACTTTTGCTTTTCGAAGAATGCCTTTCGGACTATGTAATGCACCTACAATATTTCAAAGATGTATGATGTCTATTTTTAGTAAGTTAATTGGTAATGGAATAGAAGTATTTATGGATGATTTCTCTGTGTTTGGAACATCATTTGACGCATGCTTAAAGCATCTTGGAAAAGTTTTGGAGCTATGTGAAAGAACTAACTTAGTTCTAAATTGGGAGAAAAGTCAATTTATGGTTGTAGGAGGAATTTTATTAGGGAATAAAATTTCAGAAAATGACATGGAAGTAGACCCTGCAAAAATTCAAGTAATAGCTAAATTACCTACTACAGTGAGAGGGGTGAGAAGTTTTCTTGGTCATGTTGGTTTCTACAGGCGCTATATTAAAGATTTTTCAAAAATTACCAAACCTCTATGCCAACTTTTAGAAAAAGACAAGAAATTTGAATTTAACGAAGACTGCTTAAATGCCTTTGAGTTATAAAGGAAAAATTAATCACAGCACCTGTAATAGTTTCACCTAACTAGGAGAAACCATTTGAATTAATATGCGATGATAGTGATTATGCTATTGGTGATGTTCTTGGTCAAAGATATGATATAATTTTTAAAGTTATATACTATGCTAGTAGAACTCTTAAAGATATTCAAATTAACTATACGATTACTGAAAAAGAGCTACTGGCTATTGTATATGTTTTTAATAAATTTAGATCTTATTTAATTAGAACTAAATGTATTGTGCATACTGATCATTCTGCTTTTAAATATCTGATGCAAAAGAAGGATACTAAACCTAAATTAATCATATGGGTACTTTTAATGCAAAAATTCAATTTTGTGGTGATTTATAGGAAGGGAACTGATAATCAAATTACTGATCATTTGTCGAGACTAGAACATCATGAATCATCTGAAACCGACAATGAAATAACAGACAATTTACCTGATGAACAACTTTATAAAGTTAATGAGTGGAAAATACCTTGGTATGTTGATATAGTTAACTATATAGTAAGTGATATTTTGCCACCTATGCTATACGCTGTGAAGAATAAAAAATTCATTCATGATGCAAAAGCATATTTTTGGGATGAACCATATTTATATAAGCAATGTAACAATCTTATTATTAGGAGATGTGTGCCTTATGAAGAAACTGAACTGATTATTCAGAAATGTCACGATTCTGAATTTGGATGACATTTTGGGATTGATAAAACTGCACATAAAATTTTGCAAGCTGGATTTTATTGGCCTACTATTTTTAGAGATGTTTACATATATATCAAAACTTGTGATAGATGCCAAAGAGTAGGTAATATATCTAAAAGAAATGAAATGCCTTTGAATTTCATGTTAGAAGTTGAGATTTTTGATGTTTAGGGATTAGATTTCATGGGACCATTTATTCCTTCATTTGGGAACTTATATATTTTGAATGCAGTTTATTATGTATCAAAGTAGATTGAAGCACAAGCTTTAGCTCATTGTGATGCTAAAAGTGTTTAAAGATTCTTAATGAAAAACATTTTCACAAGATACGGTATGCTGATAGTGATTATCACTAACGGAGGATCCCATTTTAGGAATAAATATATTCAGAGATTGGCAGAAAATTTTAATATTGTTAATAGATTCTCTACTGCTTATCATCCTCAACCCAGTGGTTTAGCTGAAGTTTCTAATCGTGTGGTTAAACAAATTTTAGAAAATACTGTAAACCCTAGTAGAGTAGATTGGTCTACAAGACTAGATACTGCATTATGGACATACAGGACTGCTTATAAATCTCCTATTGGTATGACTCCTTACAGGCTTATATATGGGAAGACTTGTCACTTACCAGTAGCATTGGAGCATAAAGCATATTGGAAGATTAAAGAATTCAATTATAATATGAAAAATGCTTGTGAGAAGAGATTGTTGCAATTGAATGAATTAGAAGAATTAAGAAACGAATCTTATGATAACGATAAAATTTATGAAAAACTGAAGTTAAGGTATGATCGGAAGATTAATCAAAAGAACTTTGAACTAGGATAAGAAGTTTTGCTTTACAATACAAGGCTAAAGTTATTTCCTGGGATATTGAAGTCTCGTTAGTTAAGACCCTTTACTGTGACTCAGGTTTACACTTATGGAGCTGTTGAAATTGAAGTTCCAAAGACTGGGAATAGATTTAAAGTAAAAGAACACAGATTAAAACCATATTTTGAGGGTAAAAGACTAAATTTTAAAGAGGTTTTAATGCTCAGTCAACCTAAATAACACCTGAATAGGTCGGGCTGACGACGTTAAACCAAGCACTTTATGGGAGGCAACCCATAGCTATCTTTATTTGTTTGAGTGTTTGTTTGAGTTTATTGTTAGTTTGTAGTAATATTGAATTCCACTACATGTATTTGCCCTTTGATTATTAAGAATTTGGATCCATAGAGTAAATTTGGAACGTATTTGACCACAGCGTAAATGTGCAAAATTTTACCTAGGGTGCTGACGGCGTGCTCGACGCCGACGATGGCAGGTTTTCCCAAGAGCCCTGAAATTAAATTGCACAAGGCTCGTTGATGGCGCCATCGAGGCCTCCAACAGCGGGATCAGCGAGTGGGCAAATTTTCAAGTTCGAAATGACGGTTTTTAGCGGTTTTTAGTGAATTCGTCCCTTATAAACTCTTGTGGATGGTTCCTAAACACTCCAAACTCCCAAAAATGAATGGAAACCCCTTTCAATTCCTCTCTAATGGCCTTCAATTCAGTAGATTACCCTAGATTTCAAGTGTACAACCGGAGAAAGTTCGTCAGTGCCAAGGCGCAACGACTTTTCAACAAGGTGATGTCAAAGATAAGGCTAATCAAGGAAAGAGGATTTTTCAATCGAGGATTAAGTAATACTTTGTATGCAATTGAAGAAACGATCATGCGGCGAAGATGAGAAGTTTTTTGCTATACTACTACTGCAGTAGTCGTTCCAGTGGTGAAGGAATTCTCCGACAATCTGCATGAAATCAACCAAGGAAGCGTCTATGTGCGAGGTAGGTGGATAGCATTTAATTCTGGAAGGATTAATGAGTTGTACATGCTTGAGAATGTTCCTGTCTACCACTATTCCAATTTGGTGCCGATAAGAGAAAAGATGAATGAAACTTACCAATATTTGACGGACGAAACTGAAGACTGGGAAGTTAGAGAGAACGGGTACGTCAATTTTTTTGCAACACTTTTAAATCTTGTTTCAAAGAATTGACACTTTTCATATCTGCAAAGTTATTACCGACAATGAAAATCGGTAAAGTTACGAAGGAGAGTGTTATTTTGAACTACTGCATTCAAATGGGATGGCCCATTGATATTGGATCAATTATTGTGAAGTCTGTGCTTGGCCTGATCGTTTTAGGATCATCTCAAGGGCTAGGACATCCTTCAACAATTTTCTCAATATGCAGTCTTTTTCAAGTTTCGTACGAGATTTGGGAAAAGGTATTGCTACCTTTGAAACCATTAGACCCAACCCGTATGTTCCCACCCAATGATGAAGAGACTGATATGGGCGCGATTATGGATCAAGCATCGCAGAATTCTGTTCGTATTCAACCTCTTGTAGCAGACAGAACACCTATGATCATACACCAAATCAAGAATCTGGAGAAGCAGGTACAAAATTTAATGAGTACAGTTAACAATATGTCTGATTTCTTTGATCATATCGATTGGAGGATGAAAGAACATTTTGATCATATTAGGCAATTTGAAGCTAGTTTGATACGCTTCATGAAGAGGATGGGATGGATTGAAGAAGATTCAATTGAAGAATTCCCATTCTGACCTTTTCATAACTTATTTGTCCATGTTTAAGCAATGAGAGATATCAGAGGAGAACCGACATCGATTTGGAAGAGTAGTAGAATTGCTTTATTTAATTTGTTTCTTTATGTTGGATTTGATTTGAACTATATTTGTATGTTTGCTTTCTTAGTTTGCTTTCTAATCTCAATATAGTTGAGATTATGTTTGAATTGTTTGTTTTCAGCGTTTTGAGTGTTGTGGTTTGGATTGCGATGCTGATTAGATGAAATTTGGTTGAGAAAGTACCTACTTATGTATGTTATGTAATGTGTATGGTAAACACTTGGATTTAATATATAATTATGAGGTTTTGTTTGTGTGTATGTTTATTTTTGTTAATACATCACTTAATCACTTAAAATACAAGATTAAAATGATCAAACGGATGACGACGAGTCTTAAAATTGATCGAAATCGAAAAAATTTGAAAAAAGATCAATATTTGAGAATCTCGCCGACGGTGCTCAAGGCCGTTGACGGCGTGATTTTCCTGAGGCTATTGGAATTTAATTTAATTCAGCCCGCTGACGGTGCAAACGATCCCGCTGACGGTGATATCCCAAAATTTACCTTTAACCGTGATTTTGACAGGTCAACTGCCACTATTCATCGTCTTCTTCCCAGTTTTACCAAAAATTTCGACCTAGGGCTTGATATATCTCGGATTTGGAGCATTTCAACACATTCTAACACTGGATTTCATCTTCCCTTGGTAAGAGATTCACTCCTATGTAAAAATTTTTTATTTTCACCATGAATTTCTTCCACAAGAAATTTTGGAAAAATTGAAAATGTGGACAAAAACTTGGAAGGAATTCATGGAACTTGATTTAGATTGCTTTAAACCACCTTTAGAAGCCATTCTATTATTATTTTGAAGATTAGTTTGAATTTTTGTGATTTTAATAGATGAAACAATGGCTCCACGTCAAAGGAGAAGACTTGAATTTGACGAAACGCTATTTATATATGTAATGGCCCAATCGAAATACACTTCAGTCTTTCGAGGAAAGAAGTGCATTTAAGATCGAGTTTTTGATAATCCCGAAGAAGAGGTGGAACGAGTCATTAGAGAAAGGAGATGGGAGAACTTATGTTACACAACAAATAAAGCTGTTATTGAAGTTGTAAGGGAGTTCTATTCAAATCTGACTCAACTTGAGGACGAGTCTATCCAAGTAAGAGGATTTTCTATCAATTTTAATGTTGCCCGCATTAATTCTTTTTACGAGCTTCACGATTACTTTTCTAGTGAGTATGAAATTTTTGGGAATATGGAAGGTCCGTTAAATGATGTTATTGACTTTCTCACTGATGGGAAAGGAGTTTGGAAAATTAAGAATCATGAACGGATTAACTTCCACTTTCTATGATGAATGCCACTGCTAAGGCATGACATTACTTCATTTGTTCTACTTTGCTACCCACCTATCACCATGGTGAAGTCTCAAGAGATAGAACTGTTCTGAATTTCTGTATTCAAAATAATTTAAGAATAAATGTGGGGAGAATTATTTATCAGAATATTATGGCTATGACAAAGAGTGAATCAAGCGGATATTTAGGGTATGCTGGCCTAATCTATGCACTTTGCCAACTATCTGGAGTGGAAGCAAGAGATGATGAAGAATGGGTATATCTAATGAAACCCATTAGTAAAGTAAATTTGAAGACTTATGAATCCCATGTGGAATGGAGAACTGGAAGTAGGAGCAAGGCACCTTCCACTAGTGGAGATATCCCTTCTACTAGTTATGACGCTCCTGCATCTAGTTCCCCTACTTTGTATGATTTGATGAATGTCATGACCCTGCAGCGGAAAAGTTTTGAGAAGTTAGATCAAAAATTGGAAAGAATTGATCAAAGGATTGAAGGTTTAGAGCGAAGACATGATCACAATAGTGAGTATCTTCAGCGGCACTCTGATTTTGAGATGGCTTATTATGATGCTCAGGCCAGGTACTACAAAGGAGATCCTGATGTCATTTTTCCAGAATGCCCCCGTTATACTCGCTATCAACCCAATCCACCTGCTGACCAGGATGATGAAGACATAGTATGGGATTTTGAAGACTGATCTTTATAATGTGATTTGATGTATTTGTTTATTTTTTTGTAGTACTTTCATTTTTATTGTTTGTATTCATGGGACTATGTTTTGTTTCTGAAAGATGTGTTTTGTTTTGTAGTTTGTATTTTCATTTCTGTTTGTGATGGATTGTGATTGTAATTGTAATTCTGAACTTTTAAGTGAAAAATAGTAGACTGTTTGTTCTGTGCTGTGAAATGCATAAGTCCTGTGTAGTGTAGTTAATTATTGTTGTTAATGTTCAGTATTATATACTTGTTTTAAAATTTCATCACCTCAGCAAATTTTCTAAACTACTATATGTGTAGAAATGTTTTTAATATTATAGGTCAGTTGAAGTTAAAAATTTTTTAGAAGGACTTGCAAAATTTCAAAAAGACAAAAATGCCTAAAGTGCAACGGTATGATTTTTTATATTTAGAATTTTTCTTTCCACCCTATATTATTTCTATTATGAAAAATTTTAAGTTTGGGGAGGAGAAAAATATTAAATATTATGTGTTCTCTATTAACATATTTTCAAAAATTTATAATATGATTTTTGTGATAAAATTTAATTCAGATAACTATATTTAGATTTTATCTAAATATTATAGAAGATTTAAAGAAATATTTTTGGTAATGAAAATTAATTTTGTAGGTTAAGATATTTGGTATAAGAGGATAAAAATATAGTTAACTATTTAAGATAAAAAAACCTATATTTTGAAATATTAAAAATCTTAGGAATTTAGTTGAGAAAGAAAAGATTGGGATTCAATGATGTAAAAACTATGAATTACCTATAAGGTAAAGAATGTTTTAAAGTTTCAAATTTAGGAAAAGAAGAGTGAAGTTCAAAATCATTAACATGTTATCCACATATAGTAATCCTCACTTGAAAAAAAAAGAAGACAATAAAAAAAAGAAGAAATGATTGAAAAATAATCCCTGAAAAGAAAAGAAAAAAAATATAGGATTGACAAGCAATCCAATTAAAAAGAAGAAGAAAAAGTAAGTGAGGAGAAGCTTGAGGAGATGTCTTATAAAAAATTGGCTTCACATAGATTAACCTAAAGGGAAAAATAAAAACATTTCTCAACTTATATTTACGATTAGTTTCTTTACTATTAGTGTCCTTATGAATTTTTTTATCTTCTGAATCTTCTAAGTAAATTGATATTGCAATGTATAGTTATTCTTGAAATGAATAAAAAACTAGAACTCTTAAACTTGATGACTAGATAACCTTACATCTGCAGAATTAATCTAGTTATTTAAAAATCTTTCTAAGAATTCTTGCTATGATATTTATTTAAATCAAAATTATAGTATTTCTGAATTAAAACTTTACCACAATGAATCATAACTTTTATGTAGTACTAAAAAATTACTTGAGGATAAGTAATAGTTAAGTTTGGGAGATTTTGACTCAAGGAAAAAATGTTGAGATTTTTATGCATATTTTATATTGATTTTGATGATATTGCACTTTAAAGAAGGGTAATTTTGGTGTTTTTCAGCAGGTATGTTGATTTATGGACAATGAAGTGAAAATATGCAAAAAAGGAGCGAATTTGGAGAAAAAATGAGCTAATTTGGAGAAAAAAGGAACAAATTTGTGAAAATTTGATCTAGGGTGCCGACAACGAGGTCGATGGCGCCGACGGCATGTTTCTCCCAAGAGTTCAGAATATATTACAGGGGAGCCCACCGACGACGAGATCGAGGTTGCCGACAGCGGGGCTTATTCAGAAGGGGTCCAAGCCTAAGTATTCTAGAAGGCTGTCGACGGCAAGCTCGAGGCCGTCGACGGCGGGATTGATGGTTCTTTCACGAGGTGCATTGAATGTGGATGATTTTCGAAGGGATACTTGAAAAACTCTTGGAGACTCTTCATTTACTATAAAAGAAATAATTCGGGGCAAAAAAAAGGGTCTTCTAGCATCCACCACGTGTCATTCTAATCCATTAGAGAGTCAAGTGTGTGTGTCCACTAAGGTCCAATAGTGTCATATAGTGTTTCTAGTGTTAAATTAGTGAGTTCAGATAGTAAAATTTGTGAGGAATTCTTCGAGAGATTGTAAGAGTGGAAGGGAAGTGAGAGATCTCTTCTTCATTGTTGTTTCGAAAGAGAATTTTGTGTATTGTAAAGAAATGAAGAGATTCAGAGGAACTTCAAGGAGTTTGCTTGGGGAGGAATTTAAGATAAGTTGTGTTTACTTACTTTAGTCTGTAGAACTTTGTTTTTATATATGAAATCCAAGTTTTATCGTATCCTCTCCATGAATTCTGAGTAGTTTTTCTGTCTTTCTCCTTGTTTTGATATTTTTGTGAAATGGAATTTTGAACTAGTGTGCCAAGAAAAGTTTAAAAGAAGTTGTGATAATCTTTTACTTAGATCTTAATTTACTTTCAATCTGGCCAATTGATTAGTTAAAATATGTTGAGTTTAACAACTATAGTAAAGATTACATCGGAGATTCAGGGAGATCACAAATCCTTGGAAGTATAGTGCAAATAAATAAGGAAATAATATTCATCAGGCGTAGAATTGGAGATTTTAGAGTGACAGGCTAAAATCCTCAATTTGATCCTATCGTTTGGGCTAAAGTGTAGATGCTAACCCTCAGGCGAGGGGAACGTGGGAGCTCCGAAGTGAGAGCCGGTATCCTCCCAGCCTAGCCGCAAATTCAGTAACCAAGCATAGGATTAGTTAATGTTCTTTATGTTTGGACCAAAGGGTAAATAATAGGTATGCTCCTCTTTGGCACAACACCGTTTTAAACTAGTTCTAATTATCCATTCACTTAAATTTCTTAACAAAGGAGAAAGATTCTTGCTTAAATATTTGAACTTCACTTTATTAGTAGAATTAATTATATGTTAGTAAAATTAGTTTATTTAAAACTTCATATTATTTTCGATTGCATATTAGTGACAGATAGGCAATTTCGATTTACAAGTAGTGATTCAGAATTGGGTTCTATAATCCTAGTTCGTAGCCACTAAAATATTCCTTGTGGGATCGATATCCAGGACTCCAGTAGAGCCCTGTTTTACTTGAGCGATACATATACTTGCATTGAATAGTAACTCTGCGATTAAAGAATATATTATATACTTGTTACAATAAATTAAAAATAATGCTAAGTGGGCAGAGTGGTTCACAGTGCTATAATTCAGAGAAAGCTTCTTGAAAAACTTAAAGATCCTGGTAGTTTCACTATCCCGTGTGCTATTGGTGAAAAATTTTATAGGCGAGCATTATGTGATTTGGGAGCTAGCATAAATTTGATGCCTTTATCAACTTTTAAAATGTTAGGAATAGGAGAGATTGCACCAACTTCTGTAACTCTACAGTTAGTTGATCGATCTATTACACATCCTAAAGGAGTTGTAGAAGATGTCTTGGTCAAGGTTGATAAATTTATCTTTCCTGTGTACTTTATCATTTTAGATATGGAATAAGATAAGAAAATACCAATCATTTTAGGAAGGCTATTTCTAGCTACAGAAAGAGCAATGATAGATGTTCAAAAGGAGAGTTGACTATGAGAGTAAATGATCAAGAAGTAACCTTTAACATCTCAAAGTCAATGAAATATCCTTCAATAAAAAAAGACGATGAATGTTTCAGAATGGATATATTTGATTATCTGAAAAAGGAATATTTCAAGGAAAATTTTGAAGAAAAAGAAAACATGGAAAAAAATAAATATGATGAAATTGATATCGAAGAAGCTGATTATATTCAGGAACAATTTGAAACGCTCGATTCAACAGCACCATAAAACGAAATATTAATTCCATCAGTTGTAAAACCCCCTAAACTTGAATTAAAAAATCTTTCAAATCATTTGAAATATGCATTTTTAGGAGAGTTTTCAACATTACCAGTAATTGTATTCTCAGACTTAAATGAAATTCAAGAACAAAAATTCATGGATACATTAAAAAAGTACAAAAAAGCTTTTGGATGGACTCTAGCAGATATTAAAGGAATTAGTCCTTCGATTTATATGCACAAAATTTTAATAAATGATGAACATAAACCAAGAGTTGATCCATAAAGGAGACTGAAACCTATTATGAAAGAAGTAGTTAAAAAAGAAATTTTAAAATGGTTAGATGATGGAATTATATATCCTATTCCGGATAGTACTTGGGTAAGTCCAATTCATTGTGTTCCTAAGAAAGGAAGAGTAACTGTTGAAGAAAATGAAAATAATGAATTAATACCTATCAGACAAGTTTTTGGTTGGCGTATTTGTATTGATTATAGAAAATTAAATGTCGCCACTAGAAAAGATCACTTTCATCTTTCTTTTCTAGACCAAATGCTGGATAGACTTGCTGGACACAAGCACTACTGCTTTCTGGATGGATATACCGGTTAGCACCAAATACCTATTGCTCCTGAGGATCAAGAGAAAACAACATTTACTAATCCTAATGGTACTTTTGCTTTTCGAAGAATGTCTTTCGGACTATGTAATGCACCTGCAACATTTCAAAGATGTATGATGTCTATTTTTAGTAAGTTAATTGATAATGGAATAAAAGTATTTATGGATGATTTCTCTGTGTTTGGAACATCATTTGACGCATGCTTAAATCATCTTGAAAAAGTTTTGGAGCTATGCAAAAGAACTAACTTAGTTCTAAATTGGGAGAAATGTCAATTTATGGTTGCAAGAGGAATTGTATTAGGGCATAAAATTTCAGAAAATGGCATGGAAGTAGACCTTGCAAAAATTTAAGTAATAGCTAAATTACCACCTCCTACTATAGTGAGAGGTGTAAGAAGTTTTCTTGGACATGCTGGTTTCTATAGGCGCTATATTAAAGATTTTTCAAAAAATACAAAAGCTCTATGCTAACTTTTAGAATAAGATAAGAAATTTAAATTTAACGAAGACTATGTATATGCCTTTGTGTTATTAAAGGAAAAACTAATTACAACACTTGTAATAGTTTCACCTGACTGGGAGAAACCATTTGAATTAATGTGTGATGTTAGTGATTATACTATTAGAGCTGTTCTTGGTCAAAGATATGATAAAACTTTTAAAGTTATATACTATGCTAGTAGAACTCTTAATGATGTTCAAATGAATTATACGGTTACTGAAAAAGAGTTACTGGCTATTGTATATGCTTTTGATAAATTCATATCTTATTTAGTTGAAACTAAATGTATTGTGCATACTGATCAATCTGCTATTAAATATCTGATGTAAAAGAAAGATACTAAACCTAGATTAATCAGATGGGTACTTTTAATGCAAGTATTTGATTTTATGGTGATTGATAGGAAGGGAACTGACAATCAAATTGCTGATCATTTGTCAAGACTAGAATACCATGAATCATCTGACACCGACAATGAAATAACAGACAGTTTCCCTGATGAATAATTTTATAATATTAATGAGTGAAAAAATACCTTGGTATGCTGATATAGTTAACTATATAGTAAGTGATATTTTTCCACCTATGCTAACACTGCAACAAAAGAAAAAAATCATTCATGATGCAAAAGCATATTTTTTAGATGAACCATATTTATATAAGCAATGTAACGATCTTATTATTAGGAGATGTGTGCCTTATAAAGAAACTGAACTGATTATTCAAAAATGTCATGATTCTGAATTGGGAGGACATTTTGGGATTGATAAAACTGCGTAAAAAATTTTGCAAGCTGGATTTTATTGGCCTACTATTTTTAGAGATGTTCATAGATATATTAAAACTTGTGATAGATGCCAAAGAGTAGTTAATATATCTAGAAGAAATGAAATGCCTCTGAATTTCATGTTAGAAGTTGAGATTTTTGATGTTTGGGGATTAGATTTCATGGGACCATTTATTCCTTAATTTGGAAACTTATATATTTTGATTGCAGTTGATTATGTATCAAAGTGGATTGAAGCGCAAGCATTACCTCGTTGTGATGCTAAATGTGTTTCAAGATTCTTAATGACAAACATTTTCACAAGATACGGTATGTCGAGAGTGATTATCACTGATGGAGGATCCCATTTTATGAATAAATATATTCAGAGATTGACATAAAAGTTTAATATTTTTCATAGATTCTCTACTGCTTATCATCCTCAAACTAGTGGTTTAGCTAAAGTTTTTAATCGTGAGATTAAACAAATTTTAGAAAAGACTGTAAACCCTAGTAGAGTAGATTGGTCAACAAGACTAGATATTGCATTATGGGCATACAAGACTGATTATAAATATCCTATTGGTATGACTCCTTACAGGCTTATATATGAGAAGACTTGTCACTTACTAGTAGAATTAGAGCATAAAGCATATTGGGCGATTAAAGAAATCAATTATAATTTGAAAAATGCTTGTGAGAAGAGATTGTTACAATTAAATGAATTAGAAGAATTAAGAAACGAGTCTTATGATAACGACATAATTTATAAGGAAAAACTAAAGTTAAGGCATGATCGGAAGATTAATTAAAAGAACTTTGAACCAGAACAAGAAGTTTTGCTTTACAATACAAGGCTGAAGTTATTCCTGGGAAATTGAAGTCTCGTTGGTTAGTTCCCTTTACTATGACTCAGGTTTATATTTATGGAGCTGTTGAAATTGAAGATCTGAAGACTGGGAATAGATTTAAAGTACATGGACATAGATTAAAACCATATTTTGAGGGTAAAAGACTAAATTTTAAAGAGGTTTTAATGCTCAGTCAACCTGAATAACAATTGAATAGGTCGAGCTGACGACTTTAAACTAAGCGCTTTATGGGAGGCAACCGATAGTTATCATTATTTGTTTGATTTTATCGTTAGTTTGTAGTAATATTGAATTCTACTACTTGTATTTACCCTTTGATTATTAAGAATTTGGATCCATAGAGAAAATTTGGAACGTATTTGACCACAGCGTAAATGTGCAAAATTTTTCCTAGGGCGTCGACGGAGCATTCGACGCCACCGACGGTGAGTTTTTCCTGAGAGCCCTGGAATTTAATTGCACAAGGCTCACCGACGGCGCCATCGAGACCGCCGACAGCGGGATTGGCGAGTGGGCAATTCTTCGTGTTCGAAATCACAGTTTTTTGCAGTTTTTAGTGAATTCGTCCCTTATAAACTCCTATGGACGGTTCCTAAACACTCTAAACTCCCAAAAATGAATGGAAACCCCTTTCAATTCTTCTCTGATGGCCTCTAATTCAGTAGATTACCCTAGATTTCAAGTGTACAACCGGAGAAAGTTCATCAATGTCGAGGCGCAACGACTTTTCAATAAGGTGATGTCAAAGAGAATGCTAATCAAGGAAAGAGGATTTGTTAATCGAGGATTAAGTAATTATTCTTCTACTATTGAAGAAATGATCGTGCGAGGAAGATGGGAAGTAATTTGTTATACTACTGCCACAGTAGTCGTTCTAGTGGTGAAGGAATTCTTCGCCAATCTGCATGGAATAAACCAAGGAAGTGTCTATGTGTGAGGTAGGTGGATAACATTTAATTTTGGAAGAATTAATGATTTATACATGCTTGAGAACATTCCTGTCTGTGACTATTCCAATTTCGTGTCGACAAGAGAAAAGATGAATGAAATTACCAATATTTGACGGACGAAACTGAAGACTGGGAGTTAGAGAGAACGGGTACGTCAATTTTTCTGCAAAACTTTTAAATCCCGTTTCGAAGAATTGACACTTTTTCATATCTGCTAAGTTATTACCGACAATGAAAATCGAAAAAGTTACGAAAGAAAGTGTTATTTTGAACTACTGCATTCAAATGAGATGGCCCATTGATATTGGATCAATTATTGTGAAGTCTGTGTTTGGCCTGATCGTTCAAGGATCATCTCAAGGGCTTGGACATCCTTCAACAATTTTCTCAATATGTAGTCTGTTTCAAGTTTCGTACGAGACTTGGGAAAAGGTATTGCTACCTTGGAAAACATTAGACTCAACCCGTATGTTCCCACCCAATGATGAAGAGACTGATATGGCCGTGATTATGGATCAAGCATCGCAAAATTCTTTTCCTATTAAACCTCTTGTAGCAGACAAAACATCGATGATCTTACACCGAATCAAGAATCTGGAGAAGCAGGTACAAAATTTAATGAGTACAGTTAACAATATGTCAGATTTCTTTGATCATATCGATTGTAGGATGAAAGAACATTTTGATCATACTGGGCAATTTTAAGCGAGTTTTTTACGCTTAATGAAGAGGATAGGATTGATTGAAGAAGATTCAACTGAAGAATTCCCATTCCAACCTTTTTATAACCTGTTTGTCCAAGTTCAAGCAATGGGAGATATCAGAGGAGAAACCAGCACTGACTCGGAAGAGTAGTAGAATTGCTTTATTATATTTGTTTCTTTTGATTTGAACCATATGTGTTTGCTTTCTTAGTTTGCTTTCTAATCTCAGTATAGATGAGATTATGTTTGAATTGTTCATTTTCAGCGTTTTGAGTGTTGTGGTTTGGATTGCGACGCTGATTAGATGAAATTAGGTTGAGAAAATACTTGCTTATGTGTGTTATATAATGTGTATGGTAAACACTTGGATTTAATATATAATTGTGAATTTTTGTTGTTTGTATGTTTATTTGTGTTAATACATCACTTAATTACTTAAATTACATGGTTAAAATGATCGAACGGATGACGACGAGGCTTAAAATTAATCGAAATCGCAAAAATTTAAAAAATGATCAATATTTAAGAATCTTGTCGACGGCGTGCTCGAGGCCGCCGACGACGCGAATGACCCACCGATGGCGAGATCCTAAAATTTGCCTTTTAACCGCGATTTTGACCGGTCAACCGCCACTATTCATCGTCTTCTTCCCCGATTTATCGAAAATTTCAACCTAGGGGTTTTTAGATCTCGGATTTGGAGCAATTTCAACACATTCTAACACTGGATTTCATCTTCCTTTGGTAAGAGCTTCATTCCTATGTAAAAATTTTTTATTTTCACCATGAATTTCTTCCACATTAAGAAATTTCTAAAATATTTGAAAATGTGGAGAAAAGACTTGGAAGGATTTCATGGAACTTGATTTAGATTGCTTTAAACCACCTTTAGAAGCCATTGTAATATTATTTTAAAGATTAGTTTGGATTTTTATGATTTTGATAGATCAAACAATGGCTCCATGTCAAAAGAGGAGACTTGAATTTGATGAAACTCGATTTACAAATGTAATGGCCCAATCAAAATACACTTCAGTCTTTTGAGGAAAGAAGTGTATTCAAGATCGAGTTTTTGATAATCCCGGAGGAGAGGTGGAACGAGTCATTAGAGAAAGGAGATGGGAGAACTTCTGTTACACAATAAATAAAGCTGCCATTGAAGTTGTAAAGGAGTTCTATTCAAATCAAACTCAACTTGAGGACGAGCATATCCAAGTAAGAGGATTTTCTGTCAATTTTAATGTTGCCTGCATTAATTCTTTTTACGAGCTTCACGATTACTTTTCTAGCGAGTATAAAACTTTTAGGACTATGGAAGGTCCGTTAAATGATGTTATTGACTTTCTCACTAATGGGAAAGGAGTTTGGAAAATTAAGAATCGTGAACGGATTAACTTCCCACTTTCTATGATGAATTCTAAGGCATGACATTACTTCATTTGTTCTACTCTGCTACCCACCTATCACCATAGTGAAGTCTCGAGAGACAGAGCTGTTTTGAATTTTTGTATTCAGAACAACAGAAGTATAAATGTGGGGATAATTATTTATCAGAATATTATGGCTACGGTAAAGAGTGAATCAAGCGGATATTTAGGGCATCCTGGCCTAATCTAAGCACTTTGCCAACTATCTGGAGTGGAAGCAAGAGATGATGAAGAATGGGTATATCCGATGAAACCCATTAGTAAACTAAATTTGAAAACTTATGAATCCCATGAGGAATGGAGAACTGGGAGTAGGAGCAAGGCACCTTCTACTAGTAGAGACATCCGTTCTACTAGTTATGACCCTCCTGCATCTAGTTCCCCTACTATAAATGATTTGATGAATGTTATGACCCTGCAGCGGAAAATTTTTGAGAAGTTAAATGAAAAACTAGAAAATTGATCAAAGGATCGAAGGTTTATAGTGAAGACATGATCACGATAGTGAGTATCTTCAACGGTACTCTGATTTTGAGATGGCTTATTATGATGCTCAGGCTAGATACTACAGAGGAGATCCTGATTTCTTTTTTCCAAAATGCCCCCAGTATACTCGCTATCAACCCAATCCACCTGCTGACCAGGGTGATGAGGATACAGCATGGGATTTTGATGCTTGATCTTTGTGATTGTGATGTGATGTGATGTATGTGTTTATTTTGTTGTAGTACGTTCATTTTTATTAATTTTGTGAACTATGTTTTGTTTCTAAGATATGTGTTTAGTTTTATAGTTTGTATTTTCATTTAATGGATTGTGATTGTAATTGTAATTGTGAACTTTTAAGTTAAAAATAGTAGACTGTTTGTTCTGTGTTGTGAAATGCATATGTCCTGTGTATTGTAGTTAATTATTGTTGTTAATGTTTAGTTTTATATACTTGTTTTAAAATTTCATCACCTCAGCAAATTTTCTAAATTGTTATATGTGTAGAAAGGTTTTTAATATTACAGGTCAGTTGAAGTCAAAAAATTTTGAGAAGGACCTGCAAAATTTCAAAAAGATAAAAATGTCTAAAGTACAAAGGTATGATTTTTTATATTTAGAATTTTTCTTTCCACCCTGTATTATTTCTATTATGAAAAACTTTAAGTTTGGGGGGGGGGCAGAAAAATATTAATTATTATGTGTTCTCAATTAATATATTTTCAAAAATTTATAATATGATTTTTGTGATAAAATTTAATTCAGATAACTATATTTAGATAAATATTATAAAAGATTTAAAGAAATGTTTTGGTAATGAAAATTAATTTTGTAGGTTAAGATATTTGGTATAAGATGATAAAAATATAGTTAACTATTTAAGATAAAAAAAACTATATTTTGAAATATTAAGAATCTTATGAATTTAGTTGAGAAAGAAAATATTGGGATTGAATGATGTAAAAACTATGAATTACATATAAGGTAAAGAATGCTTTAAAGTTTCAAATTCAGGAAAAGAAAAGTGAAGTTCAAAATTATTAACAGGCTATCCAGACATAGTAATCCTCACTTGAAAAACAAAAAGAAAAGGATTAAAAAGCAATTCCTGAAAAGAAAAGAAAAATATATAGGATTGAAAAACAATCCAAAAAAAAAGGGTAAGTGAGGAGAAGCTTGAAGAAATGTCTTATCAAAAATTGGCTTCACTTGGAATAACCTAAAGGGAAAACTAACAAACATTTCTGAACTTTTATTTATGATTAGTTTCTTTACTTGTAGTGTCCTCATGAATTTCCTATCTTCTGAATCTTGTAAGTGAATTGATATTGCAACATATAGTTATTCTTGAATTGAATAGAAAACTAGAACTCTTAGACTTGATGACTAGATAGCCTTACATCTGCAGAATTAATCTAATTACTTGAAAATCTTTCTAAGAATTCTTGCTATGATATTTATTTAAATCAAAATTATAGTATTTTTGAATTTAAACTTTACCACAATGAATCATAACTTTTATGGTACTAAAAATTACTTGAGGATAAGTAATAGTTAAGATTTTCATGCCTATTTTATATTGATTTTGATGATATTGCACTTTAAAGAAGAGTATTTTTGGTGTTTTTTTGCAGGTATGTTGATTTATTGACAATGAAGCGAAAATATGCAAAAAGGAGCGACTTTGGAGCAAAAAGGACCAAAATTGTAAAAATTTGATCTAGGGCGCCGACGGCGAGGTCGATCTCGCCGACGTCGTGTTTTTCTCGAGATTTTAGAATATATTACATGGGAGCCCGCCGACGACGAGATCGAGGCCGGCGACAGCGAGGCTTATTCAGAAGGGGTCCAAGGCTAATTATTCTAGAAGGCCGCCGACGGCGAACTCGAGGCCGCCGACGGCGGGATCGGCGGTTCTTTCACGAGGTGCATTGAATGTGGATGATTTTCAAAGGGATGCTTGGAAAACTCTTGGAGACTCTTCATTTACTTTAAAAGAAACAATTTTGGGCCGAAAAAAGGTGTCCACTAAGGTCTGATAGTGTCATATAGTGTTAGAAAGAGGGTCCGCTAGCGTCCATTGTGTGTCCACCACATGTCATTCTAATCCATTAGAGAGTCAAGTGTGTGAGTCTAATGAGTCTATATAGATTTTAGATTGTTAGTCAGTGAGTTCAGATAGTGAAATTTATGAGGATTTCTTCAAGAGATTGTAAGAGTGGAAGGGAAGTGAGAGATCTATTCTTCATTGCCGTTTCGAAGAAGAATTCTGCGTATTGTAAAGAAAGGAAGAGATTTAGAGGAACTTCAAGGAGTTATCTTGGGGAGGAATTTAAGATAAGTTGTGTTTACTTACTTTAATCTCTAGAACTTTATTTTTATATATGAAATCCAAGTTTTATTGTATCCTCTCCATGAATTCTGAGTAGTTTTTCCGTCTTTCTCCTTGTTTTGATATTTTTGTGAAATGGAATTTTGAACTAGTATGCCAAGAAAAGTTTAAAAGAAATTGTGATAATTTTTTACTTAGATCTTAATTTACTTTCAATCTAGCCAATTTATTAGTTAAAATATGTTGAGTTTAACAACTATAGTAGAGATTACATCTGAGATTCAGGGAGATCACAAATTCTTGGAAGTAGGGTGCAAATAAATAGGGAAATAATATTCATCGAGCCTAGAATTGGAGATTTTAGAGTGACAGGCTAAAATCTTCAATTCAGTCCTATCTTTTTGGGTGTTGAAGTGTAGATGTTTGCCCTCAGGCGAGGGGAACATGGGAGCTCCGAAGTGAGAGCCGGTATCGTCCCAGCCTAGCCGCATATTTAGTAACCAAACATAGGATTAGTCAATGTTCTTTATGCTTGGATCAAAGGGTAAAGAATAGGTATACTCCTATTTGGCACAACACCGTTTTAAACTAGTTCTAATTATCCATTCACTTAAATTTCTTAACAAAGGAGAAATATTCTTGCTTATATATTTGAACTTCACTTTATTAGTAGAGTTAGTTATCTGTTAGTAGAACTAGTTTATTGAAAACTTCATATTATTGTCGATTGCATATTAGTGACAGATAGACTATTTCGATTTACAAGTTGTAATTCTGAATTGGGTTCTATAATCTTAGTTCGTAGCCTCTAAAATATTCTCTGTGGGATCGATATCTAGGACTCCACTAGAGCCATGTATTACTTGAGCTATACGTATACTTGCATTGATTAGTAACTTTGCGATTAAAAGAATATATTATATACTTGTTACAAAATTTAAAATTACATTAAGTGCGCGGAGTGGGTCAACATCATCGAATCCTTATCCAAATTTAATGACTGCCAGATCAGACAGCTCATCTCTGTTAATAGCAAATTTCACTCCGGTGGTGAAAGAAAAAATCAATTTCGGCGGAGACATTGTCCCTGTCATTTGAATAATTTTCAGAAGTTAATGGTGTCATGTGCCTTATAAATTCAGCTGTAATACTCAAGTCAACATACTCGTCTTGTAAACTGGGCTTCCTTTGAAATTTAATCATGTTGTTATTTTTTTATTTAAAAATTTTACATTTTATTTAATTATTGTATATTCGATGGGTTTTGAGAAATTTTATTTTGATTTGAAATTTTGACAAAACTTTATGTTTAGAGTTTATTAGAGGGTTGTTAAAGTGGAATTTCAGTTTGACATGTTTGCAACAAGTCAAACCCAAAGAGGAATGAAATATCGGAGCCAGACCGAGATTTAGAGGAGGTTAAATTCACATCGAACTCACTTCGATAGACCGCTCCTAATCTAACACACCTATCCACCTCGCCTCTTTGGGGGAGGTGGGAAGATTTCAGAACCTCTCTGTTTAGAGATGTCTAAACAGTGGCTCCAGAATCTAAAAAGGAGTCGACTATACCCGTTCAAGGCAGAAATGAATGTGGTATGCCAACGGAAAGAATGATAGTTTGGTTCACTAGGGGCATGGACTCACTACCGATTTATGAAAGCAAAACCATCTGATAAAAATGGGGAGAGGAACTAGTCCCCAGCGGAGTTGCCAGAAATTATCGGTCGTTTTAAATTTGAAAATTTTGATTTTTAAAATGTCGTTTAGATTTAAAATATTTTAATTTAAAATAATGGGGTATAATTTTGAAAAATAATAATACAATTTTGAAAAATGAAACGAGATACCGTACATTCGATAGTTTCGATTAGTCGGGTGTAACACTACAAGTAATGCATTTATCCCGAAGGGTAAACTCAACACTTGAATAGTGAAACCCAACTAAACAAACTAAATAATCTACGGTATCCGTTCAATCTACAAAATTTGTTTTTTTATAAGCCAACAAGTTTCCCTATTTAATATAAAAGATCAAATAGAGTTTATATTACCTGGGTTCTAAAGTTCCCTATAAGGGCAAACCCTTATAATTAATTACATCTTAAGTGACGGGAGTCACTTAAGAAAACTCTCGATTAAGATCAGTGGTTCTGCTTTCAAGAATTTCAAAGTTAAATTTTTCAAGATTGGACATTGGAAATTCAAAAGGGAATGGATCAAATTAGGAACAGTTATTTTAGGAGTCCAAAGGAATGAAAAAGTAGGGGATGACATGGATCCGAGAGAACCTCGGTGACTTCTTAACTATCCTATTTATTTGGCTTGAATTTTGAGGAGATGTTATTTAATGTTTCATCCTGCCTGTTTTATTATTTAGGGCTTATATTCACACGATACCCGATCGTACGAATAGCCTAAGAAGATAGGAGGATTTACACCGTACCTCACGACAACCTCGGAATCCTAAAGGTGTTAGGACTTATATTGCACAACAGAATTGTGCAAAAGCCTAAAAGACAGAATGAGGATTTATGTCGTACTAGGAAAACTACCTCGAAATCCTATGCGATTGTTATTTAAACTAAAGAAAGGGTTTTGTTGATGTAGACCAGTTTCGTTGCCGTAGATCGTCATCCTTCGTCCGCTGCATCCTCGCCGGGCTGCCCTCGAAGTTTTGCTCCAAGCTCCAAACTTTTTTTTGTAACGATCCTAGGTCTAGGGTTTATGTTTTATGTTTATATACATAGTTAGTGTTGGGTCTCAGGGTCTGTCGTAGGGTACCTCCTAAACCAGGTGTCCTACTGTCCTTTATCCTAAGGTCCCCTGCAAGTCTCTAAAAAGCAACCTAATAATAATAGCATAAAACATGCTACGAAATGTAATCAGCAGTAAACAGTAATAATCACATATGTATATGCAGTACTGAACAGTAAACAGGAGCAATCGCAAGCATGTATACGTACTGTAAATGGGTAAACATGAAAGACTAAACTGAGCAGGTATATGTGCAATGAAAAAGTAAAGCAGTAAAAGTATACTAAGCATGTAGGTGCTATGAAAAAGAATGAAACAAACAAGACTAGGCTAAACATGTATATTTTCTGTAAAAAGTAAATTAAAAAGGACTGAACTAAATAAGTATATGTGCTACGAAAGGTAAAACAAGCAGCGTAGCAAAATAAGAAATAGTACTGTAAAGGTTCCGTAATCGCTGGCTACACACAATGCATCACCTCCAAAAATTTTGACCAACCCTTGATCCCTCCCCCAAGTGGGGTTTTTATAGCCATGAAGGAGGAGAACTTACCTTGGTTCGGCGATGGAGTGAGCCAAACACGACAAGAGCGGGGCAGAAGCGACAAGGGTCGCGGCAGAGAGCGTGCAGGGCAGCAGAGGAGTAGGTGGAAGCTTTGGAAGCTTTACCAGAAAACGGGGAGGGGACCAAAGCCGAAGCTTCGTGAAGAAGGAGAGGAGCTGCTCGGTTTCACCCCACTAGGACTCCGCCTGGGCTCGCGAATGGGAAGGGGGCGGGTGGTGTGAGTGAGGCGTGAGTTAGGGATTAGGGATTTAGGTATTTTTCTTTTTTTTTTATTCCACACACGTTTTATTAATGTTTTATTTAAATTTCGCCGATTTGAACAAAATTTGATGTTCTGGATGCACCGACATGGACTGTTTCGTTATCCGGGGTCGTTTGGACAACCTCATCGACGATCGGGTCAAAAACGCGTTGAATTCAAATTTCATCGGAATTTCGTCTCGCGATCGATCATTTCGCAAATTAATTTTAATTTTGATTAATTGTGAAGCAAATAAATATTCAATTGATATGCATTTCGATGTTTGAACATGTCGACGATCCAAATTGCGAAATTCGTGCGTGCGGAGGTGTCAATTGTGCACGGGACAACCCTATGGTTTAAAGGTCCTACATAGACTCATTTTGAGCTCCGTCGTGTTAGTTTCGACCTTCTAATTTAGAGGTCGAAAATCATACATGCAGAACTTCAAAACAAGTAAAGAAGCGGTTCAAGTTTCTAAAATAAGGTGGGTCTCATATCTAGTCCTCTAGGATAGTCAAAAGAAAAGTCTTATGGCTAGATCCTAAGCACTAAAAAGAGAGAAATACCTCACCAAAAATGAGGTCAACAAATTATAGTGTTTGAGTCAACATGACCTAATTGAGTAATTCAAACTTCGATTAAGGTTTAAGGTGCCTTTGCTTGGCCTGATGATGGACTATGGCCATCACCTTTATGTTATGGTGATCAAAATGCTATAAAAGCTTTTTGGCAAATCAATCCATCCAAAAGCACTAATCAGTGACAAAGTAATTATGATTATTTTTTATCATATGTCAAATTTGGACCCATGTAGTAAGCTTAAAATATTTAATGGTCAACTATAATACACATGTATGTAATTGAACAAACATAAAATAAATTAAATATCTAGGTCGCCGAATAGGCCCATTAAGAGAAATTAGAGTTAAGTTGAACATAGGTAAAACATAGTCTAGCTAGAGATTGAGAATCAAGTTAAAAGCTATCTTCTATGGAGTTTATTAAGTAAAAAATAATTTATATGACATCCTAAGGTTTGGTCCAAGTCAATTCAATAAATAAGGTAGAGTGAGGTTTATAGCTAATCTTGGCTAGGGTTTAACCTTGAAATGAATTGAAAGAGGAGAGAGTGGACTTGAATATTTCTAAACTAAGCTAATGGATCAAACAAAAATCACTAGATTACTCAAGTTTGAATGAGAAGATTGATCATTGCCAACTAAATTCAACATAAGGAGCAACCCAAATTAGTTATAATCAAGCATTAAGTGAAATTTAAGGTGTGTGCATTTCTTATGTCAACACTTGGATTTAATGATTCAAGTAAGTTATTGATCGGAAAATAATGGTTAGAAAATTAAAGTAAAAATATATTGTGCCAAAATCACGAGGTCGACATCTTGGAATGTCAAATTGGCATGTAACATAAGTATGTATTAAAAAAATGAATGAATCCTAGAAAAGTTTGAAATGGAGCTCAATCGGCTCAATAACTAAAAATTTATCATTATCTCACTCCCATTATTAGTGATTCCTCTATTAATCTAACCTTCTTAAAAGCTCACTCTCTAATCTTATTAGTTGATTTACGCTCGAAAGGGGCATTTTAGCAGACTCATCTAAACCATCAACTAATGGCCCAAGAACTGAGATATTTGACTCTTTTATGCTTATGGGAGGTTAGAAATTAGCACAACATTCATGGCTAAAGTTGTAATTTAGCAAAGTTGGGTCGAGTATAATGTAGATTATTCTTGACTTAGTCATATTAAACGTTATTCATGTTTGACTCAAACTTGGGCCGAGCATCCACATAAATGTTCATGATTAGCTTGCTTAGATTTTTAAAGTATTTGTAATAGACTTGTAGTTGCCTTGTTCATATTAATTGAATGACTAATTTAACTAAGTAATAAATAAGCTAAAATTTGAATGACTACTTAACTTCTCATAAAATTAATACAAAATAATTTAATAAATATAAAAATAAGAGAAAAAATAATTAGTTTCTAATTAGTTTACTCCAGTTAAATAAAATAATGTTTAATTTGCAAATAAGTTTCATATTAATTAAATAATAGAAATAAGTACTAATAAACTATTTCATTAAAATAAAGGATAAAAAAGGAATTGTGCCAAAAAAATATAATTAAATGATTTCTAGTTTATCATATTTCATTTTAATAATATATCATATATGATATGAGTTATCATAGAGCTTACTATAATGCATTAACAAATTACTTGTTGAATAATAAATGAGCGTGTTTGTAAAAAATAAATATTTTGACTATATTTATATTTGGTTCATTTAACATTCAATTTCTTAAAGAATATTCAAATATATGTATATATATATATATATATATATATATATATATATATATATATATATATATATATATATATATATATATATATATATATATATATATATTATTATTATTAATTTGAACAAAAATGATCAAGTATTAATCGAGTCAAGTTCAAGTTGCTCATAAAATGCATTCGTTCATTTACAACCATATTCATGCCTTACTTTACTTAAGGTTAGACTGTAAAATTATAACAGAATTGTTGATCTCTACTATAAAAAAGGATCCTAGAATGTTAAACTCTTCATTTTGTCCTACTTTTAAAGATCTTTAAATATAATCTCCAATATGTGGGATATATGTGGAGCAACACCAAGGACAATTGTCAGAGTGCTCCATCCCTCAAATACAACATATAATAATGAATCTTCACAATATCTTTAGTAGTCACCTGACTTCTTCTAGACTTCTTATTGTTTAATGTTTACCTTTTTTAATGGAGTTCGCTTCATCGATGCAAATCACTTTAATACATAGTGAAACTCCAAGCTGGGAAGCATCCATTTCCTTCTCTTAAGTTTATCAATCAAATTAAGATGCTCTTTAACTTTCTATTTACTAAAGGTAGAAGCATAGAAATAGTCTCAAAGAAGGACATGATGCATGAAGAAAAAAATGATTACAAATTGAACATGAGGATTACATTTATAAGCAATATCACTAATTTGTTAACATACCAAATACTTAAGAATGATGTAGGTCCAGAGATCGAGATCTAATCCAAAACACCTAAGTTGAATTTAAGGTTTTAAAGCTTTCATTATTTCTCATTCCTTTTTCTAAGAATTAATGAGACAAGTTGAGAATTGATGTACACCTATATTTTTCTAGGTTTCATTAGCACATGAGTTGAGTTCAACCAGTCATAGAATTTGAATTGGCTTGAATCACATACGACTCAAAATCCCTTTACCTTGAAATCTTATAAACCCCTTCGTTGCCTATATTCACAGCTAGTAATGTAACCTAATAATCAACCTTGCTCATTTTTAGTAACAATTTAAAGGACCCACAAAGTTAATCATCCCTTTGAACTCACATGAGGTTGGCTACCCTTCTCGTGTAATCATATATTAGCAAATTAGAGGTCTTCGAACGACCGTGTCAAGGGTACTTGTATTCAATCCAAAACACGTTCAAGCCCAAGTTATATACATAGTAATTATAATGTGTAGCGTATAGTTGTCCCTATTTCTCAACTATAAAGGCATAGTCAAAATCGATACATTGATGTCTCTCAACAAACTCACTTGATTCTCTCTAGAAAGTATTTCCCTCAAATAACTCAATTTGACTCACACTCCTTTATCAATGAGACTCAGTAGAGACCGATTCACTTAAGAGAACATTGATACAATATCTCACCCCTTTCCTAACATTCGAGTTTGATCCATATCAAGACAAAACACATGCTAAAAATCTATCGACTTTAAGAAATGTGAGAATGATTAAGTATACCATCAATAATATTCTAAATTTATAATGCCATAATTAATTATATTACCCCTTTTCATGAAGAGAAGAATGTATATTGAATGAAATTAAAATGCATTTAATTTAAAATACCATATTTAATTTATAATAATTAGATGCCACTTCCAAGAGAAATCTAAATAGCCTATATTTTTAACATCTGAATTTCATACGTTGACGTAGAACTTGTCGTTCCCCCTTCCAATATAGGAAAAAGGCGCCATATATTTCAACAGTTACGGAAACTTTGCCAGAAGCATGTGGGGGTATTTTTGTAATTACTGATTTGCATGTCAGGTTCCAGCTCCTCATGGCTCTGCCCCGGCTATTTGAAAAAACAAAGGACAAAAACAAAAGAAAGGAAACTTCTCATCAATAAAATGGGGGAAATAACCTTCCTTTTCTCCTCCTGTTTCCATCGAGAGGAGTTCAGTTGAAGCAGAACATTAAGCGCAGAGTCGATTCGATGCTTCATCCGCCTCTGTAAAGCTGAAATATCAAGAGATGGGAGGAGTGACTTCGGTGATGGCTGCGAAGTTCGCCTTCTTTCCACCGGACCCGCCGTCTTACGGATTGGTGGCTGTGGATGCGGTGGAGCCGGCGGGGGTGAGGTGGGAGATGACCGGAGTGGTGAAGAGGGAGGGGGTTGAGGTGAGGAGGTTGAAGACAAGGAAGGGGAATGAGATTGTGGCGGTTTATGTGAGGAATCCTGCGGCGAAGCTCACTGTGCTTTATTCGCATGGAAACGCTGCCGATATTGGCCAGATATACGAGCTATTCATTGAGCTTAGTGTTCATCTAAGGGTGAATCTGATAGGGTGAGAGTTTTTAACTTAGTGTTTATTTATTTCATTTCTCTTTTTTTCGTGTTCCGTCGATGTTGTTGGGATTTTGGATGTCGAGCTTGATTTTTACTGTCCTTTTGTTATTTGTTGTAGTGAAAACCTAAAATGCTTTTGGCTTTTTACTTATGGTCATCAATCCTAATCTGGGTATACCATGATCATATCACACCGAAACTCTTGATCAATCAACGGCCAGCCCTGGTCGACCAACAATTGGTTGACATGCTGCCTATAATTTCTTGTTCCATCAATAATCTTGGTTGATCATGGGTTATGTGTGTTTGGGCTAGCTGGTCGGAGAATTCTTGATCTTTCTTATAATAAAGACCTAGCAGCGTGATCTGATGGTATGAAGGGAAATTGTGAGATGAATTTTTGTTTGATTTTCCTTCGCTTCTTGGTAAATTTAGGATTTGACTCATGGTTTCGGGATGTGATGCTTGCTTTTTCTTTTTTTGGAAGAGTATATGTTGGCGTTACAGATTGATGCATAACAAGGAGGACGGTAGTGCTGGGCAAAATTTTAGTGCTTCTAAAGCTAATTTAACATCTTATTTCTCTTTGTAGTTGGTCTGAAATATTATGGCTGTCCTGTTTCCTGTTTAGGGGGTGTTTGTTAGCATAGTTTTAATAGGATTTATCCATGTATTTAGTGTAAATCCGGCCAAAAAAAAAAATGAAAATTAAATACAGCGCTCCGTTAAATAATTTTTTTTCGCATTCCGTCTTTTTTTCTCACTTTCCGTTTCTTTAATGACGTAAATTTAGATCAATTAAATCCGATTGTGAGGCGGATTAAGAATTTATTCTGCCATGGCTATCTCCCTCATTGTAAATTTGGATTTGTCTGATTTACTAAATCCCATTTAATGTAAATACAAGTTGCAGCCAGACACTTCTTTAATGTGAACATCATGACTTGAAGAGTAAGCAATAATGCATTCACTCACTTCAGCATTTTGTCTGGTGACATGAGAAAGAATATTTTGTGAACTCAATTAGTGTTTAGGGTTACAAATTATATTTTTGGTAACCCTTTTAAGGTGAAAGATTGCATGAACAGTCAATTTGGCTTTTTAAATAGTAGAAGACTGAAGTCAATAAGAACTGCTTGGATTTTTTAGTTTAGTGTTTGATTTTAAATTTAAGTGGACTATAAAATTATAATTTGAAATTTAACAGCTCGTCAAATCATGATTTTGAAGAAATTTTAACTTCTAAAAGTAGTGATGCTTATATTTGACATATTCTCACTGAATGTTAGCAAAATCACTTGCTTATGCTTTAATAATATTGGTTACATTGTATTTCTCTTACCTAATTTTGGCCTTTTTTGTTGATCCTGATTTTAACCTTTTTTTTGTTGTTGTTAAATATTTCTGTGGTAATTAGATATATATTTTTGGATAGATTGTAGCAACAATAGACTGAAAGTTTATAGGGGTTAAGGCCATACAACATGGTAGAATTGCATTTACTAACTTCCTTGGATTCATTTTAAGGGGTGGGTATTCGTTAATGGAAATTTTGCCTTATTTTGTATTGCTAATTGTAGTGATTATTTGTATGAATATTACTTCCATGCCTCGCCAAATTTTTCAGATAGATTGTGGTTAAGATAGATAATTGTATAGCTTGTTGTCATCAAAGCTGTAATAAAAATTCACACTTGTTAATTTGGTAATACAAATTCTACTTTGTAACAATGTAAGTATACCATTTGATAGAAGTTCAAATCTATTTGGTTTTATTAAATTTCTATTATATTTTATAACCATGCACTAGAATTCTGTTATTTCTAATAATGTAATTAGTAAAAAATTATGAGGTTTTTTTTGAATTATTTATGGCTATCAAATGAAATCATAATTGTTAATAGTGCTGAGTTAGTACTCTATATTGTAAATAAGGCTCTAGAGCTTGATTAGAACTGCTTGTGGTAAGATATTCAAAAATCTAACATATTCCATGCATGGACTGTTACTTGAATTGTTCTGCTGGTTGGAAGAAAACTTTTAGCCAAAAAATTTCATGTCTATCAAATCTTTCAAATTAGCTGTGAATGTCTTGTTAACGGGTTTTATAATTTCTCTAATTATGGCTGTCTTTTAAAAGTTGGTGTTAAATTCCGCCCAAGGCGCAATTCAACAAGAGAATAGGAATAATTGGAAAACGTATTGTAGCATGTAGTTACAAAGGGTGTATGGGTACATATGTTTCTTCATTAAATTTGAGCGGTAGAAAACAACAGAGTTGGAAACAGGGCAAAACTTTAGGAAAAATATAGCTTTTCAGCTGAATATATTGAAATAATAAAATTTGAGGCTGAGATATGTCCCTTTTTTTGTTGAGGTTGAGATCTGTCATTATATAAAGAGAATTAAATTAGAAAATGACACTTGGCATTCGGGATCTATATAGCTAGTTATAGCTAGTCCAGATCCAGATATATACTCATTAAAGCTGGTAAAAGATCTATCATTTTATATCACAATTTCAGGCTTTATTTTATAATTAAATCATCTTTATTGCTGTTGCGGTTTTTTTTTTCAGTAAATTTAACAAAATTAAATGAAATAAGAAATTTTATTAACTGATAGTAATATTGAAAGGCAGTCTTCTACAGTTTGGAGAATGTCAACTCTGACCAAATTAGCATGAAAGGAGAGCTTTTTTTTTCCTTTCAAATTGATTAGTTTTGATACAACGTCTATGAATAAAATGTTATAAACCAAGTGAAAAAGTTATAAACCAAGTGAGACCTTCAATAATTGAGGTTTTTTATGCTTGAGGATGTACAAGGCTGGGTTGACTTGGTATGTGTAGCAAATAGCAAGTCATGATACTCAATAATGGGTGGTGCTAATGTTTGTTTGCTATTTGGATGAAAGCATTTTAATCTTTATGCAGGCAATAGGCCTGAAAGATCTCAAATAAACTGTATCATCGAGTTTCAAGAGCGCATGATAAGTTCAATTGCCAATATCTTGCTCTTCAATAACTGGAGCTAAGTTTTGCTATCAATGAATGCTATCTAGGATTTACATTTGGAAGTTGGATTCTATTGTTCTAATTACATTGAACTTATGGCATTAATTTACTCATGGCTTTTCCATGAAAAAGCTGAGAGAACAAAAATGGAGGCTTGAGGAAAGGTTTTTAGTTCCTCTAATGATTATGTCCTAAATTGTTTTGCATTCGTCTTATTTCTTTCGGTGGGTGTCGGGCATCTGGTTTGAGGATGAATCCATTCAGGTGCATGTGCAAGTCCAATTTATACGATTTTGTACAAGGACATTTTCAGTTGTGGTGAAGATCATTCTAAAAATCTTTCTTTTACAGTGCTTAAGAAATTGATGCGTCTTTGCCATGCAGTTTTAACTTTTCTTGACTTTTTTGAATGTGTGTCCTGTCTTTGGATTTATCAGAATTGAATTTATGATCAATTATTTAACCTATAAATTATCCATCTCAGTAGCAATTTACAGCCATAGAATTATTTGATGGCAATTACAATGTTCATGACAAGAACATGGATTCATGCAATGATTAAAAAAAATCATTGTTAAAAGATCTGATAAAAGTATTCAACAAGTTTGTATGTGGTCAAGGTCATTTGAACTTGTGTATTGGTTTGGTTCGATTTAGTTTTATGGCGATAAATTAATATTTAGTAAGATAAACTGCTTGGCAAATGAGGGGAAGATTGGGATGGAATCAAATTCACTTATCACCATCAAAGTTCCATAATGGAAGTTATGCTAGTTATGCATGTTTGCTATTTTGATTTAAAAATGAAGGTATTTTTATTTTCAAAAGTCTAACAACTAATTAAACTTAGTGTTTTCCCACTCCCATGAAGTTAGAAAAGATTCCTCATTTTATATTCCCTCTCTGCATAAACTTATCTTATGACCGTTACAAAATTTTCATTGATTCTCTTAAGATTTAGTTTAATAACCCATATCATAGATTGAATATTATAGTAGCACATATTGCTACTTGTCAGCAAGCATTTCAAGGTACTCGAGGTTAATAAAATTGATACTGTACCAAAAAAATCATTTGTCATCTTTTTATTTTTGTTTAATTAATTAAATGTGTGAGAGGAGCATATAATGATGAATTTCTTCCTAAGTATCTTAAATTAATTCTGCTATCTTAGTTTAGCAATTAAGGCCTTGGCTGTTTGTGAGCTTAAAGTTTTTGTTCTTTGAGTTGTCCATGTTCATTGAATTACTTTATTGAGTCCTTTTGTTTCTCTAATAATTTCCTGAATGTGCTTAAGAAGCAGAGAGAGAGAAAAGAGAGAGATTGATATTTTAATATCGGCATGTATTTGGGTGCAGGTATGATTATTCTGGATATGGACAATCAACGGGAAAGGTTCGTGTTTAATTCCTAAAGTCCTATTTTATTATGTTCTACTTAGGCACTAATTAAATTTTCATCTTTTTGAATGTAGCCAAGTGAGCAAAATACATTTGCAGACATTGAAGCTGTGTATAGGTGTTTGGAAGAAACATATGGGACCACGTCACAAGATATTATTTTATATGGACAATCAGTTGGGAGTGGACCAACATTAGACTTAGCCACCCGTTTACCTTGTTTAAAAGCTGTTGTTCTGCATAGTCCTATTTTATCTGGACTGCGTGTCATGTATCCTGTGAAGCGTACATATTGGTTTGACATATTTAAGGTATGATTTTCCTTTACCTGTAAACTTATTAATCTAAATTTGCTGCTTGCTAGTTCTAACAAGGCATTCACTTTTTCTTTGCAGAACATTGACAAAATCCAATTGGTTAATTGTCCGGTTTTGGTGATTCATGTGAGTATACCGTGTCTTTATGTTTCTTAAAATGTAGCTTAAGAACCCTCCGATTTCATGCCTCTGTTTTAAGCCATTTGACTAAATACTTTCTTAATATTCTTGTTGTTATCCATATAAAAGGTGAATTTGGCTTAGATAAGTCAGTTTACACAATAGGAATTTTCATTTTTAAGGCAACATGTTCTGCATTCATTTGTATTTTTACACGCAGAGTTGAGAGTTTCTCAATTCCATCACTTAAAAGTGTCTTCATTAGAATCATTATCATAGTTAACTGCTTTCTCGCATCTCTTATTCTTATTTGTATCAACATTGTCCCAATTTTCAAAATTTTCAATCACAATCACCATTCTCCTCTATAGTGAATAAAAGCAACTCTTTAAAATTGCCTCAAGGTGTACTTTTCTATTTTAAGGCACATGCCTCTTTTTTCCCATATAAGGCTATAGCTTTAATGCACTTTGCATGCGCCTCTCTCTGAGTTATGCCTCGAGGCAAAACTTAATGTGCAATTTTAAGTATGGCTCTATATCACTAGCTGTATCCTTGTTTCATTGTGATCTGCTTCCTCTTTTATTGACATGTCAATACTGAATGTTTTCCTAGTTTGGAAGGCTTGGATGTAAAACATCTTGGTGGCTAAATTATTAAAAAGTCTCAAACTTAAAAAGATAGGCTTTGCGTATATGTTTACACAAAATGGGGCACAGTCTCCTTATGATCATGAGCCCAAATTTAAATCTGGACAAGTTTCATCTCAAATAGGACAGTTTCTACTACAAGTATCCTGAGTGATATATCTCATTATGGAGCTCTTTCATCTTATACTATAATCGTATTAGGCTATGGCTCTATTTCTTCTTAGCATTGGTAACTAGGGATAGGCTAGAACAATTCACTTGAGTTTTAGTAAGTCAAACCTGCTTAGATCATCCATATTGTACCACTCAAAGTTGTACTTATGTTAACCAAACAAGCAAGGAGAATCTTTGAACCGAATTGATTCCATACATTGCATGTTTTTTAGTTGGATTTGGATTAGTATAACCATTTTATGCCCCCTTTTATGTACTTTTTTTTCTTATTTATAATATAGATGATTTTTTAGGTGTTATCTTTTGTTTTAGATGTTATCTTTTGTGTTTGTAGTTGTTGATATTTTTCCTTTTGTAATCCTAGTTTAATAAATAGGGATGTAATCGATATTTATAGGTAATGATGGTTTAAATTAGAGCATAATCCTTTTTTTTCTTTTCCTATTTTTTGCTGCCCTCTTTCCTTGAATAATTTTAACGTCTCTCTCTGAGCTAAAATAATAATGATTTTATTTTTTATTTTATCTTCTTTGCATTACTTTCTTTTTAAACTTTATTCCAGATCTAATAACCCACCTCTTTCTAATCCTCATTTTGCTTCTATCTTCCAAACTTAATGACCTCTCTCTTTGTTTAGTTATTTTTTGGCATAACTTATAATTAATTCTATTATCATATAAGTATTAAAATAAGAACTAAAGCTTGAAATCAATCATCTCCATTCCCTTTTATTGTATGCATAAACAACCAAAACCAAGGCATCACATATCCACCCCACCCAATACCTAACACCCATCTTATTATAACTATGGGCTCTAAAAATCCCAACCTAACCATACATATTTATTAAAGGTTATAATAAAAAAATAATAGGATGAATGAAATTAGATTTTTTTATTTGCCCAATCAATTTATGTTCTCTTTTCATTTTTTCTTCAATCTGGTTACTTTTTGATAGCATATTGGTTACCAAAAAAATAGATTCAGTATTACCAGGTGTTTGATTTAATTTCTCATTCTAGTAATTATTTAAGATCATTGGATTATAGAAAGGTTATATCTAGTTATTCATTACCATATAATAATAATCATACGTAAGAAAAAATATGAAATATTATTAAGTAATAATTGGATTCATATAGAGCGAAGCAGGGGGTGAATAATAGGTGAAGTTTTGTGCATTCATTTGTGAAAATAATTATACGTGGCATCACAAATAATTATTTAATAAAATTTAATAAGACTAAAAAGTTATATGAAAGTTAAGGACCTACACATTTCCTGGTCAATCTTTTGGCCTTGACTAAAGTTCCTCTAATTATTATCATTAAGAAATGTTCTCATAGGATTTGTTTTATTTTTCAGTTTATTATTTCTATTATTATTATTATTATTATTTTGTATGTTTTATATGTTTATATTATTTATATAGGTACTATAATTAGTATTTTATAGAGTTATATTTATTTGATATTCTAAGTTGATTTTTTTTTTAAAAATAAGAGGACTGGCAACTAATGGGACATAACGAGGAGATAGGAAGATTAAGAAAGACTGATTAGGGATATGCATAACATTTAATAGTTTCTTCATTTAATTTTTTGAATAAAAAAAGGAAATGGTTTGGGCAAACTTCACCCCTTCTCATCAAAAGGGTGCTTGGTAAAGTGCTTGACTCTCCTTGGAAATACGAACGACACATCTCTGATAATATTTTATTAGTGATACCAAAATTTATCAGTTTATTATTATTATTATTATTATTATTATTATTATTATTATTATTATTATTTGTAGATATTACATCTTTTATTCTAATACATACAACTCTATAATGATTTTTCAATAAATTTAAACTTTTTTCACGTGCAGAGTGTGATTTTTTAATGTAGAGAAAGTTGATCGTAGGATTTCTATCATCAAAGGCATTATAGACAGTTATAAATAGTCAAATCAAATATGGCAGTTCAATTAGTCAATTTTTAAACCTTTTTTCTTATTATTTAAATATAATTAAAAATAAATAAATTCATAGTGATTTGGGATTTATAGAAACCTATAGTCTAACTGATCAAATTGTTTAAAATTATTTGACTTTTTACATGTATATATATATATATATTATCACTTATGTACTATTACTAGTAGAAATATTTCTATTATATTATTGATGTTTTGGTTTGAACCCTATTAAACTTTTGAATCTTAAATATTTTTGCTGTTGGATTTCTAAACTTGGTCTAAAATTCTTGCTCTAGCTGCACATTTAAATACTCCAGCAAAGTATGGGATGGCCAGTACGCCTCATAGTTTTTGTATTGGGCGTCGATAGTTAAGCTACCACTTAGGCAAGTTCTTTGATGCAAGTGTAAAGGAATGCAAGGCTCCTTTTTTTAATGTAAGTTTTCATTTTTTTTTTTTTTTTTTGATTTTAAAGTATATAACTTCATAATATTTGAGGGGGATTAAATATTAAAGTTATAAGCAGTGATTAATTTTTTTTTAAATTCCATTTTTTTTCTAGAAATAGATTTGATCAACAAAAATATGATTTGTTTTATATGAAATATAATCAAGCTTGTAAGTTCATCCATAGAAACAATTTGTTATTAATACATTTTCTCTCAATTTGATGATAGTAATGAGTGGTTGAGTGGAGGTGAGTCATAGTACCCTAAATATTAAAAATCAATTTGTTTTGATGATGAGTATTCCGTGGTTTAATGTATAAAAAGCAAAAGAACTTATAGGAAAAAGGATGTGCTTAGAAAGCAAATTAGATTAAATATAGGTATTATAGCTTCTAGTTCTACTATAATAAATTTTGATGATAAGGGTATGAAACTTGAGGAGATAAAAGAATAGTCAGATGGCTACAAATCTAGTGACCAGGTAAAGCGAAAGGTGACAAAGAAGATAAAATAGATAATAATAAAGATTAGATTAGCCTTAGAGTATACATGTTATAGTCTCTTATCCATATTTTAAAACTTAAGACATAACCTGTGGACTTAGTGGGCACTTTGTGTAGACAATCTATTTTGTAATGTTTTAGTATTTTAGTATTTAGAATGAAATAACACATGAAAATATGTTTTTATTCTAGGATTAATTCTCAAAATGACCCTCTGATTATTTGTTTGTGTTTACTTTCATATGAGAGCATTACATTTATTCAATATAGTTCTTGATTCTACAATATTAATCCCAAATAATCCTCCCTTTGGTACTAAATTCGAATCAATTTTGTGTAGTCAGTGAACTAAATTAGGGCCAGTTGTGTGCCCTAATTTCCATCAATTTCTATTTGATGGACCTTTGAGAACAGTTTTGTATAATCTAGAAACTAAATTAGAAAAATATGATATACTGGGACTAAATTGGCCATAGCTAATAGTTGAGGGACTATTTTGGAATTTAGTTTCTTTTTCCTGTTATAATATATCATGAGAATATGATTATTTTTATATTATACACTCTAAAAGTATTATTTATAATAAATATGTTATAGCGCCATACTTTGCTTAGCAAAGCATCTAATAACTTGGGCAAGCTTTAAGGATCGTCTAGCTCCTTTAATAATATTGTCCAAAATTCTAACAATTTTTGAAGATCTTTACTAATTGCTAATTGAACGAGGTGATACTTTCGACTTGTTTAACTTGATTGTATAGTAGACAATCCTGGAACAAAATGTTCTTGTTTCACTTTTTTTGGAAACACATCACCATCTTTAAACAAGTAAAGCTTCAGTGTTGTATATCTGTGAGCGCGTGCGCACACACAATCACATTTATATATATATATATATATATAATTTTTCTTTCTCTTTTTTTTTGCAGGTATTTTTTTTTTTCTTGTAACTTTGAATAGTATCTAGGGATTTTGTACAAATTGTGGCAAGTTAGTGTGCATTTTTTCTCAAAGGCACGGACACCAAGCTTCTCTCAAAATTATGAATTAGCCCAATTGACCTTGATCATTTATGATTCTTATACCAAATTTGTGTTATATATATATATATATATATTAAAGTCACGAATTATTCTATCCGAAACAAAATATCTCCATAAACCTTAGTCAACATTGTTTATATAAAGGCTTCAAATTATTAGATTCTTAATGATTTTATGCATGATTGGTTTTTATTCATAATTAGGTCGAATATAATTATTATAATTCAAATGCTTATTATAACCATCCACGATTGTGTTCTCTGCATAATGATAATGCATACTATGATGATCGTTGCTAGCAAAATAACTCTCGTAAACACTTTCTTCTCAAACTTATTTTTATATATATGAGCATACCTTATCTTTGTATTATAATAGTCATCATCATCCTTCTTATAAATTCAATTATTAAAAATCTAATTTTTCTCTGTAGTCCTAACAGTATCATTGGTGTAAATCATATAATGACTATATGCACGATTAATCAATCTGGGCATAATCATATGATAATTATCATAGCTCATATAATCCAACAATTTCATGTACTCTAAAAGTCTAAAAAACCTTTGTCAAACATACTTGATCCAGGCAATAATTGTTGGTGGTTTTTTACGATTAACAGGTTGGTGGTCCAATTTTAGGAGATGAGCTTCATGATCTAATGGTTCAACTTGATTATAGTATGATATTTAAAACAAAGTTTCACCATAAATCTATGTTTGTATGTAATCCTAACTTTAAGCATGATCTCAGATTCAATCACTATTATTATTTATCTTAAATTGAGATGAAGATATAAACTATTCCAAATTTTTGTCTACTATTCGTCACTCCACAACATTGTGATACTAGTGCTGCCACCATTGCTGCTACAATGTCCTCACTCATGGTACATACTTCACAGAGATCCACGTCACATTGTGAAGTTTAAATTGGAGGTCTTTGAATCTTCTTGTTTATTTACTAAATAAGCTGATGATCTTAGAGCTGCATAACCTAGTTATGCCATCTCCTTCTACATGGACAATAAAGTTCATACCTTCTTGGTAAAAAAGCTCAAAAGCCCCAATAGAATTGATGCTAACAAATCCATTGACATAACCAAAGGACATAGTTTGTTTCTCGACTTAGCTATGTTAAGATCATTGAGCTATTTAACTTATTTGTACGTAATTTTATTCCTATTTATCATGCAGGAGATTTCTTTAGATTGCCTTTTTTTTGTTTCCTTTGTTTTATTTATAATTTTGAATAATTTTGATTTTTCTTTTGTAACTCATCACTATGAATAAAGATATGATGGGCCACTTTTAAGAAATCATAATTTAATTTTGAATGCAATCCATCTTTTCCCTCTTGTAAACTCTTTCATTTAGACTCTCCTCATTTGAACATCGTTCTCTTTCCTAATTACAACAACAACAACAACAAAGCCTTAATCCTACAAAGTGGGGTCGGCTACATGAATCCTTTTTCTCCATTGCGTCCTATTTAGTGTCAAATTTTCGTTTAATTCTAATAAATTAAGATTATTTTTTATGCAATAAGCCCAAGTTTTCCTAAGTCTACCTCTGTCTTTCTTAACATAAGTTGTATCTAAAACATCTACTCTCCTAATGGGATTATCAGGTGGTTGACGTTTAATGTGACCAAACCATCTAAGGTGACTCTCTCTAATTTTATTCGTCACTGGTGCAACACCAACCCTATTACGGATATATTCATTTCGCATTTTGTCTCTAAGTGTAAAGCCACTCATCCACCTAATCATTCTCATCTCGGCAACACTTAACTTAACATTATGCTTCGCTTTTAAAGGCCAGCATTCAGCACCATAGAGCATTGCAGGTCTCACCACCATCTTATAAAATTTTCCTTTCAGTCTAAGCGGTACTTTTCTATCACACAATAGGCCGGACGCATTCCTCCACTTCAACCAACCAACCTGAATTCTACTATTAACATCAACCAACCATCCTAATTGAAACAGAAAAATTTATACTCGGCCTCTTTTTTATCTTACTAACGCGCGCGCACACACTCTCTTTCTCCCTTCTAATTCTCTCTATTTACTCTTCTCACTTAATTCCTTATCAATCTTATCGTCATTTGGTGATTGAAACAAGAAGCAAAACTTGAGATTAATGCCATTTCCAAGAATCGAGGAACAAATCATGGATTCATGTAATTTCCATTGCCAATCTAATATCATAGAGAGCTTTTTATTTGCCTTGTTTTTGCTATATTTCTGTTTACACTTGAAATACTAACGACAGCGCCATAATTTTCGTGGGAGAGGGTCCATTTTTTACAAAATAATATTTCTAGAGCTTTAGGCTGTCTATTTCCATAATAATCTCTTCTACAAGGATAGTAATATGTAGTTCTTGACCTAGCAACAATTTGCTAGAGACTTTGCTTTCAAATATTAGCTGTGATATTTAGTAGAGTACAAGGTGCAACCAACTAAACTAACAATGCTGACATGATTTGATATGTGGTGGATCGAACTAGCACGTATCTCCAATTAGCAATCCCAAATCAAAACAATTGATCTAAAAAACTTGCCAAGTGTGACACAGATGCAAAAAAATTTAAGGGGGCTTTATGTACATATTACACAATTCGTATATATTTATCTTAACTCCCAAACTTTGATGCATATGAAACATGAAAATCTTAGTCATATAAAAATACCACTATTATTATTTTTTTTAAAGTGAAATGTACCCTTTCGTATATATTGATGTGATTTAGACACTGCAGTGTTATATAAGTAGATGTAAAAATTAGGTGTTACATGCGTAAGTACATAAGAATTTTGTGGTATATATCTCCCAAGATTTAAATGCACATTTCAATAAAAAACAAACAATCAAAGAAATTCGTACAAGAAAATTAAATACCAAGGTCTTATTTTCTAATAATACTTAAAAATATAGTCTATAAAGCCTTAGATGATGTACAACATGAATGAAGTATGGTTTTATGTTAATATTTTTTATTGTATGTTTATAGCCATACAAAAATACAAAAATATTGAGAAAATAAGTACTTTTCAAGAAGGTTGAATTAATTATGAGTAGATCTCCATTCTTGAAATGAGCTGGTATGATCGGCGGTTGCCCTTTCCAATTGAAATTTAGATTTATGTGTGGGGGGATATAATATAGTTGTGCGAATTTGAAAGATATAACAATTACCCTTTTGGAGAATAAATTAGAGTTATATGAAATAAATCACTTAGAACAATGAGAGAGAATGTAAGAGATGAGAGGTGAAATCGTGACCATAATCAAACAATGCTTTGCATCTCAAAAGTTTAAAGTATCAAATTTCAATCTTAAATATATAGACAACAAACTGGGCTGTGCTTATAGTAGACGCCCTTTTCAAGACATATAAATGGTTGTATAACATGAACAAAAGATGAGTATTAAATAATCTTAAAACTCTTAATAAATTTTCACCTGTTCGTTGTTATTTTCATGCAAAATGGTTGCATTGTGTCTTATAGTGTAACACTGCAATCTTAATGGTGTTGCATCATTATCTTGCCAGTGCACTATTGTTTTAATGCAGCTATATTATTGTTTTGTTGTTGTCCTACACTGTTGATTAAAGGTTGCGGGGAAGAAGAATGGCCACTTCTTCAACAAAATTGCCTTCCTTTGTCATAAAATCTGAACTCTACATGGAATAA
Organism: Papilionanthe hookeriana x Papilionanthe teres; assembly: GCA_022702705.1. NCBI lineage: Eukaryota > Viridiplantae > Streptophyta > Magnoliopsida > Asparagales > Orchidaceae > Papilionanthe > Papilionanthe hookeriana x Papilionanthe teres. The sequence goes on from CM040421.1 coordinate 6,321,885, forward strand.
CTAATCATTTTGTTGTTGTTTTTTTTTTTTTTAAATAAAAGAGCACAAAGGCTCAATTTTATTGCTCCAAAAAAGAAAGTACAAAACCAGGAAGAAGGTCCCAACACACGCACCCTACAGAAATCATAAAAAAAGAAAAGAATTGAGTTTTTCTTCCAAGAAAAGAGAAAATACAACTCACCCCACCAGACCAACACACAAACACACTAAGAACAAACAACAACTAAGTATCTAAAGCAAACACAGAGTTTAAAAACGGAGGGACAAACTCAGAGACAATAGGCTCGAGTAGATTTGCGTCGAACACAGAATCCAATCCGCAACCAAGTTCCTTCTCGTCGAGTATGATTCCAAACCACATTCAATCCAACTGAAAGAAGCTTTAATTTTTTAATCAGTAATAAAACACTCCAGAGTGACGAGTTATATTTAAAGAACGAGATATCAAAAATAGTTAAATAATCGGTTTCGAGAATAATATTCACCCATTTCTTATACTTAGCAATTAAAAGGCCAAGAATAATAGTCTCGGCTTCGACTATTAAAGGCGTCGAAATAATAGAGTAAGAGACAACCAAGCTAAAATCGACCCATTCCAATTACGACAAACCCTACCAATACCAGACTTTAGTAAAATTCCAAGAAGCATCGGTATTGATTTTCAAAAAAGGCGCAAGAGGTTTATACCATTGAATACCGAAACCAACAACATTAACTAAATTTATAGGCAAACTTGAAGATTAGAAGTCAAAGCAACAATATAACCATTATTATTAGATTTAAAATCCACCATAGAAACACATTTAGAAATGTAAGAAAGGATTTGCCTAACAACTTTAAAGGAACTAGAAGTATTACCATCATATTTAATCGCTATTACGGTTCATCCAAATGAACCAAACAATAATAGAAGGAATATTACTAAGAAACACATGCCCCAAACAATTCCAATCCTGAAACATTTCAATAATGGAATTATAACCATGAAACGAAACAGATCTGCTGCAAAGAGTAAAAACTTTCTCCCAAATATCGACTGCAAAGCAGCAGTTAATAAACATATGTAAAATAGTTTCTTCATCATTCTTACAAAAATAGCATTTAGAAACAATCCTTAAACCCTTAAGCTTAAGTAAATCATCAATAGGAATGCAATTATGTAACAGTCTCCAAGTAAAAAAAGAAATAGAAGGCTTCATCCATTTATTCCAAAGCCAAGACAAATCATACCCAGCAGTGAAAGAACTAATACCGACAAAGGTTTTATAGCAATGAATCCCCAATTTTAGTCTTGACCTTAGGAATATCCCTTACGGTATTATCTAAAGGGATATTAGCAATGAAATAAACATCACTATGCTTAATCACGAGCCTAACTTAGCAAGATTCCAATGAGAATTTTCCTGAAATCATTAACTGAAACATTAATATGCTGAGGCCATCATAAGCAACTAGCAAGGGGCCCAAAAGTAGTCCAGTCATCATACCGAGAAAGACAGAACTTACCAATACCAACATCCCGACAAATGAATTTCTCAACCGGATGAGAAACCTTTAAGCATTTCTTTCCAAATGTATGAGTCATTAGAAGCAGTGATAATAGATAAAGGATGATGATTAACACAATATTTAGAGGAGAGAAGGTGAGCCCAAATAGAGTTATTGTCTCTAAAGTGAACCCAGAGCCTCATATAATTTTATTTAATAGAGTCAGTAATACTTCTAAAACCCAGTCCCCCATTAGAAATGGGCTTGCACAACTTCTCCCAACACTTCCAGTGTAACCCTTTTTCCAGCAACCATCCCATAAAAAACTATTAAATAAAACTTCAATCTTTCTAATAATAGCCTTGGGAACATTCATCACTTGAATAGTGTAAGAGGCGAGAGAAGTAAGTATACTTTTCGATAGAGTAATACGCCCCAAAAGAAGAAACTTGTTTTCCCAAGAATGGATTTTCATTCTAATTTTGTCAACCAAATTAGTAAACAAAGCAATTCTCTTAGGGTTTTTATCTAAAACAAAACCAAGATAAGTAATAGGTAAAACGACCTAATCGACATAAAGTATACTCCTCAATCCACTTTAACTTCATATTGCTGATAAACATAGATCCATAAAAGGAGCATTTAGCAGAATTAAAAAACATGCCAAAAGAATTTTGGAAATGATTAATGAGTTTCCAAATCTTCTTAATAGATCTCTTATTGGAATTAGTAAAAATAATAAGATCATCTGCATAGCAAAGATGAGAAATGCTAATACAACCTTTATGCACAAAGTTAAGAGAGAGATTCTCCACATATAACTTATTAATGCACTTGGAGAAATAATCCAAAGCAAGTATAAACAAATAGGGAGAAAGAGGGTCACCTTGCTTGATTCCTTTAGAAGACATGAAATGCCCGACGAGAATTACCATTAATGATAATAGAATAATAATTATTACTAAGGATTCTATAAATTAAGTTACGTAAATCCGATTGAACCCATGAGCCTTTAACACATGGATAATAAACTCCCATCTAATAGAATCAAAGGCTTTTGAATATCCATCTTAAAAATAATGTTCCCATCTCTTTTACTCTTATCAAGGTCAAAAAGCAACTCTTGAACAGTAAGAGCATGATCAATAATAGTTCTGCCTTTAATAAAGGCAGTCTGATTTAAAGAAATTAACTTACTTAGGACATCCTGAATTCTATTCACAATAATCTTAGAAATAAGTTTAGATATAACAATATTAATACTAATAGGTCTAAAAGACTTCCAAGAATTAATACTATGTTCTTTAGGAATAAGAACAATATTGGAACATTTAAAAAATTTTGGTAAATCAATACCCTTAAAAAAATCCTGAATAGCACCAATAACCTCATTTTTAATAATATCCCAGCAATGCTTATAAAACTCAACAGTAAAGCCATCAGGCCCAGCAGCCTTACCATTATCCATGCTGTCCAAAGTGGACTTAATTTCAGAAGAATCAGGAACATAAGTAAAATTAACATTCTGTACAGTAGCAGCAGAAGGAAAGACATCACAGTTAATCATCTCAAGAGCACTATTATCAGAAGAGAATAAGTGAGCAAAAAAACCAATGCCATCATTAATGATATCATCTTGATTAGTAAGAACATAACCATTGTCATTCCTAATAGAAGATATAAAATTCCTATTCCTAATTCTTAATGCAAGCATGAAAATAGGAGGTATTCCTATCCCCATTAATAAAATTAGACATACAAGCTTTTTGAGCATAAAAGCTTTCCTCAATATTAATGGCATAAGTAAGATCCTTTTGAGCTTGAGTAAAAAGATCAAAAGAGATGATATTGTGCTGTAACAAAATTTCTAAATCCTGTACTCTAGTCTCAGCCTCATCAACCAACCTATTAATATTGCCAAAAACATTCCAATTCCAACATCTTAACTTTTTAGCAAGATGTTTATGAAGATACCATAGCTTCGACCGGGATTAGGATGGAGACGATTATAAACAGAGTTATTACAAGTCCAGTTAGACTTAATAAACTCCAGAAAATTAGGATGATTAGTCCAAGCATTCAGGAAACTAAAGTGAAAGCAGCTTCTCTTATGAGTATTATTGAAAACTTCAAGTAAGATAGGTGTGTGGTCAGATGCATTAAAGGCTAAATGCAAAATCTCAAAATTCATGAACTTATTGTACCAACCAGCATTAGCCATGAATCTATCAAGCCTCTCAAAAACATTACCTCTATGCCAAGTAAAAGCATTACCGAGTATACCCTAAATCAAAAAGTTCAAGCATCAAGGATAACGAATTGAAGTTAGAAATAAGATTAACATCAGGATAAACACCACCTATTTTCTCATTAACAGAAGAAATGATATTAAAGTCACCCCCAACAAGCCAAGGGTCCAGCATAGGACTAATATATTTAATTAGATTCCATAAGCAGATTCTATCTTGCTTTGTGCAACAAACATAAACAATAGAAAAATGGAAAGAAATGTCAAAATAAGAGATAAAAACATGCAGTAATTGAGCATGATTAATAATCACATCAACAGTGATGAAATCTCTCCAAAAGAACCAAATCTTATTATTAGTGTTGGCCATAAACTGAAAATTACCAATTTTTTGAACATATTTAGAATTATTTATAGAATTAACTAAGTGTTCCAAAATACCAAAAAAATTCAAATGATATTTTCTGATAAGGTCCCTTAGTCTATTAGAGGCATCACTTTTAGCAACACCTCTAATATTCCATATCATAGTGTTATAATTCATCATCAGTGTCTTTTCTACTCCTAGTTACCCTAGAAGTAGAAGTTACCTCATTGGAATCGATCCTACCATTCATGTGATCCTGCACGACATCGGGGTTTATGTAGCTTAACTCTCGGCTACCCTTGAATTTTCTCCTCCTCGAAGATTTTTGGATCGGCCATTCATCTTCGGAGTTCGGGCTCGCTAAAAACATTAAGTTACGCATTCATATTATCGGTAATAATATTCCCAATAGATTCTTTCTCCATAAGGTTAATATGCATATGCATATTATCTATACTCGTCCAACAATAGGATCAATAAATAATATTGGTTGAGTGTCGATGTTATGAACATCTTTGTTAACATTAATATCATTTAAACCAACAGATTCATGGTCAAAATCTCTGTTCACATCCTCATGTGGTGAATCTTTTGAAGTGGAAACTATAATATTGCCATCTTGTGGTTAGGGCTGGCAATTTGGCTCGTTGTTCGCGAACAGCTCGTGTTCGGCTCGTTGAGTAGCTCGTGTTCGGCTCGTTCGTTAAGCCTAACGAGCCGAATACGAACAAATTTTTAAGCTCGAAATATTAATGAGTCGAACACAAATAATTATTTATTCACTCGTGTTCTATTTGAATTAACTCGAAATAAAAAAATAATCATATAATTATCTATATAATAATTTATTATATATATTATTATATATTAATATATTATATATATTTATATTTAAGTTTAAATCATAATCGTCTTGTGTGGTAGCGTGGTTATGCTTCTTGTTTCCATTCATTCTGATCTGGGTTCGAATCCGCGCTAGACATATATTTTTCCAATTAATTTTAACGAGCCAATTTCGAGCCGAACACGAGCCGAACACGAACAAGCCATTTCGAACACGAGCCGAACACGAACACACTTTTCACGAGCCATTTCGAACACGAGCCGAACACGAGCCGAGCTAATTTCGAACGAGCCGAACACAAGCCAAGCCTGAGCTCGCTCAAGCTCGGCTCGTTTACAGCCCTACTTGTGGTAAATCTTTACCAAAAGATTGACCTACAATATCCACTTTATCTGGAATTATAATCACATTAGAATCTTCTATATTCATAACAGAGGTGTTATTCAATTCCGGATCAAGAATAGGTTGCATATTTCTTTCCTTATGAGAAATCTCGACATTATTATTAGGGTTTTTGGAATTTTGTTTTTCAAATGGGGATGAAGCAATATAACGGTTATTGAAAGTGTGACCAAACATACGACATTTATTACGATAGGGTGGAATGTATTCCATCTCTACTCGTTTGCTAATAACCGGAACCGAGTCTTCTAACCACACGGAATCGCGAAAGGAGCGAGTCACATCCCTCTCAATAAGAGTTCGGCAATGAAGGCCTATTATAATTAACGAGAGGCCAAATCTACCTTCATAGGAGTACCAAAAATCTTACCAAGAGAGTAAAGAACCTTCTTATTAAAGAATTGCAATTTTAACCCCGGAAAACGAAACCAGATAGAACTATCGGTGGTTCTTCTTTGGGATTAAAATCCACCGTCCACTTAAGAATCTTCATATACACCTTTTCTATTTGAATAACTTTTTTAGAAAATAGTTGTGTATAATCAGATTCGTTCTCCAGTTTAATCATCAGATTCCTACCGTCAATAAGCCCTACATTCCATTTACCTAATAGCTTGAGATCAGTAATGTACCTTCGAATAACCTCCATTTTAGGATGAGCGTAAGTAAATTTACCGATTGAAGTGTATTTAAGAGGCTCTGCAAGTATCACAGTGCCCTCTTCATTAAAGATTAAAGCCGGTTTTTCATTTTTCTTTGAAGCTTTCTTCAATAATCCATCAGATCCTTCTTCACCGAACTGATCTCTGAAGGATAAAGGAAACGAACAAAGATTAGGAGAAGAAGATGTATTTGGATCAAGATTACCCTTAAGAGCTTCCGCAAAGGAAGGTCGATTGAGAAGATCGGCCATCAAGGAAGCACAAGACTTCAGATATGAAGAAAATCAGTCGAAAAAGAGAGAAGAACAGTAGAGAAACCAACGATCAGCAGCACCGACGGGCGAAGCAAGAAAACCCTAGGGACGCGTCAAGAACCCTTTCCGCTCCTTTCGCCCCTCCCATTTGGAATTCAATCATTTTGTTGTTTTTTTTATTATTTTTGAATGTTATTTGAATGGCTAATACTTCAATAATTCAATTTAGTGGTCATCCACAAATTTAAGGGAGATGCTAATTTGGATTGAATCAATTTCTTTTAATTATTGGAGGTTAAAGTTACTAAGTTATGTGAGAGTATTGAAATTAATCTCATATCTAATAGTTGAAAAATAGAATGTTGTATCAAGTGGTTAGCCCTCGCCCATAAGCTTAAGCTTTTGGGTTGAGAATTGTTTGTTTTAGTATATATAGCCCAACTTTAGCCTTTCTTTGGTCCATACCCTTTCTCTAGAATATCGTAAATGATGGTTCGAGTAAGAATGAGTTGTTGAAATGGTTTATCGATGGCTTTCAATTAAATATAACTAACTATCTATATATATATATATATATATATATATATATATATATATATATATATATATATATATATATATATATATATATATATATATATATATATATATAATGGCGGCGGTCGAGAGCTCTGCTAGGGTTTGGTATCCATGGCGGTTCCGACCGTGGTGGAGGCGTTTCCGGCGGCCTCGACGTTGTCTCGCGCGACTTCGCCCTGTTTCGGTGAGTCTTCTCCATCGTCTGCATCGTATCTTCGATACGATACAACACTCAGTCGTCTTCCGCGCAGGATCGCACGAGCACGGGTGATCTCAGCTGCGACGTCTACCTCCTCGCTGGCTCGCGCGAAGCTGTCTGCTGCGACGTCTGCGCGCCAGGATCGCACGAGCACGGGCTATCCTCCTCGCAGGCTCGCGCGAAGTTTGCTGCGACGTCTGCGCGCCAGGATCGCACGAGTCTGACAGCTGCACATCTTCCTGCGGTCAACAATGGCCTCAGGCCGTTCTTACGCCGCCGCCCTCGCCGGCGACAACTCCGCCCGCGCCCCTCCACGTGCTAATATGTTCCCGCAGAGGTTCCATGATGCTTTCGAGCAAGGTGTCGAGAGTGGGTTTCTCAAAAAAGCATCCCGCAAAGACGGCAAACCTGCAATCTTTCTCACCGAGGAAGAGATCTCTATCCTAGCTGCACCCTGTAGGTTGTTTCTAGTGGGTAAGTTCCTCTACGGTAATCCTAAACTTGAACTGATCCGAAAGGAATTTGAGCAAATAAAGCTCAATGGAAGTTGAAAGATAGGAAGACTGGATGGCTGGCACGTTCTCATCCAATTAACGGATGATGCAGATTATGCCCAAGTGTTTGCTCGAAGACTTCTTCGGATAGACAATCGGGTGATGAAGAGTCTTGAAATGGACGGTGGATTTTGACCATCGCCCCGAACCTCCCATAATTCCGATGTGGCTACGTTTCCCGATTTGCGAGTACATCTTTATGATCGAAGCTTCTCTTCACTTTCGCAAAGATATATGGAACGCCACTCCACACGGATCCGCCACAGAAGCATCATCTAGACCTTCTGAGGCTAGAATATTGATTGAAACTTTACCCTTCCCGAAGGAGCTTTTGATTGACACACAGCATCAGGGATTTTGGCAACCAACGAGACTTGAACGAGTACGCTCCGCATCGCACTCATTCGTCAGTATGTTTGGTCACTCTCACCAACGGTGTTACTCACCGCATCCGAATCTAAAACCTCCCCGTACAAACACTACTGGCCCACACATTCCTGCGACGGATATACCGCCTTCCCCAGTTTCAGAACAGGATGACAAGGATCGACCCTTAGAGGTACATCAGTTAGTTGCTAGTGATAGGCAAGACGTGACAACATCTCAGCCTTCTTCTACTGGAGCAGCTATACTACCACTTCAGGTTCTCACTACTATGGAGGGAATTCAGACTCCCCACCATGACATGTCTGAAGACAGGGATGAAACAAACACTCATAATCGGACGACGGAAAAGGTGCTCTACTCCTGCGGAGGAAGATCTACTTGGATAATAGTACCTTGGTTGTTCTACCCGCTCAAGGGGTAGGAGAATCCCAAGTATTGGAACCAATAACTGCAGCAGCCTTTGATCAGACGCCTCACTCCTTGGAGGAACAGTGGCAAGTGTATACCTCCCGGCGGAAAAAGAAGGCTGGGGGTACTACGCTACTTGGGAATCTTATGGATGACACCTTGGTCTCTCCTGATAATGGAGAATCATTCCAGAGCTTGATTATTGAATGCGCTACAATAACCCATGGAAGAGGAAGGCCTTGGCGACCTCGTCAACTCAGAAAGTTTTAGTTGCATGATTTTTTTTTGTCCTATCTGTTGTACTGTTTGTTTAAGCTTTTTGCTCTTTGCTTTTTATGAGTGAGAGCTCCATCATTGGACCCTCTCCTACTACTTTTGTAACCTTTTTTTATTAATGAAAATGGTCCTAGGGCTTCTTATAATATATATATATATATATATATATATATATATATATATATATATATATATATATATATATATTATGTGAATGGTATTTAGTTTATTTTTGGATTAGACTTTATGTTTCATGGCTCTTTCATTGTTCTTGGATTCAAATATTAATTCCAACTCGAATGCTTCAAAAAATATGTAGGTATAAAAATAGCAGTAACTTATAGACAAAGCTTCTAGACAAAAACATGTTTTACTATTAATCTTTCTAGTCTAAAGCTTCTATATCAAAAACATGTTTTACTATTAATCTATCTAGTCCAACATTGTTTCCCCATTTAGCTCACACTCTCTTAACAAAGACACTCCAAAATATTGTGAAAATTAAAAAATTCATCAAACTAGAGCAAACTACTTTAGTAGCCCAAAATAACTACTTGTCCAATTTCTTTTTATTGGCTCTTATTTATTTATGCCAAGTTGGTTATTTGAACATATTTAGTTAGTTTGATAAGGTTGCTCATTCAAGTTTGCTTCTTTGGATAAAAATATATTTGGTGATTTGCTTGTGTGGAAATCTCGAGCCGAGAACAGGCAGTCAAACAGTGAAATTCAAATCTAATTTTATTTTTCATTACTAACAATTTAATCTATATTATTGAAAGTCACTAACAATATAAAAATTTAATTGAATTAAAAATAGAGCAGATGAGAATATAATTTTTTTTTTCTTGCTTGGCTCTGTCTACGTTAGATATTCTTATATATTGCTTATTTTTTATTTCAAAATTTAAACTTGAAAATGTTAATTTAAAATCATTGTGAGTTATCAACAACTTCACGAATACACAAATTCTTAAAAGTACAATAACATAATAGAAATAGAAATGACATGCATTTTAATTATGGTTCAATAAATAATTATAAATCTCCTTAGCCATTAAAGTATGACCATAGGAAATATTCAAATTATTCTAATGAATATCATTTTTTATCTATAGGTTTTCATATAACTCCGGTCACGGGATCATCATTTAAATTATATCAATTAAGGTATATGGATATCAATAACATTTTGTAATATATGTGTGCGGGTATATTAGCATCGCTATCTAGTACCATAAAAGAATGAACTTCATCAGCCAACATGCATATGCAAGCATCCCTTGCACCTGCATAGAGCTTGAATTTTTGTTGCTTAGGTAAATTATAATAGCAATAGGAGTGAGGCATGTAATCATCAGATTTGATTTGATAAAACTTCTTGTTTTAATTTCAATCTCGTGTTATGTAAATTTAATATGTGATTCCCTTGAATTTGATGTTAACGCGACTGACAAATCTTTGGGAACTTCATTTCCTTGCACCTACATAGAGCTTGAATGTTTGTTGCTTTGATGAATTATTTCATTTACCTATGTTTTCTGCATTTTTTTATTAGTTTGTTAATTATTTTTTTCTACATAGAGAGTGTGTACTAAATGGGGTGTTTTTTCACCTTAGAGAGTGTTAATTATTTTTTAACCTCACAGTCCTACTGCTTTGGTTAATTATTTCATTTACCTTGGGTGAATTTTTTCTACATAGAGCTTAAATTTTTGTTGCTTTGGTGAATTATTTCATTTGGTTACTTTTTGTGCATATTTTGTATTAGGTTGTTAATAATTTTGATTTTATTCAAATTTGTTATAATTGATAACCTAATTGTACTAAATCAATTGTATTTATTCGCTAATTTTGTGTGGTTCAAATTTTTTATTAGTTTCTTCCGATTTATTCGATTATTACATTATTACATGCATAGTATTTTGTGATTCGGAGATTCTAAGTTTCTTTGCATGATTGAGATGTATCATAATAGTTTTTTGAGAAAATCTCCTTAACTTGTCCCGCATTATTAGTTTTAACCATCTCGCAGCTTCAAGCTTTGTGATATTTTTCTTTCTAGATAAAGATGCTCCATGTTCTTGATCACAAAATGTTCTAATTTTCTTAACCTTGTTGTTGATGTACATAAATACTTCACATTGGAGAGTGGGCAGCTTGTGATGGGTAGGTTGACTAAATTGAAATGTTAATTCAATTGCAAGGTTTGTAGAAACCTTTAATGTGAATTAATGATATGCCAGTGTAATAGGCACTGTTTTTGCCCAAGTGCTAATATTTAGTTCAAACTGGAATGAGAATTCTTAAAATACAAAAAGCAATACAAGATCTTTTTTTTTAATAGATGAAGGAGAATCCCCGAATAGGTATCAGCGTCTTTAATAATCATTGAACAATTTATGTTAATGGAACTTTGTTTCTCTAAACTTATGGAGATATTGCTAAGAAATTCACCTTGCTAAGCACCTTTTTCTGTTGGGTTCTTCAGGGCACAGATGATGATGTCGTTAATTGCTCCCATGGAAAGAAACTGTGGGAGCTCTGCAAAGAAAAGTATGAACCTTTGTGGATCAAGGGAGGGAATCATTGTAATTTGGAGCTCTATCCTGAGTATATAAGGCATTTAAAAAAGTTCATATCAGTTATAGAGAGGTTACCTCCCAAAACTTCTGAAGCTCCTAAGTTACCTGAGACTCCTCGCGTAAGTTCTGACACATTGGAGCCTCCAAGAAATAGCACTGAACAGAAGGAGAAACCTTTGCCCAGCATTGAAGGAAAAGATAAACCTCAGCAGAGCACTGAGAAAAGGGAGAAGGCAAGGCGGAGTGTCGAACGTAGAATCAGCATTAGTAGGAAGGAAAAATCAAGAAAAAGCACTGATAGTTATGCTGCTGATCGGCCAAATGACAATATGGATCATCTAGAGAAGCCGAGGAGGAGCATTGATCGGTTAGTAAGCATTTGCTGAGATTTCTTCTTATGTTTTCATGTTATTCTTGTTCTTTTCATATGCTATTTAATTTCTATATTTATTAGTCCTTGTCCTGTATGTTCGGTTGTTAACTGGTGTGGTAAAATGATGGCAGCTTTGGAGATATGATGAGGTCAGTTGGATTTTGCAATATCGACTGTTTGAAGGAGAAAGCATCCAGGCCCTGAGAAAATGTGGAGGTTAGTTATTGTCAGAACCTGATTTAGGGCGTTTTTCTTTATCTAAGGGAAATTTACATACATGCCACATGATTTTTATGTATTTACATATCTGACACCCAAAATTTAAAATTAACATCAATAACAGTATGATATGGGTGTGAGTCAAGCCGACTTGTGGCCGGCTCGGGCGCGACTCAAAAGTGGCTCATGAACAAAGCTTGATGAGCTAACAAGCCAAGCTCATGAGCCAACTCGTTTAAAAAAATTAATTAAAAATCTATTTAAATTGCATTAAAAATAAGAAAATTCTTTAAATTATTAACAATATTTAAAAAATAATATTTTTTATTTTATATCAATTGATTTCTTATTAGTTATATCATAAATGCTCATTATATGCCATTTCATTATAAAAATATCTTAAATTTATATTTTGTTTCTCTTTTGTACTAAACATCTGGCTCATGAGCCGGCTCGCTCGAGCTCGAACTCGATTGATTAATTAATCTCAAGCTGAAGCTCAAGCCGAAAGTGGCTCGAGCTCGCATTGGCTCGTTTACACCCCTACACCATGGTGTCATATACTTCTACATGAATAGATGTATTTCACTTTTGAAAAGATAGTGATTGTTGTATTTTTGATACAATATAAAGATTTAATTGGTATACATATAAATATAAATTTAGATGTTAGATATGTAAATGCTCTTTTTTTATCTTTAACGATTTGTTGCGTTGTCCTACCATTTTCTTGTAAGAATCCTCTGTGCTTTTTCGTAGTGGAAATTTAGTTGATATTGTGCAATCTAGTAGTCTTTTCCTTTTGCTGTAAATGGAGATTTTCACGTTAAAGTGTAAACATGTATATGTATGATATGGTTACAAGCTTATCATATTTCATTGACAGGTCCAGAGGCAAACAAACATTCAGCGAATAGAGAACATTTAACTTAATGACCTTTTTTGATCGAGTTCTGCAACTTCTTCTCCGCCTCCACCGCTGCAATTTTCCTGTAATGATGTTCATCAACTTGGAGGCCGAAAAGTAATTCGTATCGAGCAACTTTTGCACCAATTAGAAATGGGTCTTTTCATAATTTCAGTGAGGTTAAGCTCCATTCGATCTCTTTTAAAGAGTGTAGTCTACTAGATCCTTATTTCAAAGTCCAGCGGCTGGCTGGCTGTCTTCATTGCATTTTGTTGCAGGATTTAAGTGTGCAAAGCTGAGTAGTTGTTTATATGGATGGTTAAAGGTTGTACAGTAGTTAGTGTATTTGGTCAAATTGTTTGATGTCCATAGAAGAACTGGGGCTAATCAGTGATAACTTTTTACAATTACATGAGGTATAAAACATTTATTGGTTTAAAATGCATTTTGCCACCAAAATTTTATGTGTTCTCAAATCTTAGTGAACATTATATCGCCATTAAGTGTATCCTACTCATTTGGCTCTGCGAACTTATGTTTTTGCTTCTGTGATTGCAGTGAATCCAAGCTAGTTTAGCTTATTGTTATGCTAATGAGCTGCCACTCTGTGCAATGTTTTGTTTGGCAACACACTGTATCTGTATTACCATTCAAATAATTGTTTTATCTTTGTGATAAATGTGGAAGGGTTCTTTTTCTTTATTATGAATGCATTCTCATTTCACGACTTCAATGTCATGGAGAAAGTAAATGCAGAATAATTCAGACCTGTTGAGTACTGTTGTGACTGATGTCATGAGGCCTTATTCAGGACCAGTATGATTTCCTGCTCCTCCTCGGCACCTAAGATTCCCTCCTCGACCTCTTCTCGTAGTTGAGTCATATTGAGTCAGTTTCTTTTTCTTTTTATGTAATTTCGTTTCTCCTTTTAATAAGATTTTACTTTTTATCACATTTTTATTTTTATCTATCTTTTTTACTTATATGATAAAATAGGTTGGAGATAATTTTGATTAAAAATTTTTAATGATAGGGTATATATATATATATATAGATATGTATGTTGAATCGTGATTTGGTATTGGAACACGGCTCAAGATATAGAGCATAAGAAAGAGAGAAGGGAGAAGTAGAGAGAGAGTACAGTGCAAGATAATAATTTCAAAGAAGAAGATCGGTGTCTTCATTCATAAAATGATTTCTATTTATAATTATAGAAGGCGTTTGATACAATTACTTTCTTACCCCTACTTCAATCAGCGCGTTAGAAGTCATTATTCTTATTAATTTGCACTTATTTGATTAGGGACGTTGCAGATCAATTTTATTCTCTTTGATATATTTTCGTGATTATAATTGATTTCGGCATCTCTCCATATCTATAGTACTAATTAAGTCGTCGTTTAATTTTGACTTAAATAAAGTACCCTGCAATCGAGAAGCACTGCTTGGCTTTGATCTTTTTAGTTCAAATCTAAGACATTACATGCTTTTTCACAAGGTAACTCTTATTTCAAGAATCAATCTTTTACGGTATCCTAAGACTCGACCGACACTCTCTGGAAAATTGGCAAGATGGGCGATGATATTGCTTCAATTTGATATAATATTTGTGCTGCAACACACCATCAAAAGATAAATTTTAGTAGACTTCTTAGCAGCACGCCCAATACCAGCCGAATATCCTCTTAACGATTACTTATCTGATGAACAAATTTTGGAGCTTGAAGGTTCTGATCATCGACGATGGGAATTATATTTCGATGGAGCTTCATCTGCTCATAAGGACAAAGATAGACAAACAATTATACTTGGCAAAGCAGGGGTAGGATTGGTTTTCATCACTCTAGATAAAGCAATGGTATCATTTTCTTACCACTTCACAGAATAATGTACAAACAGTGAAGCTAAAAATGAAGCACTCATAACTGAATTTGAATTGACGATATTAATGGAAATCAAAGAGATTGAATTCTATGGAGACTTCCAGTTAATCATAAGTCAAATCATTGGAAAATACAAGACTTTGAAATCACGACTGGAGCAATATTTTCATTACAAACTGAAATTGCTAGAACAAGTACTAAATGTAACATTATTCCTAGTTCCAAGGTGTGACAACTCTTTAACAAACACTTTAACCAAGCTTGCAAAAGAATTTTCTTGTCCGGAAGAGGACAATGTTCCAATTTATGCACAAGGGCAACGGATTCTTTCCCAAATTGATATCGATAATCTTCATCAAATAGGTGATGGCACAATAATGACAATTACTGACAAAGAAGAAGAGGATGATTGGCCACAACCACTCATTAAAAACTTGTAGTTTAGAAAATTACCAGAAAGCAGTTCTATCACAGATTAAATCAAACAGCGAGCGTTATCTTACGCTCTTATAAGCAATAATGTCTACCGAAGATTGTTCTATCAAATGTGATTATGATGTCTATGCATTCAGCCCAAGACAATGTTACAAAAGTTCACTCAGAACTTTGTGGTGCACACTAATCAGTACCAAAAAATGAAAATGAAAATAAAATGACTGTGATACTATTAGCCGACAATGATGACAAATTGCCTGGAAACTGCAAAGAAATATTATCAATTCAAGTACATGGAGTGGTTTTACAAAACCTCCAAATGTACTACACCCGACAATTACGCCGTGGTCGTTTGAGTGTTGGGGCATAAATACAGTGGATTTTATAGAACCTCCATCATGTAAAGGTCATCGGTTTATTCTGGCCTCCATCGATTACCTCTCAGAACAGGTAGAGAAAGCGCCACTCAGAGAAGTTAAAGTAAATCATGTTCTCCACTTTTTTAAAACACGAACATTTATTAGTTTAGAGTTACTTGAAGAATTATCTCAGACAATGGAACAACCTTCAAAAATAGAAAAATAAACATCTTCGTTCAAAGACATGGAATAGATTGAAGATTTTCGACAATCTATTACCCTAAAGCTAATGGTTTAGTAGATGCCTTTAATAAGACTTCGGTTCAAATGTTAAAAAAAATATTAACGGGTAGTCCAAGACAATGGCATGAACATTTAATAGGAGCCTTATGGGCCTACCGTACCACATATCGAACACTGACATTGTCGACACTGTTTACTTTGGTGTACGGGTCTGAAGCCGTACTTCCACTTGAAGTCCAACTTCCTACTCTTAGAATAGCTGTTGCTAATAAAATAACTGAAGAGGAAAATGCAAAACTACATCTTAAAGAACTTGATAGTTTGGAAGGAAAACGATAACAAGCTCAACAAAATCTGAAACTGTACCAAGCAAAAATGATGCGTACCTATGATAAGTTGGTTCGTCCAAGAACATTTCGAATTGGAGACCTGGTAGTAGTACACTGAAGACATATCCTAGCGAAGTTCTAACCAACTTGGGAGGGATCATATGTTGTTGAAAAGACATATTCGGGAGGATCTTACCAGCTAGTCGATTGCCAAGAAGAAAGAGTAATACCCCCAATTAACAGTCAATATTTAAAAAAATATTATGCAACATAAAAAAAAATTGTTGACATTAATCGAAAATAGACACAACTTTATGAAATAATATGAAATTGATTCTTGATCTATAAACCAATAAAATGACAACTATGCGTAAAAATTTGAATTTCCTTCGGGTGGCTTAAGCCCAGCAAACATTAAGAATTCAAAGCAATTCAGGAAACTCTGTGTGATTTCCACATGTCTTCCTCTCTTGTTATTGGCTGTAAGGCCCTCCTGACACGAAATCATAGCTTTCCTACAGCTCCCCTATTCTTCTCTTAGTTAGGATATCAATTCCTTGACATTCCTTCCTAATAAAACAGGCACCTGATATTTGACATTTTTGAGTTGTGTTATAAGACCTCATTCGATGGAATATGACATTCACTCCCTCTCTTGCTATTGGATGTAAGGCCCTCCTGACACGGAATCACGACCTGTTCTTCTCTTAGTTAGGATATCAGTCCCCTTGCATTCCTTCCTAATGAAACAGATACCCGACATTCAATATTTTTGAGTAGTGGTATAAGAAATTCTTCGATGGAATATGGCATACACTCTCTCACTCTTGCTATTGAATGTAAGGCCCTCCTAACACGAAATCATAGATTTCCTATAGTTCACATGTTCTCCTCTAGAATATCAATCCCCTGGTTCTTCCTAATGAAACATGTACCCGACATTCAACATTCTTGAGTAGTGGTATAGGACCTCCTTCAATGGAATATAACATCCTCTTTCTTTCTTGCTATTGGATGTAAGACCCTCCTGACACGGAATCATGACTTTCTTATAAGTCACATGTCTTCTTCCCTTTCGTTTGGACCTTTTCACGAGTCCTAGTACTCCTTTCCCTAGCAACCTCTAAAAGTCGAATGTAAAACTTATGGGCACAAAATAATTACATTCTCCTTTAAGAGTTAGTTGACTGAACGATCTTAATTTAATTCGATAATAACTTACGACAAACTGATAACTTCTTGGGTCATGATTGGTCGCTTCAGTCATCGCCAATATGTGTGGCATTCTTATGTAGTATTCTACATATATTAGGGGCCCATTAGTTGACCTCACTTTTGTGAGGGCACATTGTGTCCACCTTATCAATGGTCCTATATAGGAATGTACCCCTGCAACCCTAGAAGTATGCCTTTAAATTTTAAGGGTTACCAAATCCACCCAAAATCGAAAAACAAACTCAATTTACCAAATATATTTTTCAAATTCTCTCATGACAATTCCTAAAAACTTACCAAACCGTTAATTGTCTTATGCCATGTGTGTATAAGTCGAATTAAAGTAGGAGAGGGGCTTAGGCTAAGTTTGGACTTGATTTGTATTCGACTCAAGCCAATAATGCCCCCTTAATGTCGCGGCTCCACCTAATAACACCATAATACAAACCG
The DNA here is from genome assembly GCA_022702705.1 of Papilionanthe hookeriana x Papilionanthe teres. NCBI lineage: Eukaryota > Viridiplantae > Streptophyta > Magnoliopsida > Asparagales > Orchidaceae > Papilionanthe > Papilionanthe hookeriana x Papilionanthe teres. Next base: position 6,339,554 of record CM040421.1, read on the forward strand.
CAGTACCACCATAATAACAACATTGTCGCGATCCCACAACAACACAGCGGTAATGCGTCAATAACACCACAATACAAGCGCAATAACACCGCCATAATTCCGCGATGACACAGCGGCACTGCACCTATAACACCGTAAAACAACTGCATTACAACCGCAATAACACCGCCGTGATCCCGCGATGATAGCGCGATACAACCACGATACAACCACGTCAATACAACCTTAATACAATCACACAACACTACCACAATAACACCGCTTCTTCAATTCCTCGCAAATAACCCTAGGATTCCTCGCCAATAACACTACGGTTCTGCATGATATTGTCGCGATAACACCACTGTCGTGATTCTTTGCTAACAACACCACAATACCACGGTGATAACACCCAAAATAACACCATCTGAAAAACCAAAAATACACAATTAACCAAACTGAACACTCCACACCACATTGACCATTTGGTCAACCTTAGGCCCCATATGGTCAAATGAACAAACTAATTCCATATGGTCCATATATTGACCACCACATGACCAATCTCATATCCAAGTGAGCCTAAATGGTCAAACTTATGATCATTTTGGGATTGATTTAATTAACTAATTAATCAATTAATTAATTAAATGGAAATTCATGAAGAACTTAATCCAGGCCTCTCCATGGAGAGAAAAACCTATCCATAAGACTCAAGCCTAAGATCATCCTTGGCCCATCATCGTTGGGTCACCCATGACCCCGTAAGACCCATCATGACATAAAACTACTAAACACATCAAGTCACCTAACGCCACAAGTTTTGATCAAAGTCCAAGCTAAGGTGAGGTGGAAGATACATGGCCCCCTTGTTGACCTCATTTTTTGATGAGGTCTAACTCTTTCTCCTAGAGCCTAGATTCTAGCCTTGGAATTTTCTTATTGACTATCCTATAAGAGTATAAATTATAACAACCTCTTAGCTCTTTTGTGAGGCCTCACATGGCTGGTCCAAAGCCCTCAACCATGGGTTGAGTGGCTAGGACCAACATATGGAGGCCCAAAGGGAGAGCCCATAGGATCAAAAGGCCTTAGGAGACCCCTTAAGATTTGCATAACAACTCTATTTTGCATACACATATATCACATTACATTGCATTCACCTACAACACACCATAATATACTTGCATTCATTTTATAATTTATTAAAATCTAAAATTACCAAGCTGGTACAGAGTTGGCCCAATTGCTCCAAGCCACCCACTTTTCCACCTAAAATTCTCAAAACTACCAAAACCCACCAATTCTCACCAAAATTTCAAAATTACTAAATTGGCTCACCTCTCATCAAAAAAATTTTCAAATTCACTTCAAATTTACAAAACATCCAAAATCAAATCCAACAAGCCTTAATTCAAAATCACCAAAGTTCAAACCCAAATGCACCTCAAAACTCCAAAACTCATCAAATTTTAACCCACATCCCAAATTCCATTTTACCAAATTCATTGCTCAAATTTTATCATAATAATCCCAAAACATCCATCAATGTTTTGGTCTTAGTATTTCGAGTAGCCTTTGAAATGTTATTGAGTTGTTACAACACTGCCGCCACCAATATTACCAATACTCCCTGTGTTCTCTTTGATTAACACCTTAATACAACCATAACAACACCATAACGCCACCATGGTTGGCTACAATAATATCACCTCCTAATAACACCAACATTCCCAGCGGTTTCCCTCAATAACACCACTAATAAGACCGGGATACTACCGTCAACCTCTCCCAATAACACTGCCACCAATTACAACTGTAAATGAGCCGAGCTTGAGCGAGCTCAGGCTTGGCTCGTGTTCGGCTCGTTCGAAATTAGCTCGGCTCGAAATCGGCTCGTGTTCGAAATGGCTCGTGAACAGCCTGTTCGTGTTCGGCTCGAAAAACTTATTCATGTTCATGTTCGGCTCGAAATTAGCTCGTTAGAATATAAAATTATTATAATAATTAATTTTTTTAATAAAATAAATTAAAAAATTTTCTAAAAAACCTGTTTAAATTTATAATATAATTTTAGACAAATTTCAAGAATAAATTTCATGAAACATAGATTAACTAAATAAATTTCAACAATAAGTTTCAAACCAAATTTTACGATTTTTTTTTTTACAAAATTTTACTTACACAATAATAACTTTATTACAAATTTAACAATTTACAATTTAAACAAAAATACAAATAATACAAATAAAATCTCAAATACAAATCAAGATCTGAAAAATAATTGTATTGAATATTTCAATAAATTTACATTTAATTTTCACATAAACCTAAAAAAATAAAAAATACAAACACAACATATAACATTAAAAGTAAGCTTTTCTACATAATTACATCATTCTATTCTTATAATTCTTCAGCACATAGAGGCGCATAAATTTCCATCATTATACCAATTTGAGCAAACAAAAAACAGAAAGAAGATCAACATGGTTTAGTAATAGAAATGTTAAAGATCAGCATAGTTCTGTTTCAGAACAAGAAGTAGGAACTTGCACCTGCAAATCAACATTTCCAACATAATTTAGTAACAATACTAATTATCTATATATATTGTGTTGATCTCAAAGTACATCCACGAGATTTCAGATTATTGCTGATTGAAAAAAAAAAAATTTTTAACTATTAAAAGATGGATAAAATAAGTACCTGTAAATAGACAGTACAGATAAGACATGCCACTTCACTCGTCTTCTTTCCAGAGGAATCAGAAGATTTAAAACCTATGAGAGTAACAAAATAATAATAATAATAATAGGGGCATTCACATACATTCCACCAAACTCCTAGGTTTTTACATATCTAGCACCATAACTTTACCTTTTACATTTATACCATCCAAATATTTTATGTCACATCGAAAACATCATTATCATAAGTTTTAAAAAGTGAAATACACCTTTAATGCATAAAGTGGCATATATGCAAAAATGAATTTTAGATGTTAGATATGTAAATACATAGGAATTGAGTGGTATGTATTTAAATCTTCCATAATAGTAATAGTAATAATAGTGTTAATATGTCTTAGTGCAACGAATAATCAAGCTCAGGTACTCATATGAATTACCAGATGATGCCTTGTGATTTCTCTCCATTTCTTCCTGGTTCAGCAGTAAGAATAAAGCTGGATGTGGCAACAAAAGACTTGGAAAAAATTGGTATTAACACAATATAAGTTCTTATATATTTATATAAAGTAAAACAACAACATACAATAATAAACCTATAAGCTAAGCATGCATTCGTGATCATATTCTAAAGCTCTGAACATGAAAATGTGAAATGAAAATGATATTAAAAGTGTAGTTAATAGATGAAGGAAAATTAAAATTGAAATGGCATATAATCAAATCAGTGTGTTATATCATTCATTTAAATTATGTCCAATAAACTATTATAAATCTAAAATTGCATGCACGTATAAACTTTAAACCCATAACCGCTGCGGTATAGAGCTTGGAGCAGGCTTTTGGGCAGCATGAAGAATGACACACAACATCCACCGATGAATCAAAACTCAACAACGGGGCGGATCAACATCCACTAAACCTTCCTTAGAATTAAATAACATAACACATAGGATTCGTAGTTCGCCTAGCATGACGTAAATCCTCACATCATTTTTAGGCTCCAGCACAATCATTTTGTGCTGCATAAGTCCTAAATCTTCTTGGGATTCTGAGGTCGTTGATGCGCCTCGGCGTGTGCTGTTTTTCTACGTGTTTTATCTTTGTATGTACGAGCATACACTAGAGGTTCTACGCAAATATACGTATCGTTCAAGTAATACAGAGCTATAGTGAAGTCCCGTTTATCGATCCCACAGGGAAGCGAGGTAAGAAGTCCTTAGTCAAATTCTAGTCTATTACTATCAGTTCTTAATTTGGAAGATCAATTAAAATGGTTTTTCTAAGAATTACTACTAAAGGTAAGTCTTATGTTTAAAACAACTAATAACTACTCCTAAAGAAAAATATTAATTCTAAAGATAACCCTTTCTGGATAAATTGGTTTGGAGAATTTGAGATGTTTAAAAACTACTATTCTTATGTAGTGAATTGGATAATGTAAATGAATGAGATGGATTAAATATAATATGTGCCAAATAGGAGCAATCATATTCTTTATCCTCTTTCGAGTGCTATAAAGAACATTGACTAATTTATGGTTTGGTCTCTAAATCCGTGGTTAAGCTGGGAGGATACTGACTCTCACTCTAGAGCTCCCACTTCCCCTCGCCTGAGGGCTAATATCTCGTTTTAGTTTCCAAACACTTGGACTAAATTGGGGATTTTTGTCTGACACCCTAAAATCTCCAATTCTACGCCCAATAAATCATATTTCCCTATTTATTTGCACTCAACCCCCAAGAACTACATCAATTATTCATTGACATTGAATGTGGTTCAATTTTATTGAGAATTACACCACCCTCTCAGATCTTAATGCAATTACAACGAATTTTAACACTACAATGGGCCCTCATTGTAATGTAAATGAAGTGCAAGTAAAAACCATCACATTTATAATTAAAACCTCTTTTAACATGCATCCCAATATCCTAAACATCAATTCTACTCATTGCAAAAGAAAAGTAAAAGGAAAATAACGGCATAATCTTCTCATGCCACTATTTCCAAATAAGAAAAAAAAGTAAGAGAAACATATCACAAAGCACGAAGAATACACAACGGAAAACTTCATTACATCAAAGAAAATCCACTAGAAAAGTGTTTACAAAATCATAAGATAATGAAGAACACAATACTTAGTTTTTTCCCCTTGAAAAGAAACATGAAAATCTCTCCCACAATGTCTCCCGCTGATCCATGCAATGTTAGTACACTCCCTTACGGATTCTCTCAAAATCCCCTCTCCAAGCTCTCCAAAAATGTAGAATCTATATTTCCACTTCTATTTTAAGATCTATAAACATTCTCCACATTTTTCCACTCACACACACCACTTTTTTGACATAAAATTACTTTATTATAGTGCAGGGATAAATTTCCCAAGAGTTCCATCAAGAATCCTTCTAAAAAGCGTCTAGATTCAATGTATATGGAAAATAACTGTCCCTGGCGCCGTCGGCACCGGGCACTTTCGGCGCACAAAATCGTCACTCTCAGGATTCAGGCGTCGTCGGCGCCACCCTGCTTAACTCCACCGTTTTGCTTCGTTTAGCTCCGTTTTAGCCTGTTTCGCATTGTTTCAGTTGTGTTGCATTCCTAACATCTTCACCTATAAGATAAACATAAAACAACATTTCTTTAAATTGTAATTTCATTCAAAAATATGCAAGAAGTGTAAATTAGATTAAGCATAGAAAGACATATCGAAATATGCTAAGCCAAAATTTGCTTTCTTGCTCGTTTTTGCTCAAAATTGCACCGTTTTTGCTTCTATTTCTCCAAAAGTCTATTTCTTGTACCTAAAACTAAAAACATGCAAAATACATTCCTTTAAAATGCAACATCAATAAAATTAAGCATTAAATATATATGAAAAATCAAGTATTTTTTAGGCGTGTTAACTCCCCCAAACTTAACTGTTACTTGTCTTCAAGTAACACTATAACTTTAAATACCAAATTTTGTTGACTTTTGGTAGTGGGTTTCAATAGAGTTTCCTATAATTTCATCTCAGAATTATTATAATGTAACCTAGGAGAAATTCTAGCAAATCAACATAGAACTATATTGCAAGAATATCTCATATTCAACTTAAGAATCCTGATTTTCTATTTACTTCAAAATTTATTAAAGCTTGTCAAAATAAAGATTCATAGAAAGTACAAAAACAAAATTTAAGCACCTTATCTATATCAATTTGGTCGATACTTTTTTGAAATAAGAATAAGCTTAGGATTGTTTCTAAGTTTTTCATTTAAAAAGATTCAAGTGAAACCAATTTTTAATTAGGTTTCTCCTCGAGCTTCTCCTCGCATATTTTCTTTTGACTTTTCTTTTTCTTTTCTTTTTTCTTTTTCTTTTTTTCTTTTCTTTCAGGATCATTTTAATCCTTACTCTTTTTTTTGTAAAGATTACTATATCTGGATATGTCTTTAATAAATTTGAATTTCACTATCCCCTTTCTAATGTCCAAAACTCAAAACTTTCCCTCACTTTTTAAAAGTGTAAGTATTAGTTCTAAAAAGTTTCAATAAAGGCTCAATTCTCAATAAATCTAAGAATCTTAGCTTTTCAAATATTCAACTCCTTTCTACCATAAATAACAAGGTCATTTTTCTAAAATTTCCTATAAAATATCTTAACTCTAGAACAGTTTCTTCACGAAGATTTCAACTAAGTTATTTTTTGAACATTTCTAAAATCAAAGTTATAGTAACCTAAAGGTAACAACACATACCACAAATCATTTTAAAGGTGTTATTAAATTAAATATGGGCTATTGAGGACAAATAAAGTTAGTTTAAAAAAAAATTCTTCCCCTCAAACTTGAATTTTTAAATATTTTGCAATTAATTCTATAAAATGTAGCAGGAAGAAAAAGTAATTGAGTTTAATAGCTACTACAACATCCTATCAAATTCATATACATGCATAATCATGATAAAATAACTGTAGGAGAAAGTAAATCTAGACTTAAACATGCTTGCAATAATATTAAACTAAAAGGAAGTATACTCAATTTTAAATTTTATTTTTCTCCACCCTCAAACTTGATTTTTAACATATATAGCATTTAGTACAAAAAATATAATCAAGAAGAAAAACAGTTCAGAAATTCTATCTGCCACACATGCCTATCAGAAACATCTACAAGTATTCATCAGAACAAAACAATATGCAGTAGAAAGTAAATTTAAACTAAACATGCTAGAATGAAATTGACTAAACAAATGTCTAACTAGCATAGTAGGTATGAGCATAGGAATATAAAAATGTTCTTCAAGTCCTATATAAAATTGTAACCCAAAAACAAACACATATAATACATGAGGTTAATTTCTTCATTAACTCATCACATCTCACTAACTTACTTCTAAATTCTAACAGAATCACTACATTGATATATTAGGTACATTTTAAATGATTTTATAGATTTTAATCCCAAAGATAAGATTATCCCTTATAAGTTAGGTCGCGAACACCAACCTCAGGCATCACCTTATCCCACTAAGTTTGCACCTCTTACAGTTATAAATCATAGTGTAAGATCATCCACATATTATTCATCAAATAGGTTCATGACTCATATCAAATGAAATCAAAGTCAGAGAAATGAAGTAACAAAATTGAGATGGATCTGTCACTATTCAAATTCATGATGTTTCTAGTAAAACTCAAGTCTGGGTGAGACCCGAGTCATAGTGGACTCATCCATCCAACTACTACAAAAGAACACAAAAATTTAGTCATAATAAGAAGTTAAGGAATCACCTTCCTCATGATACACAAAGATCAAATCAAACCACAAACAATCCAAACATCACCAATCATCAATCAAACTAAACAATCCACACTAAAACAAACACAATACAACACTAACAATTATGACTCTCAAGCATACTAAATCAAACCACACTGATAACTATGGGTTGCCTCTCCTAAAGCACTTGGTTTAACGTCGTTAGCCCGATAAATGATTCCACTTAGATCAAAATTCCAATTAAGTAATCTTGGATCAATCGCCCAATCTTTTCTAGATCTAGGGATTCCTACAAAATCCTCAAATTGTAATTTTTCTTTCAGCTCTTCCTTCTCAGATTGATTCATATTATTTTTCCTCATATTTTCTTATAGATCCAATATTCTTCTATTGACTTTCTCAATTTTCATATTAATAACTTCCTTGAAATTTATAAGGAATGGAACTCTATAAGATACTTCATGATCTCCCAAATTTTAGATCGGATTCTCTAGATAATTCAAAATCTAGATCAAATTCTTCTATGTTACTCTTTTGTTCAGGTTCGTCTTTCAATTCTTCCTCTTGGGATACTATTATAAGATATATTGTTGGCTCAATTATCTTGCATGATCCTTATACTTAATTTTTTAGTCAAGAATCTCCTCTTTAAACTTCACAATACTAGGCACTTGTTCTAACACCTTGGCAAACAGAATATTCTTAATTTATTTTCTGAGTTCTTCTATAAATCTTGAGAATTGCTTGTCTAATTCTTGTATCAATACTCTTTGAGGAAGTGGTGAAGGTGGTCTTTCTATATCTATCTTAGTTGACGACATAGTTTTCTCTAATTCCTTAATAATTTCTTCTAATGGTCTTTCAATCTCCTTATCCCCATCTCTCAACGCAAAGTTCTTTTGAAACTTATCTTTGAATTCTCTTCCAAATATTTGTTTGATAACTTTATATTGCTCATCATTCATTTGCTTAAGGTTTATCTCAGGGTCACTAGCTAAAATTTTTTGGGGCAACTGTTATTTGCATTAATAATCTGCCTCAGTTTGTTTTCCATATTCCTTATTTTGGCCCATTGATTTTTCAGTTGACTCTGCATTTGATTAACATTCTCTTCTAATAGTAATTTCTTCTCATTATGTGGGGTGAAGTTAAAATTATGAGGAAAAAAGAGTTCATTGTTAAAATCACCTTGACTATTCTAATTACATGTCTGTTTAAATTGATTATCTTCCCAAAATTGGTTTTCTCCTCCAAAATTATTATTCCAGTTAAAGTTTGAATAATCTTCCAAACCTGGGTTGTAGTAATCGGAATTAAGATTGTGTATCTCAAGGTCAGTTTCAAAAGAGTTAGGCTCAATCAATTTTCCAAATGAATTTTTCTTAATAACTGGGGGACCTTAAGGACCACTCTTTATGTATTGATCTAACTTCCTCTCAATATCTGCAACCTGAGAAATTAAAATAGTAAACATATCCTCTTGAAAATCCGCCACTCTTTTGGGGTTTACTCTTTCAAAGCTACTAACATTAAAATCCAAATCTGACTATTCATTCTATTGTCGATATGTCATTTATACATTAAATTCATGAAATCTTTTCTAATTCATCATCTTCCTAAAAGTTCTCTAAACCCGAGTAGTAAAATTGAAGGTCTGCAGCTCCTGAACTACACATGCAAATTTAGAGACTTAACTAATAGTATAGATATCAAAAATATTTTTGGTATTTTTGATTTTCTTTAAAATAAAAACACAATAATTAAACACACTATATAATAATACTATAAATACCAAATATTATTCTTATATGTTTAACTAATATTCTTGTAAAGTTCTTGTCGAAGCTTCCCCAGCAATGGCGTCAAAAACTTGATGCGCCTCCGGCGTGTGTTGTTTTTCTTTGTGTGCTATCATTGTATGTATGAGCACACACTAGAGGTTTTACACAAGTATATGTATCGTTCAAGCAATAAAGAGCTCTAGTGGAGTCTTGTTTATCGATCCCACATGGAAGTGAGGTAAGAGATCCTTAGTCGAATTTTAGTATACTACTATCAGTCCTTAATTTGGAAGATCGATTAAAGTGGTTTTTCTAACAAGTACTCCTAAAAGTAAGTTATGTTTAAAAAACTAATAACTACTTCTAAAGGAAAATATTAATTCTAAAGATAACTCTTTTTGGATAAATTGGTTCGGAGAATTTTGATATGTTTAAAAACTATTATTCTTATGTATTTAATTTGATAATGTAAATGAATGAGATGCATTAAATATTGTATGTGTCAAATAGAAACAATCCTAATCTTTACCCTCTTCCGAGTGCTATAAAGAAAATTAAATAATCCAAGGTTTGGTCCCTAAATCTGTGGTTAGGCTGGGAGGATACTGGCTCTCACTCCAAAGCTCCCACTTCCTCTCTTCTGATGGCTAACATCTTACTTTAGTTTCCAAACACTTGGACCAAATTAGGGATTTTAGTCTGTAACCCTAAAATCTCCAATTCTACGCCCAATAAACCATATTTCTCTATCTATTTGCACCAAACCCTATGAACTACATCACTCATTCATGGACATTGAACGTGGTTCTACTTTGTTGAGAATTACACCTCCCTCTCGGATCTTAATGCAATTACAACAAATTTTAACACTACAATGGGCCCTTATTGTAATGTAAATGAAGTGCAAGTAAAAATTATCACTATTATAATTAAAACCTCTTCTAATATGCATCATAATATCCTAAGAATAAATCCTACTCATTGCAAAAGAAAAGCAAAAGAAAAATAATGGCATAATCTTCTTATGCCACTATTTCTAAATAAAAAGAAAGAGTAAGTGAAACACATCACAAAATACGAAGAATACACAACGAAAACTTCATTACATCAAAGCAAATTTACTAAAAAAGTGTTTATAAAATCATAAGATAATGAAGAATACAATACTTAGCTTTTTCCTCTTGAAAGAAAGATGAAAATCTCTCCCACAAAGTTTCCCTCTGATTCATGCAATGCTAGTACATTTCCTTACAGATTCTCTTAAAATCCCCCCCTTCAATCTCTGTATAAAGGTAGAAATCAATATTTCTACTCCTAATCTAAGATCTCTAATTATTCTCCACGTTTTCCCACTCACACATGACTTTTTTGACATAAAATCACTTTATTATAGTGTAGGGATGAATTTCCCAAGAGTTGCCTCATGAAACCTTCCAAAATGCGTCTAGATTCAAAGTATATGGCAAATAACCATCCCTGGTGCCGTCGGCACCGTTTTTGGGCGCTGTCGATGCCCAAAATTGTCACTCTCGGGATTCAGGCGCCATCGGCGCCGCACTGTGCAGCTTCACCATTTGCTTTTGTTTGGCTCTGTTTTAGCTCCTCTCCCCGTTTCAGTTGCGTTGCGTTCCTAACATCTTCAGCTACAAGCTAAGCATAAAAACAACATTTCTTTAAAGTTTAATTTCACTAAAAAATATGCAAGAAGTGTAAAGTAGATTAAGTATAGAAAGACATATCAAAATGTCCTAAGCCAAAATTTGCTTTCTTGCTCATTTTTGCTCCAAATTGCATCGTTCTCTAAAAGTTCATTTCTTGTATATAAAACTAAAAACATGCAAAATACATTCCTTTAATGTGTGATATCATTAAAATTAAGCATAAAATGTATATGAAAAATCAAATATTTTTTAGGTGTGTCAATCATCGTTTGGTACGACATATGTCCTCCTATCTTACTAAGCAATTTGCATGATTGGATATCGTGCGAATATAAGTCCTAAATTGTAAAATAAATTGCAGGATTGAGACACTAAAAAATATCATTTCCAAAAAATAACGCAAAACATTAGAATAGTCTGGAAGTCACCAAAGTTTTTTTTATGATTTGTGGCATCTCCTACTCTTCCCTCCATTATACTCCTAAATATATGCTCCTATTCGGCTCTTTTACATTTCATTTTCCATGTCCAACCTTGAAAATTAAATTTCAAATTCTTGAAGACAAAACCACTAATCTTAAACGAGAGTTTTCTTAAGTGACTTCGGTCATTTAATATGTAATTAACTTAGGGGTTTGCCTTGGTAGGGAACTAAGAACCCGAGAAAAATAAACCTTATATAATCTTTATATTAGGTAGGAGAACTTGTCGGTCACACATAAAAGATTCCCAGACTAACAATGTTAAGCCTACTAACAAGTGGTGCACTCATCTTTCGAGATGGGATATCACTTGTGTTATCATGTTCAGCTATATAAACTATTAAATATATGAGATATATTAGGTTTCATTTTTCAAAATTAAGATAGTTTTTTTTTTCAAAATCAAAATTACACATATATATTAAATTAAATTGAAATTATTTTCAAAGCTACCGACCAAATTCTAACTGACACCCCTACATGGCATCCACCTCATCTCCTTAAATAAACTTGGACTGGTCAAGCCAGCTCACTCCCGAGCTATTTATCCACCTCAGTGACCTTCCAATAAGCTCCATGCCCATCGCTGACCACCTTCTTCTCCATACTTCGCTTCATGATGAGCAAAGCATAGGGAAGGAAGGCTTGATTATCCACAGCCAAATTTTATCCTCTGAGCTTTTCTGAACTCCCCTGAGCCACCACCCATCTTCTGCAATTAGCCAAGGGCCCTCTCATAGCCTCCAATGGCTATTTAAATCCCTTACCTGAGAGCTCTCAAGATACCTTAACTTGAGATAGATCCCTCAAACTGTCTTTCCCTCAAAAGAAAACCCACTCCTTATCCTTTAGGAGGTTGATCCTACCATCTCAACCTTCGAAATCCATTAGGGAACTTTAATTTTTCTCTTCAAAACCAAGACAAATTTCAAGTTGGACATCAACCACACCAAAACTCCAGCCTAAACATCTTAAAACCTTTCTAAGGTCTCTACGACCCTCTTCAAATCAAAATTGAGCCATGCCTAGTGTCTTAACTTACTCCAAGCTGAAACTGAGATACCCTTTCACCAGGGGCATACATAGACCCTATTTCAACTCAAATTAAACCAAGAATAAGCTTCGTTAGGAAACTTCGATCGTTTCCATCAAAACCAATTGAGGTCACACCTCTTGGGACCAGGTGTATGTGTCCTAAACCCTAAAAAAAGGCTCAGGTTTGGTATTTTTTGAAGAACATTATTAAATCAACTTAAACTAGTCATATAAATATGTTCTCCTAAGCACGATGAATCTTTAGGAACAAAAATCATGAATTTTTGTAAAGAATCCACTGAGATCTTAAGCTCTAAACATGACTGGCCATCAGTTAATCTCTCCACTGGGATGATGAGCCGATGTCGTCTATTTCTGTGTATCAGAAATAGATGGAGTTGATTAGATTGAACTGCCAGAGCAGCCGTGTGAAGGATTTAAACTGCTGGTCACCTCAGCTTCCACGTGTAAAGCTTCGCCAATCAAAACACACCACATAGCATTTGGGGACTCCTAGGATGATGGGGTGTCTTGCTGGATAAATAGAAAAATATGATTTTTCTATTTAAATAAATCCAGAAAATCCCTAAAACCTTTCTAAAAAATCATAACTCTGCCTAGAAAAATCACAAAAATAAACCAAAGATATCCATGATCACTGCAAAGCAAGGAGAAGATAATAAAAATAAAATTGAAAATTAATAAATATACTTAATTTTTAATTAATTAATTACTCTCTGGAGTATTTTTAATTATCAATTTTCGAGCAATTGTTGTTGTTAAAGATATCTAAAATGTTAACTCATTTTAATGATTATTTATCACACATTATTACAACTGTGCCATTAAATCTACTACTAAAATTAAATTCAATGAACTCAGTTGAATGCACTTTATAATGTGTTGATTGTTGTCATGTTTGAAGATACATATGAATATTCATACATCAAGTTTGTGGATGTACAATAAACTTTATCCATATGGAAAAGGGATCACTGTGGGGTTCTTGAGCAGAGTCGAGGCCTTTGTGCTAGTTGCAACTCAATTATAGATTTATCTATTTGAAACACAGAAATCGAGCACACTGAACATATGATGTAGTGAAATATAATTTACTTCGTGCAGCTTGATAACTAGATTAGGACTTCACATAGGTAGCTTAACATTGCAACATTCAACACTGCTCCTTCAAATATCTATGATCCTTCACCTAGATTTGACTTGAGTAGATTTTAAGAAATGATCTTTAATGGAACAAGACATCACTATGTGAGCTAAGTGCAACAGAAAGATGCATCAAACTTCGAGGCTCGGACATTTTATGATTTATTGAATGTTTCTCAAGGGCCGCTATGAGAGCTTGTATGTCTCATTCTAAGTTATTTTTAGCTCTTTAAATACTGATAAATCAAAACAGAGTTTAACATGCCCCGAGAGTGCTTCGATCCGTTTGTAGGATTCCTGAAATAGACAAATGACAATTTATACAAGACGAAAAAATTAGTCTCCAAGTTAGGGCTTAAAGTAGAGAAGATTGATAGTTGTGTAAATAGATGTATGCTATATTACATGACCAGCGAGAAGGAGATTTAGTGCAGATTTTGTAATTCTCTTAGTTTCAAACCTAGGAGTAGAAAATATAGAAATCTATCGCTTATTCCACATCTTCAAATGATGTAGGGTTCTATGTGTACTGCTCCACATATGATGTAACACCATAGCAGACCAGAGGAAATCAAATCAATGAGTCATTTCATCAAACAGGGAGGCGTGAAAATATTTGATTGAATATATCATGAGTTTGCTGTGAAGACACATAACATGCGGCTTGGCATATGATCTGATGGCTTCGCACTGTATAGTCAAACAACATCGCCCTACCCTTGTCGGCTTGTGATTTTTACGTTATACAATCTGCCACCTGGGTTGTGCATGACAAAGCATTTCTTCTTCCTGACACTAGTTGTACTAGGTTTCAGTAGCCCAAAATGGAGGATATATATATCTTTTTTTTTTTTGTAGCCTTTGATAGATGAGCTGAACATTTTTTAGAAAAGACTTGCCATGACATATGACGTTTCCATGAAACATAATTTTCTGATTGAAGCAGCATTAATATTGCCAATAAGTGATTTTCCTGCGTATGGAATGTTATCTGGGTGGAGCACCACGGGAAAGTTAGCCTGTTAATGTTGCATGAATTCGGCTAAGGTATTTACTCTTCAGCATCGCAGAAAGAATTTATGGTTTGATTGTAACCGTATGTTTCTAGGGAGCAAGATTCATTCGGAAGAAACAATATTGAGAAATCATCACCACCTCCAAGAATATCCGTGGAAGATATACTGCAAATTGTTAGAGACGTTCCAAAGATCACTGTTTGCCCCGACCTTTCTTCAAATCATCTAACCAGACTTAGTGCCACTCATAATTAGACAAAGAAGTCAATTTTTGTGAATCTACTTTATAGGAAGAATAGTATGATTATATATAATTTAAATGTCATGCACATAAAAAAAATTTCTTTGATAACATATTCAATACTGTGATGGATATTAAAGAAAAAACTAAGAATAGTGTGAATGCTAGACTTGATTTGAAAGAGATGTGTAAAAAGCTTGGAGATCCAAGAAATTGCTATCGACAAGCTTATTAAGACCAAATCAAAATATTCCCTTACTTTCTCCCAATGAATAATAATTTGTGAGTGGCTCCAATCATTAAAATTTATGATTGGATATGCTTTGAATTTGAGTCGTTGTATTGATGTGGGTGTAAGAAAAATATTTGGAATGAAAATTCAAAACTGTCGTATTTTTCTGTAAAATTTGATGTCATGTTTGTCATGCGAAGTCTTTAATTCATTGATTGAAATCAATGTGTTCTTCACGGAACTATGTGCAGCTCGTTTGAAACTTGATGTCGTACGCAAGTTAGAAGCAAACAATCTCGTAACACTTTGCAAACTCGAGAAAATAGTTTTGTTTAGTTTCTTTACTCGATGGAGCGTCTGCCTCTATATTTACCCCACAAGGCATTAATTAGAGATCTAGTACATTACTGTTGGATGTATTTGTTTGAGAGGTAATTACTTTGGGACTAGTTATTTAATCACTTATTCATAAATAATATTTTCAAATTGTGCCAAGTAACATTTATTTTTTAGATATTTGAATGAAGAGAACTGTAAAGAGTAAGACACAGCCAGAAGGATCAACAAGTGAAGCATATTTACTACAGGAGACTACGACTCTGCTCCTACTATTTCGGGGAAGAAGAATCCATGAAAGAATCATTGGGTTTGATGTCTCCATTAACTCTTTATACTTTTCACTATTAGGTGAAGCATAAGTGAGGAGAACATCACATTATCTTAATAATCTTTGACTTTGAGCTGCAATACTTTATGTTCTTCTCAATTGCATCAGAGAGGTCCACATCACATTATCTTAATGATCAAGATTTTCTAAATTTAGTTGAAGACGATGACACTAGCAAGGAGATCGAATAATTTCCACTAATGGTTTACAACGAATGTGAGTTAAAATTAACAAACTTGTCTCTCATATGACAGATGAATTTTAATTAACACGTGATTTTTTATGTATTAATAGATTCATGATTGGAAAAATGGGTAACAAATTAGGCCCTACTAGATCTTTCTTGAGGACTTATGTGCATCGTGAAAATCTAACAAATTTATGATGTGAATAGGTACCGATTTCATACGAGATCCTTGTCTCAAGAAAAAAAGACGTGATTTCAGCAATTGTGTTAAAATAAACAATAAATCAGATGACTAGATAGACTATTATTAGATTCTTGAAGAAGTCATGGAACTATTTTATCTTAGCTCTATTTAAGTAAGTGTATTCTTGTTCAACTGTGTTTGGCTCAATCTTGTTCCTAATCGTGTAACAAGGTTAAACCAACCATATAATATCATAGAAGTAAAAGTGAACAAAATGTATGCTAAATTTGATATTCGATTGGTGAATCAAGTTTACTATCTTCATAATCTTCATAAAGTGAGAGATAGCATTGACTGTCCGTTTGTCATTTTGAGTAAACCTATAGCCACCATTAATATTTAGAATAATATTGAACCCGCTTATCAAGAAACGAAAATGTCAGATTTATGTTTTTTCACTTGATCTTATCCATGAAGAGCTCAATCTAGATGATGCTAATGGCAAACAGAAATAAATTATTCTCGGTGATGAGTATGACTCTGGTGATACGTCTGAAAAAGAAATCCTGAGTATACACTCCAATCACTCTTCAGACGAGGCCGAATAAGATGGGTAATTTACTATAAATATTTTAAGCTTCAGTCCCCTAAGTCTATAGATTGCACCTTACAATTTAGTATTCAACTATTTAGTACTCATCAATTTCATTTTCATTTTAACTAGCTTTCAGTTTCTACTACATAGTTACGTCTTTTAATTTATGGGGTACATTTGCATTATTTTTATTAGTTTGCAGCTTGTACTTTACAATTTCATCTACATGTCTAATGCGTACTGCTTTTTTTTATGTTTATTGTGTACGGTTGTGTTTTAGTTTATTGCATAGTATTCAATTATGTGCATTAATTAATTAGATCTCTTTTATTTGTTGCAGATGTCGACTGGAGGCAAGAACGGTCTCCCACCTCGCTCAAGGGAGGGGGACGTGGAGCACAACATTATATGTCGAATAAGCACGCATGGAGAGGCCACTTGCTTTCTATACCCCCCACTACCCCTACCCCCACTTCCACACCGACCACCATTTCCACACCCACTCATACATCATTCCCATTTCTAACCCCCACCCCTACCTCCACCCTGACTGGAGCGAGGATGAGTTTGGCAGAGGCATGTTGCATCTACTAGACAGGAGTGAACAAATATTAACTATTGCATTGAAACTGTCGGTAACACGTAAGTTTTTATAAAATATTGACATTAATACTTTTATTTTTTTTAATTGAATATAAATCTAACCATTTGTTTTTTTCAGGTTCTATCACCACCCCCCCCCCTGACACAAGTCATTCACGCCATTAGGGATATCATCCGGAGCAAGTACGACTCAACATTCATGTGCTTGAAGGAAATTTTGATGACAATTCAAGATCTTTAGTTCCTTGAGTTTGTGGTATATATCATTCACAAATATTTTGGTATGTTTTTATATATTTTTCAATCTAATATAATCACTATAATTTTGCATAAACAATTCTCTTGACGCCCTGAGCAGGAAGCACACAACAGACACAACTTTAAGTGTTAAGGGAAACGACCTTCTACAGGACATGTTTGGCGATATTCAAAAATTGCAGCAGCATCCCTTGTGGCTCAGAGAAGATGTTTTTCCCTCGTTGCTCAAGGCCTGAGATTCCTCAGAGTACCAAAAGAAGAGGGAGCAGGTGAAGCAGAATCGGTGCTCAGACTGTGGAGGCATGGCACCCTCCAAACACACTAACGGGTGCTCCACTCACAAAATATAAGTGGAGGCTAGTAAGATTTCATTTCTGTTTTAAATTGTACTATGAATCAAACATATATTCTAACTATTTTGTTACATTGACAGACTGTGACATTGGGATGAGAGCCCTCCGCTCTCAATATACATGAGCACACCCATAAGAGGTAGTCAGACCAGTCCTAGACTGACGACAAATCTCATGCAATCTATGTAATTCATGGGCTAAACTAGTTTAATGTTTGTGCACACTAACTATAACTGTATGTAACTACTTTTTTGCAGGAGAGATTCCATCAGCTGAAGGAGAGCCGATCCCAAACGTCAGGTGTTATTACAATTCGAGGTCGTGATATGTCTGAGTACGACTTGTAAAGGGAGGTTGCCAGAGGGAACAAGAAGGGTCGAGCCTATGAGCTCGAGTCTCAGGTGATTGCCTATGACGCTCACCCCTCAACCAGTGCATCTACAGCTTCTACGTCTACCGCATAGAGGAGGGCATCTCCAAGCGTGTTGTTGCATTCGCTGCCAAGATGAAGGCCCGCTTCGCTCAAATGAGGTTGGAGCTAGAGGAAAATATGGAGGCCAAGTTGAAAGTCGAGTTAGATACGTTCCGGCAGCGAGCGAAGCAGCGCAGGAAGGAGCCAGAGGAGGTGGAGGAGGAGGCGGAGGACAATGATGAGGTGGAGACAAAGGAGGATTAGCAGGGATATTTTTCATTTTATTTGTATATGATTATGTTAAATATTTGAGCATATATTTTCTTATTGAATACTAATTTATTTATGTTAAATTAAACGCATTTCGTTTATTTAGTTGTTTGATATGAGAATTTATTATTTGAAGGTGATTTAGTCTGTAAAATGCTTAGATTTGTTAAGCTGTGTTGTAATTACAGATGTAGTAATCGAAATACCAAAGAGGGAATTTATTTCTTTGTAGATGCTACTGGTTTTTTATAGCTTACCGTTAGATTTGCAACGACTATTTAATTATCAGTCGCCATAACCAACGGCTTATATCGTATGTTATATTTGCATCGAGTTATAGACAATTATTCAACTGATATTGCTTCGATACAAACATAACTAACTAATGGCCTCCTCATTTGTTAATAAATCGATGCAACCCCGACACCAAAACGACGAAACACCTACGTCATAAAAACGACTGCAACGGCATTTTTTTATTGGTTAAGCAGTTGTTAATTTTCAATGGTGTCCTTGTCGGTTAACAAAACTAGCAATAACCAAAGGTGGCCCATGCTTTCTAAATAGTTCAAAAGCGACAATTACTGTGTCAGTAACTCGTCGATACATCAATGTCGTCGGAAGTTCTGTCGGCTCAAAAATTACCGACAATCATTTTAGCTACGACCATAAAATACTCGATAACACATCATATATATACGCGGCGGTTTATTTGTTGATAACCGACAAAACTAGGCTGTCGAAAATGGACAAAATTTGTATGGTGTAAGGTCAACCTAATCTTCTTGTGCTTATTTGAAAATACAATACAAATTTATAGTAATTATTAATCAATGCTCATGGTTCAAATTATATTTATTAATTAAAATCTTGGTCATAGTTACATCTATTTGAAGAGCTACAATTTAGAATAAATGTGGCGTTGCTGTTAAGTACTAATTATAGGAGCAAATACCATTATTAGTACTAAACATTATTATAGGAGCAAATACCATTCATAAACTTCAATCAAAGTACAAAAACATCATTAATGATACGATTTAAAGACACATTACTGATTGCAATCAAATCAAATAAAAGATCATTCAGTACACGACAAAATTGTAGCTATATTAATAATACAAATTACAATCATAATTTTCATTTGAAAAGTGATGGGAGTCGAGTTTCTTTGTAACCCTCACATAAGAGGAAAAAAATTGCGTACGTAAACACAGGGTATACGGAGGTTACACGAGGGTTATATCCAAGTTATAACTCCCTTGTAACATACTTATAACCCCCTTGTAATCTCTCTGTACCCCCTGTAATCTACTTATAACCCCTTATAAGTAGATTACAGGAGGGTTGTAACCTGGATATATCCCCCTTGTAACCTCATTATACCCTTTTACGTACGCATCTCTGCGTACATCTTACGTACGCATCTCTGCGTACGTCTTACGTACGCAATTTTCTTCCCACATAAGAAGCTTATAATCTTTACATTATAGCACATGTTGCGTTTTCATCTTCATCCAATAATTTAAAGTAATTTCAATCATCTTTTGTGCTCTTAACATGAATAAGATGTGCTAAAACTGAAGTAAACCATATAAGAGTATTTTTTATGGCTGATTGATCAAAAAGTCACTGTAATTTTTTTAACTATTTTATCATCTTTGAAAAATAAATAGGATGCATTTTAAGCGCATATGTAATAAATTTAATAATTTGTAGACCACACCAAAAATCATTTATATAATATAATAAAAGCCAATGAATGTTGACCTCATTAGTGATCAACCCTATTTCCCTTGACTTAAGATTGACAAAACTTCATTTGAGCTTGATTTTTACTGAGATTGTGAGCCTCAAAACCTCATTTTGAAAATTGCATGAGACTTTATATCACAGATAAAACCACGCAAATCAATTTGATGATCAGTGGAAATAATTTTTATATAAAGCTTTACACTTATATCTAATGTAAAATTTTTTTAACGAGTCATTATTTTTTTAAAAAAAACTTCACCATTGCGTCTGTGTCATCAAAATCTTTCAAATAAGTCCTGTGCTCAATTCTAACCCTATTTGCATACCTTTTGAGCAACGATAATTCATAGAGAGAAAAAATATAATTATGAGAGATAATTCGATAAGCATAAATCATTCAAAACGAATTCAAATCAACTTCTGTGTTCAACAAAAGTTATCCTAAACTTAAAAATATACTATTTGGATAAATAAAATATAATAAAATCTTTTTTGTCAAAAACAGTCATTTTCTTTCTCTTAGGATAGGGCCCACTTTGACCAGTCACATCTCTTTATCTAGCTTAGATTAGCCAAAACTAATTGAACCATTAAGGGTCTGTTTGGGGCAGCTGCAGCTTATTCAGATAAGCAGCTTATTCTGATAAGTTACTGATAAGCAGCTGATCCGGATAAGTTGTCTGTCTGTTTGGTTTGAACATTTGGAAAACAGCTGATTCTGGATAAATGACCATTATGCCCCTGTTTTGAATAAGCTGTTTAGCTGTTTGGTTTGTGCGTTTGGAAAACAGCTGATTTGCAGCTCTCTTTGGATAAACAACCATTCTGACACATCCAATATGGTTTTCTACACTATAACGGTAACGAATACACATTTGATAGTTGAGAACAAAAAGTATTATTTTATAACAGTACAAAATTTTCTTTTGTATGAGTATTGCTTTTCAATTTGTATTTAATAAAGGGAAATTTACATACACACCACACAATTTGGATTTTCTTTGTAACTCGGTTTATTTTTAGAGGCATTTTTTTTTTACTCCGGCATTAGATTTTTTGAAGCAACTTTCAAGTACATCTGTGAAAGGCTACTTGAATGAGTTATTGCTTTTCAATTTGTATTGAATGAAAGGAAAATTTACAAACATACCACACAATTCTTACGCATATACATATCTAACACCCAATATTTGATATTACCATTTAGAACATTTTGGTGACATAAATCTATGCATGCAAAAGTGTATTCCACTTTTAAAATGGAAGTGATTGTGATATTTTTTGATGTAATGATTGGAACACATTCAATATAATGGGAACACATTCAATATACTCATCATCCAATAAACATCCCAAAAACACTATAAAGCAGTTCAGATGAATAAAACATGTAGTCCTCACTCAAGAGTTGTAAGCCCAATGGAGCAAACTGTGATCATAAATGGAGCAAACTGTGATGTACCTCAAAGCCTTATAAATCCAAGATCATTTACCAATACTTCATATAGCAAATATTCTACAAATTTCAGTGTACCTGGCATGATCTGAGATGTCATCACATATATTTTTCTTATATAAGTTTGATTTTGCCAGATTTTAGCTGGGGATTGCTGATCAGTTGAAACTCATACAAGTCGAAACTCATAAGAAGCTCAAACCAATCTGGACATGAACTTTTTGAGGAACTTCAACTAAGCATGAAAACTGAAAGAACAATATTGTTCAACTAGAGCAGCACATGGAAGGCCCCTTAAATTTCTGCAACTAAGGTTGAGCATGAGTAAAATCACAATTAAGGTTTGGCGCCATATTATCCTTTCAATGGATGCACCAACATTCCTAATTTGTAAAATGAACAACAATACAACCGAACAACACCTTAAGTTGTTGCTGCCTAAAAAAAAATAGTAAAAATTAAGCTTAAGATAAGTGCAGCTCGAACTAAAATTATCAGGTGCATTTACATACATACCACTCAATTCATATGTTAACATATCAAACCCCAGAACTTTACTTTCTACATTCATACCACTACACAATCCGTACAGTAGTTTCAACCTTATTGACATTCTGGCCTCCTTTTCCACCTGCTCGAGAGGAACAATCCGTCAGTTTAACTATTGTCTCAGCTTCCTCCACCTGAGATTTGAATTTGTTGACCTGTTTGATTTTATGTTTAACATCAGTCAACGCAAGAAGTATTTCCTGAGCTTTAGGAGGATCATCCCACAGAGAACTATATGCAGCCTTCCTCTCCAGATTACCTAGATCTGCTTCTAGTCGTTTCGGACCTGTAGCAGCCCTTACTCCCTCAACACGCTCTGCAGCAGCTTGAATGTCCTTCCTCAAGCCATAAAAATCTAGCATAGCCCATGCAGAGATTTCGGAACTAGCTTTATTAAATTGGCTCCCGACTGTTGCATTTTGAACCTTTAGCAACCCAGGGGATAAACGTAGAGGATTCGTGCGGGAGGAACCCGTAAGGGCAAGATGGGCTCGGATTCTGGTTCGGACGGCGCCACTAGTGTTGCACAGCCGCGAGAACCTAATGCTAGAGCATGGTAAGGAGATGCTGAGCAAGTCAAGCGGTGGCGAGAGTGCCCGGTGCTGCCACCTATGGAAAGCCCTAAATGGCATATGAAGCCTAAGCTTCCCCGAGCGGAGCAGGCCTTCGACATTTTGAAGATGGTAATCTTCTCGTGCCAGAGCCAATAGGAGGGTGCGGCTGCAAAATTTTATACGGAGGAGGAGATAGAGAGCAGAGTCGCCAGCCGGAGAGCAGGGAGCGGCTTATGGCGAGCAAGTTTAGCAGAGTAAATGTTGAAGAAGAAGAACGAAATGCCGAGGCGATGGAGGGAACGACAGTAATAGAAGCGAACAAAACGCGGAACGTGAGAGTTACCCTGCGGTTCAGGTCATTAAGAATTTTTAAGAATTAGAAAACGCTATTTTCAGATAAGTTGGTGAAAAGTGCAAAACAAACGCAATGGCGGCGTTTAAAAAACGTCGTCGCACTTATAAGCTGTCCCAAACGGGCCCTAAGACTCTGTTTGGGACAGCTTATAAGTGCGTCGGCATTTTCATCCGTTTGTTTCGCAAGTTTATATGGATTATATTTTATATCTTTCATTACAGGCAGATCGCAGGGTTATACCCTGAAACGCGTTCGCATGCAGCTTATTTTGCTCATTTTACGCCTCTACCCTCTCGCTCACGAGTCGAAGCCCGTGGCCCTTCGTCGCTCTCTGTCACCGAAAGATAAGATAAATTCGGCTTCGTAGATCAGCGGCGATGGGGCAATGCTGGAGAAATCATCCATGGAGCAAGACTCTAACAAACGTAAGTTTTTATCGCAGTATACTTTCTGCAACGTAGTTTTAATGAGAGTATGTAAGAAAAACATGAGGAAGTAAAAGACTGTATTTTGATCTCTGTCCTTTGTTAGAATCGAACAAAAAAAGGTTTTTAGGTTGTCTGGCGATGCGTTTGGGGCAATGGAGAGAGTTTGAAGGGATTTGATCTGATAAATCTGAGAATTTTCTGTTATTTCCTTCTCTCCTTCTCAAATCCGGCTATTTGCATTCTGATTACTTATTTCGTTTTATACATTCTTTTCTTTTGAGATATCCCCTAGTAAGAATGGCTCCATTGAATGATAGGAGTGTAAAATAACTAGCCCAGATCACTTTTTAAGAAAATAACGAGGCAGGGGTTAGCACTATCTTTTTTTAATAAAATTACCTTTTTTTTATACTATGATATTAGTGCGCTATTGGAACATCAACTGAGTATATCACTTTTTAAGAATGTTATTGAATGATCCGGACATAGTTAGGTTGTATCAGCCTGAAGAATAGAACAAGAAGAATGTGGAGATGACCTTTTTTTGTAGAACCTATATCTAAGTCAATAATTCAAGAGTTCGTCACAATTGAGACTGGCTTTTCCTATACTTTCTTATATATTGTATATTATTTCCCCTGCCTTTCACGATCTGAATAATTTGTCTTAAAAGTTCATCTGCAAAGTTTGGCTTTATGGATGAAAACTATGTTGTATAACACTTATGGCAAAGATCTGCTAGTAATTTTGGTACTTGACATAAGGTATATATGACAATTTTTGCATTATAACACAGTTAGAATGTTCTAGAAAATGTAGAACATTAATTAAAATGTTCTTTTCACATTTAAAGTAATTTCAAAATATCATTCTATCATCCATTATTTCTGAAGACTTATGATGAACTTCACATGTAAAATTGAACAGAAGCATAGGAGAAATTTGTCAAATTAATTGTGTAGTTTGATCTCTATTCTTCGAGTGTAAAACGTTATATTTTTTCAATAGTTTGAGTAGATTCTGTTGAATTAAGAATGGCAGGTTATGAGCTTCATGATTGATAACGACATTCAAGTTTTTCTCCCCTTATGATTTATGAGATTGCAACTTCATCTTTTTTAATGTAGCTTTTAATTGCCTGCTTGATTTTAAAAATAAGTTTTGAGAAACAGTAAATTACTTAGATTCATGATATGGTTGCATACAGTTAAAAATCTACATTTGCTTTGAACTCAACAAACTCTCTCAAAATTCTCTCAAATGCAGTGATTTCGTTGCCACACATGAAATGAGAGAAATAAAATTTTTTATTTATAAAATAATTTTTCTATGTATAAGCAATCAAATTAGACCTAAGCAGCAGTACTTCTTGACATTTTCGCCTTGTTGTAATATGTCAATTCAAATTATGAGTGCATTGGTTTGTCATGAGGTTCAAGAGTTGTCGGCTTCAATTTTAGCAATAAAGAGGAGCGAAAATGATTATTTTTCTACAAACAGCTGCAAATCAGTTGTTCTCAAACTGCAGAAACCAAACAACTTAACAGCTTATTCAGTTCAAGGGCATAATGGTCTTTTATCCACAAACAATTGCAAATCAGCTGTTTTTCAAATGCTCAAACTAAACAGACAGACAACTTATTTGGATCAGCTGGTTATCAACAACTTATCAGAATAAGTTGCTTATATGGATAAGTCGGATAAGCTGCAGCTGCCCCAAATAGACCCTAAATTTATTGATTTTTTCTCTATCAATGGGCCAAGCTCAATATTTTGACCATAACCACCTCATTGCCATATCATAACCACCTCATAACCTTCCATAACCACCTCCAAACTTCAAATGACCATATCTTGGTCAAAGAATTCTATTTTAGACAAGGTTTGGACCATCATAATCTTTTTTTTGTCCTCTTTCAAATGGCATTCTGAATTCAAATTTTCTCTATGCTCTCTGCAAATTTATAAATATTCTCCCATAGTTACTCAAAATTACATATATGCCACTAAAAGTTGACAATCTATTTAATTTCCCGTCTAACTAACTACCCTCCTTTTGCCTCATCACCTATCTTTTTACTCAATTCTTATTGGTCCACAATCCCACCGCTGAAATTCACATGATTTTCCCTCCAAATGGACTAGATTTCAGCCCTTAAATTCAAAAGCATAGCCACCTCCCTCCATTTTAGCTGTCAAAGCTGGGTACGCTCTCCAATCACAGCCGTGGGTTTTTAAATTAAAAAAAATAAAATAAAAGTGGGACCTACTCCCATACACATTTTGTTTGTATGAGTCTTGATGTGCGGTTGTGATTGGACAGCGTACGCAGCTCTGATTACGCTCTCCGTATGTAAATTTTTTTCCCCTTTAACTCCTTAACACCAACAGAAACTTTCACCAGGAAGAGGAACGTCATTCTCTCCATCTCCCTCTCATTTTTGTTCCCCCCTCTCTCCTTTTTCAATGTTTTTCATATTTCCAACCTAAAATCAAAAGAACCCCAAATTCCAAGAGGAAATTGAGAGGCCACAATGTACATCAAGGAGGAGAACATTAAGAAGAAGTCAAATCAAATCAAGATCAAGGAAGATCATCAATTATTCTGACCTAGTTCAATCAAACAAGGTATAATCTCTCTAAATAATTTGTCACTGCAATGTCCCATCATATAATTTCTTAAATTTCTAAAAATCTCTCCATGAAGTTTCAGATTTTTTGTTCAATTGCCCATGTTTCATAGGGCTTATAGAATTTTTAATGTTCTATATTTGTTCGATTAATTTTTTGCATAAAATTGAACACGTTTCCTTGTATAAATAAGTGTATTAGTCACTTAAAGGAAGCTCTATGGATAATACATATAGTAGGTTCCATGTGTTAGCTTGCTCCTTGTAGTTCTACTTTTCTTTCATCAATGTGATATACTTGTACATGTAAAAGCAAATGAATAGTGGAAAATATGTGGTGAATCACATGAGTTGAAAGCTGCATGATTTTCATGTCTTTGATATGATTTGCATGTTAGAGTGTTTGAATGATGTACTTTTACTTTTTTACCAAGCATCTTGGGATTTAATGAGCACTAGTTAGAGATAACTTTGAAAGCTTGAGATTGTTTGATGAGAAGTATAAAAAGAACGAAGAAATTATTGGATAAGTAGAAAGAGGAGAACTTGACAATAAGTTTAAAATTTTTAAAAACAAATATTTTTACAAATAATTAAATTAAAGGTGTTCAAAAATAAAAAATATTTTCAAAGTATAAATAACTTCATTAAAAGAAGAATATTCTCTATAATAACTATATGAGCTCTAAATGTATAAATCTTTTAAAATTTTAATCTAACTCATGAGAAGGTTTTCTATATTAATTAAATGAGTTCAAAAAATTTACTGCTTTGAAATTTAGCGATGCTCAAGGAGATATTATACAATATGTCAATCTCTTCAAATCTCTCAAGATATTTAAAGAAAATCCTTTAAAAGTTAATATTTTCTTTTGAAATCTTTTTAAGTTCTTCTAAATCTTTTCAAAGCAAATAATTCATTTTCAAAATTTAAAAGGGAAATCTTATTTTCAAAATCTAAAAGATATTTTTTAGCACTCTCTCTTTATAAAATTTTGGGAAAATTATTTTAAAGTAAATCTCATTTTCAAAATTCAAAATTTATTTTCCTAAAACTTTAAGATTTAAGAGAACTTCTCTTCAAAAGATTAAAAAGTCAAGATCAATCAATCTCCTTTGTCAAAAGTATATATTTTAAAACCTTTTGAGTTTTACGGATAAAAATGTATATATAAGCTTTCTTGACTCTTTATATTTTGCTTAGCCCAGACAAAACTTATTACACTAGAATAAGTAGCTACATGAATGAATACGCTTCTTCTCAGAAACGTATGATTTTATAGCTTTAGACTTTTGGGTATATAAGTTTTGGGTCATCTAAATTTAAATAATTCGTATAGAAGATAAATTTGTACCTATTATTATTCTTTTAATGATAAAACTATTTTCAAAAAAATCTTTCTTTTGAATGAAAAGTATATTTTTATTATCTTAAATGAGAATATAAAAAAGTCTTAAATATGAAGAATTATTTAGTTTTATTTATTTAGAACATAATATCCCAACCACAATTAAGACCCTAGGGGAGAAAACAAAGCTCAGAGATGAAAAACATCGTGATTGACAATCTTGCTAGACCTCACTTAGAATGAAAAAATAACCAAACAATACTTACAAAACATTGATTTGTCACCATAACTAACAATAAGAGGGAAAAACAAGTTGCTTGATAATTATCAAACCCCTAAAACATTTAAAAGAGACCAACTTTAATCTTTTTCATCACACCTTAAGATAGCTAAAGTAGTCGAAAACCTATGACCACACACACACATTAATAGTCTAGTCTAGAAGCCCTTAGCTAGTTTACTAGCTACCCAATAGATACACTTAAAGACTAGAACCTATAAAACAAATCGACCTACGCCTTAGACTATAAGAGTATCCTAGAATGAAGTAGCCCATGTTATGAATGAAGATAAAAACCAATTTATAGCGGGAAGGACCGTCATAAGTCATCATTATGGTGATAAGAAAGAACTCATGTCATAAAATGTACCCGGTGGAAAGCCATGAGCATCTTAACCAGGTGTGTTACTCCCAAATTAGGTTATTCCACCTATATTCTTCTGTGTAAAGATGTTTAAGTTAGGGTTGCACATCCATCTAGAAATCTAGTACCATTTCCTACCCTTAAACTAGGATGTTCTTAACTCAATCCAACTAAACTCAGGCTTATCAAATTTAGCCAAATCCTATCAAACTTAATCCAATCCTATTAAAGCTCAATCCAATCAAACTTGACCTAATCCTATCAAAATCAAATCAATCTATTCAAATCTAATCAGAGCCAATCCATATCTAAATTTGTTACTCAAACCTGATCTTTTGATTCAAGCTCTATATCATAACTCTAATTGTCAAATGTTGGTTCAACTCCAAAAATAAACTCATTTTAGAGCTCAAGTGAAGTTAACCATTGTCCAAATTTATCTCTTTTATCTAAGTCATTAAACTACACACCCCATAGACATTCACTATTGAATAAGAGAGATATAAGATATAACTTTAATCGAAAGTATTCCCAGCAGTAATTCTTGAGATATAATTCACTATGAGAGAACCCCCTTATAGGGATATCAGACCCCGGAATAAAATAAATATTATCTTACAACCATAAGATAAAGGGAAAGATCCTGGTTTTGCAGATTCATAAATCACAAAGATTTTCCTCATATGAATGACTAGATTCATTCTAAGATAATATTTCTATCTTTTGATATAGCATATTATTCTTTAAATGTCGTATATGATCATTTTGATAGAAATCTTTCGAGGTCTATTGTGGCCACCAACAATTAAAAAAAGGGCTTTTACATTAGAAGTACCTAAAACATTGCTTTTTACGTATTTCCGCACCCAAACTTCTTTTTTAACGGTGGAAGCACCCAAAACATGTGAAATCACCGAAGGAGCATTCTTTAACCATGTCGGCACCCTCGTCTCCTTCTTCGTTCCTTCCCTCCATTTATCTCTTGTGCATAGCAAGAAAAGCTCGCCAAAAGGTGATTGAATGCTACCGAAAGCTCTTCCTTCCTCTGTCGGACAACTTTGGGTGCCTTATTGAATCTATCTTGTTCTTCCTCCCACTGACTGTTGCGTCCGCATCATAGAATCGACCTCTTGCTTCCTCCATTGGACACGCCAAAAAGGTCTAGCGAATCCGTCCCTAGTTGTCACCCTAGTCGTTGCACGATCCATTGCCCCAGTTATCGCACAGTAAGTTGTTTTGCAGAGGATTGCTTAGTACTCTCCTATCAGATATTAACCCCTCTCCTTCTCACACAAAATTATAAGGGGGAAAAACTAATGCCACTAGCACTTGGACAAGAGCAGCGATTACCTCAGTTGTGCTTTGGCGGGTGAGTTTTTAGTGAATTGTAATCCACATTGAATGGCATTTTACCAAATAATTTTATATTGGAAGGGTGACTAATTCTAAAACCACTATTTTTACACTCAATTCTCAACTTCCCCTTCCTGATTTCTTTCAATTTAAGCATGTCGCTTCAGTAGTGTAGCTGTTATAAGCATCTGTTTAAGACATTTTGAATATGATTCTGTGAATGCAAAATTAATTCCTTGTGTTCTTCTCGCTTTCTCTTAAAATTTTAGGAAGTTGAGTGTGACAGTAGGCATACTCTCGCTTTACCCTTTCTTTGTCATGTCTTTTATGCATCTATTATTTTGGCTACAGTATATACATGATAGACTTCATTTAGTATATGCTGCAATATATTTCTGTCATTGCATATGAAGGTCAAAAACTACTTGAAGTTGCTTGCCATCAAAATAGCAATGTTCTTTTACGTTTTGTGTACCTTATTGAAGCGACATGCTTAAATTGAAAAAAATCAATTTAAGTTGCAGGAGATTTAAGATGTTGTTCGGAAGAATCCTCATATCATTTCAAAAAATATTAAATATACATTTGAGAATATGTATGGCTTATCACTAACATACATGAAGTTATGGAGATCATGAAAGGAAGCTCGCAATATTGTTTTTGGATCAGTAGATGATAACTACAAATGGGTGCCATCTTACATGCTAAGTTGATTAGCAGAAATCTAGGATCATACATTAGTTACACCTGCAACAGTCTTGATCATTTTTTCAAAAGATCTTTTGTAAGTTTTAAAGTTTGCATGGATTGCTTCTTAGCAGGTTTCAGACCTCTGATCGGACTAGAAGCATGTCATCTGAAGTCCAAATGCTTAGGTGATTTATTAGCTGCAAAGTCATTAGATGGAGATAACAGTTTATTCACTCAATCCTTCGCAGTTGCATAATCTGAGTCGAAAACTACTTGAAAATGGTTTTTAGAATGTTTGTCAGCTTCTATTGGGCCTGATTTACAACATCTGGCCTTTATATCATACATGGAGAAGATTTTGGGAGAGGCCATTAAAATTAGTTTTCCAAATGCAAAGCATATAATTTGTTTCCGTCATCTTTGGAAGAATTTGAAGATATATTTTCATTGCAACGGTAGTCATATGGTTAAAAGTCTCGTATGGTTAGTGGCTAATGCGTATACTCAAACTGAGTTTGATTGTAAGATGAAGATGAAATTTGTAGCATCTCTCTGCAAGTGCACTCCTACTAGTATTGCCTTATACAGCATAGAATTGGGTTTAATCTTGAAATAAAAAATCATTCAAACACAAATAATATGTCTGAATCCTTTAGTTCTTGGATTGGAGAAGCCCGAAATAAGCCATTGGTTGACCTAATAGACATAATTAGAGCTATGCTCATGCAACAAAGAGCTCAGAGGAAGAGAGATGTGACTGTCTGGAAAGGAGAATTAGTTCCCTACATTGAAGAATACGTCAGAAACATAACTAAGAGGAAAGAACAGTTCCTTGTAAGGAAATCTACATCTCATCGAGCAAAAGTTGAAGGCAGTAATGGTAGACATAATGTTGGCATAGAATGTAAAGCATACACTTGTAGAGTCTTGCTATTAACTGGTCTACCGTGCATTTATGCAACTGCATTTATTGGGTTCAAGGAGCAACCCCCTTTGGCATAGCTTTGTTCAAACCAGCTATTCTGTTATTAGGTTTGTATTCATTGTCTTTATGCTTAATAATATTTATATTTTATGTTATTATTTCTAATTTTTTATTTTGTTACTTGTAGGTATAGGATGGCCTACGAAGGTCCTATCTCGATGCTCCCAAGAAAAGATCAGCTGAGAAAATCCGACGAGTACATACATGTTGGTGTGCCAAACTCATTGAGGCCAAGAGGAATACCAAAGAAAAAAAAAGATTTAAGAATTTCTTAGAAACAACAGTTAAAGACAAACAAATGTTCAAAATTGCGGCCATTGTGGACTTTTGGGGCACCACAAAGCCATATACAAGAATTTGTTAGGTTAACAAACATCACAAATTTCACAAGTTGGAAGCTCCTCCGTATGATCCGAGCCAACAACAAGTAACCATGTTTTAAGGGCAAAATTACCAATTCGATGGGCAGACTTGGACAGTATTGAGATGGATGGATATCTCTAGTACTTTTATATACATATAACCAAATCAAATATGTTTTGAGAACTTAGATGCAAATGATATTTACATCAAATTTTGTATTTTGCACTATGTTTCTGCATGTAGTTCAAATTTAGTATTTTACACTTAGATGCACTATATTTTTTATTATACACTTGGTGAACTTGACTAGGAATTTATTTATGATTAATATTCATTGCATCCTCTTAGTTGCATTAAAAAACATATATTACCTGCACTTGAAGAATGGCTCTTTAGAACAACAGAAATATGTGTTTCAGATGCTCCAGCTAGCTTGAACCTCTCCACGGCTCCATCAAGGATTTACTTATAATCACCAAACCCAAGTCTAAACTCTACCTCAGACCGTTCAAAAAGCAAGTTTCCCCAAAAAAAAAAGATGTATCTGAGATCTCATCAGAGCAAAGGACCAATGCAGCTTTGCAGTCTCAAAATGTTGTTGTCCAAGTGCAAGCAATCCTTCATAGAAGTCTGGCTTTACCTTAAAAGCCTCCTCATATTTCTCCCCAGCAAAATCATCATCTTATATCATTCTTCTTGTTTTTATATCATTGATATTTGTTATTAGTTGACTGCAACAAGTTTTCCAGGCCAATAATAATTTGAAGATGAACATGCTTCTATCATATACTTCTATATAATTCGTTGCAGTTGGATGACCTTGCCAAGCCTTCACCAGTTGTTTCTCTCCTAAAAGTTGAGGTGCTGTAAATGTAAATATCAAACTTTTAAGTGTTAAATATGTATATACATAAGAATCGTGATTGAAGCTTGGTGTGCCCTGTGAAATAGATCCAAAAAGCCGAATTACAAAGACGAATAACACTTAAATCTTTGTTTTTTTAACCGCACTTGAGATCATAGATAATTCAATCAAATATCAAGCATGACGAAAAATCTGTGCAATATAAGATCAACAATGGGCAAATTCGAGGGATGGAGATGTGATATTGAAAGTCACAAGAGACTAGATTGAGCCCTAACAGTTAGCATTTGATTTGAGCTAAATTAACACTGAACAACAAAAATTAGGATTTATGAGTTAATCATGCCAACTATGCTGCTCTTAGCCTGGAGTGCTCTCAGATCTTGTGAAGTGTGTTCCATCATTGTTGAGTGTGGAGGCATAGAAATGTAAGCATGTTAGATCTCCTAGAAATATTGAAACTCAAAATTTTACTCCACCCTACTTTGAGTTTTATACGACCATATTAATTTATCTAAAATATTTACTAGTTTTAACGCACTTGCTCCAATTCAGTTTGAATTCTCTCTAAATTAGCTATATCTCATGCAGTAAAGTAGCTTATTCAATAACGGTTTATTCAAAGGGTTCACCAAACCAAACACTGAATAATAGAACATTACATTGCAGGCACCAGCAAATTGAACCAGCCTAGCTGCGTTTGAATGGAAGTAAGTTCAGCAAATAATATCAAGGAAATCTAATGTTTGACTAGGAATCCACAAACAATAATTTGAGCTTTGGCCATTTTATCTTATTTCCCTTCACGTAATTGTCAACATCCATACAAACTCTACATGAAATCTCAGAGATGGAAGAAAGAAAAGCAATCAAACCAGGTTTCGGGTAGGAGCGGAGCGGAAGCAGGTGAAATAAAAGATTTTCAGAGGTCTTTGTGCGCCGAGATCTCGTCATTGCCTTCCCAACCAGCTTTCCTCACGAGGGTTTCGATCACGAAGGCGATGGTTTTTTTCGGCGGAACCGGAAGGAGGTCTTTGTGCGCCGCGATCCCGTCGTTGCCTTCCCAACTAGCTCTCCTCACGAAGGTTTCAGTCACGAAGGCGATCGTTTTTCAGGGAACCAGAAGAGAGGTAGGGAGGTAGGAGCGGATAGTGAACAACTAACGGTGGGAATGGGTAGGATGGAGACGGGGTTGTCGGCACGGTCAAGGACTCCTCCGGTGATTTCGCTAGTTTCGGGTGCTTCCCCTTAAAAAATATCGCTATTCCGTGCATTTATATTTCCAAACATAAAAATATTATTTGTCATGTAACCGTAGGATATTATGAGTTGGAATAAGATTTAAATCATATTATTTATATTAAAACATAATTCAAATATAATTTAATATATCTTTATTCAATTTTTTTAAATTAATAATTTTAATTAATTACAAATCTTTATAACTTTGTAGTCTATTCATTTTTTTAAAATTACTACTCATTAATATATATATATATATATATATATATATATATATATATATATATATATAAATAATTGATGAGTAGTATTTCGAATTAAAACGAGTTGAACACAGACGAACAAATTTTTATGTGTGTACAGTTCGTTTTATATAAAGCACAAAAAAACTGTTCGTGTTTGACTTGTTTAGGGAATGAATCGAACACAAACTTTTTAATGAACTGAATATGAGCAGTTCGTGAACAACGAGCTATTTTGACAGCACTAGTTTCGGGCACTTCTTATGTAAAACACCAACAAAACAAAATAATTAATAATGGTTGGTATTTCTATATCACAAATCATAAGAAAATACATGAACTATATAAAAAAAATGGGGAACCTACTTCAGCTCATCATCATGATAAAAATTACAATAACATATCGAAATAACTTAACCATATTTTCACGAGTCACTCATTAATCTAAAGACAATATGCACATTAGTCTCAATTATTTTCACTTACGTGCTAAAAATTATAATATTTTACCTTTTAAAACAAATATTTCTAGCATTAGCCTCAAAGCCAAAACAAACAAAGAAGAATTTACAGGCTCTCCGATAAATACATGAGGAACATGCAAAATCACTCCCTTGCTTTCTTAAAAAAAAATAATAATATTTATAAATATAAAATAAAATAATTATTTAGGCTTTTAAACATTAGAAACGTAAATAGAGCACATTAAGAAGGTATGTCTGCAAATAGGGGTGTAAACGAACCGAACACGAACAAACAGAGCTAGTGTTCGTGTTCGAAGTATTCGAACACATCACTGTTCGTGTTTGGTTCGTTTAACAAACCGAACGAAAAAAATTTGTTCGTGTTCATATCGTTTTCTTATTGAACGAATTGAACACGAACTTCCTGGCGAACCGAACACGAACTATTCGCGAACGAGCTTTTTTGACAGTCCTAGCTTTGATAGTATACTTTCTCAAAATGAAGCAAATTGATCGGGTATTTCATACACATCAGGTAATCCATACTTCTTCAAAATGAAACAAATCGAATAAGACGTTTAGGGTTTTATTTTAATATATATTATAGTATATTAATTATAATATTATAATATTTCTATTAATATAATTAATACTATAATATTATTATTGTTATTAATTATTTATCATATATCTTATAATTTATAGAAGTTTAATTAATTAAAATATAATAAATTTTTATAATATATAATTATTTTTAAAATATCATAAAATTTTTATGTATAATTATTTTAAATTATTTTATATTTCGAACAATAATGAACCGAACACGAACGAATGCATCACTATTCGTGTTTGGTTCGTTTAACAAACCGAACAAAAAAAAATTTTCGTGTTCGTCTCGTTTGCTTATCGAACGAATCGAACACGAATTGTTCGCGAACAACAAGCTTTTTTGATAGCCCTATCTGCAAATCACTCTTAAAATAAATATATATTAAAATTAATTAATTTATCAAATATACATTACACTAGTTTTAAAATAATCTAATAATTAAAAATGAGATAATTACATACGTACTATTCTAATTATTGATATTTACAATTTAAACATTCAGATGAATATTTGTAAATAGCAAGTTTCGGATGGGCTTTATGTAAATTGCCCATTGTCAAATTTGGCAAGTATGTTAGCACACGCATATCTATCTCCCCTTCCGCGCCCACCCACGCCCAACTCGTGCTCCCTGCATATCACCCAGCCTGCTGCAACCCACCGTTGGACGATTCAAACTTTCTCCGCTTCTCATCGGCTGCCATATCGTCATCTAATGCAACTCTACTCCACGTGGAGTTAAAATTTATCGATTGCATTCAATTCCTTCAGACGAAACCTGTAGCAGATCCTCCCAATCTCTCCGCCAATTAATGCACGCCTGTCTAACTATCTCTTGAAAGCGGCTTGCGGTCGAATCAGAAGAAGAATTTGTCGATGAAGCAATCGAAGATGGAAGTTGTTTTCCTCCTGCTGCAGGAAATTGAGTTCCTGGAATTGAAATCGAAGATTGGATCTGATCTGAAAGCCAGAGAGCGGAACGGGTGAGAAATTCTCTTTGATTTGAGTTTATATTCGTTCCCTGATCGTTCAAGTGCTTCATCCATTTACTGATTCGAAGAAATTTTAAATGATCTCATTAAACTTCAGTATAAGATCCAATCGAAAGGACATTGAGATCCTTTGAATAATTTAAAGCAAAACGGTGCAGTTTTATGTTTTCTGATCGGTGATATGATTCACTTTCACAAATTCAGCCTCGATACTTTCTTCTCCAAGTCTGTCTAGAAGTCTGGATGGTTGCCTAATTCTCTCTGAATGTCAGGCCTGGTGTTCCTTCCTTTTCCAGCATCGACCCGGCTTTTGAGATTTTTATTTTTGGAATTTGTGGGTTACCCACAGTGCTCCTCAACAGTGAAAGAAACGTGAGGGTGTATATATATTTTTTTCCCTAATAATTACGACCCTAGTTCTTGAAGGCTATGGTAATTGTTTTTGGCTGTTTGCGGGGTGTAGTTAGCACGTCGTGTTCTTCCAATAAAAGGTGTCAATGGGGCCGCTCTGATACTATAAATTCCACCTGTTGTTCCTTTATTTAATGCTTTCTGCTTCATTATAACTGAGGTCACCAACTGCTTTTTGTGAATTTTTAAGTCCTTAAACGTCTCCTCCCTTCGAGGTTTTGACTTGAGTCTCTTTTTGACATCGCCCCAAATCGAAGATAACTTTGGGTAATCCCACAGCTTCGTCCGTTTCATCTTAATTGTTATTCTTGCTTTTTCTAGGGTTTTCGTATTCCTTCTAGGGTTTAAAAGGATGGTGGGAAAGGTATAGATCCAAGCCTGCGATTTTCGGTAAAGGGTTTCTTGTTAGGATATGACCCTAGTCTGTTAGCTTTGTTCAATATTTAAATATGTTGGGATTACTATTTTATTCTGTGGTTTTTTAATAAGTGGGGTATCTTTAGTGCCTCGGATTTCTTTCGCGGGCTGTCTTCTTCTTCTTTTTCCAAGTTAACCAAGCGGACAGGAGCCGCCCCTGTTTCGTGGTATTTGGAAGGAGACCGGGAGCAAGTTTTCTGTGATCCATACGTGACTGTACTGCAAGTGGTTTAGTGATTTTTTCCTTTTCTTTTTCTTTTTTATTTCAGCTAATGTTCTGCTTCATTTTCAGCCCTGAGATAGCTTGTGATTGTTTTGATATTCAGCAGGTGTTTAACTTTGAATTCTGACAGAGTTGTGGAAATTATAGTGTTGCTAGTGACTGAACGGATCAGTTCTTAGCATGCCTTTATTTGATTTAGAAGTTATCCTGCTTAGGAGAGATGGGTACTTAATACAGAACGGGGTTGACTTGTGTGGTGCCACGAAAATTTTTTATTTTTGTATCGTACTGTAATACTCATAAAAGGCCTGTTTGTTTTAGGTGACGTGGTCATTGATAAAAGGATACATCCTTCTTGCATCCTGAAGATGAACCGACCTCTATTTCATGTCTATTAAATTATGGCATATACAAAATTCTATACTTCCAGTTTAATACAGAGATTAACTCAACCATTTAGATCTATATATTTGATACTTTGCTTAGAAACTATAATACAATTTCACATAGAAGTTACTATACATTAACTATTCATATGATTTTTCCTGTTCTTTTTGAGTTGCCAATGGCAGATAGTTTCTTTTTGAAATATTTCCCTTTGAATATGCATTTTCATTTATCATTCTAGTTTTCCCAGAAAATGGTTGTCTTGCTTTCATTATCAATGTGCCCCTCATTATAGTCTTTTTAGTTTGTGAACCAACTCATTAACTGTGTTTTGCTTTTGATTTTACACTTTAACTAAGCTCCAAAAGTTATTGCCCAGCCTTGTGGCATATGTTTATTAGGGCTTCTCTTGGAAATCACACTTGCTCACTCATTTGTGCTAACTTTTTTCTTTTATTTATTGGCTTGTGTATTTGAATTTGAATTTATTCGATTAGCATTGGAATTTATATGTTGTTCCTAATTTATACTGATGTTGTTTTATATTGACCTCAGAAATTCTTTGGTGCTGATTTTTTAAATTTTTTTGGATGGCAGGTGACACATTTAAGCTTCATTTGTGGGTCCAAGGATTGCCATGCGTTAAAGCGTTGTAACATTATGAAACTTGGTAAAATTTGACCTTCCTAACAGTAATAATTCATTTTGCTTTTCTGTTTTGCCCAGACATTTGAATGACTCGTAGTGGTTAGCAGGGTGACCATTTATAGTCCTCTAACCTCATCATTCCAATCCAAACTAAAACTGACTTGAATATTTTCAGATCCACCAAGAGCTGAATTACTCGCATTAACAACGGTAAATTTGAATTTGGCTGCATTTTGTGTAGTTGCACTTGCAATTGTAGCTGCTGGGCCAAAAACATCAGAATGCGCTTAAAGACCATTTTCTTTCCATCATTATCAAACTGATCCTTTGACAATAATTTGGACTGCCTATAGATTAAGAAATCATATACTTCACTAGCCCTTGTAATTTGAATGTTGTTTGCAATGAACTCTACCCGATCATGCTGTCAAACGTTGCCGCTTGAACTTTTTGTTCTAGGAAATCTAACACATTTCTCCTCGTAATAAATGGGTTTATATATATAGACATCGAATTGATTCTGACACTGGACCTTCAAACCCATTGAAACTTGAGGATTCTTGATGAAATAGGTTTCATCTTCTTCAAGAATTTTGTTTTCTTGATCCACTCATGCTCTTCCAATTTTCGTTATTCAAGAACTGTTATTCTTTCTTGAAGCACCGGATCTCCCATTATAAACCTTCCATAAGGAGTTTTTGATTGGGTCTTGTAACATTTCTTCATGGTGGTATATTGTTTCGTTGGAAAACAACAGTTTGATACAAGGAAAACAATGAGAATAACTGCACTGGGGGCAATCTGGATCGGAATTCTTGCTAACCACAACAAACAAAAAGGCCGGAACCCCATGAAATCTGGAATTTTTGAACAGAAATTTGTGAACTAAAATCTAAAATTATTGGACAACAAACGAAAGAAAGGCTAGGGAAACTAGGAAAGAAAGCAATAATGTTTTTTTTAAGGAAATTTGTAGAGGAATGGAAGGAGAGGATGAAAGAGTAACCGAGAGGAAGAATTGTAGAAAAACCGAGCCGAAAGTTTAAGTAAGCAGAAAAGCTGTCTCCTTTAGGAATCAAAAATCAACAAGGAAGAAACAAGAAGCAGAAGACTTGTAGATTCCAAGAAGCACTGATGAGGCTAGAGGATCTTGGCAAAAATTAGGATCAAGAAGCCAAAGCTGTGATACCAAAATGATAACGACAGGATTTATGATAGTGGAATTTCAGCAAAACACCAATCAAAAATTGTTGAGAAGATTTCTAAATATTATTGATGTAAAAGAAGCATAAGAATGCACACGGCAAGACACCACCTGCGCCAACCAGGATACAACTATAAGGAAGTTGAACGGGTAGCCCATTCTTCCCAAAAGAAAGTCACAATTCTAAAATTAAAATCTTCGGCTATACACAAAACAAGTCTTATTTATAAGTACTAAGACATACGATTATTAATAGTTTGTCTGCAATATAGAAAACACATAAAAACAAAGAACTAAGACATAAAAACTGAACTGTAATATAATATGGATAGCATTAGTACTGACACTTTCGTGTCATAAGGTGCTTTGGAGTTGAGGATATGAGGTGATTGTGGTGATATATGGTCATACTGTATCATCGTCTTCATTCTCATTGCTTGATATCTACCTTTCCAGCATAGGAATTTTATGTTGATCTATCATTACTCACCGACTTATTTCTACTCCTTGTATCTCATCTAAAGTCTTGGAGCTCAATACTAAAATCCTTCACCATCTCTGGCTCTAAGTTGTTGGATATCCATCAATTATCTCAATTTTGTTCTCAATTTTATCTCGTGCGATGGAATTAGACGTTTATCGGAAGGAGTTGAGCGATTAACTAAGATTTTACAACACATTTGAGTTGCATAATATTATTGTTATTCTCTTTGATGTAATTGAAGATGAGGATTATGATGAGGACTGTATTGGCAGCCTCCAGAGTCTCGATTTGACTCACTCTCCATATGAAAAGGACCATAGTATATTGATTATGTTGAAAGTGATCAAGCATTGGAAAAAAAAAAAAAACTCTTGAACAAATTGAAAAATGCTTATAACCTTTTTTGGTTATTTCAAAGTTAAATAAATCAGTTTTAAAAACAAATAACAAAGGACTTATCCAAATTTAAAAAAAATACTAATACATAAATTGAGGTTGCCCTAAATTAATTATATGGTTTCATGATTTTTTTACTGGTATATCTGATGATCATGTCAAATGTTACTTGAAAGCTTTCCACTAATCTATAATAGAGTGCTTATCTGATACTTTGTATTTTTTTTTTAGTTTATTAGTGTGAGAAAATCTCAGAGAATTGTTTGTGATAAATCTAAGAGAATTGTATTGATCCCACTTGTATCTAATTATAGCCAATCATTTATAAAATTAAACATATAATCAGAAATAAAATCTCTTTGAATAAAGGAACAATAACTTTAGGAATCAAGTATTCATTTAAGTTTTGCCATAAGGTGCCACACTTGAAATAGACATTGCCTGATGGTTTTATCTCCAATAGTCCATAGATTTTGAGTTCCATATTGGACAATAATCACACCTTACTACACCTCTCAAGTTGGTGAATAGATATTTCCATTCTTAATAT
Organism: Papilionanthe hookeriana x Papilionanthe teres; assembly: GCA_022702705.1. NCBI lineage: Eukaryota > Viridiplantae > Streptophyta > Magnoliopsida > Asparagales > Orchidaceae > Papilionanthe > Papilionanthe hookeriana x Papilionanthe teres. Next base: position 6,380,378 of record CM040421.1, read on the forward strand.
ATCAATAATCTTCTGAAATGCTGCATTCCTAAGTCTCCTTGTGAAGACATGCTAAGTGATACCATTTGTTGAAACATATGTTGCACAAATTAAACTTGAATTATGGTGGTTTACATAAACTGACTACATGGAATGTAATTTTAGCAGTAGTAGATCTAGTGGTAAGAGTTGTGACTATAGTAATCAAATCATTTAAAGGTGTGAACATTTTAAATATCTTTGGTCTATTGCTCAAAATAACGGTGATATAGATGGGGATGTTACTAGTAGAATTCAAGTTAGTTGGTTGAAGTGGAGGACTGCAATTGGCCTATTGTGTGATAGAAAATTATCGCTTAGACTTAAAAGGAAAATTTCATAAGATGATGGTTAGTGCTCTTTTGCACAAAATGTTGGCCTTTAAAAAAGAAACATAAAACTAAGTTAAGTGTTGCTAAGATGAGGATCCTTGGTTGGAGGAGTGGCTTGATACTTGAAGACACAATGTGAAAAGAATGTATCCATGAAATAATTGGTGTAGCTACAGTGGCAGCCAAGATTAGAGAGAATCGTCTTAGATGTTTTGGTTAACCATCTGATGATCCGGTTAGGAAGTAGATATTTTACATTCGGCTTATGTTAAGAAAGGCAGATGTAGACCTAAAATGACTTAGGCATATTGTATAAAAATGATTTTATTTTATTAGAATTAAATGAAAATATGACACTCAATAGGGATACAATGGAGAAAAAGGATTCATGTAGCCAACCCCGCTTCGTGGGATAAAGGCTTGTTTTTGTTGCGAGTTTCTTATAAGAAGGCTACATTTTAAGATTATAATTTAGACCGGTTATTGGATGTGGCTCTAGTGTTGAGCAAGGGATGGTTGTGGTTTTAGAGTGGAGTGCTTTAGAGTGTGGGGGCGGAAGTTTGCGTTGCAGTCACTATTTGGGTTTTGATTAGGAGAAAGGATGGGTGCAAGCTCCATGACTGTTAGTGGGTCAGTCTAGTATTTTTATTTTTTAAAAGTTTTATCTTATTTTCTTGTAACTTCTTAAATTTTATTGAAAATAGGTCTTAATTTGGCTCATATCATGACAATTCTAAGTGGAAGTTGTTTATTTTACCTCTGTAGAAAATCAAAGCCAAATGAATAAATTTATTATAAATTTATACAAATATAAGAATAGTAATTCAAGCAATTCCGTCTCTAGCCTTAAAAAAAGATCTTAATAGAGTATATTTTGGCATTGCAAAATGTTTTTATGGTAATAGAATTTCATTCAATGTGGTAAGGAATCCTTGATGGATTAATATGCTTTAATTTGTTAAGAATTATAGTTAAGTAGATCTTACTAGCCTATGAGCTTCAAATTTGAATAACAAAGTATGGACAACAACAAAGATGGTTGATGGAATGAAGCAGACATAGGCTGAGAATTGCTTCTTTTTTTTTAATTTATTTTGCATTTAGTGGTTTATTATGATGAACTAAGTTAAGCTCATCAGTTTTTATGGCATTTTTATGAATTGTCTTTTGTTTTATATAATTTTTTATTTTAGGCTTATTCCTTGCCTCCTTGGAGCATAATATCTCAGTTATTGTTGTTGACTTACTTCCATAATAGAGTTTCACAGGTTCTTCACTTCTTCCCACTTAATCATTCGATCTCGAAGTAGAAATTGACCCTAATAGCTCACATATCCCTTATGTTATTTTTCTAAATGTTGCTTTTGCATCAGACCTTAGCGCAACATTTTTTTTCTACTCTTCTACATGTGCTAAGATTACCTCCAAGAAAGTGGAGATCTGGATGTCTTATTAATGAGCAACATACATAATTTACATTTGTACAGGCTTCAAGTACCAATTTTGCTTCGATTGAATAAAACTTTCCTTCTATGATTAGCTTTTTATGTTGCCAGGAATTAAGTAGACATACTGCAGGTTAAGTTCCCTTGGATCATGCATGAAGTTACTTACCACACATCATAATTTGCATTTGGCCTTGTATGTTCATGATGATTAAGTTTTCCAATTAATCTCGAGTGCATTTTATTATCCACAACAAGCGCTTCTTTTGCACTTTACAAATTATTTTTCAAGTTAATTGGTGTATGCACAAGTCACTAGTCAACTTCATTTTTTCTTTTGTAGGTCAATGACATTAATAGACACAAAATTTTTGGGCAGGTGGATGGTAACACTTATACTTCTTTTAGTAGATGAGTATCTCATAAAGATATACTTGATTGCTTTGATGCTTAGTTTCCTCCTTATTTTTATGAAAATGCACACAAGCGGTACAATCAAAGTTTCTTATTTGTGTAGCTCAGATTGGAATAAAACTTGGAGAATACTTAATTGGTAATTTGAACTCCAAAAGTTTAGTAGCCCATTTTTTTCTTATATGTTTTGCTATAAGAAGGACCTCTCTCCAATATTTTTTGGAATATTTTATTGAAATAATAATGCTACAGTTTTGGCTAGTAATTGACCAATTTTCTTTTATATAACCATGTTGTTGAATAGTATAAATACATGAAGAATTATGAATTATTCACCTTTGAAAATATGGAGACAACTTAATTGAAGATTCTTATCATTTTTTTAGGTTCAATCTCAATTTTGTTTTTGATCACATTCTACAAACTAAGAAGGACAAATACTCATATTTGATTTGGATTTAAATACAAAAATATAGTATAACCAACTAGTGCATACATTATGTAAAGTTGGAGAACAATACTCATGTTTGCTTTACCTCTAAGTTAGAAAATTTAAGGCAATCATTTGCGAAAGAAACTATCCCATCTGGTGCCAAAATGTCACTTTGCATCAAATAAAGAAGAATTTTTTTTTTACTCGTTAGAAAAGACACATTTATGTTTTGCAAATTTGCAGATGTCAAAATAAATTTATGTGAACTACTTTAAATAGAGAAAGAAATATAATTTTTAAGATTTCAAATGAAGGATACCAACATGGCCATGTTAAAGCCACATCACGTCTTTGTTTATGGAGAAAATGAATGGCGATGGTTTGTCATTTTTGTCATTCTTTGAACTTGATGTTTCAAGAGTGTAGAGTTATATTTTTTCTCTTGCCTGGCCAGTCCAATCATCTTTCCTAATCTTGAAATACACAAGTAAAAAAAAATATTACTTTCTAGTTTATGTTTTGTATGAATGGCACCTGGGTGGTAAAAATCTTAGGAATATGAGATTATTTTATTAAAACAGACAATGGACCAATTTGGATGACTTTTAAGCATCAATGCTCTGTAAAGAATAGTTGAAGCTTCTCTGTAGATGGCACGTGCAAATTAAACATAACAATCATCATCAAGAATTTCAGGAGTGAGTCAGTGCAAATGTCCATCTGTATATAAATAAGGTTATTTGAATAAGACGTAAGCTAAGGAAGAGGGTGATTTTGATTGGAATTTATGGAACAAGCTAAAATTATATTAAACCAAGGGAGAGAACTCCCTTCTTGTCAAGATGGATCTATTCTCCCTTGATTTCTTTCTTTCTCACCTCGCGTCTGTTTGAATTAGTCATTCTTGTTAGTCTTCTCCCCCCATTTTTGTCGTTTTTTCTTATCATAGATTTGGATGACAATATATTCTCTGATGTTTTCATTGAAATATGTTGGGTGCAAGGAAAAGAACACCTAGTGAGCAGGATGAGAGGAAAACCCCTTAGTTCAATATGAGGGTGTTACCCAATTTGAAGAGGGTGAGCAGCAGTTGAATTCATGTCCCAAGGATAATTCAATGACCTAAACCTGAAGCTTGAAAATCAGTCTTCTATTTTGTTTATGCAAACCATTTTAGCTTAGTCGTTGAGAGCCTTGGCTTTCAACCAAGAGGTCTTGGGTTCGAGGCATTGCATATACGGTGTGTGCGTGTTTGGATGTGTGAAACAAAAAATATATATATATATATATATATATATATATATATATATATATATATATATATATATATATATATATATACTATTTTGTTCGTTCACTGATTTGAAAACTAATTAGTATTTATTGATTTTGTATTACTATTTTCTCTAGTATCAACTTATAGCCATTGATTTCCTTGTACATATTTTATTGGGTGTCTTATTGTCTATTAAATGTTGGGTGTTTTTTTTCTGTAGTTGATTTTTTATTTTATAGCAATGGAATCAGATTTCTCATTTCATCTATCTTCTATGGCTTATTTCCAATTGGTATTATTGTTATATTCAATGCTGAATTTCTCTATTGCAGTTATTTCCTTGTTTAGTTTTTTTCTCCTGCAATTTTTTTCCGTCCTTACGATGTAGCTTTGTTATTATTGCTATGTTCAATGCTGAATTTCTCTATTGCAGTTATTTCCTTATTTAGTTTTTTCTCCTGCAATTTTTTTCCGTCCTTACGGTGTAGCTTTGTTCAGTTTTTATGTTTTCTTCTAGAGTTGCTGCTATTTTAGCCTTCTTCTCTTGACATTCTATTACAATAGTTCATTAGCATGACTAGTTTGAATTGTTGAAACAAGATATTTTAAGTTGGAAATTTAGTATTTTGCTAAAATTAAAATTAGAAATTTGTACTTGTTAGAATTTGAGTGCTTTGAAATGAAACTTACAATATTAGGCTTGATCTTGGAGGATTGTGAGAAATTATCTGTTTTTGGTAATAGGCTCAAGGCAGGTAAAAAATAAAATAAAATAAATGATCAATTGGTTGAATAAAATTCTATTTCATTAATTCTTTTTTGTACCATTGAATTTTCAATATTTGAATGTCTTGACAAGTTTTGAGAGATGATTCATTTTATATCTGCATAAAGCTTGGATCTTTCAATTAGTGATACATATTTTTGTTCTTTATTTAGTGATTAGTTTTCCTATTGGGATTATCATGGTTGATTCTATCACGACCCATTCCAGGGCTTGGAATTAACTAAGGCGGGAACAAACGTTCGGACAGTGAGAACTAAATTTCTATCTTTATTTTATAACTAACTATTAACATAAGAAAGAGTCGCTACTCAAATTAAGTTAAAATAACCTATTTAAATTTAGCTCGTTACGGGTTGTCCGTGTCTTCTATAAACGTTATCTCTTATATCGTTCATCTTTTAATCAATTAAATTAATCTAAAAGTTAGTTTAAAAAATAACAGTGAGCTAAACGAACTAGATACTCGTACTCTTAAGCGTTAATAATACAATAGAGAGAAAGCAATATGCATGCTAGTTAAATTTTTAATAAATCAATATAAATATTTGATATTACTATGCAACGAATTTATATCAACAACATACCAATATTATTTTATATATGTACAATCGTTACAAAAACACTGTCTAAAAAATTATCCCACTTAAAGTACTTAATATCAATTTTCTTTTTCATTTAAGCGCATAGGTACAATAATGTTCCCCCACTAGTACCATCAAAGGGTGACTCAATCATAGTCAACCATGCACATACAAACATCAAATAAAAGTATCAATTTCTAATAATAAATATTTCTCATTTGCATAGAAGTCAATATACTTATAAATCATTCAATATTTATGATAATTTAAATAAGGTTGTGCACACATATCATTCCTATAATATGAACAAAAATTCACTAGCATTCAAAATTCTAAATTTGCAATAATTTCAAAATAAATAATGATAGTACTAGTAAGCGTTTAGTTTAGAAGAAGCAAAATATTATTATAGTATAAGAACATGTGTACTCATCTCGATGATAAACGATCTGGTGGCTCTTAACTTGAGTTACCTCTATCAAATCATCACGAATAAAATATAAAATATTTAATTATTATTTTTTTATTTAATTATCAATTATTGTTGTATTTTACTATTTTTTAAGATAAAATTTCAATATTTTAAACTTTAAGTTTGATAAAATAATTTAATTATTATTAAGTTATATGAAAATACATTTAAAATTAGGGCCCTAACATTTCTTTAGTGCTTAAATAAACTGCACTTAAATTTAATGATTATATATATATATATATATATATATATATATATTAAATAACTTAATTATACAAACATACCCTTACCTCTTCTATCGAAAAAAATGCATGAGAGTGTTTTTCTTCTCAATTTGATTCTTTCATTCACCTCTTGGGTTAGATGTGAGTTTCTAGTGCTCTTTCCCAATGTCACAGACATTTCTTTCTATCGGCTTTTGAGTTGGATGTGAGTCCATGTGCTTTACTTCTCAATCTGATTCTTCCGTTCATCTCTTAGGTTATATGCGAGTCTCCGGCGTTCTTTCCCAATGTGACAATCATTTTCTTCGTTCAGCTCTTGAGTTGGATGCGAGTCCCTGTGCTTTCCTTCTCTATTTGATTCTTTTGTTCCCCTCTTGGGTTAGCTGCGAGTTTTCGGCGTTCTTTCCTAGTGTGATAGACATTTCCGTCGATCAGCTCTTGAGTTGGATGTGAGTTCCTGTGCTTTTCATTTCAATCTGATTCTTTTGTTCACCTCTTGTGTTAAATGTGAGTTTCCGGCGTTCTTTCCTAATGTGATAGATATTTCGTTCGATCAGCTCTTGAGTTGGATGTGAGTCCCTATGTTTTCATTCTCAATCTAATTCTTTCATTCAGCTCTTGGGTCCTTCAAGCACGACAAGTCTTTGTCTAGCTATATATCAGCTTAGTTACATGCGAGAGAGCTCCTCTTCTTCTCGGCATGCGATACACGGCTTGTCTTCCTTCTGAATTGCAAGATAGATTCTCTTCCACACGATCCTCTCTGCACGCGAGAGCTGTTATGGATTTCACTAGAGCTCCACAATAGACCTGTTGTAATGTCTTCCTCTTCGACACCCTTGCACACAGCTCGAAATAGACGCCAACACCGACTCTCTATTCTAATTTTCCTCATAAGGGGTTGATCTGTCAAAATATTTAGTTTGGAAACTATGAACTGTGATCTTTTTGCGTTCTTCTTTGTGCATCTTATTTTAATTTTTGTCAGCGAACCATAGCAAACTGTTAGAGATATTGGTACATTGTTGTGTTTGTTGATTTGTATCAACGTTCCTGTGCTTTTGGATATTTTTGGTATGTGAATAGGCTAATTTTCTAGTGTTCCTGGTATTGTGTGTGAATAGGCTAAAATACTGTGCGTACGCAACATAAGTTTGATAGGAAGGCAAATTACTTCAGTGCGCAACTGTAAAGTATTCGCATCATTAAATCTCATATATATATATATGAGATTTAAATACTAGATCTCATAGTCACTGTAGGTCTGTGGTACATTGTGTGTGTTCATGTGTTTTCTAAATAATTTTATGCAGGCTACTAGGGCACAGTTGGGTAATGCGTGCAGACTTGATCTGTAAAGTCCTCGCAGCATTATGTTAAGAAAGATCCATACTTGTTTTAGAATTTGGGCATTTTTGTAGATGATAATGTTAGTTATCAAAATAATTTTTTTCAGTTAGTAGACGTGAGGAAATTTGGTCCTGCATCGCACCTGAATCCTTAATAGTTCTATGATCATACTATTATAAGTTTAGTCATATTTATTTGAGTTCTTAACATAGAATATTCTCTTAGCTCACATGTGCCAAGTGTTTGCTTGAAATATTTTTTTTCAATAATAAATGAATCTACAAAGCTACTTTGACCATTGTTAAAAACACCATATTTGACAAGCATCAGGTTTTGTTAAATGTAAAAATGTGTAATTTCTCTCAGATTGATATGATAGCAAATCAGATTGATCACTTTAAAGTCACTTGTTCATCCATGTGTATTATCTGTTTCTATTCTGTCAGTGTGAATAATTTAGGATTCTGCATGCGAAATAATGCATATAAGACAGCTTATTGCCATTGCGGAAAGCATCATATAAACATGATTTGGGATACCCCATAGAGTTTCCACTGCAAATGAATCTAATAGTTGGAACTTGTTAATGATTCAATTTGGCATCCTGCATCATCGACCATCTTCAGACTATTTTGTTTACTGTCTTGCAGCGATTTATAATTTGCATAGCCTGCTCTTTTTAAAAAATATTTATAAAAAATGTTCTTCCATCACATTGCTTTTAGAACTTGTTGATTTTAGGTTTTTCTTTAATATTTTTTTGCCCACTTCTCTCATAAGTCTCTTATCTAAATTCACATTACCATATTTCTATCTTCATGTTTCCAACTAGTAGTAACTTGGAAGTGAAAGTAGCTTTTTACAAGTTTAATTGAGTGATTATTATAACATCAGTATATAATATGCCATTCACTTCTTGCTTTCCATTAGTTTATTCTTTTAATATTAATGCACCTATTTGATATGATGGAATTCAAGATAGAAATTTATTTTACTCTTTAGTCAATTATATTTTTAAGCTTAAAACACTCCATTGAATCTATTCTTAATTTACAGATGCAGAGCCTCCATATGGCAGCGGTGACCATGCCTCAAAAATGACTTCTGATTCTAACAAGCAGTTCACATCTGATATCCCCAAATTAGATGATCGGGGTGGAAAAACAGAACAAGATGTTATGTTAGATGCTATTGAGGGAAAAGTTTGCAAATCTATGGATCTATCTCAAACTTGTGATGGCTTAAATGTATATCATTTGTCTGGCAAGTCTGGCCCTACTAATAATTTCAAGAATGAGAGTGGCAGCAGAGCTGCTCCATGTATTGATGAAACCGGCTTGAATGTCCAAGAAGATATGTTTTATATGGACAAAACTGTCACTGATGTTGAACAATCACATTTGGCAGCATCTAGCAAAGCTGCTCCCAATATCAAGGACATTTGTATCGATGAAGGCGTGCAAATGTTTGATAAAAATTTTTCTAGCTGGAACTTATCTAGAGTGAATGGAAATAGTGCACTTATGGAGGAAGCAAGAACAAAAGTAAACTCTGAAGATTTAAAGCCCTTATCAACTAACGAAGGGCTTGGTTCTCCGGAGAAATTTTCGAAAAGAAATGTTGGAGATAAAGAAACTCCTTTAGTTAATGATAGGAAGTTATTTGATACAACAGAAATCACTTCAACCCTGCCTTATGAGGAGGTCATTGACCAGAGATCACACATTTTAGAAGAAATTAACACCAATTTTCCTCGAGTGGATTCATCTAGCCATAATGATGGAACTTCTGAAAAGCAAGATCCAGGGCAAAAACTTGATCGGGTAAGGAGTGAAATTGGTGCTCTCAATTCATTGGTTTCTTTGATACTCTTTCTGGGCATTAATGCGGAAAAAACTGATGGTCTATAAAATAGCACTGCACAAGTTCAAGTAGATTGCTTTCTTAGGATATAGGGGAAACACCATTCAACTTATGTTTCTTTGATTTATAATACATTGTTTTTCTTGGCATAAATTCAACCCTACATATAGTTTCTGTGTGCATGCACATGCTCTGCATTTGTGTATATTTTCCTCCATTGAACTGCCTTCTTTATGTCTGTGATCATAGGTCTCAGAAGAAGAGCAAGATTTCACAACCATGGCTGCTTCCTCTCCTGATAAAGCTAAAGAAAACAAGCCAATTGCAGGAACAGTTTCTGGCGACAAGGATCTTTTTGAAGAAGAGAAAACATCAGAACTACTTGTTATTTCTAATGAAATCAAATCAAATAGAACTGATAATACCAGTGGGACTTCTGATGATCCCAAAATTGATGCTGCAACTCACACTTCTGATTTGAGTGCTGGAGACACATCTATGGATGGCAACGAGAACAAAATAGAAAACAACCAGCAGAGTCCCCAGTCTCAAAATTATGTTGAAAATGAAGATCCAGTAAGTGATGGCACAACCTCAGCTCGAAGTTCATTTTCTCAACTTGCTCATGGCGACTTGAACCCGCTTGGACCTGCTAATTTTTCTGGCTCAATAACGGCTAGTCATATGCAGCTGTCCGGGAACATATCCCATCGGTCTGAGAGCAGCACAACCAGTGGCCAGTCCTTCGCATTTCCAGTGTAAGTAATCTTCTGCTCCGTTGTCTCTGAATACATCATGTTTCAAATGACTATAGCCCCTAGTTGTATCAAAATTGTTTCTTGAAGAGTATTCTATATGCGAAAACTAAAGGAAAGCATATTTGTGAATAATATTTTTTTGATTGCGTGTAATTCCGCGGTTAATTGCATATTTTTCACTGTCTCTGTAATTGAATTTTCTGTTCTTATTTCATTCCAATTTGATATTCTGCAACTTATTATGGCCTCGCAGACTCCAACCTGAGTGGAGCAGCAGCCCTGTAAGAATGGCAAAAGCTGACCGTAGACAGTTGAGAAAGCACCGTTGGAGAACGGCTCTTACATGCTGTAAATTCTGAATGCAGATTCTGTCTTCAATATTTAAGCAAGTTGGTCAAAATCTCATTACTATTAAGTGATTTGGAAGAAAATTTAATGGTTTTTTTTCTTCTTTTATCCTTTTATTGTCTGGTCTCTGTATTTAGCTTAAGCAGCAGGTGGCTGTGCCATTGGAATATAGTATTGTTTGTGTAGAATAATCGGTTTCCTGTTTGTATTCTTATTAGTATGAGAGAGAGAGAGAGTGCTATGGCTTTGAGAGAGAAAGAAAGTCCATGTTCTGACTTCTATATTTTAAATTACTTATTATTATTATTATTATTTTATGTTTACTGTGCTGCTTTGCATAGCTATGAATGACAGTATAAATCCATATATTTTATTTATATTCTCAATTTTACAGGAAGAGAACAATATATGAACCCATATTGAAGGGAAGAATTATTGTGCATCATGCTATCTTCAATTTCTTTTGGCCTACAAGGCGCTTATTTATTTACTATTCTTTATGCTTTAAGTGCCTTTTATAATGCTTCCTTATGAATTTATTGACATAAATATGTAACATATTTATCATTTAAAATAAGGGATGTAAATATATAGTAGATCTGATATTATCATTTCTGATATGTATTTGTATCGTTTATTTTCAACATAAACATTTAAAAAAAGCCTTTATATTAAAAAATTTAAATAACATTTTATCAATTAACTAATAATAATAAATAATATAATTTAATTCAAATGTTAAAATTTGTTTTCTTTAAAAGAGATAAAGAATATGTATGTATGTATGTATGCATATATATATATATATACACACACATTCAAAAGAATGGTCGGAGCTATTATATGGGCTCCCAGCTACCCTCAGGTGCCTAAAAATTTGAGGATTGCTCTCACTACCGCAAACTGGCCAAAGGGAGGATTGAACTCTTGACCAGCGGGGATTTACGACCTTCAAAGAGTTTGCACTACCAATAGGTCATGACTGATGGCGCGTGCACGCGCGCAAACACACACTTGGCAAATTGTTAACCTTACTAAAAAATTAAAGAAGCTTATTAAAATTTCTTACTTGGCAATTTCGTCATTCTAGCACGGTTAGTTTACCTTTATCTAATTTAAACGCCCCTTGTTTAGTTACTAGTTTATAATTTTATGAGTTGACTGCCTATTTGACGCATGTTGGATTCACATTAGACTCGTCCTGTTTCCTGTGCTATATTTAAACATCATCATTCATTATTCCATTATCAAGTTATTGTTTTAGTATCACTCTAATTCTGAAGCAGTTGATATTTTTGATAATGGCAAGTTAAATCTCCCAGGTTTATCTTGGCGAGGAATTTTCTCAGTTCTACTGCAAATATTCCTATCATAGAAGGTAAATTCCCATTATATTGGCTCTAAAAAGATGATTTTAAGAAAAACTAGTATATTTTTTAAGAAAAAATATATATTTATAATTTCCACCGCAGCATTCTAATAAATTAATTTTCCCATTATAATTTTGCAACCATATGTTTTTAAAAAACTGCGGCCATCCCCCATCAAAAGATTATTGATACAATATTTGCTTATAGCTACTTATTGCGTTGCATATTTTATTTGGTTGGAAAGGAACAAAATCATTTTCAATAAGCAAAGATCTTCAATTCAAAAAATTTGTGATGATCTTATCAAAGATGAAAGAGTAAAAATAGAAATTTCCAAGGCCCTTCTTCTCCAGTTATTTGGACAATGCATTCTATATTTTAGAATTACAGTGCAGTTGTTCTCTGAAATTGGCATTGTTGGGTATTTTGTGGGAGCAATTCCATTTATGTGATGCATTTTCCGTTTGGGACAGCTTATTTGGTGCGACAGTATTTTGAAAATGCATCTAGACTATTTGGGTAAACTGCGTTTTGATAGCTTATGCGTTTTCAAAATGCTAAAAACATCATTTTCACAGCACCTAGGTAAGTGCGGTGAGCGCTTTCTGGCTGCAGTCAGATTTTTACAAAAATAAAAAATAAAAATTTATAATAGCCACCGCACCTAACTTATTAGCAGATTATTTTTTAATCAGCTTATCAACAGATTATTCAATAAGCTGTAGCTGCCCTAAACAGACCCTTATACCCGCAGTAATTGAGATGGAAGGGTTTTTATTACTGCTGGATTTTTGGACTTTATTTTATTTTATTTTATTTTGGAATAGAGTGACAGATAAAAATATAAAAATTTAAGGGTTAAATATGTAAAAATATTAGAATTGTGTGGAATTTAAGTAAATGCCCCAATATGGAAATTTAACTAGACATGTTAATATAGATAAAATTTGTAGTACATAGATAAATGTAAATTTTCTTTAATCTCATCAATCACAATAAGTGCGAAGTATGGATGGGATTATGTTTAGCAACTATCCTCAATTACCCGGCTCCAGTAAATGCCAAACTGTGCGTCGGCTTTCTAATTGATTGGGGGCTTGAAGCCAAGTGGTTTTATAACATATAACATAAGTGTGTATGACATGCATTTATAATATTTTAGTTTGACTTCATTTATCATATAACATTCAATCCATATATAACAACCAATTCAATTTAAATTTCATATAAATGAGTAAAATGACAAATCTTAACCACACTCTTATTGATGGTTATTAAGCGGTACTTCAGTCAATAAAAATTAAATGTACATATTTAGGGAAAAAACATAAGTAATAGTTTTAGTTAGTGAATTATTAGAGATTTATTCTCCAATATATATATATATTAAGAGAATGGTCGGAGGTTATGATACGAGCCTCCAGCCACTCTCATGTGCCTAATCACTCGATCTCACACTACAAGACAGATGCACTCAAGCGAGATCAAACCAGTGACCCCAGGAGACTTACGCAAGGTTGTACTACCAAAGATTCACGGTGAGTGGCACGTTCACGCCAGCCTCGTATGCTTAACTATTTAATAACCGCTCTCACTATCGACAAGGCGATCGGGGGATTTGAACCCTGACATAAGGGGACTTGGGACCTTCAAAGAGGCTCTACCATACAGGTCACGGCTAGCGACATTATATATATATATATATATATATATATATATATATATATATATATATATATATACAAGTTTATGAACTAATTAAGCTGCTCAAATCAATATCATCTTTTGAATTGTCTAGCATTATTGCTTTCATAATTAAATGGAAAATTTATTAAACAGTAATTGAACCAACTATAACAAAGAGGGGGGGAGATCACGGGGCTTAGAAAAATGAGATCTAATCTCTAGAAGAATTTGAACCAATTCCTCTGTCAACCAAACAAAAATAAATAAGCAAAAATATGAAGCCGCTAAGAGTGCCTCAATTCCAGCAGTAGAAAACTTGAGATGACCAAATTTCTGCTTACTCAAACCGTTCATGGAAGAAGAGAAAGATTCATTTCCAGTGTCAGAGAACGGCATGAGCCTTTCCATAGTACCTGTTGATGTATGGTACCTGAAACAATAACAACAAAAATTGCGTCATTGAAATGAAATAATATAAAGGAGCATTTACATGCGTATCACCAAATTCCTATATATATATATATATATATATATATAATCTACACTTTACTTTTTATATTTATTTCACCTAAATCTTTCATATTGCATCAAACATATCATCATTTTGATTTTTAAGAAGTGAAATGCGTTATTTCATGCATAAGGTGGGGCAACAATAACAACAACAACAACAAAGCCTTAATCCCATTAAGTGGGGTCGGCTATATGAATCCTTTTTCTCCATTGTGTCCTATTTAGTGTCAAATTTTCATTTAATTCTAATAAATTAAGATCATTTTTTATGCAATAAGCCCAAGTCTTCCTAGGTCTACCTCTACCTTTCTTAACATAAGTTAAATCTAAAACATCTACTCTCCTAATCAGATCATCAGGTGGTCGACGTTTTAATGTGACCAAACCATCTAAGGCGACTATCTCTAATTTTGTCCGTCCCTGGTGCAACACTAACCCTATTACTGATATATTCATTTCGCATGTTGTCTCTAAGTGTAAAGCCACTCATCCACCTAATCATTCTCATCTCGGCCACAAGTAAGATGGGGCATGCATGTAAAAATTAAAATTTAGGCGTTAGATATATAAATACATAGAAATTAAGTGTTATACGTAAACCTTCCTAAAAAAAATATGGACAGGTTTAATTGGTACTGTTTTATAAAAATAGTATTAATTTGTAGGATGCGGTGTTCAGTTCAGTATGAATTTAAAAAATATTATACAATCTTTACATCTGTCAACGATGATTCTAACCGTTATTTTGGTCATTAGGAAGGCTGTCATTCCATCAAAATAGGAACAAAATAGTTGGACCTAATGTAAGGCAGCAAGCTTATCACAAGCATCGATCAAGGCCGAAGAGAAGACAGGATTAAGATAAAGGAAGTCAAAATAGAGAATCTTAAATAAATATTGTTTGGAAACCTTTATCCCTTGTTAACGAAGTGGGAACCAAGATATATGATATAAGATGATAAACTGCATAAAATTATATATATAGACATGGTGTAGTTGGTTCTGCAGCAGAAAATTTTGATTGGCAGGTGTCCGCTTGGACCTTCAAGAGAATAATGTGGACAAGTATTTCTAATAAGAACACCTAATGGACTGACAAGTACTCTGGATCAAGTAGACTTAGTCAGCTAGCCAGTCACATCTTACATTATTTGGGGCGAGTTCAATAGCTTAGTATTGAGAATTGATTAAGGTTTATCTTTTTGAGGGTGACTTTATAAGGCCGGAGCACATGCTGTGAATTTCGGGAAGAGGGGGTGAAGCCTCTCGAAAATCAATAGAAGGGAGAAGAAGCCGAGAAGACGAAGCATGAGGAGGAGGGAGCAGGTGGAACCGGTTTGTCTTTATAAGAGAGATAAGCCGAAGAAATTAAACAGATAACAGTTGTTGTAGAAATCGAGCAATCAGGAGTTGAGCAGAGGATTGAGAAAATTTTGCACGCTAACAAGCAAGATCAAGATGGAGCAAAGACCAGCAGCAATTTAGACGTACGCAGGAGAGGGGTACCATGAAATGTGTGCGGGCTCCAGCAAGTGGTTGAACAGAAGCAACAGTGAAGAAGCTAGTTCGTGTGAGGATGAGGGAAATGATGCAAGTGACGGGTGAGCAGGAGGTCAGAGCCGCTGAGCAAACTCGCGCAAGCAAGACTACGTATAAGTAGCGCACGAACAGGAGCTGAAACGGAGGCCATCGCAATGCAAAGTTCTCAGGTTGATCATGAGATGTTGCAATCTACTGAGTATTAGCCAACAATCCAACAAAATCAATTGGGCGACTTGCGATCTCGTATATGGAATAGAAGGAGAACTGAGCATACCGAGCCACATATATCTTGTTCGATTAAGATAAATATTAAATTAAAGCTTTTATTTTAATCAAATTTTTAAGAATATTCTTGCCTAGATGCATGTAAATATTGAGAATGATTTTGCAATAATCATCTTGTTTATTTCATAAACATATTGGCTTATATAGAGCCACACAATATTTAAAAATAAACCCTTATAATTCTTTTATTTACAACTAGAACCCCACAATAAATACAAATCTCAACAATCCCCCTCAAGGTGGGCGAAAGATATTCACTAAGCCCATCTTGTCACATAATCTAGTTAACGCCAATGAGCTAAGTACTTTAGTGAGGCAGTCAGTCACCTGCTCTCCAGTAACTGCATGACTTAGTGCCCATTTGGGGCAGCTTATAAGTGTGTATGGCGTTTTGAAACCACCGAAGACGTGTTTGTCTCGTGTGTCTGGGCTGCATATCCGGAACCGCAATTTCGATTTGTTTAATAAACGCGGTCACGGGACCGACCCTGCAGCCCACGTCCTTAACTTCGCTTATTACTCTCAAGCCCTTCTATTGATCTGTCTCCTCGCTCGACCCACGTTCTGCCCTAGGTAACTCCTAGCTCGCCTCTCTCTCTCGGTTGCTCCTACCTCGCGATTAGTGGTGCCTTTCACCCCTTCCTCCTCCCTCCGACCACTGATTATTGTGCTCTGTAAGTAATTTCGATGGAATGATTTTCTATATGCAATTTGTGGTGATTTTTCGATGGAATGGTCATCTACATGAGGTTTTCCGATGAAATGGCTTTCTTTATGAGATTTTTCGATTTTTGGATGATTTGAAGAATGGGTGAAAGTGAATTGGAGTGAATAAAGTTGTATCTTGTGGCTTTGGGCGATTCTCCGTTGCGATTCGCTGTCTCTATTGCTGTGTTGCTATGGTTGCCTTGGGTGGTGGCTACGTGCGGTTTGTGGGCTTCTATATAGTGGTGGTTGTGTTTGGTCTGTGATGATACTTGAACTTTACTAGAATATGCAGTGTTTCTGCAAGGTTTGCCTGCTTTGGTTTACCTTAACTCTGGCATTAATACCTTAACTGTGATATTAAAACTATGGTTTTAGGTTTCTGGCAATTTGAATCCATTGAAGGAGTTGGCTTTTACCTAACCAGCTTCTATGAGTCTGCCTGAAATGGTTTTGCTGCCGTACTGGGTTTCACATGACCAAGCTCTAAATTCAACTTTTTAAATTTTCTAATTTGTTTGCAATGGAAGGAGGGGAGGTGTTTAAGCTTGCTTAGCTTGGGCTTGATTAATAGTTAAGTTAGATAGGAAGCTTGGATGGCTGTCCAGTAGAAGATTTCCATCTAAATAGGCTCGGGCAAGCTTAAACTGGCCATGGAAGATGTGGTTTGGGAAGCTTAGGTTCGCTCAAGTTTGGCTCGAGCTTGGTTTTCAGATGAGCTTGTGTCGAGTTGATTTGGTAGCTTCGAATTGGTTTGAGGAAGTTTGAGTTTGGGTTGTGTTTGGGTGGAGAAAAGTGTAAAGCATTGTTTTAGTTCAAAGTCAATGAGTGTGGAATGGTTATGTGCTGTTGACCTCATTTTAGTGAGGTCTTAGGCTATTTCTCCTAGACTCTAGGATCTAGCTTTAGGAGTTCCGTATTGACCATCCTAGCGGACTAGTAGCGGAGCCCACCTCACATAGAGCTTCAAACCACTTCGAGCCCATTTTGTGAGACCTCGCATGAATAGTCCCGAGCACTCGACTCCCAGTTGCTTAGGGCTAGGACTAACATGTAGAGGGCCGAAAATGAGTTCCCATAGGATCAGACGGCCTTAGGTGAACCTTTAAAGGCTCGAACTCGCACACTCCACAATTTGACACTTTTTTGGCCCGACCGTCGGCGAACTTGTCCAGACGACCTCGGATGACGAAACGGACCACACGGATGCGTCCGGGACGTCGAGCTCAGCTAGGAAGCGTACCCATATTGCTATGGTTCCACGCGCGCGCGAACGACACGAAAATTGATGCGCATTTTTTTTTAAAATTAGCGGGGCACGGGTTGGGCTCAGCCCGGGTTCATTTTGAGCCCGACACGAGCTGAACACGAGCCAGGGCTGTTTCAAATTTCAAATTTTAAAAATTCAAATCGGCTCTTTAATGTGATTTTAATTAGGTTTAATTAGAGGATTTTATTTTCCAATTAAGATCCATCCACACAAGGCGACTAATTATTTCCCTCTCGAGGCATGTGCAACGGCTATTCGAGAGGCGCGAGATAAAAATCCCGCTCAATCGGAATTCGACATGGCTTTTCTTCCTTCCCCTCTCGCCGGACGCCTCCGAATCCCGAAGCTCACTCTCCCTCACGCTCGCACGGAGCTCCCTCACCCCGGCCTCGCTCGCCCGATAACCTTCACTCGGCTCACCTCTCTCGGACGCCGAACCACGGCCCTCGACCCGCTCGCCTTTCTCCCTCGCGCGGAAAACCCTCGCCCGTCTCCCTGCACCGAATCAACCTGCACACACGACTCGTCTCCTCCTCCCTGCACCGAACCGCCTCAGCTCGCCTCCGCTCGCTTCCACTCGCCCCAGCCTGCTCGACGAGCTGCTCTCCCGCTCGCCTCTACCGCGCGACAGAAACCCTCGCCTCCCCTGCTCCTCTTTGCGACAGTCCCCGCGCACGACACTGAAGCCGCTCTCCCTAGCCTCTGCTCGACGCATCCCTCTGCACCGAACGAAATCCCCGCTCGGCTCGTCTCTCTCAGACGCCGAACCGAAATCTGCTCCCCTCGCTCCAGCTCGACGCTTCAGCGACCCGCAGACCCCGACTCGCCCGCTTTCTCTCGTGCCTGCTCGACGTTTCCCGCACCGAAGGTCTCCCGCTCGGCTCTCCAGCTCGACATTAGCTCCTCCTTCGCACACCTCTCCTCTGCAACGCACGGAGGCTGCTTGCCTCTCCTCTGGACCGTGAAAGAAACACTGCTCGTCTCTCCCTCTATATCGAAGCTGGTAAACAGTCCTAGCCGAGTTTTCCTTCCCCTCTCCCGTCCAAGCACCTAGGGGTAAGATCCTTTCTCTTTCTTCCTTCTCTAGCTGGTTCATGAAATAGTCTTATTTCCTCCTGAAAATGCTTGAGTCTGTCCAAGTCATTAATAAATTAGGAGGACTTCTGACCTGCTGCTACTTGCTCATTTAATTTGAAACAACTTGAAACTACATATAAAGCGTAGCTTGCGTACAAAAAACTCATTTAAGGTCTAGAGAGGTGTACAATATATGTAGCTTTGCTTTTCATGTCAAAACTTGTTTTGGATGGGCTTCTTTGAAATATTTATGAGCATGATACATAATTCATATATTTGAATTCAAAATATCTGTTTATATCCAAATTGTTTTAGCAACGAAATAACTGAATGTGAGTTACTTAGCCAATCAAAAGTCTGTTTGCTAATGTTGAGCTTTTACGGACTTATTGCGCTTTTTGTTCTTTTCGAACTTCACTGAATGTCTCTTATTTAAATATCAGTGTGATCGTCCCTTGCTTATCTGAGGTCTTTTGTGTTGTTCATTTGTTTATTTGCATTCACTTCAATCAAACAAGCTTATTTGATCAGCTCTACATGGCAATTTTCATGATTTGGTTTGGTTTAGACTTAAGAAAATGTTTTCATTACTTTCCTTTAAACCAACTTCTGCAGTTTTATTTCGTTAGCCCTTCATACTCGGCCCAAAGATTTGATTGATTCGATCAATCGAGCTTCACTGGCTTCTGTCTTGATTAAATTGTTTGATGGAAGGTTTACATACATGCTACTTAATTCTCTCGTATTTATCATTTGACACTTAAACATTAATCTCTACATGCTTGTCACCAATTTTACACATGAAGAACTAGATTCCAGTGTTTTCTAGAGCATAAATTATGATTTTTTTTTTTTTTTTTTATGGTGTGACATGTTTAGGTGTTAAAAATGTAAACGCATGGGAATTGAGTAGTGTGTATATGAACATTTCCTAGTATTATTTTATGCTCTCCTGGATATCAATTTCGCATCATTTAAATGTTGCTTGAAGTATTAAAAGTGCAGTTTGATCATTTGAGATTGTTGTGAAAGCTTTTAAATTGCTGTTTTGTGTTTAAGATGACTGCTTGGTGCTGTTGAAACTGCAAGGGTGCCTAGGGCCGCTGTAGGATGCCATTAATTGCTGTATACCCACTGTAGGAGAGCTGGGAGAAGGGTATAATTGTTGTTTGGGGTCGGGGTCTGATAATTGTTGTTTGGAGCTGGGAAAATTTCATAATTGCTGTTCGGAAGCTGTACGTTGCTATTAGGAGCTAATTAAGGGCTGTTTTGAGGCATAGGAAAGTCTGTAGGATGATGTTGGAGGAGGATAGTTGCTATTTGGATCATTTAAGTGCTTGTTTGGAAGAGCTGTTTAGTGCTCGGAAGTGCTGTTTGGAGTTGCAAATTTCTGTAGAAGTGCTTTTTGAGGTTTAGATTTGTTGTGAGAGTTGTTTGGAAGCCGGTCTTCGTTGTAAGTGGCCGTTTGGAAGCTATTAATCGCTGTAGAGGTGTTGTCCATTGCTGTATGAGCGCTCTTTGATGCTAGAATTGTTGTTTGAAGTATTTAAAGGCCATAGGAGTGTTGTGGGAGGCTTATTGTTGTTGCTCGGAGCCGTAGGAGCTTGTAGGGTCATCGCGTAGAGCTTTGCTTATTGCTTGTCGGCAATCTTCAACGCATCGTTTGAACATTTTTTTTTTAGCTCGACTCACTCGCTTTTTTTATTCCCTTTTTTGGCTTTACTAGTTTTTTGGAAGTGAGTCGATCTCTTTTGTTTTCTTGATTTATTTTTGTTTTAAACGGTTAAGTCACAAAAAGGAGAATTTCTGATTTAATTTGAGGAAGGATAAGTCACTCTTAGCCACTTGCAGCTATGAGTTAGAGTGTAAACTTCCTAAACGCCTAGGTCTGCACGCCTAGGTGAAACCTCCTTTACCTAACCCACGACATAAACTTCCTAAACCTTAGGTGCACGCCTTAGTTGAGTCACCCACCTAACCTTAGCTCGAGACTTTCTAAGCCTAGGAGCACGCTCTGGGTGAGAACCCATCCACCTAACCTTCGAATGCACGATGAAACTAGGCAGTGACCTAGTTCACAGGCGATCAAGACACTGGCACGGAGAATGCACTAGAGGCTTGGTTCACCCTTCCTTAATTAAATCAATCATGGAATCACTAAAATGACTTAACCAATATTGAAACCGATGCACCGGGATTTGAGTTTGAACATTACGCTCGGATCCTCCTGCGATTGGGGACATTTGTTTTGCCACATATGGATCGTCGGTGCAGTATAAGTCGAGGTACAGGTAGCGAGGGCGATGATAATAATGCTTTATGTGTCTTATAAGAGGAATACGAGGGGTAATTAGAATAGTATCTCCTACATCGAGGACCTCCATGAGGAGAGGAAAGGACAGATGATACTTATTCGCCGACTCTTTGTTAGATTGTTTCCAGGTGATCTTGGGTCGTTAGTAGTCTACAGCACGATTAGAGTGGCTAGCTATGGACTACATTATTTTACAAAATATTTTTACAAAATAAAAAAAATAAATCCTTTTCATTGTTAAAAGAAGCTACGTATAAAAGCTTAAACAATAACTTTGCGATGAAAATTAAAAATTCTTATCATAAAATATATAAAGGTCGCAGTTAGTCGCTTGGATTGGGTTAAGAACTACCCTCCCAGATCGTCGGGTCGGTAACTCTTATCCGAGGTCGGATAACACATGATCCAGCTACTGAGCCTCTGCACTTCTCGACGTCTCACACCTGAGTTCGGTTTTCATACGTATTATAAGTTTTGCTTGTGATTTCTACGAGTCGTTTTCTTTCTCTTTTGTCTTTGGGTTTTCTCTTTTACTTAATTTGCTGTAAGATCATTTAAATTTCCTGCGAAATGATACCGCGCTTGCAATACAAATCATACGATGGTAGCGAGATGCCAGGTACGTTTTTACGGTTTATTTCATATAATTACTTTATTGCAATCTACTTTATTGCGCTCCACTTTCTCGCACTTTCTTTCCAGTGACTTTTATTCGCTAACAATTTCTTTCTCTGCATGCAAAGCTGAAAAACAACAAAACCCGAAACGTTGGAACACACTCAACAAAACCATTTGAACCGTAGACCTTAGGATTATTACTTCAGTGAAGCTTGGAGTGACTCGTGAGCAACACAACGAGGAGCTTGGATCGAGCGATGAAGAGGATCTGCTTCAAAGAACATTCCTAGTTTAAATACCGACACATAGGACTTCGAGGTAGTTCGCCCGTGCGCGTAAACTCTCGCTCTCTTGCTTGAGGCTTCTATGCGATCGTGTAGCGCAGCGTAAGTCCTTACACGTTTTAGGTTCCGAGGTTGTCGTACGGTACGACGTAAACCCTCATATCTCTGCGGGCTATTTGCATAATCGAGTATTATGCAAGTGTAAGTTCTAAATAATAAAATTGGCAGGACTTAACAATTAATTAACACCGTCTCCAAAACGCAACCACATCATAGGATAGTTGGGAAGTCGTCTGGGCTGCGTCGGATACGCGACATCCTCTACCTTCTTTCCTTTGGACTCCTGGAAATAGCTTGTTCACATTTGAGCCACTCCACTTGCTTTTCCGCGTCTACCGTGAAAACCTAAACCTCGAATTCTTGAAGACGAACCCCGATCATTATCGAGAGTTTTCCCGAGTGGCGCCGGTCGTTTGGGATGTAATTAGCTATAGAGAGCTGCCTCCATAGGGAACTTGGAACCGGGTAAAATAAACCTACTTAGTTTTTTATTAGGTAGGGGAACTTGTCGATCGCACATAAAGGTTCGCGGATCGAACGGATGTCACGAGTCCTTTAGTTCGTATGATTGGGTCTACCGGCGCAAGATACATTACTTTTCGAGAAGGTGTATCGTTTGTGACATCGAACACAATTATACGAATTACGGGACAAATGAGATTCGAAGCGATCTCATTTTTTTAAAAAAATTAAAATACACTACTTTCAAAACTACTTCCCAAAATTATATATCTTTTATATTAAATTAAATCACTAAATTTTAAATTCTTTTAAAGCAAAAAAATGTTGGCCGACATGTGCAAAGGAAGCTTGCTATTTGGAAGGGTTGTGATGTGTGGAAATTATGAAGCCTTGATAATGAAAATTTAAGTTTAGCTTCTAATTTATTTTACTGAAAAAGTTAAGTTTTTTATTTTTTTAGAACCTATCCAGATTAGATTTCAAGTGTTTACTTGATACTATGCTACTGCGGCTAGAACACAACAACTATAGATTTATTTTTTCTTAAAGCTACCATGAAAATGCTCTTTTTTTTCAAACAACGATGGTTTAAAACGTTATACAAGCATGGTTGATTCATTTTAATGTAACTTACATACACTGGCATCTTATTGTGTATCTATTTGATGAAGTCACTAACATAACTCTAGCTCTCTCCTCAGTGTGCTATGTGTCGCGTTGGATTTAGGGTGTGTGCTATGTGGTTGGGTTTAGGGTGTGTGTGTGGATGTGTATTGTGAGAGGCTACGTGTGTGTCGTGCTATGTGTGTGTGTGGTGTTTGTGTTGGGTTTAGGGTGTGTGCTATGTGGTTGGGTTTAGGGTGTGCACTATTGGTGTGTGGTGGTGGCTTTCATTTTGTATTAGTTTTTTTTTTTCAAGTTTGTTTCTCTTTTGTATTTTTTCATTTTGGTTTTTATTTTTTTAATTTAGGGGCTTTATTTTCTTGGGGCTTTCTTTTTTTGTTTTATTGGTTTTATCAGTTTATTTATTGATCCATTTCTAGGTTTGGTAACGCAATGGTTAAGACCAAAGAAATCGGTTCATCAGTCATGTGGGATAGGAAGCCACAATCATATTTTGCAACCTCTATCTTATGAAAGTCGAGCTTGAAAATAGACCCATCACCTACTTTAACAAAAAAGAGTGGCAAAATATTACGAAGAAGTTCAGAAAATGACAGGAATGGACTATGATAGGTTAAAATTTAAGAACATGTGCGATCAGCTGAAAAAAAACTGAAAATTGTGGAAGGACCTAAAACGGGAATCCACAGGCTTAGGTTAGGAGTCAATCAAACGGATTATTGATGCTTCAGAAGAATGGTGAACAGAAAATTTGGAGGTACTAACCAATCCACTGAAGACTTGTTTTTTTTTCATTACCCACTAAGCTATTTTAAGTAATAAACTTGTTCATATGTTGCAGGCAGTGCCAGCCGCCAATAAATTCTAAGCTGGACTTGGAGGAGTTGGAGAGTATGCTCAGTGGGGTTGTTGCAACGGGCACGCATGCTTTCACCTCAAGTGAGCATGGGTTTGCAAGCATACCAGGGGACTTGGAGACCGATCAGGTAAGTGGCTCAGGGGACTTAGAGACCGATCAGGTAAGTGGCTCCAGTGAAGGCCCCAACCTAAACCAGAAGAAGCTAGAGTCCACATGCCAGTTAAAGCGGCCTAGGGTGGAGAAAAGGAAAAAAAAAAGGAGCTATTTCCGTCAGAAGCCAAATAACAAAACAGGTGAAAGCATGCACAATTCAGGCTGGTACTTCACATGACACCTCCATTGATGACTTTCTTCGAGTTCTGGAGACATCCTGAAGTTAGGTCTGATAAGTCGTTCTATCTGAACTCCTTGAAGTTCTTTGGAGGACCCGACCCGCAGATAGATATTCGTGAAGATAACCCCACGAACTTAGGATCGACTATTTACGTTTTTTTATGGACATTTGATTTTGTTGAGTTATTGTTTAGTAGCTTTGCTTTTTTTTGTTTGTTTCTTGGGTTATTGTATTTAAATGTTTTCCTTTCTAACACGAACAATCTATATGTTGCTCTATATTTATTTCCTTCCAGCCTTCAGCTTTTAGATGTTGATTTAATGTTGTTTGGTGCACACTTATTACCTGAACAGAACACTTTAGCATGGATTCACAACGAAAGAGCCTGAGAAGAAAGATTGCGGCGGCAGTAGTTCTGTTGTACAAATACTACGACTCATACGTCGATCAAACTCCATGTATGACATTGACATATATTGGCGATAAATGGGTTGGGGGGTTACTACAAAGACACCCCACATGATTCAGTAACATGTTTTGTATGACAATCAATATTTATGGATCCGCTCGATGAGCTACATATCCATTATGGACTTCAAGTCTCCTCAATAATGATATCAAGAGAAGTGTTAGCAATAACCCTCTGCGTTTTATCACAGAATGAATAAATGAGACGTTTTATCACATAATGAATCAATGAGATGAGCTATAGAGCGATTCCAGCCTTCATCGTAAGCAATTAGCAGATATTTCTCAGTAGGTTTGAAAACTCTTGTCAGTTTATAGGCAAAGATTATTAAGCCAGAAAAACCAACATTCGAGACGACTCCAACAAAGATTGCAAATAACCAGCAGTATGCCACTTTATAAGATAATTTTTTTAACATATTCCATTCATAAGTCAAAATGTCTATCTCATATTGTGTAAAGCCTATTCATGTCCAAGCTCCTACCTCATATTAAGTAAAGAAATTTTTGGCATAAACCTAAAAATCAATAAATTAGGTAAAGCAAAAAATATTGGATTAAGTTCAAAATATGTAGTAAAAAATAAAATATTAATATCTTAACATATCAAAAATAATAAATTATTCAAATTAACAAAGAACATGTTAACATCGAATCATCAAATAAGAAAGATTATACAAACATAACATATAATTGCATAACAATTCAAATTAAGTTTGATATAATTAGTTTCTTCCACTCCCACTTTCATTTATCAAAGCGAGGACATAATTGGCATAAGGGGCTCTGTGAGTGGGCCCGGCGCATATTGGTCTGGCCTCTTTGTTGGACCGGACCATCATGACCGACCCAGTGGAGGTGGAAGTTTCCACGCCTCATCTCATGCCTTAATTCCTTCCTACCACATCCTCTCCTTCCTACTTAAACAAAACTTCAAATTATTGCCTATTCCTTCCCCTCTCATTTAATTCTTACATATTTCTCTTCCTGCCTAGTTTAGACCCTGCTTCCTTCTATTCATATCTGTTGATCACTAAATATTCTTGGCATTTTCGGATTTCAAGTGTGTTGTCCAAGCATTCTCTCCACGTTATACTAGACGGCGAGTAGTGTTACGGTTGTGCCTCGTCCAAGGTGGTGTGTATCTCTACTCCGTTCCTTTCTCCCTCGTCTTTCACCAGCGCAAGTATCTACCCAAAGAAGTCGCGGGTCTCATTCCCTGCTTGCCTCAGCCGAGCGCACTCCCGCCAAACCTCCATAGACAGGCCGACCCCAAATGAGTGTGGACCTCCTACTAGTTCAACCCTAGCTACTCATAGACTCTCAGCACCCTTCTCTACCTGGGTCGTCATGTGACTCCCGTCCCTGTTTAGTCGTCCGCCTCTACCAACACATTCCAACGCCCGTTCAGTAACTTCTATGGTCTTCTCCACTGACCTACGCCGCTGCTAGACTTCCAATCCAGCAGTCGTAACTTCCCCAAGTGTTGTTCAATGATGCTTGCGAACTTGCTGAACAATGACGTCACGCCCACAGCTTCCTCCATCAGTCGGATTTACCGCAGTCACTCAAGAGGGTCGTCTTGGTCGTCTGTTATTTATTTACGTTTGTTTTTAATTTCAGCAATTCGCATTATTATTATCTGTGTTTTGTTATTGTAATGTCATCCTTGTACCTCTTTTAAAAATCAGCAATAAAATTGTGTCGATTGTGTTGTGGTTTGAGTTAACTCCGGTATCATCTAGTATCAGAGCTAGCTCGATCATAGTCCTAGCCAAGAGTTCTCTAGTATTTGCCCCACCCAAGCCACCCAAATTTATTCTCTCCCTCTCTTCCTTCTTCCCCCCATTTCTTGTATTCTCCTTTCTCTCGTCTCTTTTCCATTTCACACTCAGTCATGCGCCATGTCGTTACGCGCCAGATCCAACCCAAGAAGAAATAGAATGGGAGATTCGTCTCCTGAATAACAACTACCGAGATGGAAGATGGCACCCCAAGGCAATATCACCCTCGACCGCAATCTCAAGTGTTTAAGAGGAGACCGTGACAATGATCTAAGTCTATTTCACCGCGAGGACGTCAGCGACGATGAATATCTCCCACGCCACTTCGACCTTCACTATCAAAGGAGACCACGAGAGGAGCTTTCGTTCGGCACAAACCGAGACTACGACATCAAAATGGGCCTACCAAAGTTTGCATGAAACATGGATCCCAACGACTTTATTGATTGGTTGCAAGCAGTTGAACGCGTCTTTGAATACAAGGAGGAACTCAAGGAAAAATGAGTTAAACTAGCCGCTATCAACTAAAAGAAAAACCCCTCATTATGATGGGAAAATCTGCAGCGACAATGCAAACAAGACAAAAGCGACAAGATCACCCAGCATGCAAAAATGAAGAAAGCTGTGTAAAAGAAGTATCTGCCACCCCACTACCTCCAGGACAAGTTTCTTGAGCTCCACAACCTATAGCGAGATCTTTCGGTCGAGGTGTTCACGGCGAAGTTTGACCAATTACAGATGAAGTGCGAGTTAATCGAGCAAGAAGAACACATGATCACTCACTATCTAGGGAGCCTAAAACTCACAATTAGCAACATCATTCAACTACAGCTCTACTGGTCGTTGAGCAATATCCAAACACTATCATTAAAGGTAGAATGACAACAAAAGCAGGCCAGGTCATAATCATCCTTCTGACAGTAGTTGACCTTCAAGCTATCACCAACAGCCACGCCAACCAACTAAACTACTTCTAGAGCTGGCAAGTCACTATTAGGAAGTGAGAACACCACTCCGAGCGGCCTGAAGCCAGAAAAGGGTAGTTCATCCGGGATTGTTCCCACAAGAGTGTTTTAGGTGTCACGGTTACGATCACATTGCCGCCAACTATCCCACAAGCTGAGTCATCTAGTTCACTGAAGAGGGCGTCATCGAAAAAGTAGAGGAAGATGAGTCGGAGAATAGTTCAGAAAAAGCACTTCAACTTCCAAGAGACGAAGGCAAAATGTCGGTCAAATGGAGGGTGTTGCAGTCATAAGTGGAATGACATTCATCATGGCTATGCATAGCATCTTCCGCACCAAGTGCACAGTAAAAGACAAAATATGCAGTTTGATCATTGATAGTAGTTTTGAAAACGTCGTGTATATGCTAGTGGTGCAAAAGTTGGAATTAGCCACATAAAAACATCTGTGATCCTATTCTCACCTGGGTGAAAAGAGAAGATATGCGTCGATCAATAATGCTTAGTATCATTCTCAACCGACAATCAGCTACAGGAGCAAGTTTGGTGTGACGTGATTCTAATGAACACCGTCACATCCTACTAGGAAGAATGTGCCAGTTTGACTGAAAACTTTAACACGGCGACTTCAAGAACACCTACACATTTAAGAAAGATGGAAAGTGCATCATGTTATTACCTATCAAGCATGCGAAGGGCATCATTGACACACAGAGGATTCATTAGTCTCACGAGCTACCTTCCTATAGTCAATTTGAGAGGCACCAATGACACTTGCATTAGCCCTCCTAGAAGCTACCGATGCCGAGAGGGAAACACCCACATGTCTACAACTGATCCTACACGACTTCAAGTACATAATGACCGACAACCTTCCAGACAACTTCCCACCACTAAGGGAAATCCAAAATGCCATAGATCTCATACCAGGATCGGTGTTAACAAATCGCCCCACCTACAGATGGCGACCTGCAGAGTACGAGGAGCTCCACATCAAGTGCGGGATCTTGTGATATGAGGATTAGTACGAGAAAGCATTAGTCCATCTGTTGTCCCGCCCTTATAGTGCTCAAGAAAGATGTTTCATGGCGGATGTGCATTGACAGCTGTGTCATTAACAAAATTGCTATCAAATACTGATTTCTCATATCACGCCTTGACGATGTCTTAAATCAGTTGCACAAAGCCATCGCCTTCTAAAAAATCGACCTGCGCAGTGGATATCATAAGATAAGAATGCGACCGGAAGACGTGTAAGACTACCTTCAAGATGCAAGATGATCTCAACGAATGGATAGTTATGCATTTTGGCCTGTCCAACGCACCTAGCACTTTCATGTGGCTGATGAATCAAGGGTTCAGGCCCACATCGGGAAATTCGCCGTCCACTTTGACATATTTTGGTTTATAGTAAATCAAAAGAGGACCACCTGCAACACCTTCGGGCGGTATTCGAAATCTTCCGAACTAAGCAATTGTACTCTCACCTCAAGAAATGTCACTTCATCACAAAGCAAGAATGTTTATTTGGCTAATCATGTTTAGCATTGGCATTCAAATGGACCCAATGAAGATCAAGGCAATCGTGAGCTGGAGCGTGCCACAATCATTCGCCGAGCTACAATAATTTTCGGGGTTGGTCTCCTAGCAAAGATTTGTCCGAAACTTCAGCAATATCACCACCCCCCTCACAGTACTATTGAAAAGAAAAAATTTCTCTTGGACAACCACAGCCTAGACTAGCTTCGACGCATTAAAGGAGAAGGTGACTCAAGTACTAGTTCTAGCCTAATCGGATTTCAACCAACCATTCAAGATTGAGTGTGACGTATCCGTGAAGAGTGTGCATTTTGTATTAAAATTAAATAAAAGGTACAGAAAAGGGTTATAAAAGCTACACAAAAGTTGCAGCACTCAAAAAACAGGGTCACAAGTGTAAGCATCCCTAACAAAAGACCTATCCAGAGTAAGCCGAGAACAAAAATGGGCTACTTTGTGACATTCTCTATCGGCAAAAAATAAAAGAATTTGTCTAAACTTGGTAAGAAAAGCTAGGTCGACCCACTTGTCAGGATGACGACTTCAAATCTTAACCTTCAAGCTCTCACAAAGAGCAGAAATGATCGTCCTACTAGCACCTTCAATGACAATCCCCGTGGTTTCATGCATCCAATCCTCAATCCAACATCCCAAGAAGATAACAACATCAAATTCCACCACCGAACTATCTTAACGGAGAAACGACTTACCTATCACAAGGATAACCCCTCCCAATTCATTACGGATGACCACACCAATACAAGTTTTACCATTGGGAAGCAGAGTGTGATGCATGTTTGAAATGGCATTAGCGCTATATACTCATTGAAGGAGGTCACCACCATCACCTTTTTTAGCGAAAAGTTTAATGATACAGGACAAAAATATTCCACCCACCACAAAGAGTTTTAGGTCATTGTCAGAGCCCTGGAGTCATTACCTACTGACAAAAGAGTTCACCCTCTTTACGGATCACGAAGCTTTAAATTTATTAAATAGTCAGAGCAAATTAAAAGGCCGACACGCTACTTCAGTGGAGTACCTAGCTTTATTCTAGTTCTAGCTCAAACACAGCCGAGAGTCACAACTGTGTCGCGAACGCGCTGAGTTGTCGTCACTACTGATCACATTCATGCAGACTCGCGTTGTAGGCCTTGAGATTATAAAAGACTTATACGAGACAGATGAAGACTTCCAGAAAATCTGGGAACAGTGTCGAGAAAAACCTAATGGACAGTGCTACCATACAGACGGCTACTTGTTCCACCAATATAAATTATGCATTCCCTGAAGCTCACGGTGAGAGGCCATCATCCAGGAGAACCACAGTAGCGGATTGGTCGGCCATTTTGGGCAGGGATAAGACTCTCGTACTAGTGAGAGAACACCTTTTTTTGGCCTCGACTGGTGAGAGATGTATAGCTACATGTCCGACAGTGTAGGATTTTCCATATCGCCAAAACCCACGGGCAGAATACGGGATTGTACACGCGTTGACCAATACCTGAGGCACCATGGGTCGATGTCAGCATGAATTTTGTGGTAGGACTTCCACGGACACAAAGGAAAAAAGATTCTGTAATGGTAGTAATTGATCATTTCTCAAAGATGGTGCATTTCGTAGCCTGCCATTAGATGCTAGACGCATCTCATGTAGCTGATTTGTATTTCCGGGAGATCGTACGACTTCAAGGCATTTCCAGGACCATCACTTCTGATCAGGACGTCAAATTTTTTAGCCACTTCTGGCGGACCCTATGAGGCAAATTAGGTAATAAACTTCAATTTAGTTCCACGACACATCCTCAAACAGATGGCGAACCGAGGTAGTTAATAAGAGCCTTGAAAATCTTCTACAATGCTTCATGAGGAAAAACAACAAATAATGGGATCTCATTCTTGTGCAAGCCGAATTTATCTACAATCTATCAATGAGCTAGACCACAAGACACATCATTTGAAATTGTGTACGAGTGCAACTAGCTCACACATCTTAAGTTGGTCCCACTTCTACCAACATCAGAGATCAATGAGGATGCTAAAGAAAGTGTTCAACTTCAACAACTACAAGAAGGAATAGGGAAGACAATCACAGAACAAAACCATAAGTATCAAACATAAGCAAACAAATATCGGAAAAAGGTAACATTTCAAGGGGTCCACGTATGGATTCGACTAAAGGAGTAATTTCCCATAAAAGCTTACAACAAACTCAAGACCTAAGACGATGGACATTTCCACATACTTAAAAAACTGGACGAAAGCGCCTATAAAATTGACCTGCCAGGAGACTCTAAAATTTCAGCAACATTCAATGTCAGGGATCTCACTCCGTGCTTCGAGGATTCTGAAGCTTCGACGCACGAGGTCGAAGCTCCTCCAACCCTTGGAGACTGATGTGGGGGCTTATGGGTCGGCCCGCCGCATACCGGTCCACTCCCTGCTGAACCGGACCACCTTGACCAAGCCAATGGAGGCTGAAACTTATGCCCCTCATCTCAAGCCTTAATTCCTCCCCTACCAAATTCTTGTCTATTCCTTCCACTCTCATTAAATTATTACTTATCTCTCCACCTGCCTAGTTTAGTTTATACTTTCATCTATTTATAATTGTTGTGTCGATCACTACATTCTTGGAAATTTTCTGATTTCAAGTGTGTCGTCCAAGTGTTCCCTCCTCAAGGGATGTACCTCATGGTGAGTAGTGTCACGGCTGTACCTCGCCCAAGGTGGTGTGTATCTCCACTCTGTTCCTTCCTCCCCTGTCACCAGCGCTTGCATCTACCCAGAGAAGTCGTTGATCCTGTCCTCTGCTCGCTTCAACCAAAGGCACTCCCGTCGAACCTCCACAAACGGGCCGCTAGTCCCCTCAAGGATTGACTCAGCTACATGCCACTCCCATTCGCGCTTGGACCTCTTGCCAGGTCGACCACAGGTGCTCGTAGACTTGTCGCACCCTTCTCTGCCCACGTCAACCAAGCGACTCCCGTCCCTGTTCGGTCGTCCACCTCCGCTAATGCATTCGATCGCTCCATCTGCCACTTCCAAGGTCCTGTCGACAAACCAACGCCACTGTCAACCTTCCAATTCAGTGGTCCCACCTTCCTCGAGCATCGTTCGGTGCTTCCAGTAGATTTGTCGGACCCCGACGTTATGCCCACAGCTTCCTCCATCCACCAGATCTATCGCACTCACTCGATAGGGTTGTCTTTGTCATCTATTACTTATTTACATTTGTTTTTACTTTCAACAATTCGCATTGTTATTATATGTGTTTTGTTGCTGTAACGTCGTCCTTGTACTTCTTTTGAAAATCAGCAATAAAATTATGTGTTGATTGTATCGTGGTTTGGATTAACTCGGATATCAATAACAAATCACTAAGGTTAAAATATCTATATTCATAAGGCTCATTTTTATTTCTTAATGAGCCTTCATTAAAATCACCAACATAATGACACACTTTCTCCCTCATCTCATTTTCAATTGTATTTTTATTCTCTCATTCATCTTCATCTTAATTCTCAATATCTTCCTCTTATTTAATCAATCTAATTAATAAAAATAGTTATTAAATTTTAAAATAATGATTATGCTGATAACAACAGCTTCAATTACATTCTCAATTGGGTACAATATGGTTAAGTGAGAAATATTTGAGTAATTTTACTCCAAAAATCCAACAAGACCTAACTGTCTACGCCTCACCAAAATTGAGGCGAGGCAAGCCTTGAGGTGGGCCTCATATTATATAAAGTGTAAGTTTAATGTAATAGCAACAGAGAGAGAAGGATTATTAAGAATTTTCCCAGGCCTCAAAGCGGGCTTCATATTATCCAATTTTAAACCATAGTGCCTTGAACAAATTTTCATTGCAAGAACTTCTAATCAACTGAAGGGTATTCTTGATCGAGTATCCTTAATCATTGGTGAGCGAACAACTTCCTTTTTTTAGAAGGGTGGGTTCAATAGTCAGCTACTAAAAGTTCGATAGTAATATTTGAAATTATTGAATTTAAGCATGTAGAGGCTTCGTGTGAGTACTAAGTGAGTTCACGATAATGACATACAAACAGTTCAGATTGCAATGATGGTTTCCTTAGACTTACAAGGATGAACATGGATGTACAAAAGCATCAATTAAGTGTTATGCATAGATATCATTGAATCAAATAGTTAAAAATTGCCAATAACATAATGTAATTAGAAGATGTTAGTTAACCAAACACCCCCTAAAATTCATGCAACATGCTATGGAACTGACCAATCTAATAAATTTTGGTCTATCTTCGTCTCTCTTGGCACCATCAAAATGCGACAACATAGATGCATATTTTTAGGTTAGGCCTGAATTTTGGAATAACTTCCCATCTCTTGCCTTCCTAAGAAGACAAATAGGTGCAATGCTCTAGGTTAGACCAAATGGCCACGAAAATGTAAGATAGCATACTCAATTGTTCTTATAACTTCTTTCTTTCTCCTTCAGCATAGTCAATTCTTCATTCCCCTTAGAGGGTTCATATATGCAGATTATTTCATGATAAAAGAAATTACTTCCATGAGACAACATTATAACCTTCAAATTAAAATCGAATAGCATAACCACTGCTTTAAGTTTGTTTTAAGTGCAAACAGAATGAGCTGAGAAGTTTAATTTGGCCGCACCTTTACTTGGCTGATGTCCGGTGTATCAGGAGTTTGTACAGGGTAAAACTTGTAGACCTGCATATTCTCCAAAGCAGATCGGGTGATAGGGTCCATGTCTTCTATAGCTTTTTTTCGGGCTTCTCTTGCCTAAAAAATCCAGTAAAGCATCATGGTATGAATAACGTACCTTAAATATAGTCAAGAACCATAAAGGACTTGGGTAAATCAAAAAACCTGTCTCTGAGCTTGTTTCCTTTCTTTAACCTGTGCCTTTACAAACTCCTAGAAAAATAAACATTGGGCTTTAATTTATTTACTTATTCCAAAGAATAGCACCTATAACGCTAGCATCAATTATAAGCCTTACCAGCCAAATCAATAAAATTATCTTGTGAAAGCCAATAAAAATGGAATGAAAAACACCAAACCAAACTTTGAAACTTAACCCATTCTTATAGATACTATGCCTTAAATTTAACCTCAAGCCATTCTTAAAGCTCATATACCTTAAATTTATCGATCTGGTCTTCCGATAATGCCTCCTCCTTGACAAGGGCATCCGTGAATTCCTATGAAAAATAACAAATATTGTTTAGTAGTCAAACGGAACATAAGGTCAGAAAATAAAAAGACCTTTTCATACCCTCGGTCTTGCACATATATTATTAAAGAAAAGAAGCAATTAAACAGCAATCAACAGCTTTACATACCGCAAGATCATCTAGCTCCCAGTCAAACTCACAAACAACCTGAGAAAAGAATTACTATTGCATCAGCTTTACATGAAGAACTTCCATAAATTACATTCTAAAATAAACATTATTAGCACCCGATAATTTGGGTCGATACACAAACTGTGCTCTATTCATTTCAATTGTTTTGTTGTAAAAGCCAAACATTTATATATATTTTTTCTCAATCTTAAATATAAAGAGTGTTCCAACATGACTAAGATATAATCATTGATCGCTATCTTTTAAGCTTCATTACATATCAGTTTTACCAATATTATTACTTCCACAAATCTGGCCCATTATTCCATACGTAACAATTCAATTTCAGTTACGGGGATAGAGGAAGCATTAGGAGGGAGAGATATTGAAATAGAAGAAAAAGATGACTCAAACAATTGGGACATCAGAGAGGGAGGTGAAACAAGAAGGTCGGGAAGCCGAAGAGTTATTTTCGTGCATAAAACCACGCATAGACGGGGCCGGTAGAGGCGAGAAACGACATACCTAGAGAGTCAAACAGCAGTTGCGCTAGTGGTTCGAGACATGATTTCAACGGGAGCTCGGCATCGGTGTCAAGCAAAAGAGAGGAAAGTGCAGCTCATGACTTTTGGTGCAGGAGGAGGAAAGCCACGCCTAGCCAACCAAGGAAGAAGAGAGGAAAAAGCGTGACAACTGAGGAAGGACTGAGTTAATACGAAGGAAATCGTGGTGCTCATGCAATTCGGTTCGCGCAAAGGGGAGGAAGAAGATATGCGCAGTGTAGGGCTCGACCGAGGTATGGTATATTAAATTGATTTAATATTAAAACTTAATGATGATGATGATGATGATGATGATAATAATAATAATAAGAGTGAGATTTTTATTGAATAGAAAATTTAATAGGTTTTCATAAATTAAATATTTAATAGTTTATCAAATTAATTAAATTTCACCATGATTAGGCATTCCATTTTAGAAGAATAGACGTAAAGGGCAAGCGGGGTGTCCATCATCAAGATGAGTACACTTATTCTTAAATGATAACAACATTGTGTTATCTCTTCTAAACCAGTTTTATGAGTTGTTAATTATGTTTGATTAATGCAACTGATTGTTCTATTATTAAAATTTATCAATCATTTCGATGCGAATGCTTATAGTCTCATAATATGAAATAATTGTGAATTATGTATTACATGTTGACTGATATGAACTTATGAATGATATAACGTGCATAAATTAATTTTATATGAATGACTGAGTGTGATGAAATCACCCATTGATGTTACTAGTAGGGGAACACTAATGTACCCGTGCGTGTAAATAAAAAAAAAATTGACATTAAAATAAATTAAGTGGTACAATTTTTAGAAGGTATTCATGCACAGTTGTATAGATACAAAATGATATTGGTATGTTATTGATATAGTAAGATTTATTGATTAGCATTTTACATGTTTATATTGATTTATTAAGAAATTTAACTGGCATGCATATTATTTCTTTTCCCTGCATTACTGTAGTTTAAGAGTATAAATATTCACTGGCTTATTTAGCTCATATTTGTTTTAAACTAATTTTTCAAGTATAATTAGTTGATTAAAGGATGAGCGAAAGAACGAAAAACATTTATAGAAGACACGGACAACTAGTAACGAGGTGATGTTATTTTTCTTATTTTAATTTAATTTGTTTTAGTGGCTCTTTCATCTGTTAAACTGTAGACGAATATAAAACATTTAATTCACATCGTCCGACCGTCTGTACTCGTCTTGGTAATCCAAACCCCGGGACGGGTTGTGACATCATAAATCTAAATCGACCCACTTGCAGCTTTTATAATTACCTTTGAAAGTTACAGAACTTTTGAGGTACTCTGTTCAAATCTGCCTACTGCAACTTTAGAAGTTTTGCCATAACATATATCCTCCTCTTTTGTACAATAGAATCCAAAATAAAAAACATATCACATCTATAATAATTTAAAATTCTGAAGCAATTCAATGATCATATTTATTTCATATCAATTAAAACAACTAAACATATATACCTACTTTGTCCACGAATCATAAGTCCCATATCTTTTAAACTTTTCTTCTACATTATAGTTTTAGTTATCAAAACAAATCTCATCTACCAAAAGTTCTGTCATAACATATATTCTTCTTTCTTGTACAATAGAACCAAAATAAAAAACATACCGCATCTATAATCATTCAGACGTTTAAAGCTATTCAATGATCATATTTATTTCATATCAATTAAAATTACTTAATATATACATGACTCTGTCAGCTAATCTTAAGTCACATATCTTTTAAACTTTCTTCTCCCATTATAGTTTTAGTTATCAAAACAAATCACATCTACCAGTATTATCATCTGTAATGATGTAAAATAAAAAACAAAGGTGTTGACGAGTGAGGTCAAAGTAAAAAATAAAAGCAGATTGCTTCTTTTTCTAGCAATCTAGAATTTCATCCATAAATTCTCAAAACTCTCCAGTTATAACCACAATATCACCTTAGTTAATAGACATTTTTTTGGAAACTACATGAGATTTGTTTTATACTCTTGGTCAGTTAATAAAATATAGTCTTCTCTGGCATATTGTTCAAAAACTAGACCAAAACTTCTATTTCCAAATGACTGAAGAATTGGAAAACATAAAGATAAAGCAATAACTCTTCTCCTTGAAAATAATAATTTGTTTTTTGGATGGATTATTGATCCCAAAAATACTGACACAAAAAAGGTGTTTATACCAAGCTTCTAAGTCAATGTAGTTTAGGTTATATTTGGTGGCTTTGGTTGGTCTTGACTTAAAACAAAACTGAATTATGAAAATGACAAAACTATCAACACTACTACCATTAAAAATTTGACAATGGAAATGAAACTGAAATCAAGTTTTAAAACCGTGGCTTATACAACAATTCAATAAATCAAATCTCAGATCCAAGATAATAACATAAATATAAATAAAACATACAAAATCATCAATCGTTCTCAATGCCAAAGTTCCTCAAAAGTGCAAAAGATGTAATAATAATAAACTAAGATGCACGATAGCAAAGAAGAAGCCAGGCTAACTGGCTTCAAAATCATTAATCTTTTTGAATATATTCAAGAATGGTGGGGGCATAGCAAGAAGATCAAATATTTCAACTAGGTCTTCAAACTCATCAATTCTTACGGACTTTTTTATTAATAAATCAAATTAATGTTCAACAACACTCCCCCCCATTGAGCCCAATCAAGTGCTTGAGTCTTCATTCTCAAATCACACTAATCTAATTTACTCTTATAACTACATTAAGAAGTTATAGTACATTTAAGGTACTTCTCTAGCTCAATCACGTAACACTAATTCTAGAAGTCCTGCTGAATACATTTTGTATATAAAGATAAAGTAAAACCATTTTACATCAATATATACTATTACTTGATAATTATCTAACATCCATTAGAGTCACATATCATACACTCAACCGTTATTCTATCGATTCTAAATATTGTATTCTACATATTATTCCTATACTTGCTGTTTTAATTTCAAAATAAGTCTCATCAACCATTAGTGTCATCTTTAACAACACCACCAACATGATGAGCAGAGCAGTAAAGACAAAAGAATATGATGAATTGCAACTTTCAATAAGTAAGGCATTTGAATTTTAACAAGTAAATTTGATAACGGAGTTCTCCCAAAAGCCAATAGGAAAACGGATTTTTATAACTCAAATACAATGGCATTATAATCAAGACTCAAAACACGAAAGCAATACAGCACAATACGACTCGCCGACTAGGGCTAAGCGGGGCAGCCAGTGGACAGCAGTGGTGAGGGAGTTTGGATAACTAGTCCTGGGCTGTAAGTGGGTAGATAGTGGAGATTTGGGGCAACAAGGAGAGGAGCTTACAGCGTGAGGTTGGCAGTGGAAGTAAGGAGTCATGGCCTGTGAGGGGCTATGAGCGGGGGAGGGGAAGGGAAGCTGCAACAGGCGTGTTGGTAGGGTAGTGGTGGCTAGATCAGCAGGACGGATGGTGGGTTGCGGCAGGACAGGGAGTAGGGAAGGGAGTTTGGGTCGGCAGCAGGATAGTCGGGAGGGAGTTGGTGCGCGGGTGTCTGGAGGACAACGAGCAACAAGCAGAAAAGGGGGGATAATACACACCACCTCGAAACGAGTTGCAGCTGGAGCACCGTCTCACTGTCGGATACAGCCCTAGAAGGAAAAACAGGACGTTGGCGGCTGTCCAAACAGAAATCTCAAAAAACATTAAACCTAAACAAAACAAAGGACATAATTATAATAGTAGATAAGGAGGGGGAAGACCCTCCTGTGGGGCAGCTAACCTGCTTGTAACATTGAGCATAGCAGAACCGGCCGACTAGTGTGTCGAAGTTGTTGGCTCCTTGTAGTACGATGAGAAGTGCTGGACTGGACTCAACCGGTTGTTGGTTGCTTGCAACATTGAACGTAGCCAACAACCGCAACATCGTACCACAAACTCCTGTGGGGCAGCTAACCAACAACTTTGACAAACAGAACAACTTCATCCCACTTGTCGAAGTTGTTGGCTCCTTGTACTACGATGACAAGTTTGCAACATTGAACGTAGCATAAACACAACAGTCCCAAGCAGATCGATCTTATGAGTATTGGCATTCAGCTTCCAAATATTCTGAAAAGTCCATCTACTCCGGGCTTGAATTTTCGACATGCTCCCACTGGAAATCTTTTTTTCTTCAACAGAATCCACGCTAGGTCCCCTTCTTGAAAAATCACTGCACATGCTTGGTACTTGCGATTTTGCTTAATTATATCCTTCCCAACATCCTCATGGAGCTTCTGAATCTCGTGCGCCCATTCCTCAACAAAACTTCTTAGTGGTTTCACAAGGCATATCACCATGAGTCACAACCAACTTATAAAGATGTGCTTATGAACACCAAAACCCATGACATTCTCATAATTACATAATATTTTAAAATTATAATGCAAATTGCTAATCATGTCTTAATCACCCATAAACGTAGCATCATATTGGATTCCACAAATGTAATATTGCTGCATTGCCTTCAAATTATGCAAATAATGCATCTGCAAACCAACGAAATGCATTTACTTATTATGTAAGCTTTATGCATCTTTCACCCTTCGCCTGCATTCCCACTGCCAAATCACCTATTAAATTCATATTCCTAAATGAGTAACTCCCGCAAATCTCATGCACCCTTTTGAATCATGCCTTTGTTTGACCGTCCACTGCACATCATACACAAACCAGCACGCTCCCCATCGTCTCATCATTTCTCTAATAATTTTCTACCTGCAAACCTACATTGCATATCTCATATCAATATCCACACAACACATTGAAGTTTTGCAAACCCGATGCTTCAATCAGTAGTACCTTCAAGCCAAAATCAATTTAAAAAGGGTTCATGAAGACCTCTATCTTACAAAGGCCTTTTAGAAAGTTTCGATAATATTATTGAGGATCGACTATGAGAGAAAGGTTTGCTCTTCCCTCATGACTCAACTTCCTAATAAAGGATTTCAATATCATAACCTCTTCTTCAAAATGGATTTGCGATTCATTTCTTCTTATGGATGAATTTTGCAAGTTTTGCAGCAAAGGACTCCAATTTCATCCAATATTTCAAAACCCTAGAGTACTTTGCAGCCTAGGAAAATTAATATACTATAAGTCTACCTCAGTCCTTATTCAAGAGTATATATTTTCAATATTATTAAATGCAAATGCAGTTAAGATTCTTTGTCATGGCATCATATGAAAAAAATTACTTCTAACTTTCTAGATAGAGTAGAATTTCATGCAACAAAGAAATTAGAGTAGTGCAAGTTTACCTCAATCCTTAAGCCTGAGCCAATAATTTCAATATTATTCAATGTTACGATGCAGTCATCCTTGTTTCTCATCTTATCAAATATAATGGTAAAAAAATAATTAGAAATTTTAAATATGCATGTCATTATTCAAAATTTACCAAGGATGAATGTCCTTAAATTTATGGCTAAAATAGATAGTAAGTCTTAAGCTATAATTCAAATGATAAAATACAAGTCTTACACTTAGCATCCACAACGGGGACTAACTCTCCAATCTAAAGTTTCTTAATGCTCTCAAACATTATAATCTTGTCTCCATTAAAAAAAGTGCATTTGTCTAATTTCCTTAATCCCATTCATACAATAGCACAAAATAACTCACACAATAGCCCATAATATAGTATAACAAACTTCTTACATTATGTGCCCTATAAAGCATACTAATACTATTTTTAATTGTTTGGTTTATTGCTTAATTTAAATTTTTGCATGTAAAACAAAAACTTCATTACAGATTTCACATAGCATAATGAGTGTCTTCATTACAAGATTCGAATCTTATACAAACAAATGTGTTATATTGAGTACTTCAAATAGTATGGCATATTGCTAAGTAGAAATCTTTATCCTACTCCGCAAGCTTGCTCAATAAGAATGTCATTGCAGCGCCAGCATATCCCATAAATCTTATTAAGCCCGCATCCACGAATCAACAAACAATATCTCCATCTCATGCAAACCTCCAGCATCTACACCCTTTAACTACATTCTCGCTTGTAATTCATGAATCAAATTCACTATTCCTGTGCTTGACTCCCATAGATCTGGGGCGCTCCTTCATAGAAACTCACATAAATTCATATGCATTTGGCTGCCATATAAACATATGGTGCAGAAAAAGAATAATCTATATTGATATAATTGCATCGTGAAAAATCTCCACTTGCTAACCCCCATCTGCACATCTCATATTCATTTTCATTGCCTTGCTCGTCATCGCAGGATATCTCACCTTAATTATATTTTGTTGGCACCAAGATAATGATTATAAAAGTTAAAAGCATAATTAACGAAACCCTAATAAAATTAGAAACGCATTGGTCACCAATATAATTTCTGTGAATTATAATCACAATTCCATCATATATATACTAATATATACCTGCGTATATATACATACACACATACATACATACATATGTGTATATATACATATATAGATACATACATACATATATGTGTGTGTGTGTAGATATATATAGATATAGATAGATATATATATATATATATATATATATATATATATATATATATATATATATATATATATATATATATATATATATATATATATATAAGTATAGATACATACATGTGTGCGAGCTAT
The DNA here is from genome assembly GCA_022702705.1 of Papilionanthe hookeriana x Papilionanthe teres. NCBI lineage: Eukaryota > Viridiplantae > Streptophyta > Magnoliopsida > Asparagales > Orchidaceae > Papilionanthe > Papilionanthe hookeriana x Papilionanthe teres. The sequence goes on from CM040421.1 coordinate 6,422,048, forward strand.
ATATATAAGTATAGATACATACATGTGAGCGAGCCCTGACTCATTGGTAGTGGCTCTTGGCGTAAGTCCTCGGGTCGGGGATTTGAATCCCACCTCTTACGAGAGGATTCAAATCACACGGGATTGGAAGGGGTGGGTCCGCCCTCGGTCAATTTAGCCTATAGGGGTTGATCGGCGGTCTCCGACTGTCGATAAATCTTTTAATTAAAACATATATATATATATATATATATATATATATACATACATACATATATATATATAAATATATATATATATATATATATATATATATATATATTTTGAGAAAAAGCCCCAGGGCCTGTTTTATTGAAATAAAGAGAATACAAACGAAAGTTTAAGGATATGGCATAATAGATGAAGCCCAACTCATACGATACAAAATGCTGAGAAATCTCAAACAAAAAAGGATACAAAAGACACAAAAGGAAATATGCAAATAACAGTGTCTAAGGACGAAGTCGCCTAGCCATTCCTCTCCTCTAGTTCTTGGAGCAGATCTAGAAAGCAAACTCTTAAGTACTGTTCCATTGCCAGAAGTGACCGAGGTATCATCCATTAATTCTTCAATCGTACCCCCAGGCTTCTTCTTCCGTCGAGAAGTGTATACTTGTCATTCTTCTTCTGAGGACTGGTCCGTCTGACCATAGAAGGAAAGGTAGGTGCAGCGATGGGTTCCAGTGTTTGTGTAGGACAATTTATCATTACTTGGGGGTCTCCTCTCTTCCTGCTGAATTTTTGAGTAATCCGTTCAGACTCCAAAACATTAGTGGCAGCAGTAACTGGATCAAAGGCTCGAGGAGAAATAGGAGGAGCCACATCCTCCCCCTGAGAATTCGGGTCATCAGTAAGTGGATCAATATCTAAAGGAGAAATAAGAGGAGCCACATCCTTCCCCTTCTCAATGGGGAGGGGTTCTTCATTAGATAAAAGCAAGGGGCAGAAAACGGGGGAATAAAAGAATTCAAAGTATTATTAGTAGTCTGATCAGTAGGAGAAGCAGAAAGCAAGACAGAGTTCAACTCTTTGGATATGGGGGGCTGAACCTCCTCGGTCAAGTTCGTAGTGTCAGCTGCATCATGGACAGGGGGGATACCTGAAGAGGGGTGGGCGATGGTGATCCGACATGATCATTCACATGTGCAGCTAATAGATCAGAGGTGGTAGGTGGCCGGGAAATAAGAGGTCATTGAGTAACTGCAAGCTTTAAATGAGGATGCAATCTATAACAAACTGCAGAATTGTGTCCAAACATACAACAATAAGTACAGTAGTGTGCCCCATAATTACCTTATGCCAATACCCCGTATGATTAGAGCCTATCCAAACTTCATCAGGGTAGGACTTTGTAACATCTCGTTCCACAAGAAAAAAGGCATCAGAAGGCCTAGTGCGGTCTAGAGTGGAATTATCAACTCTAAGAGGTTTACCAAAGCCCGTAGCGAGATTGTAGACAATTTCATCGTGGAAATGATGGTATTTCAAGCCAGGGAATGTAAGCCAAACAGGGATTATGGGAGAATCAGCTTTCGAATCAAAATCGACAGTACATTTGAGTATCTTCATGAAACAATTATCGATCTTTATGACTTTTCTACCAAAAATCTGTGTAATCAGCATCATTGGACAGTTGGATGAGGACATGTTGCCCATTCAACTGTCCGACTTTCCAGCTACCAGTAAGTTTCATCAGCTTAAACTCCTTTCTAATGATCTCCATATAAGAACTTACCCACAAGAACAAAGCGGCAAGACGAAGCAGGGATGTTGCTTTCTTCATCCGTGAGAAAAAGAGCAGGTTTACCGTTCTTACGGCCAAGCTTTCTAATAAACTGATGAACCCCTCCAAACTCAAAAAAGTCATTAAAAGATTGAGAAAAGTAACAAGAGCGAGCGACGGAGCAGAAGCCGCTCCACCAAAGAGGACGACAACGTAGGAAAGGCCTGAAGCCATAGTCGTGCTTCAGACAGTCCAGGAACAGGGGCAGCTAGCGCTCTTCCACAATGGAAACCGAGCACAGGCTTTGCTGTCGAGCTGGACAAAGAAAGAAGTCAAAGAAAAAACCTTCCCCTTCTCGTCTCCCGTGATAGGTCGTGTCGAGAGCGAGGAGGAAAGACTTGTCCCGTCACCTTCTGTAGGTCAATCGAATTTTGCACAGCCGACGAACAGGCGTCGAGCAGGTTCGAGCGACTCCTGAAGAAATTGGCGTCGTGCTCTGCCGAGTAGACGCAGACGACGACAAAGCGAAACGCAGTCTGCGACGCCGAAGGAGTGCTTGCGAGACGACTAGGCCAGCAGCGGACGTAATAAGAGCCAACGAGGACGATGGAGAAGTCGAAGGTCAATGCTGGGTTTCACCATCGGGCGAAACCCTAGCAGAGCGCCAGCTGCCCCTGTTCCTTCGGCTTCTTTCTTCGTCCAGCTCGACAGCAACGCCTGTGCTCGGTTTCCATTGTGGCAGAGCGCCAGCTACCCCTGTTCCTAGAGTGTCTGAAGCACGACTATGGCTTCAGGGCGTTCCTATGCTGTCGCCCTCTCCGGTGGAGAGGCCTCTGGCTCTATCGCTCGCTCTTGTTACTTTCCTCAATATTTTCATGACGCTTTGGAGTTTGAAGGGGATCATCAGTTTATTATAAAGCTTAGCCGTAAGAACGGTAAACCTGCTCTTTTTCTCACGGATGAAGAAAACAACATCCTTGCCTCGCCATGCCGCTTTGCTCTTGTGGGTAAGTTCTTATATGGACATCTAAAAATGGAGATCATTAGAAAGGAGTTTACATATATATGTATATATGTGTGTGTGTGTGTGTGTATATATATATATATATATATATATATATATATATATACATGTTTATATAAAATGGCATCATCCTCCTCGTTCGGCTCTGCTAGGGTTTCGCCACATGGCAAACCCTAGTGACCGTTGTTGCGATTTTTTCGCATATGTTCTCGCGTCTCCTCCGGCATCATCTCCTTCGCTGCTCTTAGTGCGCAGCTTCGTTTCGTCTGGCGCTGAAGTTCGTCTGCTCTCCGTGCGTCATCAAGCTGCAGATCGAGCGTGCGCAACTCGTTTGGAGCTGAAGTTCGTCTTCTCTTCGTGCGTCATCGAGCCGCAGATCGAGCTTCGTGCATCATCTGGTGATCGCGTCCGTGTCGCGTTCAGCACCGCAGTAGCAAGGAGCTTCCACTGTCGTTTGATCCTTGCGGCCCTTCTGCAGCAGAGAGTCAGTTGTGGTTGGTTTTTGCTACAGGTTTGGGTCGATCTCTGCTTCGTTCGCAGTGGCTGCGGGTTACTTTCGTCAGCGGCTGTTACAAGCTTAACAGTGAGCCTCTTCTGCATCTGGTTTTTTGTGCCGCCTTCATGGCAGCGACATCTTCTATCCCCGTTAATGTGCAGAGTTTTGCACAATGGGCTAAGTCTACTTTTGCCAGAGTTGTAGGCAGGGACAACACTTCCCACAAAAAAAATTTTGATCATCTTTTCTTTCCACAAGCTTTTCATGATGTTGCGGCTGGTAAAATAAAACGTCATTTTATTAGGCCGATAGGTGAAAAGGATGGGAAACCTGTTGTTATCTTCACTACCCAAGAAATGAAGGTTCTCACTGATGATATTAAGTTCACTCTAATTGGAAAATTCCAATTTGGACATCCCAAGATGGATTTGGTTAGAAAATTTTTTGAGGATTTGAAGCTCATTGGAGCATGGAGGTTGGGACTGTTGGATGACACACTTATTTATTCGACTACGTAATGAAGAGGATTATGCAAGAATCTTTGCCCAACAATCTCTTTTGGTTGCTAGCACCCCTATGACGATTATCAAATTGACTCCTGATTTTGACCCATCTAAGGAACCTCCTATCATTCCTATGTGGTTCCAGTTTCCTGGTCTTCCCCTTCAGTTGTACCACCGACAGGCTTTGTTCAACATCAGCCAAGCTCTTGGTACTTCGCTTAGAGTTGATTCACCTACTTTTGATTGGGCCTCGCCTGATAGTGTCAGGGTTCAGGTAGAGAGCGATATTACTCTTCCAGATGTGGATCGAATTTGGATCACAGATGAGGAAGATGGGTTTTGGCAGAAGGTTGTGGTGGATAACAGGCCTCTGTATTGCCAACATTGTAAAATGTTTGGGCACATTATGGACACTTGTTATAGACTACATCCTCCCTCAAGAAAAAGGGCTTCTGGGCATCCCCTAGCTGCTGTTGGGAATTCCCAACATAGAGTTGATGCTACCCTGGTTCAGGAGAATAGGGTAGCATCTGATGCTGATAACGTGCTCCACAGTTTAATCTCACTTGACAAGGCTGTCGAAGAGACTCCTCCGGTCGCTAGTAAAATGAACAACACAGCTGTTACTGAACAAGCTGGATGTGTGGCCCTTCCTCCTGTGGCGCAAACCGCCCAGGTGGCTACTATGACTGTCGAGTATGACCGATACATTCAAAAATTTAGCCGAAAAAGAAGAAACCCCCAAGTTATACCAATAGTGGCACCCACCGCTTTGAATCTGCAGGATCAGTCAACAGAAGAGGAAGAAACAGAAGAAGTTGAAGAAGATGAAGATGAAGAAGATTAACAAGTTTACACTTCTCCTCGGAAGAGATTACTTTATGGATCACCAAGAAACAGAGCGAGAATCTCGCGTTCTCGTTCTTAGACATTGTTATTGCTCTTTTTCTGTTCTGATCTTTGGATCCTTTTGTTAGTATTGTATTGTAGGGGTAGGGCTTCCTTTTTGGGGCCCTCTCCTAAAGCTCCTTCTGTAACCGTTTTATTTTTAATAAAATAGGCTCTTGGGCTTTCAAAAATATATATATACATGTACATGTATGTATGTATATATATATATATATATATATGTATATGTACATGTAGATATATGTATCTATATATGTATCTATATATGTATATATATGTACGAGTGTGTACACACACACACACACACACACACACACACACACACACACACGTACATGTAGATATATGTATATATATATATATATATATATATATATATATATATATATATATTTTCGGGATGACGGCGTCCCGAGCTCTGGGGTTTCGCCATGGCGATTCCCGGTGACTCTTGCTTCGGCTTCATCCTTCGATCGGCCTCCAGCGTCGAGCGGCCTCCAGCGTCGAGCGGCTTTCTCACCTTCGTCGTCGTCGAGGTCTGCATGCTTCGTCACTGCAAGCTCGACCTCTTCGGGCTCGACGACCCGTTTTGTCGTCGTCCCTGCCGGAGTCGTCTACTGCAGCTTTTTGAGGCGTCTCGCGTCCGGTGACTCCTTCGGTCGTCCTTCGATCGGCCTCCAATTCGAGCGGCCTTTTCGTCCAGTCTGCTTCGTCCTTCGATCGGCCTCCAGTTCGAGCGGCCTTTGTCTTCGTCGTCCAGGTCTGCGTGCTTCGCAAGCTGAACGACCTCTTCGGCCAGGAGTCTCGCGTCCCAGTTTCTGGTGGTGTCCTCCACCTGGCAGAGCGATTTCGGCGTCGCAGTCGTCGTCTGCATCTGCTCCAAGATTGTCTGCGTTCGCGACCAGTGACTCGGCTTCTTCTCTCCTCGACTGAGTTGAACTTTCTCCCGTTCGACTCCTTACTCTCCGACTTTCAGTCACACAGTGGAACCTGCTTCTATGTTCAGCGGCGCAGAGGCCGCTCGGCGACTTCTTTCGATGGCATCTAAGGTTTCATATCTTTGGAGTCGTCAGCGACAATTCCACAATGAGCACCTCTTTTTTCTACAAGAATTTCATGACACTGCGGCTGGAAAAATACAGGGCGATTTTATCAGGCCGATTGGTACTAAAGATGGGAAACCTGCTGTTATTTTCACCACACTGGAAATGAAGGTTCTCTCTGATGATGTTAAATTTACTTTAGTTGGGAAATTCTAATTTGGTCACCTGCAAGATGAATTTAGTTAGAAAATTTTTGAGAATCCGAAATTCATTGGTGGATGGAAATTGAGAGTGTTAGATAGCGGACACTTACTCGTTCGGATACGAAAAGGAAGAAAAATATGCTTAGACTTCTTTGCTCAACGATCGGTTTTGATTCTTTGCACCCACATGAAGCTTATCAAATGGACTCCTGATTTTGACCCATCTAAGGAACCTCCTATCGTTCCTATGTGGTTCAAACTTCTGGGGCTTCCTTTTCATTTGTACAATTCATGTGCTTGTACAACATTAGCCAAGCTCTCGGTACTCCTCTCAGAGTTGATGCTCCTGCTTTTGATAGGGTTTCTCCAGATGGTGTCAGGGCTCAAGTGGAGAGGGATTTCACTCTCCCTGATGTGGATCGTTTTTGGATCACTGATGGTGCAGAGGGGTTTTGGCAGGAGGCTGTGGTGGATAGCAGACCTCTCTTTTGCCGGCATTGCAAAATGTTTGGGCACGTTAGAGACACCTGCTATAGATCGCATCCTCCTTCGAGGAAAAGGTACGTTGGGCCTTCGATGTTGTTGGAAATTCCCGACATAGAGTTGACGCTACTCCGGCTCGGAGATTAGGGTAGCATCTGATGCTGAAAAAAGTTTAAACTCAACTGACATAGCTGTCGGGGAGAAGTCTCAGCCGGTTATACAAATTGTCACTCCGGAGACTACATTGGTTAACGAACAAGCTGGAAGTGCGACACTACTTCTTGTGCCGCAAGCCGTCCAGGGGGCTACTTCAGTTGTTCGCTCTAACAGATACATTCAAACTTTCAGTAGAAAGAGAAGAATTTCCCTACCAATTGTCGAACCCACGGCGAGAATCGACGGGACTCTACGGAAGAGGAAGAAGTAGAAGAAGAAGCGGAAGAAGAAGATGATGGAGAAGACTAGCAGGTATATCATTCTCGAGAGAAGAAGAAGTCTGGTGTTACACTCCTATTTGATGATACCTCGGTGACTCAGGGCAATGGAGTAGCATTAAAGAGATTACGCCATGGATCTCCAAGAAACAGAGCGAGAGTATCACATTTTCGCTCTTGACTTTTGTTTTTGTAATTGTTCAATATTTTGGATCTTTTTGATAACTTTGTATCGAAGAGGAAGGGCTCCGTGGGCCTTCTCCTCAAGCCTTTGTAACCGTTTATAAATTAATATAGGCCCTAGGGCTTCTTTTGCAAAAAAAAAAAAGAAGTTATATGTATCTATATATGTATATATATACACATGTACATATATATACATATATAGATACATATATCTATATGTACATATATATATATATATATATATATATATATATATATATATATATATTGGAAAGGAGCAGCTCGTGGCTCCCTACGCATTAGAAAAATAAAAAGTTACAAAAGTTAGGGGAGAGAAAAGAGGATCCTCGTCTAAAAACAAAAAAAAATACATTGAGCCCTAGAGGTTCCCCTTTCCACATTAGCAACTCTACGCAAAAAAGAAGAGAAAAAGATATCCAAACAAAACACGTAACCCAGTACACCAGCAGAAAGAAAATGCAATCGTGGAAAATAGGTGAAGCTGTGAGCAAAGCAGGCTGTAACTGAAGAAGTAGCAAACAGTGAAACTTGAAACACAGGATCCAGTAACCGAAACTGTTAAAGTGCCCTAAGAAGTTAACCAGCATGACCTGCAAAGCGGTGAGAGAGAAAGTAGCATGGGGAGGCATAAAACATAAAAAATAGTTTGTGGCAAAGCGAAATCCTCCCAAAAGAATCCCGTAATGATGCAAATCTACAATCCGGCAAAGAGCATAAACCAAATAGTAATGAATCCATACAAGATAGGCAGAGAAGAACTTAGCATCTAACATAGGGTAAATCCAAGGAGTCCCCAATAAGAAACTGGTAGAGGGATTTTGGGGGAGTTAACCCCATAGTAGGTATGTCCTCAGCATGTTTTGCCAACCAGTCTGCAGTGGTATTCCCCTTTGTATGTATAAAAGTGAAAGACACCTCCAAACGATGATGAGATATGAGATCCCTAATTCGTTTATACAAACAAATAAGATCCATTCAACATATCACAAAGCAGTTTGGAATCGGTTTCTATGCAAAGACAAAATAAGCTAAAGGAAATCGCAGTTTTCAATGCCAGAAGAGCAGCCCAACACTCAGTTTGAAGAGGGGAATCCGCAACAACAGGGGATGTAAAGTAACAAGGTAGGTAGCCAACAGGCTTTCTAAAAAGCCCACCAACACCAGCTGTCAAAGAGGTCCAACTCCCATCAATGTTCACCTTCACCCAGCTAGGGGCAGAGCTTGTCATTTAACCAAAATAGGATGATAGACATTTCCATGGTGAGTAGCCGCACCATAAAAGTCCCTCTGAGCTTTATAAAAGTGCACCAAAATATAAGTAGTAGTAATAAGGGGTGTAGGAGGAGAGATACTACGTTTATGGCTATTTCTAGCACGCCATAAGAACCAAAGTATAACCAAAGGAAAGAAATTAAACTGCTTGCCAAAAGTAGAGAAGCTTTTCCATTCCCAAAGGATGTTCACAATAGAGCCCCTGTGGGTCCATTTCATACCAACATGCATAGCAAATAAATTTCAAACCTCCACAGCAAAAACACATTCAAAGAATATATGCATATAGTCTTCCTCAGATGACCTAAAAAAGGGGCACATGGAAGCAAGCCGAAGCCCCTTGAGTTTGAGTATGTCATCTAGGGGAAGCATAGAGAGAAATTATCTCCACAGAAAAAAAGAGATGAAGAGAGAGAAGTTTATGCCAAATTCAAGATCTCCAATACCAATCAGGGAAGGTATGTAGCTGAGCGTAGATCATTTTGCTTAAAGACTGAGAGGAGTTGTTCTTCCAAATGGGGGTATCCTTTTGATCAGGATGAATGGGAAATTTCAAAATTCTATGAGCAGTGTCTTCCCCAATCATAGCCGACAATTTAGAAATATCCCACTCCCCCAAGTTGAAAAAAATTTGAGACCAATAAATGGGTAGTAAGAGGAGAATGAGGATAATTCAATGGGCTAGACTCACCCCATAAATCATGCCAAAAGGAGATATTTCCCTCACTAATATCCTAGAAAATAAAATTTGTAGCAATCGACCTAGCCTTCATAATAGCTTTCCAAATCATTGAATCCCCTACTTTCCAGATTACAATAGAGGGATGAGTGGAGGCACAGTATTTAAGATGCATAAAAGAAAACCACAAAGAAATGCCCAATCTAAATTTGCACAAAAGCTTGCACATATTAACCTCTACAATATGCTGCAAGGTCTTAAAATCAAAACCCCCAGCCTTCTAAGGCTTACAAAGTTTGTTCCAGGAGGGCCACAGCTTATTTGCGCCACCCCCAGCCTAGAGAAATTTGTTAAATAATTTCTCTAAATTTTTTAGAGAGCTTCTTTTGGGTTAAAGACATGCAAAGCATACAGAGGGATAAATTGAAGAACACTGAAAAGAAGAGTCGACCCCCATTTGAGAGGAAACAATTCCTCAAATCAGCAATTTTATGCTTAATTTTCTCATACACCTTATCCATCTAAATTTGTTTCCTTCTACCACTGAGCAGATTGACACCAAGGTTTTTTAAAGGAAAGGAAGATAAGTAGTATCCCGTATAAGAGATCTCCCAATTGGCAATAGTATTCCCAACATGCTTGCCAAAATACATATGACACTTCTCCTTCTTAAATAGTAAACCCGAGCACAACTGAAATATATCCAGAGTCGACATAACCCTCTTGACAAAAGGCTTAGAAGCATTTGCAAAAATAATAGCATCATCAGCATAAGCCAAGTGGGTAACAAAAAAAAAAAAAGCTTTGTTTGAGTATTGAATGTGAGGATGTTGCATCTGGAGACTATTAAGTAACCTGGACAGATAATCAAATGCAATAATAAAAATCATAGGGGATAAGGGATCACCCTGCTTGATACCCCTCTTAGCAGAGAATAAACCGTAATAACTGCCATTAACCATGACACTATAGTGGTTATTAGATAATCAACGTTTAATAAGTGTGCAAAAACTAGCATGAAAACCTCTGGCAAAAAGAATATTTATAATAAAATCCCAACTTATGGTGTCGAAGACCTTTTTAATGTCAAGTTTAACAATCAAATTACCACCCCTGCATTTTCTGTTAAGGTCTTCAATAAGCTCTTGAGCTAGTAAGATATTGTCAGTGATTTCTCTGCCCTTAATAAATGCTGACTGTTGACGTGAGATAATAGTAGAGAGATGTGGTTGTAATCGAGCTACAAGCAATTTACTGATGACCTTAGAAATAACAGTAGTAAGAGATAAAGGTCTAAAATAATATTAGTGAGTTTTATCATTACCTTTAGGGATAAGAACAATCATGACAGCAGTGAAATATTTACCTGGGTCTTCACTTTGAAAGAAACTTTGAATGGCAAAGATACCAGTCTTATGGACCCTGCTCAAATGCTTTAAACGATTAAGGGAGGAAGGGTCTGCTACTCCCCTAATGTTCCACACCAATATATTAAACATCATGCCTTAAACCACCCCTCCTAGTGACTCTAGTGGGATGGTGTAAGTGTGCTCCATCTGAAGTATATGTATCTTCAATTATATTTGTGCTTGGCAAATGAGATAAGTCAGGTTTATTTCTACTCTTTTTTCGACTGAATTTTGAATTTGCCATTCAGATTCCAAATTAGCAGCAGCCGCCTGAATAGCATTAGCTTGTGTCAGATCGGAAATAGTGGGTAAAGGAGGAGGAGCCTCAGGTGGAGAGGGTATGGCCGAAAGAGTGGGGTTGTGGGATGATGAAATATGTTCTTTATTACAGCGGATGGGAGGAACCAGAGGATGAGTTTGATTTCGAGGTGGCAGAGTAAGAGTAGGAGTAACAGAGGGAGGATTAACTATAGAGACTTACTCCACTAAGGGAGGATCAATTTCAGTGGCCTCCAGTGAGGGATGCTCTATAGCACTGACATCAGTAGGAGTATCTGTTACAGTAGGGACATCGGTAGGAGCATCATCCACCAAGGGAGGCCCAAAAGCAGGGACATCTTGAGAGGGCAGAGACATGTGGGCATGAGGAGACAAATCTGTTACAGCAGCAGAAATATTATCCTCTTGCTGATGAGCTTCAATAGAAGGCTAGGAATCATGTGGAATAGGCATTAGTTCAGCATTATTTAGATTCCCCGCATACCAACATTATCCACAGTAGACAAGGGTTTAGGGCGGGGGGGGGGGGGGGTTCAACCGGTCTCAGGTGGGGATGAAGTCTATAGCAAGATGTACAGATATGCCCAAACATACGGCAATGCGAACAGTAATGTGGATGAGCCCATAACAACTTCCTGCCAATAACCATTATGAGAGGAACCGGTCATATTTCATCAGGATGGGGCTGGGTAACATCCCGCTCGACAAGAAAGCATGAATCTGAGGGTCGGGTCACCTCTAAAGTGGGATTATCCAATCGAAGAGGCTTACCATGACCTTTAGCAAGTGTGTACAAATTTTCAAAATTTAATAGATGGTATTTTAGCCCTGGAAGCTTAATTAGTAATTTCATAAGACGATTCTCAATCTTAATGACCTTCTTAGAGAAAACTTAGGTGTAATCAACATCATTGGACAATTGAATCAGAATGTACATACCGTCAAGCCGACCAATTTCCAGCTACCCGTCAATTTCAACGCATCAAATTCACACCTAATAAAATCCAATTTAGGGTGTCCGTCCAGAAATTTTCCCACAAGAGCAAAGAGGCAGGAAGAAGCAAGGATATTAGTCTCTTGATCCGTGAGGTATAGCGCCGGCTTGCCATTTTTCCTGTCAAGCTTCTTAATAAAGGGATACTCCCCACTACCACCAGACTCGTAAGCATCATGAAAAGCTTGTGGGAAAAAACAAGAGCGAGAGGTAGAGCCAGAGATAGTGTTCCCAGTAACCGCCGCGGCGTAGTTTCGAGCCATTTGAGAACGAAACCGACGGTTTGATGCGTGCGGAAACAGAGAGGAGCAATGGCAATGCAACAAACAACAGTTGTTGTCGAGAAGAGTGAAACCGTTCAGTCAGCACCTGAAGAAGTGTGAGCTTCAGAGGATCGCTACCCACAAAGATCAACGCAGCAGTCGAGCACAGTAGTCGAGGCAGTCGACTTTGACGAAGCAGTAGGAAACACCGCAAAAGCTGCACACAGCAGAAAACGAGGCGAGCTCTTCCACCGTGTGAAACAGGCGACAAACACGCGAGCTCCTCCACCAGCCAGGACGACGAAAGACGCTCATCCTCCGCCAGACAGTAAGGAAGACGCTAGGATTCGCCATGAGGCGAAACCCTAGCGTAGCGGGAACGACGACCCATCTGTTATATATATATATATATATATATGTATGTATGTATGTATGTATATGTATGTATATGTATGTATGTATATGTATGTATATGTATGTATATGTATGTATGTATGTATGAGGATCCATCGGAGGTTGGAGTATGCTCAAAGTACCATCACGATGAGATCAAATTCATTAATTTAGTCACAGTTGTGGCCGTTGATGTCGGTTAATACTTTAGTAATTCTGAGTTAAAATAACTTTCTTGATAATTCCTTTAATTAGTTTAGCTCATCAAACACTAAACACATACCTTTTATTTTCTTAGGTTTGTCAGTGGTCGTTGACACACTGGCCTCCACGAGAACGGACACCTTAAATAAGTAAATCTAGGTTGGGTCCTAATATAGTCATTGTACACCACAGAGTTAGGATCGTTGTGCCTGTGTAGTGTGGACTAGAGGAACAGAGTTACAGGCTAGCAATACATATATATATATATATATATATATATATATATGGATCTTTTTGTTAACATTGTATTCGCTGGAAAGGGCTCCATGGGCCCTCTCCTCAAGCCTCTGTAACCGCTTTTAAATCAATATAGGCCCTAGTGCTTTTTTGCAATATATATATATATATATATATATATATATATATATATATATATATATATATATATATATATATACACACAAATAGCAACTTCAATATGCCCTTAAAAAAAAGATTTTATATGAATAACCGTCAAATCAATTACAATAATTATAAATCATAAGTTTTGTTGAGATCAATAAAGCCACTTAAAATCCGTTTGTCGCTATCTAAACCTTTCTTTAAATTGTTTGTGTATAACTACTTTAATGATTTTTCCAACATTAATTATAGACTTCCCATGTTTATTTGATCACCATAAACCTCAATATTGCCTCAATATTAATACAACTCTTACAATTGTAATTCATTAAGAAGTCTTGCTGTCCATACTACATTACATTAAACAATTTCAATATATATATCTTAATTAGATAAAAGTATGTGCTTGCTTATATCTACCAAGCCTACTAAACCTCTAAGTGCATTGTAGACATTTTTCCAAATCTATTTCAGCTATAACGAGATGAATACAATTGTCCTATAAAGGCATCTTAGCAATGCAACGTACCCAACTAAAAAAAATTTCAACAAAGAAAATAAAATAATCAAGTGACCATACCGATTTCATCTCATACTTACCGGAGGTTCTAGAGGATACATGATATGGACAATTGTGTCTTGCTCATCTTCATCGGACTTGAGTGGTTGAAGGTCTGCAAAAATAATTTAAAAGTTTCAAGCAATTTCTTGAAAGGATGGAGTGACAAATTAATATTTCAACACGGGAAATTAAATCTGACAAATTATCAAAAATATGATTATTCAAATGCTAAAAGTACAAATTTTAATAGCACTAATAAAAAAACATATTGGGCAAAAAATAAACAATAACAACAAAGTCTTAATCCTGCTAAGTGGGGTCGGCTACATGAATCATTTTTCTCCATTGCGTCCTATTTAGTGTCATATTTTCATTTAATTCTAATAAATTAAGATCATTTTTTATACAATAAGCTTAAGTCTTCCTAGGTCTACCTCTGCCTTTCTTAACATAAGTCGAATCTAAAACATCTACTCTCATAATTGGATCATTAGATGGTCAACGTTTAATGTGAACAAACCATGTAAGACGACTCTCTACTTTTGTCCACCATTGGAGCTACACCAACCCTATCACGTATATATTCATTTCACATTTTGTCTCTAAGTGTAAAGCCACCCATCCACCTAATCATTCTCATCTCGGCAACACTTAACTTAGTATTATGCTTCATTTTTAAAGGCCAAAATTCTGCACCATAGAGCATAGCAAGTCTCAACACCATCTTATAAAATTTTCCTTTCAGTCTAAACGGTACTTTTCTATCACACAATATGCTCGAAGCATTCCTCCACTTCAACAAACCAACTCTAATACTACTATTAACATCTCCATCTATATCGTTCACACCTTCTAATAATTTGATCACCCAAAGTTATACTTCTGTCACTAGAGTTACTATTAATAAAATTACATTCCATGTATTCAATTTTCGTTCTACTCAAACTAAGGCCTTTAGACTCCAATGTAGACCTCCATAATTCAATTTTTTCCTGGGTTTTTTTCTCTCGTCATATCCACGAGAAGGATATCATCAACAAAAAGCATACATCAAGTTACATCCTCTTGTAAATGTCCAGTAAGTCCATCCATAACTAATGCAAAAAGATATGGGCTTAAAGCCGATCCCAAATGTAAACAAACAAAAATAGGAAAATATTTGGTCAATCCTCCTTCAGTTCGAACACAAGTAGCAGCTCTAGTATACATATCTAATGACTTTCTTCTCAAGCGAATTCATGGGATTATCTAGGACTCTCTCTCCAAAGGATATCTCTTGGAACCTTACCTAAAATCAGAAAAATAAATATCAAAAAAACTTAAGCGAATTCATGGGATTATCTAAAATCAGATTTTTGTAACTTTATTCATCCTTCAATCAAGACCTAGATTAATCTCTCAAGCTTATTTTGCATTTAATTAAAATATAATCGATTAGGTATTGGAAATGGACTTCTATAAGAAAACAAAGGCTTTTAAATATGCAATAAAACTTAAACTATATAATCAATTAGCGACTAAGCAGGCAGTATGAAAAACTATTAACCATTGAGGATTTTTTGGTAGCAAATAAGATATTAAAGAGGTAATCAAGCAAAGACTATGGTATGCTATGAATTATGATATTAATTATTTATTAAAAATAATTAACATGCTAAATATGTTGTGTTTAGCAATTATAACATGAAACCAGGACTTAAATTTCAAAAACTATTAATTAATTATTTCTTTGGAGTTTAATTAAAAAATAGGTAAAGTAATTTTACATGAATTATTTTGCACTTATTCTTGTAAGAGTTAGTGTATCATTGACTAATTTGCATTAGCTGAACTAAAAAATAAAAAATAAAAGAACATTTTATAATTACTAGCAACGGATTAAATAAACATTTTGCAATGCTAGCAAGAAAATCACTTAATCCCCATTTAAGTAGATCCCCATTCTGATAACGAGTGCTTTGCTGCACTTCAAGTAATTATTTTTTTGGTTGGTCTGGTAAATCACTTGTTACAACAAATAATTTTAATATAATCAATCCTCATCCTATACTTCTTAATTTTGTCACACATTCATTTTAATATTTCATTTTTCTTGCCCAAGTAATCCATGAATGACAATTTTACTAGCATAACCGACCTAATAACAATACTCTAAGCTTACATTTAACTCTCCAAGATATTCTTTGATTGAATATACTCATGAGGCACTTCTTTGTTTTAACACCAAGCCTTATATTTAGAAGCTATAATCCTTATTGAGATGGAAAATTTAGGCTCACATCAATAAATTTATTCATGATAATTTCTTCCCAAAAAAAAAAAAGAAATTCAAAACTCCAATCTATCAAAATGAATTGAAAGGTCACAATACAGCACGGCTAATCTACAAAAAAAAATAAAAAATATGCGTGAGTAGAGATTGTTCATCCATATTACAAACACGACTTACTTAAATTGAACATATTATGGTAACTTGCTAGTTAATAAAAAAAAAACAAATCGTGAATGTACTAAAAACTTTAGGTTTGCTTTATTATTGCAAAAAAAAGAAATTCAAAACTCCAATCTATCAAAATGAATTGAAAGGTCACAATACAACACGGCTAATCTACCAAAAAAAATAAAAATTATGTGTGAGTAGAGATTGTTCATCCATATTACAAACATGACTTAAATTGAACATATTAACGTAACTTGCTAGTTAATAAAATAAATTAAAAAAAAAACAAATCATGAATGCACTAAAGAGTTTAGGTTTGCTTTATTATTTCCACCCTCCCCCCCCCCCTCCCCCGGAATTTGTTATAGTACATTCATAAAGAAACATAAACTTATTTTGGAATTTTTGTGCATGCTTCATAACATATTGAATTATTGATTCTTCATATCATGATTAAAATTAAACAATTTGTTGGGAAACTTAATGTTAATTAGAACAACTATAAGTTTATCACAGGCATGAACAAAAGATGTGTATAATTCAAAGTAGACAATAAAATAATAGCCAGTTTAATCTTAAAAGACATTCTTTTAAAACCCATAACAAATTAACCACTTAAAAAAATAATTATATAAAGTCAAGAAATGAACATGGATGAATGCTTACAAGCATCACAAAATTTCGATAATAAGTATTTGATCAAACTTTATATTATATATCTCCCTTTCCATCTTTTTCCTTAGGATTAACATTAAATGCTCTATCAACACAAATATCAGATAATAATACTAATCTCACTCAAACTATTATCAGCGATGACATCATAAAGTGAAAATCTAGACTACAAATGATGATTAATGAATATTTTCTATAGAAAATTCAACATCCAAATCTATTAGAATACTACAAGCTAAACAATTTGTTGCACTCAATTTCCTTGTAATACATAATAATAATGCTGTAGCGGCTTTAGTCTTCTTGGGAAGTCCAGTGTCCTACTATATGTAGCTTTCCTCAGCACCACGACCCTCCTAACTCTATTTGCCCTTCGTACTTCTATTTCTTGGTTTTATCTGTGAATACAATATGTAAATAAAACCTTCAATTTTTGTAATTTCTCTGCATCTATAACTCTTAAAGGGTTTTTGGTTGATTATTTTAAAAATACAATATAAAATAAAGGCAATATAGTTCAATCACTCAAATTTTTTGAGTTGCAAAATAAATACCTAAAAAACTACAATTTATATATTTTTTTTATTTATAGAACTCGTGAAACCAACCTTGACTCGGAACTAGAGAGCTATGGGACCAGCCATTTATCCAACTAACAACTTTCATCCCCCAGGCACTTTCCATCGTAAGGAAACTCCCTTTCTTGACCACCTTGTACCAAAGCATGTAGCCACCTACTCTAGAGCTCTTCGACCAAAGTCTAACCTTTTGCTTCACCTCAAGAGTCATCATTGGCAACTACAGTAATCCACAAATGGCTCAACTTCACCTCAAAGTTCATCAACTCACCAACCTTGATTGACCTATAAAATGTCATGTGTTACTCTCAGCCATTTTTAGCTTGTTACAAAAAAGAAATTAGGCCAATTCGGTCACATTGCAATTACAAAGAATATAAGGGTTTTAAGAATTTTCAATACCTCAAAATTTTACTTTGAATTTCTTTGGTTTTAACACCAAGAAATATTAAATGCATGAAAAAAATACTACTAATTTTATTCACAACCAAATAACCACTAAATTTCTATGATCGCCTAATCTTTTTTGACAACTACTGAACCCAGCTTTGTCAACATCATAATAGTGGATAGGATTAAAAATTATACCACCCAGTTCAGATTTCGAATAAAAATGTCTTATTTTAATAATTACATATAGGGGTTTGAGGCATGTACAAAACTTAAAGTCTATTTATAGCGGGTTTCTAACTGTTTTAGTTTTCAAACAGTTGCCATATATTCATATGACTATTGTTTTCTTGCCACTTTGAATCATTTCTGTGATGAGAAGTTGTTTTCAAAAGCTAGATATGCTAAACTATGATAGAAATAAAAAAAAAATTGTCTGACTTCTTCTAAAATAGGAAAAATATTTATACTACCCACAACTTTTAAGAAATTTGTTTTCCATACAACATTCTTAGAACCACCTTTACAAAAAGTCACAGTCTCAAATGAACCCTTAATTAGTTAAACAAGTCCTTTGACCAAATGAGAGATCTAAAAAATTCTATGAGAGGTAACCACCTCGCTGTTGTTGCTTCTCCTTTATATTCTTCTTCTTCTAGACAAGAGAGATTGGATTAGACTGTTTTACAACAATTTGAATTTATGTCAATGGCATGAAACTGTGCATAATTTTTTATCCTTACTTTAAGTCTTCAGTTTCAAGTATGTGAATGACTTCTAAATAGAATTATATCACACTTTCAATTTTCAACAAAGGTAGTATATAGTTGTATAGGTTTCATATTCTGTAACCTATGAATTTTATTTTTTGTTGCTTGATTTCCAACATCTCATTTTAGTTCCATTAGAAACATTAAAACGTAAATCACCCCACAGCAGGATGTAAAATTGATTTCTTGGAAAAAAAATTCAAAATAAATGTTTGGTTTCAGAGTATATAATCAGCATTTTAACAAAATTTGTTGATCTAACGCAAATTCAAAGATGAAATCATTGATTGGAGTAGTTAGATAGATTCAAAGAACGGTTAAAATGAAATGTATATATGGTTGTGGTGCCTTTCTGAAGAAGAAATAGCTGAGTGACCATGTTGATGCATTATTAACCAAGATAGTGATATACTTCAATTGATTCATCAATTAGCAGTATGTTCCCATTAGAATAAAAGACAAATCAAAGTAAATTAAAGAAATGCAACAGCATGACCCAAAAAAAAAAAGAGTAAAAATTCATGAAATAATAGAACGTACATCAAAAGGAATAAATGCACTTACAGGGAAGGCAATAATCATATAGTTTAAGTCGCTCAACCTTCAATGATTTGAGAGCAGATCTGCAAACATAAAAACCAGCATGTCAAGTAATAAACAAAAAATTAATAATAACTCTTAGCCATCACTATCATCATTAGTCTGATTGCAACTATTTGGGGTCAATTTTATGAATCTTAATTTTCATTCATTTCTACTAAGCATTGTCTGAAGAGTTCATTCTACATTTTACAAATAATTTTGCACATCTTCAACCCTTATAATATTAGATCCAACTCTTCTCCTTCATAATCATCTAAAATTGATTTTTAATACTTGTCTAAGAAGCATATTTTTCAACCTTCATTGTACATGTCCAGATTAAGTAAGTCCATTTACAGTTACCTTATATTCAAGATGCCTCGTTTTAATTTTCCCCACCAATATAATTATTTGTTAATTCGTATTTTTCAGTTTTGAAACACATCCATCATAACATCCTTATTTCCATCATGTTTAAATTAGACATTGTTAATTCTTTAATGCCCAAAATTTAAAATCATACAATATCTTTGGCCTGAAATAAAATAAAATCTATCTGCAAGTCTCATCACATAAAACTTTAAAGTCAGATCCTTATTATTATGTATAATAAAAATTGTTTAAATATATCAAATTTAAGTATAACTTAATCTCCTAATAACATTGAATGATAAGCAATAATATGTACGCCACTAAAAAATATATAACATGATTATTTTTTCTACAAGTTCTTAATCATTGAACTTCTACTCATTTTCTCTACAATTCTTCCTTTTTGTTTTTTACTTTTTTTCAAGGGATGTCTTGCCAATTAAAATTATGTCATCCATAAAAACATAACCATTATCTCCTAAATAATAACTATTTTTGCACCATTATATCCATAACAATCATGTCTCGCCTAGTCTATCTTGATTGGAGATTGATGAATAAGAAAGAAGAAGGAAAAGTAAAATTTTAACATCAAAATCGATAGCTTAAAAGTTTTAGTCAAGGAATTTAATTTTTTTACGAGAAGGATTCATTCAGACATTGTTTCCCTTATAACTACCTAGTCATGATTTCAACCTAGTCGAAGACCCAGCTGTGGTATGTGATAATAAGATTCCAAAAAGCCTTCTTGACCATAATAGCACAAAGTAGGCAGGGGTGATCATTGGTATGTTGCTTCAAGTGAAACCCATTTGTAGGGTGTGTTGGGTAGCGTGTAGATGGTCCGGGTATATATTCATCACAACATGTTGATTTGTGATTACTAGCTATTCCAATATCATGTTCAAGAGTTGCAAAGAACAATCCAAATTGAGGCAATCCTTTTCATCGTAGTATGTATGTGGCCTAGCCAATAAGGGCAATGCGAACTTCAAGTTGTCAACCCTTCTTCCAATATCGAACTTGACCAATATCTAACTTGAAACTGAACCTATGGATGATGATGGTGCAAAAACAATTATGATTTAGGAGCAAATGATGATGCTAATGAAGGAGATGAGGCAATTATAACTTATGATTGCGATGACTCGCAAAATAATGACTTTTAAAAATGACTTGTTAAAACACATATATTTTGTTGAGAGATTATATCTACGCATCAATGTTTGGCATTTTGACCTAATATTATGCATTGTAATACATATGATACCTTTATTAACAAAACTAGTTATTTCATTACCATGATTTTGTAAATGTTCATGTATGTTAAAGAATTCTGAAGTTATTATCATACGATATTAACAAAAAAAAAAATTGCATCAAGATATTTTTATTTTAAATTAATAAATTATTCTTAATTTTTTTAATTTCCATTGCATTTAAAATAGCACACATTACACCACACATTATTAATAGGACTCCACATAACCTTTGGCATTATGGTGCACTATTATTGATCATTGACAATTATAATTTAAATGTAAACATTCAATTCGCATACTTGCATTATGGTGCTCTATTCATCAATAACAATTATGATTAAAATGAAGTCGTTCAATTTATATACATTACATGAATATATTGACCTATTTATGATCAAATAATTTCTATACATAATTAGAATTAGTAGAATTG
Source organism: Papilionanthe hookeriana x Papilionanthe teres (assembly GCA_022702705.1). Lineage (NCBI taxonomy): Eukaryota > Viridiplantae > Streptophyta > Magnoliopsida > Asparagales > Orchidaceae > Papilionanthe > Papilionanthe hookeriana x Papilionanthe teres. The sequence goes on from CM040421.1 coordinate 6,443,050, forward strand.
GTCGGTTAAGTTTTAGATGTAGAGCTCATATTATTCATGCAAAGCACAATTCTCTTATTTAATTTTAATTGGATTTTTTTAACATTTATTTCTTTAAGTGTCAATATTTTATTAACAATCGTGCATGTTATTATATTTGTTCAAAAGTATTGCTTAACATAATTATTAAAATGACGTAATGCTCACATGTTAAACTTTTGAATATACATATAAATCATGAGTGCTCAAGTTAGAGCATATTTTGTCATAAATGTTGAAACAAGAATGGGCCCCTACGATTGATTGCATAACGTTTTACATATTGACAAAACTATAGAATTACATCATATAGTATCATGGCATCTTGTTGATAAGCATGCTATTTAAGTTTTTGATGTTGACATGAAAATAGTCATGCCGCCCATGCATGTTAATTATTATTGGAGATAAACTTCAAGAGTAAAAGTTATAAACTTATCAGTAGTTTCACTTGTTGAAACAAGATTAAAGCTACAAAAAATGTGATTTGCTCACCCTTAGAATGATGACCATAATTTTATCGAGTTGGATTTTTATTAGATAAATGATTTAAGGTTTAGTAGCCGAAGCATTGAGGTTATTTTAATGCTTATAATTCTTTTCCATGTAGATTATTATTTAATTATGTTTTGAAATGATGCAGTATAAACATTATTGGGATGTAACGTGCTAATTATGTAAGAGTTTAAAGCACCACAAAGACGGTGTGCAGCCAAAGTCATATTAAAGAAATTCAGACTGTTAAAACTTTTTCACAACCAATTGAAAAAACAAAATTTACAATTAAATCAGTTGAAAGACAAAAGCCACAGAACATAAAAAAGCAGCTGTGCAAGTTGGAATAATTAAAAAAATAATAATAAGAAAACTGTATGCATGAAAAATTGTAATTAAAGAATGAAGGTAAATAATGCGATATAAACAAAGCAGATTGACATTGGTGCCGCATGTAATTTTTGGTAAGGAAAACCAACATATTCAAATGAGATAGCTATATCCATTGATGGGAAATGCTAAGAGGGTGATCAGAGGATGAGTGGTAAATGTGAAAAAGGAAAAAAATTAATAAAATGTTTTAGAGTTAATAAACAGGCTAGAGATACCTTCTCTGAGTGCACCCAATTGTATAAATTTCAGTGTGCAATCGTTCCAAATGATTTTGCCTAGAAATAAACAAAAATACAATTCATACTAGCTGATACTTTCACATGAAAAACATTGAAAATTGCCTTAGACATCAAAAGGTTAAAGGTTTAAAATAAATTACCTGTCCGCCAATGGAATATATGGCATCCAAGCCATTTTCATAGATTTCATAGGAATAATTTCTTCTTTTTCTCTCTGTACGGATTTCACGCCAATTTGGTCAGAGGGTGGAACAGGAGAAACCACCTAAACAAAAAGAGGGAGAAGGTAATTAGAATGGAACAGTGCATCCGAGCTTCATAAACAAACAAAAAAATGATCTTTAATAAAATTAGCATGCGAAGTTTCAAACAACTCATATTGTTCCAACTGAAGAGAAAGGCATAATAAAGTTATTAACACAGAGAGACATAAGTTTTTAGTGTTCGTGAAAATACTCCCTTTAACCCCACATTGCCGAACTATATAAGGAGTAAAAAGAATAGCTTAATTAATATTCATATCAGCAAAATCCATAACAATAAAATATGATAAGAAATTAAAGCTTCCACACATGTAACACCAAATTACAAAGAATTTTCAAAGCCCTGAGAGTGCTTAATCATAGCTCCATCATACATGTCTCTCCAAGTTACATGCAGATACCATACTTTGGCTTTTTCATTTTAATATGGAAGCTTATTTTGGTGTAAAAAAAAAATTGTGGTCAGAATTTGAACCAGAAGGTTACAATGCACAGAAACACAACACTTCCAAAATACAAAGGGTCGTTTGGTATCCCTTTTGCATTTTTTTCTTTTTTTTTTTTTATGTTTTGATTTGAAAGAAAATATGTTGACTATTTGATTAAAGTATGGTTATTTTAGAAGTACACAAAGTAGCTAAAAGTTGTTTTAAGTGTTTTTAGAAACATCATATATTATTTTCGGAAATAAAAAAATAAAAATATGTAAGAAAGAAACTATAAAAAAATCTAAAAAAAAAAAACAATTATGATAACCTACAAAAATCACTGGTAACATTAATTTCAAAAAAAGAAGGCTTTTTAATCTTAACATGGAAGCTTATTGTAGTGTGAAAAAAATATAGTAGTGAGGATTTGAACCCAAGTAATATAAAGTACAAATACATAAACTCCCAAAAGATAAGCATTTACGATAACCTGCACAAATCAATAGTAACATAACCAGTGACTACCAGTCAAAAGCCCAGATTGGAAAGGGTAAAGTGATTTTTTTGTATGTTTCAGCTCTCGGCTCCTCTCAACTTCTTTTTCTAGTCAAAGAAAACACTAAGAATTCAATCAAAACATGGTATCAAATCAATTTTTTTTGAAAAAACAATATAAGACAATCAACTGCCATCATCTAAAAGCAAAGAAATTACAACAGAATGCACAATACCATTATCGCAAAGTAGTGCATTAAAAATTTTCCACTCAACACCATGAACATTTTCATCCAATAATGGTATTATTGCAATTTGCCAATGAACTACAGTTTTGATTCTCAGTGCACTGCATTAAACACGTATAAGAGATTGGCATCTTATTGAAAGCAATGGAGAAGGGAAATGTATAAAATGTCAAGAAATAATGAAAAGTGGTCCTCAAAAGATTCATAATACATAATTTTAACTGACAAATGATAGGCCCGAAATCTGAACTTTAGTATCAACTGAATGGTGAATACATCTCATAATTATTGAAAAAAAAAAAGTTTTCAAAAAAAGAACACAGTCACAAAAAGAAAATGATTGCACTTACTGCAACCACAACCGGGATGAGGGTGACCTTGTCCACGCCATTTACATTTAGCATTTGAGCTGCATTCAAAGAAAAAGCATAAATAGCGGATGTTATTTTATTAAAATGGAGCCACCTTTTAATTTTTTCATTTTTTATTTCAAAACTTGGATTGTAAATGATTTTGTGTGCTCAAAAGAGAAACGTAGAATAAAGTACCTACAAATATATTCAATTGTTATATTCAATCTGAATAAAAAAAAACTAATTCTTCAAACAGATGTAAAATGAAATTCTAGCACGAATCTGGTGAAATAATAAGCCCAAATGTTGGGGAATAAGACAAGGAAGTCACCCTCAGTACAGCCAAACAAGTACACCTTCTTCTCAAAAAGCTCCCCACCCTCCTCAAAAGCATTCTGTATATGTAATATGAAAAAGGACGAGATTAGAGAAATGTATTGCAGATTTGTACCATATTATTTTGTTGCAAAATACAAAAACATATCAAGTGTATAAGGCACTGCAATAACACCTCCAAGTTGGAAAATTTCCAATTGATCTCACGAAGTTTGTCCATGTTATCCCACTGTCAGCAAATCACGCATGTAATATAAAACCATTATAACAAGCAGAATTTCACATGATTGAGCGCAATATCTCAGGCAACTCTCTACTAATCATCTATGGAAAGAATTTGAAATGGTACTGTAATAAAAATTAGCAATCAGACCTCAGTCCCAACAGGAAACGCAGCTAGCCATAAATCCTCCTGTCAAAAGTACAATCCAGTATTAACACTCATGTGGCACCACAAAAAGTAAAAAACAATGCAATAATAACACTTCAGGACAATCACACTTTGGGCTTATTTGGCAGACTCTAGATAGAAAGCATGATCTAGAAATTGATGATTTTCAAACTCAGTGACTTTATGAGTATTGCAAAAATCATTATAATTTGTAACTCGTAGATAGAAGCATGATTTTGATGATTTTAACTTCATTAATTTTTACATGTAAGAAGAAATAGGGAAGATATGTAAAGCCCAAAATCAATGTTTTTTTTTTTTTTAACTGCATCCAAACAACTTATGAATATAGCAAATTTCAATCAAACTTCAAAAAAAAAAAATTTTTCTTTTAATGTTAAGACAATAATGAAAAAACAAAGAAAACAACGATTTCAATAGAATTGAATGAAATAGAAAAACAATTTCAAGAATAAAACCAAAAATGCATTCATGTACATAAATAAAGCAATTTTTCTCAAAGGTTGTACCAACAATGCACACAAAGTTAGTAAAGTTTTATCTTTTACATAAATTAATTAGAAAATGAGTGGCTAAATTAAACCAAACTAAAGCACGCATGGAAAATATCAATCAATAGTGACAGAAAAATCAGTAAAAAAACTAATGCAGAAATAAATAGTATCATCCTCGATTTCACACTCAGGAATAGGAAATAACCAGATTGTGCTCCTCCAATGTATTCATAAAGCAAATATTCAATAAAGGATCTTCATTTCCATGAGGTAATAGAAGGCACGGTTATGTACAACCAAAAATACAGCATACAACAAAAGAACCAGTCAATAGCATCTGAAGGATCTATTAAAAGATATAAACAGAAGAAGAAATCATCACCGCTGAGCATCGTACTAACCAGATTCCGTTTCTCCTCGAAGTACTCGGCTTCCTTAGTAAGCTTAGTTCCTGCGCGTTGCCTTCTATTAGCTTTACCCTTACCCAATTTCTTGGGAAGCTCGTTGCTGGTATTGACGCCACCTTCCTCACCCTTCGCCTTTGGATGACCCTTCCTCTTCCTGGAAGCCTTCATCTCCAGGCTAAGTGCTTCAAGAAGACAAATTTAGATGTTTTCTTTACGTAGATTTCACACATTTCGAGAATGAACTGGCTAGAGAAAAAGTATTATTGATAGAGGCTCTTCGACAGCAAGATTTGAGCAGGATTTCAGAAGGATTCAACCTAAATCCTGATAAACAGCCAAAATGACAACTTTAACAATCTTAGAGAATCGTAAATACCGTCTCTCTGCCTTGAATCCCGGATTTAGTGAATCCAGAAATTGAACGTATTTAACCTAAATCCCAAAGACTTCAGGAACACCTATTCTTCGTCAATACACCACTGGAGTGAGCAACTTTCGCCACTTAGCTTCCCCGTCTTTCGTCGCCGAGGGTTTCGGGATATTGGAACAGGAGGACGGCGGTTTGGGGGAGGAGGGTTTCAAATTTTAAAATTTTAATTAATTAAAATTTTAAACGAATTTAAAGTTAATTAAATAAAATTGTTATGTTTAATTGTTTTTGTAAATAATTGCTGATGATTAAGTATAATAATAATTAATGAAAATTAATTTTAATTATTGTAATTAAAACTGATAAAAAATTTTGTATACTAATCGAATAAACTGAATATTAATGTGTTAATAAATAATTAATTTTATATAATAAATATTTTTAGCAGATTAAAATTGTATTTTTTATTTTAAATTTATTTTTCTTCAAAATAGAAGTTTTTTTTTAAATCTTAATAATTTACTAATTATTTATTAGTTTATATATTTAACTATATTAATAATAACTTATTTAATCTACTTTAATATAATAAAATATGTTAAATTCTAAATAATAGCCAAACAATTTACCCCTATGTTAGATTTGGCAATATGAAGCTCATGTGCTGCCACCCATGGGCGGGGAAAATTATTCCATACGGACAGCGTACGGAGCATTGCGTACGATATCTGCAAATAACCACCGAATAACCTCTGAGATCGTGTATTTCAGGATTATCGGGAGGTTATTAGGAGGTTATTACGGTATTATTCTGAATAACCAATGAATAACCTCTTAATAATGCCTCAATAATCTCCGCGGTTTCACTTTTATATTTTTTATCTGTTATTTGGGTATTGTGTGGTTATTGGGAGGTTGTTGCTCAAATAACGCTACAATAACTTTCTAATAACCTGCTAATAACCCCGCAGTTCCATTTTAATGTTATTCACGGAATTATTATGGGGTTATTCTATGGTTATTTGGTGTTTTTTGAGGATACCGTCCGCAACCGTGCGCACATTATCTGTATGGAATAATTTTCCCTTGGGCGGGGCCAAAACTTTTTCTAAGATGGGCTTTAAATATATGATAATATAATAATTAAATTATGATAATATATATACATATTCTTAAAGAAAAAATAAAATACAACTACATTTCTAATTGAAAGATAATAAATATTCACAAAAATATAAAATATTTAGAAATGTCAAATTAAATAAGAAATTAAGGGGCCAATTTTTTCGTTAGGAGCGGCTAAAGTTATAAATTAAAGGTAAGCAATCATATTATGTCTGTCCTCATAGTGAGGGAAAATTATTCCATACGAATAAGGTACGCAGTGCTTCGTATATTCTCCACAAAATAACCAATGAATAACCTCTTAAGTTGTGTATTTCAGGATTATTAGGAGGTTATTACAACATTAATTCCAAAAATCTCCCAATAACCTCTTAATAACGCCCAAATAACCTCCGCGGTTTCACTTTGGGTTTTTGTGAGGTTATTATGAGGTTATTGGGGCATTAACTTAAATAAAGTTGCAATAACTTCTCAATAACCTTCTAATAACCTCTGCAGTTCCATTTTAATGTTATTCTTAGGGTTACTACGGATTATTCGCTGGTTATTTGCGAAGAACATATGCACGATCATTGCATACGTTATCGAGTATTGAAATAATTTTCCTTGAGGAGATTACACATTTGTTGCACCATAAAAATCATATAATAACAACACAAAAAGACAATTTCCGATTATTTTTAGATATATATATATATATATATATATATATAGTACCTAAAATATTATTATTTATAAAAACGTGCACCACGTAATATTTTTAAAATATTATGCTAATGTATTTATGCGTGTGTCAGTCAAACTGTTGAAAATTTGATAAAAATGAATATTATCGTTTGGGATTTTATCATGAATTTTAATATATGAGCGAGTATTTGAAAAAGGAAGAAAGAGAGTGTTAGATTTGTAAATAGTAATATTTTGAGTGTTATATATGTAATTGCCTCTTAATTTTAATCACATTTGACCCAAAGGGATTGGGTTTTTCTTAAAAAAATATAATTTAATGGGCAAATGCCGGTGGAATAAAAAGGCAGCCGTCAATTTAACCCTTGAAGATGCAGGTAGGGGTGTATATGAATCGAAGACGAAAGAACAGAGCTAGTGTTCATGTTTGAAATGTTCGAACACATCACTGTTTGTGTTTGGTTCGTTTAACAAACCGAAAAAAAAAAATTGTTCATGTTCGTCTCGTTTGCTTATCAAACGAATCGAACACGAATTTCCTAGTGAACCGAACATGAACTTTTCACGAACAAGCTTTTTTGACGGCACTAGCTTTGATAGCATACTTCTTCAAAATGAAACAAATTGATCAGGTATTCTGTACACATCAAGTAATCCATACTTCCTCAAAATAAAGCAAACCGAATAAGGCGTTTAGGGATTTGTTTAGGACTTTATTTTAATATATAGTATAGTATATTAGTTATAATATTATAATATTTATATTAATATAATTAATACTACAATATTATTATTGTTATTAATAATTTATCATATATTATAATTTATAGGAGTTTAATTATTTAAAATATGATAAATTTTTATAATATAATTATTTTTAAAATATTATAAAATTTTTATTTAAAATTATTTTAAATTATTTTATATTTTGAGCAATAATGAACCGAACACGAACGAACACATCACCGTTCGTGTTTGGTTCGTTTAACAAACCGAAAGAAAAAAATTATTTGTGATCGTCTCGTTTGCTTATCGAACGAATCGAACACGAACTTCTTGACGAATCGAACATGAACTGTTCGCAAACAACGAGCTTTTTTGACAGCCCTAGATGCAAGAGAGGATGTAAGTAGGGTCCACACCTTGATTTTATTTATGATGATATATCAAATTAACAATTTTAAAGATTAATGATAAGTTATTCATTCGAATAAAGAGTTAAATAACTAAATAATATAAAAAATGAATAACTTGTATGTGTGTGTGTGTGTGTGTGTGTGTGTGTGTGTGTGTGTGTGTGTGTGTGTATAATTATGATATTAATCTTTAAACTTGATTGTAAACATATATATTACATGTACTGACAATGATTTAATTAATTAAATGGGTATAAAATAAAACCAAGTTATGAAGAAAAGAGTTGTTAATGAGAATGGTTGATATTCATACTAAATAGATAAATAATTTATAAAATTTTAAAAAGAATAAATCATACAAACACATATATCAGTGAGTGTACATCAAAAAGGTGTCGGTGTATATCTCAATGTTCTAGAATGGGGAAGCGTGATGAAGAAAGATCCTCTGTAAGGAGATCGCGGGACTCATTGAGCTAGTCGAGCCCAGCTAACAAAGTAAAAAATCGGCATGAGGATGACCGACTGAAACCAACCAGACCAACTCATCCAGAAGCTCACTAGAAGGATGTATGAATCTTTAACCAAGGGAAAGTTGGCTTAATACAAAAGCTTATTTCGCGGGAGAGCCCACCCTAGGGAAGGGTCGGTTCCACAAAGTATCTTTGACCATCTAGTAGAGCCCACCAAGTTCAGCCGATCAAACCATACCGACCAAGATTATCGTTGAGCCGAGACGACAGAGCCAAAAAAAAAAGACCAAATGATGAGTCGTCACTTATAAAATAACTAGTGTGAAACCCATCTCGATGAGGGTGAAAATGTAATTAGTATTGTATTAAATCTTTTATAAATAGAGAAGCATTTATTGTAGAAGCCGTTTTGACTTTTTTATTATTCATTTGAGAGAGTATAGCTCCAATAGTGAGATTGCCTCTCCCACTATTTTCGTTCCCACTTTCCTCTCACACTCTATTCCTTGGGTGTGATATAAGAACATTTTTAAATTTAACATTCAAAAAAGATGTGATGAGCGCGGAACTTGCCACCAACAAGTAGAGGAACATTGCCAAAACAAAGACATTAAAATAGGGAGATTGACGATAAAATGGAGTGCACCCAGGAGTTGTTAGTCCAACCGTTCTAGGACCTTAATGATCAGATGTTAGGGATGATCAAAGCTATGTTGACTCTGAAGCAGGATCAACAACCATGACATGACACTTTAGCGCAGAATGACAAAAGAGTCTCCTGACGTGACAAAACTTACCGAAAAGTAAGTTGATCGTACAACATAAGTGCACGTGTCAACTAGTAATGCGATTAAAAAGTACCATGTATCGATCCCATAGGAAAAGTATTAAGAATCATTCAGGAGGGCGAATCTCTTGTTTACTGAACTATTAAACCTTGTTTAGTGTTGTCACAACAGAAGATGGTTTCCTAAAATACTACTTAAAAGTGAAAATAAAAGATAACATTGTTGACCTTACTTTTGTGAGGATTTACCCTAAATCAACATCTATGGACAAGATATGTTATGAGTCACTCAAATCAACTTAGGATCTCAGGGACTTCTCTACAAGTTATAAAACCATCATTATCATTAATTCCATCTTGGGGAAGAGATCTACCAACATTGATCCATAGACCTTAGAGTCACCACATTGACCATTTGGTCATCTTGGACCCTATGGTCATCACATTGACCATTTGGTCAAGCCTGGACCTTATGGTCACCACAGTGACCATTTGGTCAAACCTGGACTTTATTGTCACCATATAGACAATTTGGTCAACCTTGGACCCTATGGTGATCACATTGACCATTTGGTCAACCTTGGATCGTATGGTTACCACATGTACCACAGTGGAAGGTCTTAAAACTTTTATATTTCAAGAGGAATTTTGGTTAACGCTTGTTGTGCTTTGTTATATTGATAATGAAATTTACATACATTTGCTCTTTTATGTGTTCTTATGCTCATTTTGTTTATAAGAGATGCATCACAATGGGTAGTTTTTTTTCTAATGAAAGTGGTTTCCTTCAAGTTATTTCTTATGTTGATTCCCTCGCATCCAAAATCAATAAGACATTCTTTCTCTTGATTTTTCACATTACTGCTTATTTCATTTGGAAAGAAATAAATTCAAGAATCTTCAATAATTCAACTTATTTGACAAATCATTTTAATTTAAATATACATGAGACGATTATTTTGAAAAGTAAGAGATTTAAGTCTAAGCAAGATATTCCATCTATTATTAAAGATCTTTACATTTTCTAAAAGTATTTTTGTACAGTACTTTTACTTGGACTCTTGGATGAATTCAATATGTGTATTTTGAGATGATATTGATTGTTGATTTTGGAAAGCTTGGATGCAATGTGTTTTTTTATTGGATAGCTTGTAAAGACTTTATTTAGAAGAATTTTGTGCCTCTAATAGATTTCTCTTGCTCTGTCTTGAGAATTGGCCATATATTTTGATCTTGATCTCTAAAGGATTTTGGTATTTGGTTCTAAGCTATGTTGTCCTCCAAATATCTCAAATTTTCTGAATAGATTTTATCTTTTTTGCTTCTACTTTTGAGTGATTATGAATATATGGTTAAGAGTTTTATGTATGATATTCTCTCTTATAAATGTTGCTTTTTCGATATACTTTTCCAACTATCTCTGACATTTTGGTTTTGAAATCGTGGATGGAGTTTGATTTTGCTTAGAGGTCTTATGAGACTATTATGAAGAATTTTGTGGCTCTGATTAGTTTTCTCTAAGCACTACTTGAGATTTGGTAAAAATTTTGATTTTGTTCCTTGGAAGGTTTTTTATGATTAGTTTTGAACTATGATGTCCTGCTTTCATTTCAAATTTGCTTAACTTTTTATCTTCTTTCAGTTGCAGTCTACTTTTTTTTTCTTTTGTTTTGCTTTTGAGTGATGCTGATGGTTTTTGGATTACTAGATGCATCTTCAGGCAATCTCTTTTTAGATTGACCTAAGTCTTCTACGTCTTTGCAACAGGCTTTGGGAACCCACACTAGATGGAGTATTTTGAACTGTGAAGGAGTGATTTATTTTCTAAGTTTTTATATTTTAGTCTTATATTTGATTATCTAATCAACTTTAGATTAAACATTTAGGACTTCTTTTGCTTCATGGATTGTGGATGTTTTGTCTTCTGTTATCTAAGATTTTGCAAGTAGATGTGTCATTGTTTGAAGTCTCTTTGGATGTCGTGCTTTGAACTATTTTGGATGTTTTATTATGAAGATTTGGATATAAACTTTAGTTGTTGCTCTTGACAGTAATAATTGTTGAGAAGAATTTACTTTGAAGATTGATGTGATGGATTTTTTGATAGTTATTTTGTCACTTTTTGGAGGTTGTTTCATTAATTCTCACCTTCAATTGACCATATGGATTGATTTACATAGATAATTATCCATGTAGTCGACACTTTTTATCCTTTGATTCTTTCGTGCCTTACTATGTTTTTGTTCTATTTTTGTCAATCAATTTTAGATTGATTAGCATTCTTCCTTTTGATTTTTTTTTTTATAGATATTTTTTTATCTGTTGTCTTTGTTTATTTCCATATAAAAATATCTAGCAATGAAATAATTTAAATGCATGTCTCCTATTTTATATCCTTTATGATTCTTAAATTAAATATGATAATTCAGCTTCTCCACCATTTTGAATGTAAGAGTCCCTCATAAAAAGCTATTTTATCTCCACTATAAATCTTCCTATAAAAAAGAGACATTTGCATACATGCCACACAATTTCTATGTGTTTGCATATGCTAACATGTAAATTTTACATTTTTATATTTATATCATACAAATATTTCACACCACATCAAAAGTACTGTTATTTTAACTTATAAAAAAATGAAACACATCTTGTCATGCAAACAAGGTGGCATACAGATGAAAATTGAAACTTAGGTATTAGATATGTAAATACATAGGAAACAAATGATATGTTGGTAAATCTTTCTAAAAAAAAATACACAAGTCTAAATCAAATCTTTAATAATACTGTCCTCATCATGAAAAAATATAAAAAATTTTAAATATAAAATAAAACAAAAAAATATATTACAAAAACAACAACAACAAACATTTATCCCACTAAGTGTTGCCGGCTACATGAATCCTTTTTCTCCACTGCGTCATATTGAGTGTCATATTTTCATTCAATTCTAATAAATTAAGATCATATTTTATACAATATGCAAAAGTATTTCTAGATCTACATCTGTCTTTCTTAACATAAATCGAAACTAAAACTTCTACTCTTCTAATCAGATCATCAGATGTTCGATGTTTAATGTGACCAAACCTTCTAAGACGACTCTCTCTAATTTTGTCTGCCTCTGGAGCGACACCAACCCTATCACGAATATATTCATTTTGCATTATCTCTCAAAGTGCAATGCCACTCATCCACCTAAGCATTCTCATCTCGGTAACACTTTAACTTAATTTCATGCTTCTCTTTTAAAGGCCAACATTTAGCACTATAGAGCATTGTAGGTCTCACCGCCATCTTATAAAAATTTCCTTTTAGTCTAAGCAGTACTTTTCTATCACACAATAAGCTCGAATCATTCCTCCACTTCAACCGACCAACTTGAATTCTACTAATAACATCCCCATCTATATCATCATAACTTTGAACAATGGACCAAATATATCTAAATTGTTCACACATTTTAATAATTTGATCACCCACAGTTACAACTCTATCACTAGAGTTACTACTAAAACTACATTCCATGTATTTAGTTTTAGTTCTACTCAAACGGAAGCCATTAGACTCCAATGTAGACCTTCATAATTCCAATTTTTTCTGAGTTTTTCTCTTTAGTTTTATCCATGAGAAGGATATCATCAGCGAAAAGCATACACCAAGGTACATCCTCCTATAAATGTCCAGTAAGAGCATCCATAACTAAAGCAAAAGATATGGGCTTAAAGCCAATCCCTGATGTAATCCAACTGAAATAGGAAAATATTTGGTCAATCTCCTTTTGTTCGAAGACAAGAAACAACTCTAGTATTCATATCTTTAATGACTTGAATATAAGTCATATCAATACCTTTCTTCTCTAGAACTCTCCAAAGGATATCTTTTGGAACCTTATCGTAAGCTTTTTCTACAACAACAACAATAACAAAAACCTTTATCCCACTAAGTGGGGTTGGCTACATGAATCCTTTTTCTCAATTGTGTCCTATTTAGTGTCATATTTTCATTTAATTCTAATAAATAAAGAACATTTTTATACAATATGCCCAAGTCTTCCAAGATCTACCTCTGACTTTCACAACATAAGTCGAATCTAAAACATCTACTCTCCTAATCAGATTATCAGATGGTCGACATTTAATATGACCAAACCATCTAAGACGACTCTCTCTAATTTTGTCCGTCATTGAAGCTACACCAACCCTATCACAGATATATTCACTCTATCAAACCTCTCAATAAATGTATAACTTCCATAATAAACCTGCCCGCCATAAATTCAAATTGATTATAAGAAATCTCTGTAATGCAGTCTTAACCCATGTTCAATTACCCTCTCCCATAATTTTAAAGTATGACACATCAACTAAAAAATATATTGGAATAACATGAATAATCCTACAACTCCCAGTTTACCCTAGATGAAAATAAAGTGTCTTATTTATCTGTCTGACACAACAAATTAATAATCTCCATATCTATGCTGCCAAAAACATATTTAAGATTTGAGAACCCTTACCTTCTCACACAGTGTAGAAGCAGCAACGCGTATGTTTTCCAGAGCAAAGAGCTGGTCGAAAGGACCTAAAATAAGAGCATCAGCAGCATTATGAAGGCCAAGGAATTAAGCCAATATAGTCAAGTTAAATCAAAAAATAAAATAATATGCATTTGCATACATATTACCCAATTCGCATGCGTTTGCATATGTAACACCTAAATTTTGCTTTTTACATTTATACCATCCAAAGTATTCATATCATAAAAATGAAATGCACCTTTCATGCATAGATGTAGCAGCATATATGTAAAAATTGAAATGTCAGATATGTAATACATAAGATTTGAGTGGTATGCATGTAATTCTTCCTAAAATAATTATAAAAAAAAAATACACTTCACAATCGAGGCCAAACTGTCAGAAATTCTTATAATGGCAATTGCACAATACAATAACATTCTTCTCCTTCCATAAAAATGAGGACTAGACTAATTTTCTTCACCAGAAATACAAATAAATGATACAACCATAACACTATGGCAAAAAAATTTATAAAATAGCCGTTATTCAAACTGTTCAGACTTGCATTAGTTTAAAATTATCTCTGAGGTTATGGTATCAGATTACAAGATTTCATTGTCATGAACCGTCTCTAACCTGCAGTGGCTTGTATTACATCAGCTTCTTCAGTTTTAGGCCCAGAACGTTGCTTTTTAGAGCTGACAACATTATTATTATTATTGTTATGTTCCTCTTCCACTTCCTCCTCCGCATCAGCTTCTAATAAGCCATTCTTGCATTCTGCTTCTAATTTTGCAATACCGACAGTGTCAACACCTTCAGTTTCAACAGCACCTCTTTTCCTTTGTGGAATCACACTAAAGAATGCACTTTTCCAGTCTCGTGTTTCTACGAACTTCAGCAGTATCTCAACGACTTGATTAACGGTAAGAACCTATAGGAGGCTTATATATATATCACTAGTAAGTCTTACACGATAGATATTTGCAATATCAAGTATTACTGCATTTGATTGAATGAATGTAAAGGACAAGAACCAAAATGCCTCCTCGAATTACCTCATTAAAGGTGCTGGAAACAAAACCTATGGTCAACTTTTCAAAGAAAAAAAAAAGAAGCAACTTTTCTGATGCCGAAGTTTGCATACATACAGACAAATATTGATATACATAGATTCATAAATATAAACGAATGTGCATCAACATAAATTTACAAAATTTGAAATGAAAAATTCAAACATGTCCCATCCAGTAATATCTATATCATCTGTTCTTTAAGATTAATGTCATTTACTTATCAAAACCATACATACTATATGCTGTATCTTAAGCATGTTTCATAAATAGATTTCATCCATGTGGCATTTTTTTGGAGGGATGATATTGGCCGAATGAAACTGCTGAAGGAAATTTTCATCAGCTAAGTGCACAATTTGCTGTCAAGGTTTTTATCTAAAATAGGAGACAGAGCATGAGTCAAAGAGATGGTAAATGAAAGCACAAATGTAATGCAAGTAAACTTTGAAATGAATTTCATAAACATTAGTTTACCATGTCTTTAAACCAAGAGGCACTTTTTCATTATATGCAACTATCCTTTGCCTTTATATGTTAGAAATCATAATGTAATTCCATAACAACGATACCGAGCATTCTGTTGTTGCCTAAAATTACTTAGGTTGAATGCTCATAAACCATTAGATGATGTTAATGTTCATTGGCAAGAGTGACAGTCACTAAAACATATTAACAGGCACAAATAGCTTTTCATTTGTTCTCCTGTAGCCACGTTAATGAAGAGATTTTGCGCCAGTATGCCTTAAAGTTCTAAAGTGATGGAGACAATCCAAACTAAATAATTTTTTTTAACTGGAGGTCTAGTAAAGGCAGTAAAGAAAGCACGCTTCTCCCGTTTTCTAGAATGTAGAATAAAAAAATAATAATAAAGGCATAAATATGTTCTTAATGAAATATGAACATGATAAATAATTTTGTTAAACAAATTCACCTCATGATTCTGGAAAAGAAGTACCCAAACAAAAACAACCTATTTGCAAAGTTTGAGAACAAAGAAAAACGATAAACAGTTCATGGCATATTAATTAGAGTCATTCATAAAGGCAAGAGTATGCACGTAATAAAACATGGAGAACAAATTTAATTAAAATATTTCATCAAAAGATGATGAAAACTTTGAAAGGTAGATAAAGATTTATTTCAGTGGAGGAAAGAAATAAAAAAACCTGTGAACTTGCCAACTTGACATAATTTCCAATTGGCAGCTTTGCCGACTGGATCCCTTGTTCCTTCGCTTTCTTCATCGTAACACCTTTCCATCTGTTCCGATCAACCAGCCCACCAATGATATAAATTCTGTCTGAATCTAGCTCCTCAAGGGTGGTCTCTGCATCAGCTGTTAAATAAACAAGCTTCTCTTTATGATCTTGAAATGCTTCAATATAAGACCTGTTCTCCTTCTCAATTATCCACTTATCATATCCAGGAAGCCTTTGTAATTGGTTTCCTATTTCACCATTGCATCCTGTCAACCAGAGATGTGCAGGATGTTCACATTTCCCATTCACTGCATAGCAATACATAATCTGTAACTTCGATTAGTAATGATGAAATTATGACTCATATCAATCATGTTTAAGGATATATAACTTTGGCTTTGCAAATCGATGGTAAAATTGGTTGAAATTTTTATCAAATCAATTATACAAAATCAAATAATAGACAAAACACAACTGACCAAACATGATATGAAACCAAACCAAAATCAAAATAAAATTCGGTTTATTCGGATAGGATTTGTTTTAACCGAATTTTGAAATTCTAATACATAAGTGTGAATTCAGTCAATTCAGATTGATTGTGTACAGCCAAAAGTGAATTTTTCAAACTACCAAGGAAGCCCATATGTGAAGTGAGCCTCCTGGCCTATTGGATTGGGCTTTCTCATCATGAACTTGAAGTCTACTCTTCTCCGACTAATCACACTCAGTGACCGCATCCATTGAAGTGGTGACCACAAGAACTATCTCTCCAGAAGATCTAGCAAACTAGCAGGCTCCTCAGCCGAGTTCGCCTAAACCTATCAAGCTCTTTCGTCGAGCCCGTCTGTTGAGCTCACCTGCACTTCTCAAGCTGCATCATCAAGGTCATTTACTGATCCTTTGAGGTCGCCGGCAAGGCAAAAGGAAGGAAACTCTGACCGATTATCATTCATGCCCATTTATGAACCGCCTAACATTGATGGCGATATCTTTCAACAAAAAATATCAGTGGATGGCGTATAGTATGGCCTATAATGTAACATTATTTTTTATTCTTTTCTCTTTCTGTAGCCCTACGGGAGCAAAGACACCTTGCAAGAGTTATAAAGGAGGCAAAAGGCAAGGGGAAGGACCTGGGACTCTATCCCTCTTCACCTCCTCTACTCATCTCACGAGGACTCTCCCAGATTGTATGAATTCACGAACTATACAGGATAATAAAAGGATTCAACAGATTGGTTCAGTGTTTACTTTAATTGTAATATATTCAGTTTTTTGGTTTAACAAATCTTTTTTTTTTTTCAAGCGAACAAATAACCAAAATTCAAATAACCCTTAAATTGGAACCATAAACGTATTTGTGATTTCATCAACTGAACCAAACTAATCAAATATGCTTGGTTCAATCCGTTTTTTGGTTTAAACCAATTAATGCACGTCCCTAGAAATAACTCAATTCCTTGCTATATAACAAGAGCTCAAAGTGTTATTAACAATTTCTAAAAGACAAGCAAGAACGCTCCTCCGTAAAAGTAAGCACTGATTAACCACAATTAAAGCGGCGAACCAAAACATACATATCATTGCAAGTATTTTTAAAAATTAGATCTATACAAAAGAGATACAATATAAGCTGTAAAAATGACCATTCTCTGCACTATTAGATGAAATGCAATAATCATTACTTCAGATCTGAGAAAACAAAAAAAATGAACGGGCAGTTACATACCACCCAATTCTTATGTATTAACGTATACATTTATACCACCCAAAGATTTCATATCACATAAAAAATATAACTATTTTAACTTTCAAAAAGTGAAATACAAATTTTCACGCATGGGAAAGGTGACATGTAAAAATTGATGTTTAGGTGTTAGTACATAGAAATTAAGTGGTGTGTATAAATCTTCCTAAAATGAAACTACCATAGAACCACACTTCCTTTAAAAGGTAGAATCTCATCTCTATGATACCTTTTAAAATGCATGAAGTATTCAAATACAGTGACATATTATTCAGACCAATTTGTTTTATAATTAAGGTTAAGCATTTGGATTGCACTCGGACAGCTAAATATTTTCCTTGTGTTGCCCGGCTTGGTTAGTGGGCATTGCAGTTCTTGGAAAGAAACTAAACATAAGTGTGGACCGATTGGATAAACGAACCACATATAAATATAGAATCTAACTTGCTCTAAGCTAGTGTTAATTCTAGCATTTTACTTATTTATGATTTATTTAATAGCCTGAGCGAAATTGCTCTAGTTGGAAAATTAATTTAAAGACCTTGTGCTTAATTGACTTATTGGAGAATGAAATTATTGATACGTGCTTCTGTGCAAAGTTCCATTTGCATTGTGCTTAAAGTTTAATGCTCGCACTTAAGTACCTACCTTGAACATTGATTTGTGTATCTCAACATATCTTTGCTTTCAATATTTAGAAAATCGTGCTGCTTAGTGACAGTGGATTAATTCCATTAGCTAAGTGTAGTAGAGTTAATCAATTCACATTGATAAATTCATTCAATATACTCTCACATTTTAAACACTTGGGAGCCGTTTGGAATCACTTTTTTTGTTTTCTATTTTTTATTTTCATGTAGGTTTGCTTTTGTTTTTACTTAAAATAAAAAAATGTTTTATATCTTATAAAATATTTAATTATTTTTAAAAACACTCAAAAGAATTTTTATGAGTTTAGTGTGCTTTTAAAAATTAACAAATTTATTTTCTGAAATAAAAAATAGAATCGTGCAAAAAATGAGCTAAACAAACATATTTTTAAAATAAAAAGAAAAAAAAACACAAAAAACAAAAAAAAATGTGTTGTCAAATAGTCCTTAGTCTACAACTTAGAGCGCGTTTGTTTCAACTGTGACTGTACGAAATCTCAGTTTAAAAACTACTGTGGAAAATCTGTTGTTCAAAAGCTGGAGTTTCGGTAAAAGTTGGTCTCTTTGAAAAATACAATTTTGAAAGTGTTGTCTATGAACTAATTTCTGTAATACCCCTCAGTAGATATTATCTAGAATTCAAAGATAATTTAAATTTATGTAATTCTCTTTTTTAACTGTGTTACCTAAATAGACAGGAATACAAAATTAAAGTCAAAATTAAATTACAAAAAAAAGAAAATACTAGATTTTAGAAATTGCACTACTAAGAAAGCACTGATAGTATGCAAGTCTTCATAGATAAATGAGATAAATATAGAGAAGTGACATATGATCCATCCAAAATGTTATAGGATGTAAATCACCATGTGAAGGAGGCAAAAGAAGAGGAATGGTCGCTTGAAGGAGACAAAAGAAGAAGAGAAAAATAATAATGCCGAGGCTAGCTCCTATTGTTGCTTCTGCGACAGAGAATTGCGAGGCGGGCTGCTGCTGTTTTGACGACAAAGAATGGCGATCTTACAACGTTCTTGCGAAACTTGGGTGCGTAGAGCTCTAGAGTAGGGTCGGGGTAAGGAAGGAAAATGAAGAAATGAACTACGGGATGCAGACTAGGGCCCGCGAGCATGAATAAACGAAGGCCCCGTTTGGCGCCGCGTTTTTCATGCGGCGCGACGCGAAAACGCGAAGGGGTGTGTTTGGAAAGTGCATTGTGGCAAAGCTTTTTAAAAATATTGATAAAACGCGGGTTACGAGTTCGATCCGACGACCCGCGTTTCGTCTTTCTTTCTGTTCGGCTTCTTGTGTCCCACTCTCCCCTCTCTTGCGAGCTCTTCGCTCGTGTCCACTCTTCCTTCTCTCACAATTCTGCCATAAAGGTAACATCTCGGCTCTCCTCCTCTTCGATCCCTGGCTCAGTTGGCAAGGGTTTGTCAATCTTCTCCTCTCCCTATCCCCACTGTTCTTCAGTTTCGTTTGATTCTTTTGCTCTCCCTCGGCCCACAGTATTCTCTTACCATTATCTATTCTAGCATTTTGATTTTGCGATCATTTTAGCTTCTCTGAGCTCTTTTCGATCAATGATTTCCGGGTGATTGTGCAATGATGTTGGATTTTGCAAGTTCTGTGATTTTGGTTTTTACGATTTTCTTTATTGGTGTCGTGATGGCTTGTTCTATGAATTTGGTGAGAGCATTATTTGTGTTGTGATGCTGGTGGTTGTTGTGATGATGAAGAATATTTTCAGGTCGTTATGCATTGATGTTGGATTTTGTAGGTTCTGTGATTTTGGTTTTACGATTTTTTTAGTGGTGGTGTTGTGATAAGTTATTCTATGATTTTGGTGAGAGTATTATATAGGTTATGATGTTGGTGGTTACTATGATGATGAAGAAGATTGATTTCCCTTTACTGACTTTGTGATGAGTTGTTCTAAAATTTTGTACAGTGATGGTGGTGGTTGTGTGCGGTTCTATGGAGGTGTGGCGTGTGGTTGTGTGTTGTGTGGAGGTTGTGTGTGGTGTGTGGTGTGTGGTGTGTGGTTGCATGTTGTGTGGAAGTTTGGAGATGTTGAGGTGTTGGAGTGAAGGTGTTGGTGCTGTGTTGAGGTTTGGAAGTGTTGGTATGTAGCTGTGTTTGTGGAGGTGTTGGTGGTGGCGTGTGCTTGTGTTTGTGGAAGTGTTTGTGGTGGTGTGTAGAGGTGTGGAAGTGTTGGTGTGTGGTTGGTGTGGAGGTTGATTCACTGAAAATTTAATAGTTTTTTACTATTCATTTCATACATGTTTTTGATGATATTGCACTTTAAAGAAATGTATTTTCATGATTTCATGCATGTACAATGATTTTAGGTCTTTGGAACAAAATGAAACAAAAAGAAGCAAATTTGAAGCAAAAAGGGAAAAATGTGCATTTTATTGAATTAGCGCCGAACGGCGCTCTCACAAGCGCCGGACCGCGCTATTTTACAGAGAGTTGCGACAGATTGGCGGAATAATGCGCCGAACGGCGCCCTATTAGCGTCGAACCGCGCCCTATCTCGATTTCAAACTAGATTCAATGTATTTGACCGGATTTTGGAGGGTTGCTTGAGAAAACTCTTGGGAAATCAGTTTTGGCCGAATTTAAAATTTTTTGGAGCCAAGTTAAGAAAAAAATGGAGAGTTTAGAGTGTAGAGAGAGTTTAGAGAGAGTGTATTATTATTTTGTTTAGGAAATCTAGGTTTTGTGTTTTCTCTTCTAAGGAGTGTAAGAGGAGAGGGACAGTGAGAGATTTCATCTTCCTTACTTATCTAAAGAGAGAATTGTGTGTTGTTGTGAAGAAGAGGAGTCAAAGAAATTCCTTGAGATTTGCTTGGGGAAGAGTTTGAGATAAGTTGTCTTTACTTTCTACTTGTTGTATGACGTTGTTTTTATATATAAAATCCATGTTTTGTCATCTTTTCCTTACGAGTCTTGAGTATATTTCTTTGTCTTTCTCTTTTTCATGTGATGTGTTGATGTTGTGATAGGAAAATGATGTTGATTTATTATGGAGAATTTGTTATAACCTTTTCACTTCGAACTTCATTTACTTTTTGATCTGACCAATTGAATTGTTAAAACTTGTTGGGATCATATGTTCCGAAAGGATTATGAATTCCAAAACAAAAGTGAAGGTCACATTCAATGTCCATGAATGAGAGATGTAGTTCATGGGGATTGAGTGCAAATAAATAAGGAATATACTTTGATAGACGTAGAATTGGAGATTTCAGAGTGATGAGGTTGAAATCCTCGATTTGGTCTAATGTTTGGAAACTAAAGCGAGAGTTAGCGCTTGAGCGAAGGAGTAGGAGAGCTTTGGAGTGAGAGTCGATATCCTCCCAACTTAACCACGGATTTTGGACTCGAATTTAAGATTAACGAGTGTTCTTTATATCTTTGAAAAATGGGTAAAGAATAGGAATGCTTTCTATTTGGCACAATACATTTGCATCACTGATCTATGTCACAATAATCATCACATTATCATTGGAGAGGAGGAAAACTCTTTCTTACAACTGTACTTTGTTATAACTTTAGTCTTGTGTTAGTTTAATTTGTTTGAAGTTTAGAACGTACTTTTGTAGAAATAGTAGTCACAACTGCGTCTTTATTTTAAGAATTAAACTTGCAATTGTGTTGTGATTCGATAAGTGATTTCTGTGCTACGCTATAAAATTAAAACCTCCATGTGGGATCGATATCCAAGACTCCACTAGAGCCCAGTATTATTTGAGCGATACGTATACTTGCGTTTAATTGTGTGACTCATTATAAAACTAATTTAATATATATATATATATATATATATATATATATATATATATATATATATATCGAGTTCATAAATTTTGACAAATTAAAAAAGTCGCACTAGAGATGTTGGTGGTGGTGAGTGATGGTGTGTGGAGGTGTGAAAATGTTGGTGTGTGGTTGGTGTGGAGGTGCTGGTGGTGGTGTGTGGAGGTGTAAAAATGTAGGTGTGTTGTTGTGTTTGTGGAGGTGGAGGTGTATTGAGGTGTGGATGTGTTCAATAGTTGTGTGTGGTTGTGTGTTGTGTGTTGTGTGAAGGTGTGGAGATGTGGAGGTGTGGAGGTGTAAAAATGTAGGTGTGTTGTTGTGTTTGTGGAGGTGGAGGTGTATTGAGGTGTGGATGTGTTCAATAGTTGTGTGTGGTTGTGTGTTGTGTGTTGTGTGAAGGTGTGGAGGTGTGGAGGTGTGGAGGTGTGGAGGTGTTGTTATGTGATTGTATTGGTATGGAGGTGTTGGGGTGTGATTGTGATGTGTTAATTACTTCTTCTGTCAAATATTTATTTTTAGTTTTTTCTATGCTAGTAACACAATGGTTAAGACAAAAAAATTCAGTTCATCAGCTATGTTCGATAAGGAAGCCAAACTCATATTTTGTGATCTCTGTCTTAAGGAGATCGAGCTGGGAAATAAGCTCACCATCATTTTAATAATGAATGGTAGCAAAATATTATGAAAAAATTCAAGAAATTTTCCAGAAGAGAATACGATAGAATGCAACTAAAAATAAGTAGAACCAGTTGAAAAAGAAAAAAAACTGTGAAATGAATTAAAAGGAGGATCGACGGGCTTGGATTGAGATCCAATCAAATGAAATATTGATGCTTCAGTGGGATGGTAGGCTGAGAGAATAGAGGTGAGAACATATTCATGTATGATTTTCTTTTTCTGAACAATATGAACATATCCACGCCCCCTTATATTGCAAGTAGTGTCAGCCGCCAATAAATTCAAATTCAGTGGTATTGACTCCGATCTGGAAGAAAAGTTCTCCGTATGTTTGGTGGGGTTGTGACAACAGAGAATAATGTGTGGACCCCTAGTGAGCAAGGGTTTACAGGCATACCTGAAAACTTGGATGCTAAGCAAGCAACTGACTTCCGGTGAAGGTCCAAGTCCAAACTAAAATGAAGTGGAGTTCACATGTAGGTGAAAGGTCCAAGGATAGAGAAAAAAAAGAAGGGGCTATTTTCAATAGAAACTAAATATCAAAACTGGTGGCTCCATGCAATGGTGACCCTAGGACTTCACAAGCGGCTTTCATCGAAGAAGTTATCCAAGTTTTGCAGACAACTCCAGAATTTTATGAGGACATTTCGTTATATTTGAACTACATAAAGTTGTTGGAGGACACGACCCGTAGAGAGTTCTTCATGAAAATGACCTCTAACCCTATGGTCAATTATTTACGTTTACTTTTATGACAGGAGGGACCCTTGATTTTATTCAGTTATCTTTGCAATATTTGTATTTATTTTCTAATAGGTTTATCAAATTTCTGATTTGGATGTTTTTTTTTCTTTTTTCCCTTAGAACAATGTTAATATTATTTTAGATGTTTGTCTTTTCATCGTACACATTGTAATTCGTTATTCAAAGTTTATTAAAGTTGTTTGAATCACCTGAACAGAGCACAATTTAACATGGATTCACAAAGAGAGACGCAGAAGAAGAATTATGACAGCAGTATATTTGATGTACGAATACTACAACTCATACATAGATCAGTCTCCCTGCATGACATCATCTTACATTAGTGATAAATGGGTTGAGAGAGCAACTTGAAGGACATTCTACAAGATTCAACAACATAACTCACATTTATAGATCTTTTAGATGAATTGCATATGAATCATAGACTTCATAGCTCCTCTAGAATAACAACCAAAGAGGTGTTAACATTAAACCTCTACATTTTGTCACAAAATGAATCAATGAGAGGAGCGATTGAACGATTTCAACATTCATCGGAAACAATCAGCAGATACTTTTCAATGGGGTTTAAAGCTCTTGTTAGTTTATCATCAAAGATTATTAAGCCAGAGAATACAACATTTGAGAGGATTCCAATAAATATTGTAAATGTCCAACGTTATATGTCATTTTTGAAGGTAAATGTTTTTACTAATTATATTCAGAATCAAATTGAATAATGTAATTCACACAACTTTCTTTAATTTGTTAGAATTGTATTGGAGCGATTGATAGAACACACGTGGACACACGTGTATCCAATAATGAAATGATCGCATTAGTTGGATGATTTGGATCACCAACACAAAATGTAATGGATGTATATGATTTCAACAAGTGTTAATTTTGTTATGACTGGTTGGGAAGACAGTGCACATGACAGTCATATATTTGCTTTTGCCACAATAAATCGAAAGCACAACTTTACTCACCCACCTCCAAAATTGTTCAACTATTAATCATATTTAGATATTTTTAAGTTCATTACTAATTATTGTATTTGCGATAGAGAAATATTATTTAATCGATGACAAATATCTCTTATAAAGAAGTTATCTGAAGTCATTTCCGGATACCAAATATCATATTCCCACTTTGAAAGACCTAACAATAGTACTCGGAACAAGAAAAAAAATGTTTAATAAGAGACACTCTCCCTTACGATTTCAACAAAATGAATCAATGAGAGGAGTGATTGAACGATTTCAACATTCATCGAAAACAATCAGCAGATACTTTTCAATGGGGTTTAAAGCTCTTGTTAGTTTATCATCAAGATTATCAAGCCAGAGAATACAACATTTGAGAGGATTCCAATAAAGATTGTAAATGCCCAACGTTATATGTCATTTTTTAAGGTAAATGTTTTTACTAATTATATTCAGAATCAAAATGAATAATGTAATTCACACAACTTTCTATAATTTGTTAGAATTGTATTGGAGCGATTGATAGAACACACGTGGACACACGTGTATCCAATAATGAAATGATCGCATTAGTTGGATGATTTGGATCACCAACACAAATTATAATGGATGTATGTGATTTCAACAAATATTTTGCTTTTGTTATGACTGGTTGAGAAGACAGTGCACATGACAATCGTATAGTCGTTTTTGTCACAATAAATCGAAAGCACAACTTCACTCACTCACCTCCAAGTTTGTTCAACTATTAATCATATTTAGATATTTTTAAGTTCATTACTAATTATTGTATTTGCGATAGAGAAATATTATTTAATCGATGACAGATATCTCTTATTAAAGAGATATTTGAGTCATTTTCGGGTATCAAATATCATATTCCCGACTTTGAAAGACCTAACAATATTACTCGAAACAAGAAAAAAAATGGTTAACAAGAGACACTCTCCCTTACGAGGTATAATTGAAAGAATATTTAGAGTGAAAGGAAAAACGTGTTATATTGCGTGATATGTCAACACATCCATTTTCGAAGCAGACACGGATTAAAGTGGTCACAATGACTCTCCACAACTACATTCAACAACATCATTCGTGCAATGAACTAGATTTCAGCATGACCGATGATGATTATTTACACGTCTCGCCTGAAGCATTTGAATATCATATAGGATAATATATACCATAGGCAGAAGTAGGATCACATAAGGGTTGCATCAAGAATGACGAATGTGTTAGAGATATGAATGAATTGAGAGAGCGGATCACAGACGCAATTATTGGATGTTGAATGGATTGATTTATCATATTATTAATTGTAATAGTTGTTGAAGTCATTCACTGTTTATTGTATTTGTATTTATACAATTCATATTTATTTTTGTTCATTGTGTATTTGATATTGATTATTTGGATTTTTTACGTTATTTGTAACTGTTTTTTTCTTTTCTGATTTCATTTGTTTTTCTTTTGATAGGTTTTGGAGATCTATGATGAGACATTATATCTTATGAGCCCTTCTGGATGGCCTGTTTGTCGGTATTGATTAGTGTTACATGTGAAATCCTAATAAAGACAACCAAGTTCCTCTCTTTTTTTCGACGATAAGAGTTTTTAGGTTCTTCTGGATTTTTGTGAGATATATATATATGTGTGTGTGTGTGTGTGTGTGTGTGTGTGTGATACAGACAAGCTTGGTATTATGTGGGTTAAAAACAACTAATAATTTTTTGTTTATAAGATCTATTGTTTTCTTGTAGAGATAGATTCGTTAGTTGATATACTGAGATATCTGAGACTTCACAGCTGCATAAAACTATAATTAATTACTTCTTTTAATAATTTTTACTTATGTTGCGCCTAATGAGATATCTTTTAAAGCATTAAGAAAAGATGAATTCGAGATTTTCTGATACCTCCCAAGGATTGTGCAGACACTGTGGATTTCAATGTTCCCTAGAAACGTCACGCCAGCTACATAACTACAGGAGATAGTTTTATAGGAGCTCCCAGAGAATCACGGTGAACTATGATTTCTTTCGTTGGACAGACAGGCTAGCAATTTTACCGCCGAGAGTGATCGAGAATGGATAATATCTCTAGAGAACAGCATAACTCGTGAAATATGCCGTCTGTATTTTAAAAATAATATTATCATATTATTAAATGTTCTTTTAACAGTGTTTTTCTTAATTTTAATAATAATGATACTCATTATTAAGTGAGACGTATATCTTTTTTCTTTGTAATGTTTTGCGCCGGATTTTTACTTCTACAGTATAAAATATATTGGTATGACACTTTCGTTGCAAACATAATTACTATATAAGGGCAGAATAGACATTTATCCAAAAACAGTTGCAGCACAGTCATTTTCAAACTACAAAAAAATAAAATTTTATCCGAAGCGATTTTCACATGACGAGCTTCCTGCAACGATAGCCTATCGCGCAACGATTTATTATTAAGTTACGAATAGCCCAAACAGACCCGAAATTTGCCCATCGCGATTCGGACGCATGAGTCAAACATCCATAAACTGCAATTCTATTCGAAACTCAATTCTAAACACTGAAATAAACGCACCCTTAATTTCCCTTTTTTTTGACTTTTGCAGGGTTGAATAAATTAACTATAAGTGTATATAAGTAAATATCTATGAGTGTCACAACAGTAAGATTGTGGTTATAATATTTAACACTCTTGGTATTAGTCCATTCACATTTAGTGCATTTCATTCCTCCTACACTTGAAGACATCGTTTGTGTAATTAAATTTATGATTCATGCAATCATAGTGATATAGATGGGGATGTTAATAGAAGAGTTCAAGCTGGTTGTTTGAAGTGGAGGAATGCTTCGGGCCTTCTGTGTGTAGAAAAGTATCGCTTCGACTGAAAGGAAAATTTTATAAGATGGTGGTGAGATTTGCAATGCTCTATGCCGCCGAATGTTGGCCTTTAATAGAGAAGCATAATACTAAGTTAAGTGTTGCTGAGATAAGAATGATTAGGTGGATGAGTGGCTTTACACTTAGAGACAAGATGTGAAATGATTATATTTGTGATAGGGTTGGTGCAGCTCCTGTGAAGGACAAAATTAGAGAGAGTCGTCTTAGATGGTTTGGTCACATTAAACGTATATCATCTGATGATCAGATTAGGAGAGTAGATGTTTTAGATTCAACTTATGTTAAGAAAGACAGAGGTAGACCTAGGAAAACTTGGGCTTATTGTATAAAAAATGATCTTAATTTATTAGAACTAAATGAAAATATGACACTAAATAGGACGTAGTGGAGAAAAATGATTCATGTAGCCGACCCCACGAAGTGGGACAAAGGCTTTGTTGTTGTTGTTGTTGTTGTATTCATGCAGTCCCAGTTATAAATGTTTAGCTAAGAACCGGAAAGAGTTTAACTACCCTAAGATAGTATTCTAAAGCTAAAAGATAATTCATTAATCTTCTAGGATAAATCTATAGCAACAAAATTAAAATTTTCAAACTAAACATAACCTCGAAAACAATTAACAATACCTAACCTCGAAGACAATATCAGGGCACGGGAAGAAAAAAGGTACATCACCTGGTGCGCGAGGCTCTGGATCTCGCTAGGACTCATGAGATCAGAGAACTCGAGATCAAGAACGACCTTTTGCCCAACCAAAGCTGCATTTCGTAGCCTCTCAGCACGCTTACCGCGCTCCTCCGTCCTCTTCTCCATTCGGTCCCGCCTCGTCTCCTTACGCGACTCCACGAGTCGCATCCTTTCCTCCTCCGTTTTGTCGGAGAGCTTCTCCTCCCACTCGCGGCGGCGGCGCTCTAGATCTTGCCGCCTTCGCTCCTTCTCCACTGCTTTCCGCTTAGCCTTCCTTACCTGAAGCCGCTGTTGCTTTAGCAATCGCTTCATCGCGCTTTTGGAGATGGAAGGGGTTTCTCCAGCGGCTTCGACAGGGTTACTGCCGGCTGTGAGGGGTTTGTTTTCTTCAGTGGTTTCTAACATTGTGGTGGGCGGAGGGGGACGGAGGTGTGGGAGGATCGGAGTTTGGCTGGGGTTTGCAGCCCAAGTACTGCTGTGCACACGAACGCATAAATCTTGCACAATACAAATAAATCTGTTCAATTAATTCGAAATAAATAAATTATCTATATATATATATATATATATATATATATATATATATATATATAATTGATGAGTTATACTTTTAAATATATTAATTGCCTACAAGAGTACAATAATTTATAATTAATTAAGATTATTAATTAAAAAATAGAATAAAAATATATTAAATTATATTATATTGAAATAATATTTTAATATAAATAATAAGATTTAATTCTCGGCTAATTCTTAACATCCTACGTCTGCATAATTAGGGTTGTCAATATGACTCTTTGTTTGCGAAAAGCTCGTATTCGACTTGCTAAGTAAATGAGTCGAACACGAACATTTTTTTTTGTTCGGAATATAAACGATCCGAACACGAGCAATTGTATTTTTTCAAGAGTTGAACATGAGCTAAGCTTCGGCTCGCTCGTGTTCAACTTGTTTACACCCCTACTAGGAAGGAAAAAAATTAGGTGAGAACATGCAAATAAAATTGGGATGATTACATGCATAGCGTCTGAAACATTATTATTTATAAAATTGAACATATTATGTGATATTTTTGAACTATAAATTGATGTATTTACACGTGTCAAAATCAAGTTATTGAACAATCAAATCATTGAGCATTTGATAAAAATAAAAAATACAGGCTGAGATTTTATCATGAATTTTGATATTTGACTGAGAATTTGAAAATTTGATGAAAGAGAATGATTGATTTATAAATATCAATGTTTCAGATACTATGTATGTAAAGATTTATATGTAGGGGAAATTAACTAGCATGTGAGTAAAATAATTATGTCTTCTTTTTTTAAGGTCGATTAATGTGTAGAACCAAAATATTACTTCTTTTGAGCTGTGTAGTATTTATCTATAGCCCATTCAAACTAATATTTATTCACATGAGTTCCAAGCATGATTCAAATAAAATTATAGCCATTAGCAGTAACATTTGGTATGTGTATAAATCATGTTGAAACATCAATTAAATTTTTTTAAAGTGTTTAAAGTTTCATATGATGAAGTGTTAGGGTCAACAAATTGTCCAAATGAATTTTCCTCAATTATTGATAGTACTTGAGGTTGATTCATCTCAAATTGGCCTAACTTTCTAGATATAGCTGCTATCTGAGAAGTTAAAATCGCAAGTACATCAATGTCATGTACACCAGCTATCTTCTTCGGGTTTACTTTCTCAGCGGACTATTGGAAGTTGTTAATAGTCATCTCCTCAATTAGATAATATGCCTCATTAAGTGACTTCGATAATAGATCTAAAGGATACTACTAAACTGTTATAAAAAATCTGGATAATCATTCAATGGGGCATAGCATGATGCAGACACTTGCTTAAAAGTTCTTTAAATCTCTTCCAAGTTTCGTATATCAAATCACCTTCATGCTGGTAAAATGAAGTAATATCATTCCTTAATTTCGTCATTTTTTAATGCGAAAAAAACTTAACTATGAATTTTTGGGCTAGTTCCTTTGACTATCTAATAGATCCATGTGCTAATGAGTTCAACTATATTTTGGCATTACCCCTCTGGGAAAAAGAGAAAAAACTTAAGTCCAACAACATCATTAGAAACACCATTATAGCGAAATGTGGTGCAAAGTTCTCAGGAACTTGCCAAATGTAAATTTGGATCCTCAAACGGGGTTCACCCAAAGTTCTAAGGAACTTGCCAAATGTAAGTTTTAAGTTTCTCCTACATAAATTCTAATTATCCTACGTGAATTTGTGATAACCAGGTGTTAAAGTTACATTTCCTTGCAATGATAGTATTAGTGCAGAAATTGAGAAAATGTAAATTGAAATGTGGCTAGTAACAAATAGAAGCATTTTATCTTATTTATCCTCTCCCGAGTGCATAAAGAAGTTTGGTTAAAGTGACCTTAATTCCTTAAGCCACACTTTGAACCCAACAATAATTATATCCCTATTTATTTCAATCTTCCTATAGGATGCTTTTGCTTCATACCCCATAGTTCAACGTGAACTTCTTAGTTGTACATGTCATAGCTCTTCCGAGTAATTATGGGTTCACAACAGATTTTAACAAACCATTTGCCCAGAATGATATGTAAATGAAAATCAGAAGGAAAATCATCACATTAAAAGGTTAAAGACAATTCAAAATCATTTCCACATTCCTACACATCCTACTACATCACCACAAGGAAAATGTAGAGATTACTCAGAAAACATAGAGAAAACACCATAAGACTTCATTGAAACCATGAGAATCCACATACCAAAGTGTTTACAGAAAAATACAATGCTTAAACACAAGAATACTTATCTGTCTCCCTCAATACAGCCTTGAGATGTTCCATCAAAACCCTTATTGTTCTCCTGTAGATTCTCCTCACTTTAACAATTAGATTCTCACCAATTCCCTACTGTAGACTTGCTCTCTCTAGCTTAGAGCAAGCCTTCTACCCTATAGAAGACACTTTTAAGACAAGTAGAACTTCCCTTTCCTTCCTTCACAAAAGCCCCTGTCAAATGTCGATAGTCTTCCTTAAATAACATTTAATATTTCCCTTTTCAAATTACCTCCAATACACCCAAGTGATGCTTTGAATAGGTGGATCAAACTGCTGCAACTGCACAGAATTCGGCTCTGGCGCCTAGGCGCCCAACTTTCCTGGCGCCAAGGCCTCGGTTTTCACATCTGAGGCCTTAGCGCTAAATGGTTGACACCTAGGCGCTGGCCTCTCGGGTTGCAAATATTGAGGCTGGCACTTTGGCGCTCAACTTTTTTGGAGCCAAGGCCTTGGCTTTCATATCTAAGACCTTGACGCCCAGTGGCTGGTGCCTATGCCCCAATCAACTATTTTGACTTTTGTTATATTTCTCCTCCCTTTCGCTCAATGTTTCTTCCAATTTGTTCCACTCCTAATACTTATTACACTTGTAAGAAAAATTTTAAAACACATTTCTTTAAAATGCAATTTCATCTAACAATATGTGCTATATATAAAAGAATTCGTGCAATCTTTTCTCATATCACATAACACTTTAAAACACCATCAAACCATGGTTTAATAAAGATTAAAATACCTTTAAAGCATTTTTGAATAATGATTTAATAAATGTAAAATAATTTTTAAACTATGATTAAAAAATCTTGAAAGGGTAATCAAATAAAGATTGAAAATTGATCAAATAATTGTTAAAAATTCATAAAATTATGATAAAATAATTTTTGAATAAGTAAAAAGCTGTCTTTAAATAATAGTTAAACAAGCTTCAAATGATGATCGCACATACTTCAAATACAAATTGTAGCATGTTTAAATTATCTTTAAATAATCTTTGAATCATGATCAAATCATATTTATAAAATCTTTGTATATCAACCAAATAGTGATCAAAACATCCCTAAACAATAATGGAATTATCTTTAAACCATTTTCTAATACTAATCAATTTATTTTTTATCATTATTGATCTATGTTTGATCATTTTTTAACAACAACAACAACAAAGCCTTAATCCCACTACCTGGTCTAAATGAATCTTTTTTCTCCATTGTGTCATATTTAGAGTCATATTCTCAGTTAGTTCTAATATATTAAGATCATTTTTTATACAATTAGCCCAAGTCTTCCTCGGCCGACCTCTGCCTTTCTTAATATAAGTCAACTCTAAAACATCTACTCTCCTAATCGGATGGTCAGATGGTCGACGTTGAATGTGACCAAACCATCTAAGAGTTTGATCATTTTTTAACCATGGTTTAAATTATGATTGAATCATCATTGCCTCATCTTTGACCATCATTTAATTTATGTTTGATTATGTTTTAATGATTATTGAAAAAAATAAATTGATAAATATTTAATTATCTTTTAATTAATTTATAGTAGATAATTTGATATCTACTAAAAATCTAGGTTTATGGTATATTTCTACTATATCTATTATTATTTTGGGTATAAGACTTTAGAGTGTGAATGTCATAATCAAACATATATAAATTAAATAAAAAATAACTTGATGCATGGGAGTTATATTTTACAAGAATTTATGAACTCAAATTTATATATTTATAGTGATTTTGTTAAGTCCAAGCATTTAACGCAAGTATACGTATTGTATCAATTAATACAGGGCTCTAATGGAGTTCTGGTTATCGATCCCACAAGGAAGTTCAAAGTATAAGAAAGCGTTTCACAATATATATATTATAGCACTGAAATATGATATTTAAATAACACTTAAAGTTTAACACTTACTCCTACTAACACTATGCAAAAAATAGTAACAATTAACTAAACTACAATTACTTCTAACAACTTTTAAAATAGAATTAACTAACAGACACACTAAACTAAGTATTTGAAAGGTTTTTGATATATGAGAAAAGTATCTTTCTTCTTGTAATGAGAATATAATGTGTGGATTGATATGAAATAATTATCTATGTTATTGTGCCAAAAAGGAGCATAGATGATTATTTACCCTTAAAAGAGTACCACCTCTTCTAAGCAAGAAAGAAACATTGACATATCTTAAGTTTAGTCACTAAACTAAGGCTAGGCTGGGACGATACCGGCTCTCACTTCGGAGCTCCCACTCACCCTACACCCGAAAGCTAACCCTTGATATTAGTTACTAATCTTAGAACCAATTTGAGGATTTCAGTCTGTCACCCTTAAATCTCCACATTGAAGTCCATCAAAACATATTTTTCTATTTATTTGCACTCAATTCTCATGAACTATGCAATTCATCCATAGAAATTGAATGGATCTTTCATTATTGTTGTAGGACATTAAATTCTTTCAAACTTAATGTTCAACAACACATTTTAATATTTCAATTGGCCAAATCGAAAAGTAAATTAAGTTTGAAATGAAAAACCATTACAATTTCTTCATTACATTAAAAGCACATCAAATCCACATCAATCCATCATCACATCTCTATGTAAGAAGAAAGACAAGGGAGACTACTCAGAATTCATGGAGAATATACAATAAAAAATGGATTTTATATATAAAAAAATAGTCAAACAAACCACAAACGAAAATACAACTTATCTCTTTCTCTTCCCCAATGCAATTCCCTTGAAGTTCCTTTGAATCATCTTCTCTCTTCTGTACAACACTTGATTCTTCTTTAAAATGGAAAGGAAGAAGCAATCTCTCACTTTACCTCTTCTCCTTCACTCCTTAGAGAAAAATTCCTCTCAAATCTTCACTCTACACACTCTTCTCCTAAACACTAACACTTAACATACACTAAAACTACACTAGAAGCACTCTAAACCCTCTCACACACACTACTTTTCGTCAAAAAACAATTACTTACAAGTTAGGAACGAAATCCCAAGAGTTTCCGTAGGCATCCCTTCAAAAAGTCGCTAAAACTCTTCAAATTTGAACTCCATCGACTTTGGATTTGTGCGCCCAAATCCAGAGACTTCAGAAATAATCCATAGACTTGCTAAAACTCGTGCCATTATTTCTGAAGTCTCTGGATTTGGGCGCCGGCAGCGCCAGAACACTTTTTCCACCTTTTTGCTCCTTTTTGCTATTTTTGTTCCGAATTCGTTCCTTTTTGCTTCTTTTCACTCTAATCACCTAAAATCATCATACCTACAACAAATCATAAAAAAATATCTTTCTTTAAAGTGCAATATCACAAAAAATGAGTAAAATTATATAGCAAAAATTGTATATATTTTTGGTGCATCAGAACACCAACCTTAATTGATAGCAAATAAAAAATGATTGTCTCTATAAAATAGTGTCATAACATAAATATACACTTTGAAAATGAATAAAAATTAGGAAGAGAAGGAATGAAGGAACTTTTATGAATTAAAGGTTGCATAACT
Source organism: Papilionanthe hookeriana x Papilionanthe teres (assembly GCA_022702705.1). NCBI lineage: Eukaryota > Viridiplantae > Streptophyta > Magnoliopsida > Asparagales > Orchidaceae > Papilionanthe > Papilionanthe hookeriana x Papilionanthe teres. The sequence continues at coordinate 6,477,613 of CM040421.1, forward strand.
ATTTAGTGAGGATACCAACTATTTTTTAAATACTATGATATTAAAAAGTATTAGTATTTTAATCCAAAACAAGGTTTCTATCATTATTTTATAAGAAAATAAATAGTTTCCATAATTCTCAAACCTTTATTATTTTAAGAGATATAAATTAATTTTTTTCAATAAAAAAGTGTTTACTTGGATATGAATAAAAATACTATTTATGTTCATAGTTATTTTAAAATAAATATACATTTTTAAAATATTTTTGAGTAAATTTTGATCTTAATATATTCATTAATTTTATTTAATAAAAAATAGATTATAAGCCAATTTGTGTATTGAACCAACTACTTTGAAGTATTTTATGTATATAATTAAATAAATTTTAATAAAATATAAAATGCTTGTCAAAAAAATGAAAAAAAAATCAATATTATTTTTCTTTTTTATTTATTTTCTTGAGCATATTCATTTATCGTAAAAATTAATGCATTAAGAATTTAACGAAATCTTGTTTGACAATGACTTAATTGATTATTTGATATATATATAAACATTACCAAATAACTAAAATAATATTAATGAATTATTTTAATTTTAGTTAAATTTATAAGTTTAATATGCCTTATAATAAGGCAGTATATTTAAATAATTCAAATAAAGTACAAAACTAATTATACACAAGTAAAGCTGACTTATGTACAAATCAAACTCAACAAGGAAACAATAAATAAAATTGAACAAGTTTTTAATATCTTACTAGATTTGTGCTTGTTAAGAAAAATAAACAAAACTGAATAAAAATAACAATCAACCAAACTCAATTTATTTATAGTGCTAAAATAAAACCGAAACTTTATTCTCATATAAAAATATCAACATTCCATATATCTTGATGTTGAGACCTAACCACTATAAGTTCCTGTTAATACTTGAATTAGTTAGGCATATTTAATTCAACTATCGTTCATTTGAGCATATACAAGTTAATTCATTGCTCGACCAATAGCTCATTTATTGAGTTATTTCAAGGTATTATTTCTCATAAGTTCAATCTTAATTTTCATTCCTTAGTTCATTCATTAGAGCTTTATTAGTCATGTCCAACAAGAAACTCTACTTAATTCTTAGTTTAGAGTGATTAAATTATAGACTTAACATGGTTATAAGACCTCATTAAACTTAGAAGAAGCCATAAGAAAATTGTATTGAGTTTTCAATTTCAAATTATCTTGGGTTCAAATTAATATTTAAAAAAGTTTAACTTTGGATAGTCAACCAATATCCAGGCTTAAACCTTATTGGTCTCAATAAACCCAGTTGGTAGTGCAAGCACTTCATCTATCCTTCATTTTTTTGTGGCTAGGTATCGATGAATTGTAATTGATTATGAAGCTTCTAAAGCTTAATGTATAATGTGTGATTTGATCATTAATCTAATCAACCCTCATAGTCCATTATTCATTAATTGTATTTGGTAATTTTTGACCAAATTACCATATTATTGGTTGAACCTCTTTTTAAAAACAGTATAGCAAATCATAAATTATTTTACATTAAGTACTTGTTAGAGAGAACTTTCATTTATGGAAATATAACTTGACATAATAAGGCATACTTAGGTCAATTTGAACATAGACATTATATCTGAAAAGGTTGCCCCAAACCAGTTGACCCACTTTTTAATATGTTTGTAATTTATGTTATAGCAACGGCACCAAAACTTGATTCTGCTTTAATATATATATATATTTAATGATTGAATGTTTAATGTGGATTCTACGCAAATATACGTATCGTATCAAGTAATACGAGGCTCTAGTGGAGTCCTCGGTTATCGATCCTGCAGGGAAGTTTTTAACGTAATTGTTATCGACTAAATTTAAAGGAATTACTTACTAATCTAAGTAGACGGAAATTTAAAATAACTTAAAGCAACTAAAGTAAACTAATGCTTGAAATAAAGTTGATTTAACTAATTCAGAAAAAGTATCCTTCTCCTTGTTTTTAGAAAATTAAGTGAATGATGATTTTAAATAGAATTCTTAAATTGTATTGTGACAAATAGGAGCATTCAAGTTCTTTACCTTTTGGTCCATGTGCAAAGAACATTGACTAATCCTATGTTTGATTACTGAATCTGCGGCTAGGCTGGGAGGATACTGGCTGCCACTTCAGAGCTCCCACGTTCCCCTCACCTGAGGGCTAACATCTAAACTTCAGCTCTCAAACAATATGATCAAATTGAATATTTTAGTCTGTCACACTAAAATGTCCAATTCTACGTCCAATAATTAATATTTCCCTATTTATTTGCACCCTCCTTCCAAGGCTTTTGACTTCCCTGAATATTGGATGTAATTTTTATTATAGTTGATAATTCAACATATTGTAACAACTCAATTGGTCAGATTGAAAGTAAATTAAGTTTTAAGTAAAAATTATCATAATTTATTTTAATATATTAGGTACTTCTATTTAATTTCATCAATTCGCATAACTTTCATAAACAAGGAGAAAGACTAAGAAAACTACTCGTAATGCATGGGAATAAAACAAAGCATGGATTTCATTTAAAGTTAACAGCAATAAACAAAGATACTTATCTTAATTTCCTCCCCAAGTAGACTCCTTGAAGTTCCTTTGTCTTTTCCTTCTAGTACAACAAACTAAATAGCACTCAAATAAACTAAAAAACTCACTAAACATACTCAGACTTACTAAAATAGACACATAGAAGACTCAAGAGACACACTAAGACACTAGAATTCGGCCTCTATTTATAGAGGTAAGCAAAGGTCCAAGGGGTGCTTAAACACCTCTTCAAAAAGTGTCCAGGTTCAAAGTATTTGCATTTTGAACTATCTCGCCGTCGGCGGGGCTTCTAGAAGGTCTTCAAACCGCGCGATCTCGCTGTCGGCGGGCTCGGGCTCGCTGTCGGCGAGGTAGTTATAAATCCTTCAGAAATTCTCCTTAGTAATCTCGCCGTCGGCGGCCTCTATCTCGCCGTCGGCGACTTAGTTCAATTTGCATGAATTTCTTCCTTTTTGATCCAAATTTACTCCATTTCATGCTTTTTACTTCCATCACTTATAAATCTTCATTCCTGCAGTAAAATAAAGAAAATACCTTTCTTTAAAGTGCAATTTCATCAAAAATAGATATTAATTTCTTAATGTATTTTTCTGTGATCAAAATCCCCCAAACTTAATTATTACTTGTCCTTAAGTAATTTTAATACTAAATAAAAATAATGATTTCAATAATAGAATTTTTCAATTCAGATATACTATGAATTAAATTTAAATAATATTATAGTAAAGTTGAATAGAAATATTTCTAAGTAATTAAATTAACTTTATAGATATAAGATTATCTAGTTATCAGGTTTAAGATTTCTAGTTTTTCTATTTATTTCAGGAATGACTATATTTAAAAAGAGTAAATTACTTAAGATATTTAGATGATAGGAAATTTAAGAAAACACTATTTAGTAAAATACTAATATATATATATATAAGTTTAGAAATATAATTAAGTTCTACATTTTAGGTTGACTCCATTGAAGCCAATTTTTGATAAGGCATCTCCTCAAGCTTCTCCTCACTTATATATATATATATATATATATATATATATATATATATATATATATATATGTTTCTTTTCTTTTCTTTTTTTCTTTTTCTTTTTCGATTGATTTTCAATCCTTCTCTTTTTCTTTTTTAAGTGAGGATTACTATATCTCGGATAAGCTTCGTTAATAATTTTGAACTTCAATTTCTCTTCCTAAAATTGAAACTTAAAATATTTCCTTGCTTTATATATATTTCATAGCATTTACTTCATTGAGTTTCAATCCTTTCTTTTTCACTTAGATACTTAAGAATTTTCAATTTTTAGAATATAGTTTTCCTTACTTTAAATAGTTTACTATATTCTTATTCCTTTTAATCAAATATCTTATTCCATTAATTAATCGAATTACTAGAAACATTTTATTTAACTTTATATAATAATTAAATAAAGTAATTCATGTTTATTGAATTGAAAAATTACTTATAGAAAATCATTTAATAATAATTTTTGAAAATAGAAATTGAGAACAATTTTAATAATTAAATTTGTATTTTTACCTTCCCCCAAACTTAAATTTTTCTATCTATACTAAATAGTGAAAAAGGGAAAGTATATAGTAAAATTCATCACACCTTTGAGCTTTAGGTATTTCTTTTCTTTGAAATTTTTGCTGGCTTTTTCATTACTTACGTAACTCGTACTCGTTAGTATTCTTCCATACATATATAATATTTAAAAGAAAATGCGAGGATGGAAATTTTAAAATAAGTATCAAACATAACAATTGAAAACTTAATCTATTACTACACATACAATCAACTAATCTACTTTAAAACATATTAAAACACCCTAAACAATGTTTAACATTCATAACTTATAAAAACTTTAAACTAACATCCTATATATATAAAAATTTGCAAACTAATTTAACACACATAAGAAATCTAATATCACAACTCAAGCAAACAAACAAACATACCAAGTCCAAAGTCCACAGAAAGTACTGAAATATTACACACAGAATAATAAAGTTTGTAAAACAACAAATCTAAACAAACTAAATAAACTAAACAAAAGCTCTAATCTTCTGCATTAAAATCCCAAGCTATGTCATCTCCCTGACCTTCATGCTGAGAAGGCTGAGCAGGCTGGTACTGTGAATAGCGGGGGCACTCAGGAAAGACAACATCTAAATCACCATTCCTATAGCGATGTTCAGCTTCGTAGTAGGCAAATTCATATTCTGAATGACGCTGGAGATATTCACTATCGTAATCATGTCTTCTTTCCAATCCATCAATTCTGTGATCCAGATGATCAAATCTTCTCTCCATAGTCTCTCCAAACTGCTCAAAACTTCTTCTACTCAAGGTTAATTCATTCATTATATCTTGAAGGGTAGGGGTGGTAGGCTGAGGAGGATCATAACTGGTAGAGAGGATATCTCTACTTGATGAAGGCATGTAACTCCTCGTTCCTGATCTCCATCCCTCATGGGATTCATAAGTCTTAATATTGGTGGGAGTGATAGGTTTCATGGGATCTATCCATTCCTCATCTTCTCTGGCCTCAACTCCAGAGAGTTGGCAGAGTGCAAAAATCAAACTAGGATGTCCCAATCCTCCTCCAGTCTCACTTCGAGCAGTGGCTAAAATATTTCTATAAATAATGTTGCCTACGTTGATGCTCCTATTGTTATGAATGCAGAAGTTTAGAATTGCTCTATCTCTTGTTACCTCACTATGGTGATAAGTGGGTAACAATGTAGAAGCAAATAAAATAATGTCGAGCTTTAGAGATTGCATTTAACATAGAAAGAGAGAAATTTACCCTATCTCGCCGCTTAATCTTCCAAACTCCTTTCCCGTCGGTGAGAAAGTCTATAACTTCTTCCGGAGGTCCTTCCGCAAGATCGAAAGTATCATACTCGCTAGTATGCAGATCACGAACTTCATAAAACAAGTTTATTCTTGCAGCGCTGAATTCAACCATAAATCCCCGTACCTTTATCGGTGCATCCTCGATTGCCTTCAAATTTGCATAGAATTCTTTTACTACTTCCACAGCTGCTCTATATGAAACATAACAGAAGTTTTCCCATCCTCGTTCCTTTATAACTCGCTCCACTTCTCCTCCTGGATTCTTGAAACTCGATCCGCAATGCATTTTCTTCCTTGAATATTTTCAAAATATCGATTTTGCGCTCGTGCATTGATGAATCGATCAGTGTCGTAATCTACTCTTCGTTTTTGTCGAGGAGCCATTCGTTCGATCTATAAAAATCACAAAAAATTCTAACTAAACTTCCAAATATTAATAAGATGGCTTCCTACAACATCTAAAATCGATTTAAATCAATCTCCATGGATTTCTTCCAAGTAATTTCTCCACATTTCGAATTTTTCCAAAAATTTCCCAATGTAGAAGAAATCCATGGTGAAAATCAAAAAATTTTTGCATAGGAGTGAAGCTCTTACCGAGAGAAGATGAAATCCGGTGTCAAAAAGTCTTGAAATCACTTCAAATCCGAGATCTCTCAAGCCCTAGATCAGTTTTTTCATAAATTTGAGGAAAGGGATGATGAATAGTGTCGGTTGACTGGTCAAATATAGGTCTTTTCGCGATCTCGCTGTCGGCGAGATTTTTCTCGCCGTCGGCGAGATAATTAATTTGATAAGGCAAAAGTTTCGGGAAAAATCCGCCGTCGGCGAGATTGGTCTCGCTGTCAGCGGGTTTTCTCGCTGTCGGCGAGATAATTCTCGCCATCGGTGAGATCCCAAAATTTTTAAATTTTTGAAATTCGTCAATCATTTTTAACCTCGATTTGCCTTTAATCAATCTTCCGATCACTTAATTTAATAATAGTATAAAGATTAGATACTAAAACTCACAAAAATTTCACACAACACAAACAATATAACTTTATATATGAAATCCATGAAACTTACAAACTTCACACTAACAACTTAACACATACTTAACTTAAAATGTTCAAATCTATAATACTCAGCATCGCAATCCACACCACAACACTCTAAATGCTGAGACAAAACAATTACAAATAATCTCATCAAATCTGAGATGATCAAATCAAAGTTTGACTCATAATAAAATCTAAATCCAAATCAACACATATATACATAAATATATGACATAAACATAGAAATCTTTCCTACTCTTCAGTGTCTGAACTAACATCTTCTCCGATATTTCGATGCGAAGCGAGTGCACAAATAAATTGTAGAAAGGCCTCGAAAGGGAATTCTCGCGAGAGATTCTTCATTAATCCATCCTTTCTATCTTAGTAGATGAATAAAACTGGCCTCCAGATATCCAGTATGATCAAAGTGCTCCTTCATTCTCCAGTCAATGTGATCAAACATATCGGAGATATTGTCTATGGAATTCATCACATTTTGCAATTCTTTCTCCAATCCTTTAATCTTCTTCAGAATGAAATTGGTTTTATCAGTAATGGGTCTTGCTAAAGGATTGTTCTGTGATGCTCTGTCAGAAATAATGGTAATCTCATCATTGTTATCCAAAGTTGGAAACATATCAGTAGGATCCAGTGGTTTCCATGGTAGAAGTACTTTTTCCCAAGCCTCATAAGAAACTTGAGTATCGATCGCATAAAGCAAATATAGTTGATGGGTGTCCAAGTCCATGCACTGACCCATGCACAATCAATCCCAATGCAGACTTTACTATTATTGATCCAACATCGATAGGTAATCCAATTTGAATACAGTAGTTTAAAATAGCGCATTCCTTCGAAACTTTATTTACCCTCATAGTAGGTAATAATTTTGATGATATAAAGAAATGCCAATGCTTCGAGACGAGGTTAAGAAGTGATGCAGAAAAACTAACATACCCGTCTTCCCGTAACTCCCAATCATCAGGTTCGTCGGTCAGATATCTATAGATCTCGTTCATATTGTATCTTGAAGGCACAAAGTTGGAATAATGACAAACAGAGGTATTCTCTATAGAAAATAATTCATTTACCCTTGAAGGAGTAAATGTTACCTATCTTCCTCTGACGTAGACATTTCCATTTTTGATCGCATGTAAATTAGAGTAAAACCCTTTAACTACTGGAATAACTACAGCGGATGTTGTATAACAAAATACCTCCCAATGCCGCTGTGCGATCATTTCTTCGATTTTTGTAGTGGAATTCTCTACTCCTATGTTGAAAAATCATCTTTCTTTAATAAGTCTTTTCTTCATCAAACCTTTGTTGAAGATACGCTGCGCCTCCGAACTGACGAATTTTCTTCGGTTGAAAACTTCAGTTTTTGTGGTTTCTAAGAGTTTGGTGGCCATTTCGGATCGAAAGGATTAGTCTCTAATCGTTTCTAAGGAAGAAAACAATGAAAATTTGGATTTGGGATAGTTTCCTACGAAGAAATGGCTTAGATCCGTCCAAAACCGCACGAAAAATCTTTAAGAAACCAAATTTTCAACAACCTCGCCGTCGGCGGGAGGTTTCTCGCCGTCGGTGAGCTAGTTATAGAACTGACTCCAATTTTGCAAGAGATCTCGCTGTCAGCGAGAATCGACCTTGCCGTCGGCGAGATTTCGTAAATTGTCCAATTTCGCTCTGGTCCGAATATTTTCTGATCATATCATATAGGTTCAACTTTGTGATGATTCTTATAAAAAATTTGAGTAGTAAGATTTGTTTTAATAATATATACTCTCTAATTTGCATATAATTAAAATAAAAGACTACTATGGGTTGCCTCCATAAAGCGCTTGGTTTAACGTCGTCAGCCCGACCTAATTCAATTAGTAATCAGGTTAACTAAGCATTAAAACCTCTTTAAAATTTGGTCTTCTACCTTCGAAATATGGTTTTAATCTATGTCCGTTTACCTTAAATCTATGTCCTGTTTTTTGATCTTCAATTTCTATAGTTCCATATGAAAATATTTGAGTTATGGTGAAAGGTCCTAACCATCGAGATTTCAATTTCCCAGGAAATAATTTCAATCTAGAATTATAAAGCAAAACTTCTTTTCCTGGTTCAAAATTTCTTTGATTAATCTTCCGATCATGCCATAATTTCATTCTTTCTTTATAAATCCTATCATTATTATATGATTCATTTCTTAATTCTTCTAATTCATTTAATTGCAACAATCTCTTCTCACCGAGCTTCTTTCATATTATAATTAAATTCTTTAATTGCCTGATATGCTTTATGTTCTAATTCAACTAGTAAGTGACAAGTTTTTCCATATATAAGCTCGTAAGGAGTCATTCCAATCGGAGTTTTATAAGCGATCCTGTATGCCCATAATGCGATATCTAGTCTTATAGACCGATCTAATCTATTAGGGTTTACTGATTTTTCTAATATACGTTTAATCTCTCGATTAGAGACTTCAGCTAATCCACTAGTTTGTGGATGATAAGCAGTTGATATCTTATGCATAATATTATATTTTTCTACTAGTTTGTGAATATATTTATTTCTAAAATGAGTTCCTCCGTCTGTGATAATCACTCTCGGCATTCCAAACCTAGTAAAAATATTTTTCATTAAAAATTTTGAAACACTTTTAGCGTCACACCTAGGTAAAGCTTGTGCTTCAATCCATTTGGAAACATAATCAACAGCTACTAATTTATATGAGTTTCCAAATTAAGGAATAAAAGGTACAATGAAGTCTAATCCCCAAACATCAAAAATTTCAACTTCTAATATAAAATTCAGAGACATTTCATTTTTTCTTGATATGTTGCCTACTCTTTGACATTTATCGCAGGTTTTTATATATCTATATACATATCTAAATAGAGTAGGCCAGTAGAATCCAGATTGTAGAATTTTATATGCAGTTTTATCTGTCCCAAAATGTCCTCCAAAATCAGAATCATGACATTTTTGAATAATTGGTTCAGTTTCTTCATAAGGCACGCTGTTGGCATCATTTTTTTTATTATTTTATATATCACATGTGTGGGAGGTCCGCTCGAGCGCATCGGGATCGTACTTTATGCAAATAAGTCACCCGTAGCTCCAGACATCCATTTGTGACCTTTCAATGTGTTGAGGGGCACACAACCGGGTCATTATGTTAGACTTTGGCATTCGCTTAGGCGAAGGCCGGTCGACATTTTGTACGTCAGATGAATTTGGTCGGGCCGACAAGTGTTACTCAACGCGTCGCGCGGGAAATTGGCTCAAATTGGCCCATCCACCGGTGAGCTTGTTCAGATGACCTCGATCGACTAAACGGACCACGCGAGTGTGTCCGGGACATCGATATTACCTAAGAAGGACATCCATTTTGCTACGGCTTCGCGGGCGGGGTAAAAATTGTGCAAATTATCCTTTTTAGCCCGATCGTCAAAAAGTCACCCGAACGACTCCGAATGACGAAACGGATCACACGATTGTGTCCGGGAAGTCGATTTTACCTACGGAGGATGTTCATTTTGCTACGACACCGTGGGCGGGCTTAAAATATGTGAATTATTTTTTTTGTCCTATTTGTTCAAAAAGTGGCTCGAGCGGCCCCGAACGACCCCGAATGACGAAACGGACCGCGTCGTTGCGTCCGGAACGTCGATTTTAGCTAAGAGGGACATCTGCTTCGCTGCGAGGACGTATATATGTTAAAATTACGCGGAGGATAATTATAATAATAATAGTCCGCAGCACTCCTCGCTGACGCCTCCCTTCGCCGGAGCTCCTCTCCTCGCCGGCGAAGCCCAGCGCCGCCTCCCTCGAGGCTCGCTTCGCGAGCTCCCTTCCCGAGCTTCCTCTCTTGCCGCGCAGCCGTGCTGGCCGTTGCTCCTCTTCGGCGGACGACCCCGCCGCCTTCTTCTCCAGCTGCCGGCGAAACCCTCAGGCCACCTCTTCTTCCTTCTCGGCTTGAAAAGCTTGGCTGTTCTTCCCCTCTTGGCCAATAGCTCGCGACATTATTTTCTCGCCAACGATGCTCCGCCGGCCTTCTCCGGTTATATTCTGCCAACAAACTCATTGCGTCGTATTTTCCTCGTTGCATGATTTATTGCGAGGTGCGTTGGCGCACGGACCGAACACCGGCGGTTCGCCGGAATCGAGGGCTCTTCTTCAGCATAAAGAGAACGCGTCTTCAACTATCACGGTAGTGAGATTTCTCTGTCCCTTAGCCGACCCTAGGTTTAGTCCGGTCTAGGCGTGTGGGTTCGATCGCCCACACGGGGTGCGTGCGCCAGCGTGAGTTGGCGTGTCGACGTACCTATGTGATGGATCGTTGATTTACCTAGAGTGAGCCGTAGGTTAGGAATCATATGCGTTGGCCAGTCCTATTCGTAGCCGAGCGATTTCCTGATGTAAGCCTTAGGCTTTAGTCCTGCTGGGTTGGAATCCCAATTTCTCATGGTTTTAGCGCTCCTAATCTCCCTTGGAGGGATTAGTTGAGTTCGATCTTAGAGGACGGGAAAAGCTTTGTAGCTAGTCCGTCCTATAAGATCGGGGTGTTCGTAGAGCGGAAAAAGCTTTGTAGCTAGTCCGCCCTACGAATGGTGGAGAGTTTCCCCTACGAGAAATCGGAGCGGGAAACCCTCTACATAGCCACGCCAAAACTGGAGGCGGCGATGCCGTAGATCCAGGTGCGTCAATCCTAGGTACCTATGTGAGGTCGTTAGGACGGGTTCGACGTGTCGTCGACCGTTTGGGTTTCATCGCATGTGCATGGATCATCTTGTTGCATTTTTGCATGTGGTCATTTGTTGCATTGTATGCATGTTCGCATGAGCACTTCGGGTTGATCGGCTGTCCTGGGCCGATCCCCGATCCTCGGTTGGGTTCGATCGGCCGTCCCAAGTCGATCACCTATCCTTTAGGGTCGGATTGGTTACCCCGAACTAATCCACCCATTTCTTTGGTCTGACCAGCCACCACGGTCCAGTCGACCGATCACTCATGTTTGTATGCTTTTGCATTTTATTGCATGTTTTCTGGCATGTGCATGTTGGTCCGGTTGCATGTTGCACCTTATTCTGTTTTTTTTTTTTTTTTGCATTTGCATTTGCACCGCACTTTTATGATTCTCCCTGGTGAGATTTATTCCACCTTCGGGTCGCTGCCTCCCCGGCATACCCATCCTTTTGGGCCGCTGCCACTACGACATGCCCGCTCTTTCTGAGTCACTGCCTTCATGGTATACTCTACCTTCACCACTTTGGTGCATTCTCTTTGCATGTAGCATCCTTGCATTTTGCATGATGTGTGTGCTTGCCCTTTTGGGCGCCCTTTGTGATTGTTCCGTACTTCAGTCGAGCAATCACAATGTGGGCTTCTTGCATGACTGTTTGCTTACCCATTCTTCGATGACTTGTCCTACTCGTTAGGAGAGTGACCATGTGTCGGTCGCGATGCCTTAACGAGCATTGCTTGCTAGGTTGATCCCAATGAGCAATGCGAATTAAGTCATCGGGATCAGAACAAGTATGATTGTGCTAAGGATCCATTGGATCTAACTTGTGTCACCCCTCTTCGTGACGCCCTTTAGATCCTTCGGATCTTTAGGATGGGGCCGGTATGGCGACCCCGTCAAAGTCATACTATACTCAGACTTACCCTGCACTTAGGCACTAGGTTTGTGCACTTTCGTTAGATGGTGTGCTAGGCTAGGACTTAGGTTGCTAGGTAGTCTTTATGATGCCTGGCTATTGTTCTTTGATGGATTGGTTGCCACTAGCCGGGTATCTTTCTTCCGCACTTCGCACTGTGATGTGATTGCATGCTTCATATGTATGGTAGTGTGTTAGGGCGCTTTTACGCGAGTAGCCATGCTTAATTATACACACACACAGTACCGCTATGGGGGAGCAAGTGATGATTTCGACATTTTTGTTTGCGAGTGCTTATTAGCTCCCCCATTTATAAAGCATGGCTCATTATATGTCATTTGCATGTGAGTTTTCCCGCTAACACTTGTTTTCATGTAGGATTGAGTCTTTTTATTTTCCTTTGTACTTTTAGAGTATAGGAGAGTCCTGTAGCAGAAATAAGATACGGGCACGGGCTCCGAGGCATTTTGCGCGGGAACCACGTGGAGGGGACTATGAGTAGATGCTCGTGCCCCGTATCTTAATTCTGCATTTTTATATTGATGTATAAAATTAGGACCGGGCATGTATATGAGGAGTCCGGGCGCATTTTTCTTTTTCTGGATTATGTTGCCGGTCCAGCGGCATTTTGACCTCTTTTATTTTATTATGGAGTGCTTTCTTTCTTACTTTTATTGCATATTTGCATGCCTACATGTGTTTTCCTTGTTTCTTTCTGTGATCTGGGATTTTGCGATATCATTTAGGCTCTTTAAGGACCCTAAAATTGTAAACTTTATATGTTAAAAATCCTAATAAAATATTCAAGATAAATGAATTTTAGGATTAAAATATTCAAGATTTTAAAATATGCACTTTTACTTTCTTGCATGGCATTCGGGCCGAATTTTAAATGGGTTGCATTGCATGTCTATCACCCAAGTCATACTAATAAGGCCTCCACATTACTTAAGGACCGCTCTAGATAACTGCATTCATATTTGCATGTCCCGAGGAGGAGTCCCCGTGCTTCTCCAATCTGACTGGCCCAACATACCTTTATAGGTGGTTTTCTAGTGCGCCTAGGGTGTTAGAAGGCTCCCCGACCCAGACGGGGTGTAAGTCCTTTTGTTTGGAGCGTTTGCAGCTTTGTAGCTGAACCTCCCTTTCTCTTCTTTCCTGAGGCATCCTTGCCACTTTGGCAAGTGTGAGACCTACCTCTTGGAGCTCCAGCTTATAGTCATAGGATAGAGTTTCCTTCCTTTGACCTTAGGGCTACCGAGGTCCCCGTGGATAATGCAATTCTTGGATTGTTGACCGGGGATCTCAGGATGTGTTGGGTCGACTACCTTCACATTCGGGTAGACTTAGGGTCCTACTGCTTTGGATGACAGGTTTGTGATACCCTGACTTGGCTACCTCTACCCCTTGAGGATTACTCCTTCCTTCCTTTAACTACCCCTGTTGAGCCCTTTCGCTCCTTGACTTCGTTGAGATCATTTTGACGGCCTGATGTCAATGAGCTGCCGCCCGTTTGGGATGCGACGATTTGTCCTCTGCCCTTATGGCCCGGACGTGCTGACGTGTTGGGATACCCCCGTCAAGATGATTTAGGTTATTCTGTGGGTTTCGTATGCTGATGAGCTGCTACCCCATTTGGAATGTGAGAGACTCACTCTCTGCCTGATGGCTTAGCGAGAGCTTTGAAGCGTCGAGACTTTCCCACACGGAATAATCTCCCTTTGATTGCCTATACCCCATGTCTATGATAATATAAAGCGAAACTCCTTTTATCGAGAGTATTCTTGGGTATTCCCCAAGATGTAATTAACCGATAGGAATACGTTCCTCCGGGAGTGCTCTTGACCCCATAACGGTACATACACTTGACTCTCTGGTTATGGGTAGTCTACGTAGATACTTCTTTCGCGGATATTGGTTCAAGGTGCTTCTGCCCGATCTTGTTTGGGAGGACATGCTTGACTTATCCTTGCGAGGTCTATCGTACGTAGACTCTCCATGTTTTTCTTTTCTCTTGTTTGTCACTTTGTCGTATGTCCCTTCTTAATCGGTTCCTCTCCTCTTCGAATCACTTATTTGATTCGGGAGGGAGATTTATTCGAATAGGGGAAGTATACGACGACTGACAAGCTGGCGACTCCTTTTAAAATAAAAAAGAGAAAAGAATGGCGAAAACAAAACTGGCGACTCCGTTGGGGATGAGTCTCTCTCTCCATACTTGGAGTTTTCGCTTATGAGTCTTGTGGATCCCAGCGTATTCGCAAAACTGGCGACTCCGCTGGGGATGAGTCTCTCTCTCCATACTTAGAGTTTCACTTTTTTTAGGGTTATAGCCTCTCTCCATACTAGGAGTTTCGCTTAGATTATCGTGACTTGGTTCTCTTCCTTCGAGTCACAGTTGAGCCTTTTGTGAGACCTTGGCTTTCAGTCTATGCGCCAGTTGCTAGGGGTAGCAACTCGATGCATTCTGTCCCTTCTCTTACCCTCGACATTTCGGTTGCAACATTATCGCATGCATCGATGTCGTTGTAGTTTTTGTGATTGGTTTCTTGACCTTTCCTTATTTTTGATCGTTGTCCCTTTTTGCCCCGCTACGCGGAAGAGCAGAAAGATGGATATGATCGATGCCGCCAGGGAGAACTCTTTCTCCTCTCCCCAAGAGTTTTTGTGCTCCTGAGGGTGTCAAAACCTTCAGTTCCTTCGAGCACCCATGTGGGGTTACCTTACGTAATCCTACTCACTTTAAGGCATTAGCTCTATGCCCTCCCCCTTAAAAGGGGAGACATACATATTGAGCCATTTCGTTTTGCTCTATGCCCTCCCCTTAAAAGGGGAGACATGCATATTGAGTTATTCCTACGCCCTCTAAGGCATTTTCCTCTGTTTCATCCTCATTAAAAGGGGAGTTGTACACATTTGGCTATTTTTGCTGCAGTGGCTCACGTCGCGTCTATTTCTTTTCCAAAAAGAGGTCGTCACTTGATAACGATGCGCAGCAGCACCTGACAGTCTTTTCTAGACTTGTCATTTCGTGCTCTCACGTGTCTCCTTGCCATAGGCATGTGAGTTTTCTTTTAGCAGTAGGTTTGTCACTACTGTCGTCGTTGTGACATTTGTCCCGACTCTCTTTCTGTTCCAGCTTTTCCCCGAGGATCCACTCGTCCCTCGATTAGGCGGGAAGGCCATGAGGACCGGGAATAGATTGCTACAAATTTAGCGGCATTGCTTGTATCATGTTTCTATACCCATTTTGACTCCCGTTTAGGAGGTGCCTTCGGCCCCGTTTTGAGTCATGTTTGCTATCTGTCCCCGTTGAGCGGACCACGTCCTCATTGGACATTTGCTACGTGCCCCCCTTTGAAAAGGAGTTGTGCATGTAGTATTACTTTCGTTGTAGCAACCCGCATTAGTGTTACTTTTCCCTTAAGGAAAGGACTAGTGCCAAATGGCGATACGCTATAATGTTCTTTCCTGCTTACTAGTCTCTATTTTAGTCCTTCCATATGTTTAGGATTTCCATCCTCACGGATGTTGCATTATGTAAGAGTGCTTAGAGTTACCGGTTATGGTACAGTCCTCCGGCGGTGTGGATCGGGTCCCCGCCGTGATTTATTTTGGTTCCGGCCCAAGATTTATACTTAAATCTTGAAGGTTGAGAATCACATTTCTCGTCCTCCGACGTTGTGGACCATGTCGACGTCATGGCTTGTTTTGGTTCCGGCCGGGATGGTGCTAAATCCCGTCGGCTGAGAATCACCTCTTCATCTTCTGGCGATGTGGACCATGTCCCCGCCATGACTTGTTTCCGATTCAGCACAGGATAACGCCCAAATTCTATTAGCCGAAAATCATCTTCTCTCCTCTGTCTGGTTATGTGGACTACACTCCAGTCAGGTTTGCTTGGCATTCTTCCCTCCTCCGGATGCAAGTCATTCTCACCTTGCAGTCCGTACTGTTGTTGCTACCACGAGTTCTCTGACTTAGAAGATCGTAGGAGCATCTTCCTCTTTAAGTGGAAATGTTTTTATTGGTTTGACGATTGTCCCAGCCCCAGTTGTTCTTGTTTTTCTGAGGTCTCGCCTGTCCCTACATTAGGCAAGGGCGTCTAGAAGAATAGGAATCGCATCGCTCGCAACCATAGTGGCCGATTCGACCACGAGTCTCTTTACCTATTGAGACTCTAGTTTTCTCTTTGAGAGGGCAGGGTCCTATTTCTAGAGATGAGTTCCTTGCTTAGATCTCTGAAATATCTAAGCATGTTGTGTAAGAACTCATCTACTTACCATACTCCCATGATTCTCATAGTAGGAGACCGAGATATACCTCTCAGTCTATTATGAGATCTGGATGTTTGCCATCTGTTGTGTAGGACATGAGACTCGTCGAGGAGTTGCATGGAACCCTTGGCATGGTATTTAGTGCCACTTACCAGATGTTGTGCCAGGTATCATTGATGATCCTGTTGGAGCGGCTTTTGTCCATACATGATGTGCTAACTCTTTCCTGAAATCATGAGGAAAATTTTATGGCTTCCTTTTCATCGCGCTAGATGAATTTGTCCTATGTCGATAAAGGGAGATCCGGGGCATACCCCGTCGATTCCCTCCTTATTTGAGGACATAAGTTGATCGCCGTACTTCGGCGAATACTCATTGGGTTAGGTAAATTCTTGCCACCATGTCTCTTGATTTTCCGATGCTACATGTAGAATGACTTTCCACATTTGACAGCGAGGAGTTTACTTGCCTTTGCTTTGAAGAGTGCTTTATTCGACCTCTTTTATTTATTAAGCAAGGCTATAGTTAAAGTTTTATACTTCGATTGGGGGACACCCCCAAAAAATCTCTTGTTGATAACTTAGTGTATTGACTAGACCATTTTGCTAGATTTAGTCGATCCATGTTTAGCTAGGATGCACATCTCCCAGGCTATTTGAGAATGCCTCATTCAGTTTGAGCTATGTTTGCCTTTTGGCTAAGCTCTTGATGAGAGCATTTCCTTGCTAAGACCACTTATGTCTAAGCATTTGATTTAGTCAGTCTACTTTGAACCTGACTAGGATTTGGTACCTCACATATCTAGGACCTTATTGACTTTTTAGTCTGTTCTTTGTGAGAAAGCATCACTCTGAGATGAATTCATCTCCTATATCCAACCTCATGGATATTTTGTTTGACTTGGTTGATTCTTATCACCATGTTAATAGTCATGTTGAACGGATCAAAACACTTCGTCGTGATAAATCAGTCCATGACTCGTCGGGATACCTCGATATCCGACACTACCGGTTAGACCTCGCTGCTTATCTAACCGAGATATACCTTGACCTAGAGGCAGTGGCTTCTTATCCCTGTACCTCTTGATATTTCGGCTCCATTTAGAGATGCCGTTGAGACGCTTCCGAAAGGAACTGTGCTCCTTAGTTGATCTTTTCTTGGATTTTCCTTCGATATTTTTTTAGGTTGAATCTATGATAGATCCTGAGGATGGGTTTAAGCCAGACCATGTATGCACCTTCTTAGGATTTGTTGATCTTCATGGTTCGGGGGATTTGAATTATGTCTTGATGAACGAATTCCTTACTTTAATGAACTTTCACCTAAGTCCTGAGAACACCTCAGAGTGACTAGATGGGTGTCATTGAGATGTGAGTAGTTTCAGAGACTATTTAGATCTCTTACTTTTCCATTCAGCTAGACCGATGGAAGCTTGACAAGTAATGTACCATAAAATTCTAAGAATCTTTCTTCAGGAGATTTTTGAGTCAGAGTAAATTACTTTATAACAAAAAGAAGCTCACCAGATATAGTAATTCTCAGGGAGATAAAAAAAGTATGAAAGGCTTCAAAATAATAATAAAAAAAGATTGAAAAAAAAATGATCAACACTCTTGAGAAGAAGCTTGAGGTGTGTGGGAAATCAAAAATTTCGATATAAAGAACCTTTTGATTTCAAAATTCTCCTGGTAAGATCCTTAGAATATTAAGGTTCAGATAATTGCTTAAGTGACATTGGGATGACTGATAAATTAGTAATGGATTTAAAGACATCTCCAAAATGAAAACATTTCTTTACATCCGGATAAGAATGACGAGGTCTATATAGGCTAAGGGTGAAAATAATTAAAGGATAGTGACTAGGGAAGAGTATTTAAGGGAAATCCCACCTGGACCTGAATTTTGCAAATCTCATATTTTGCATGGTATATCTGGTCATGAGTCTAGGATGCTTACTTGAGAGCTCCACTTACCAGATTGAGTTGGCATGTCACGCCAAATCATTCCCCATAACGACTTATGTTGGGAATACTAAAAAAAAAATATTTAATGCCAATAAAAAAATATAAATGGCATGGAAGGCTCTCAATAGCTTTATGGGCATGTTGTACGACATACCGTACACCCACATTATATCACGCTTGATGCGTTGACCCTCTGGGTCCGGCAGTCCTTCCTTGGAAGTTGACTCTCTTTTTGTGTGTGGACTTTTCACCCACCACCCTTATGCACTATGTGTCAACCCTCTGGGTCCGGCAGCCCTTGCTTTGGATGAAAGGCTTGCCATCTTGTGGGCTCTTCACCCACCATCTTTACGCTTTATGTGTCTACCCTCTGAGTCCGGCAGTCCTTCCTTGGAAGTTGACTCTCCTTCTTGTGTGTGGACTCTTAACCCACCACCCTTACGGACTATGTGGTGACCCTCTGTGTCCGGTGGCCCTTCCTTCGGAAGAAAGGCTTGCCATCTTGTGGGCTTTTTACCCACCTTCTTGTACACTTTATGTGTTGACCTTCGGGTTCCTGGCAGTCCTTCCCTCAGAAGTTGACTAGCCTTCTTTGTGGGTATGTTGTACGACACTGTACACCCACCCATTCCTTTGCTTCATTGCAAGTAAGAGAGGTCTTGTGCATCTCTTAAAAATGATTGCTGAATTGCTAAACAGATAAAGTGGAAGTCTTACGAGCGGCTTATACCTGGCGCAACCGATGATTGGTGTAAGAGAAGCCAAGTACTTCTCTTTTCTTTTCTCTTCGGTTCCTCGCTTCGAGCGGACCCGAGCAAGGGTGTCCCACCCATCATAAATGAGTGTGGTAGATACATTCGTCCCTCTCGTCACAGTGAGAGTGGAAGATACCCTCTTTTTGGAGGATTTGAGCATAGCTTTATGGTTATCATATCTTGCAATTATGGTTATCATATCTTGCTTAGCTAACCTTCGCAATATCTCGATTGACAGGAGTCAATTTCGATTGATATTTGCCTTATGCAGGAAAGTCATGCCCTTTCCTAGCATTCTTGTTCGGTTACCCATTCTACATAGGGTCCGAACTGACCACCTTTTTACGGATATGCTTGGGCCCACTCACTTCAGATGAGTGTGGTGTATTCCCTCTTAAGGGATATGTTTTGGTCTTCCGGCTAAATATCATTTGGTTGGTTCGCTCTATTTTGCCCAACCTTTCTAAGGTGTCTCGACTGACTGAGGTCAAGTTCGATTGATGCCTCTTTTGTGCGGGAAAGTCATACTTCTTTCCTCGACTCCTCTATTCGGTCGAGCACCCTGTGTGGGTCCGAATTAAAGTCTCCCGCTCATTTCAAATGAGTGCGGTATTTTCCCTCTTAGGAGAATGTTTTTGGGTTGGTCTGAGATCCATGCACCCATGCGGTTAGAATGCTATATTTTTTTTACCAACCACTCTTGGATACTGTGGTAATTCCCCATTGAAATTCATTCTACCAAATTTCCGGTAGCAGTATCGTATTAGGTTGGTATGTTTTGACCATCCACCCTCTTTGATATGCCTGACTCGGTCAATTTTCATTGCCTTGTTGGAGCGGCATGTTGTATCGATTTTAGACTTCGTTTATTTTCTATCCGATCCATGTCCCTAGTCAGTTGCATTTTTGATGCATGACATTTGAACCGATATTTTCCCCAGCATGAATTGCCTTAGCCAGTTCTTGTAGGAAATATCTGTTGAGCTCTCCTCAGCGACAGCTACTTCGCTAGTTCTGAGGGCCCTTTTAGCGAGACTTATTTTGCTAGTGCTTGCTTAAAGCACTCTACATTTGGACTTATGAGTCCACCTCGATGATATTTCGATTGGCTTGGTTAGTTTGGTCCGCCTCATTGAATGACATGTTGTATCAGTCGCTCAGTTGATCCATGTCTACACCGGGATATTTGATGCCTCCCAGCATAATTATTTGCTAAATGGGAGAATCCCCGATGAAATTTGTCTCGCTAGTGCTTACATAAAAGCACTTTTGTGGTTAGACCATTTCGGTTACCTAACCCCGTTAATTTTTTCGATTATTTGGTTAGTTTTGTCTGCCACATCGAGTAACATGTTGCATCGGCCTTATCTCCGATCCATGTTTAGTTGGATCGCTCCATGCATCCAGCATATACTTTGAGCACGATACCTCAGGCTATTTTAGCCATATGGTCGCTCATTTGATGCACAGGCAGGATACCTCCCCCCTGTCCTATTTGATATTTTCGACTACTTTGGTTGGTTCTATCCGCCATGTCGAGTGACATGCTGTATTGGTCTTACCGCCGATCCATGTTCTTTCGGAGCGTTTTGACATCCGACTATACTTTGAGCATGTTGCCTCAGGCTGTTGTGCCATATGACTGCTCGTTTGATGTGTAGGCAAGAGGCATAACTCTTGTCCTTTCTGATGCTTGGTCAGGATACATACCTTCTGTGCCATTTGATATGTGAAGTAGGATATGTACCTCCTACTCTACTTGATGTGTAGTCAGGATACATATCTCCTAGACTACCTCGATCGGGATATATACCTTCCTGATCATTTGATGTTCCGATCAACGACACTATTGCCTTCACTTGGCCGACCCCTAATGAAAAGACCTTATTATGAGGCACGTCGGGTTTCGTAGCCATTTGGCTTAGAGGTCTCTCGAACCGCATGCCCATTTCAGCTGGTTCTCTTATGAGAGCATTTTTCGGCTTCACATAGCCATATACCCTGATGTTCCTCGAGCCATATGACACTGTAGTCGGCTCTGTTACGAGGACATCTCATCCTTTGACATTTTGGCTCCGTAGTGGTTTGTTATGACATTTCTCGAGCTATATGACGCTCTAGTCAGCTCTTATGAGAATATATTGTCATATCTGACTCATTAGCCTTTCGATACTTCTCGAACCACATGTCCCTTTTGGGCCGGTTCATTTACGAGAGTATCTCGTCTCCGGACACTTTCGGCTTTCTAGCCATGTTCCTCGAGCCATATGATACTTTAGTCGGCTCTATTACGAGGTCATCTCGTCCTTTGACATTTTGGCCCCGTAGTCGTTTGATACGACACATCTCAAGCTATATGGCGCTCTAGTCAGCTCTTATGAGGACATATTGTCGTATCAGGCTCATTAGCCTTTCGATACTTCTCAGACCATATGTCCCTTTTGGGCCGGTTCATTTATGAGAGTATCTCTTCTTCAGAATTTCCTTGGGTCATGCCTCTACGGCCTCTACACCCACCCCTAGGTTACGCCTTTAAGGCCTCTGAACCTATTTTTGTGGTTATGCCTTTATGGCCACTGAACCACTGTGTTTGGTCATGCCTTTACGGCCTCTGAACCACCTCTTTTTTTTCTTTTGGGTCAACTATACTTTATACTCATTGGTTTGATCGCCACCTTGGATCAGGATATGTTGTGCTTTATAGCCACCTGATTAAAGTGATGGGTGTTTCGTCTCGAGGAGATCGGTAGACTCGCAATCGGGGTCTCTTTCGGAGGAAACACAACGGGAGATTTGGTCGCGGGAGATGATCGAGTTTTCTCCCCTACCGTTTCGAATGTGGTCAGGTACGGGTTTTCATCGATTCTGTTGTTTCAAATGAGGTCAGACAGATCGATTTTGCCATTTCGAATAAGGTCGGGCAAAACCCCAGCCAAACATGTCCAGTTTATCTGGCCTGGCTGGGTCCTTTCTCTCCTACCGTTTCGAATGTGGTCAGGTACGGGATTTTCATCGATTATGTTATTTCGAATGAGATCAGACAGATCGATATTGCCATTTCGAATGAGGTCAGGCAAACCCCAGCCAAACATGTCTAGCTTATCTGGCCTGGTTGGGTCCTTTCTCTCCTACCGTTTCGAATGTGGTCAGGTACGGGATTTTCATCGACTCTGTTATTTCGAATGAGGTCGAGCAAATCTTTTCTCGGTCATACCATGTCCAGCTTATCCGGCTCGGGTCGAGCTCTTCGGTGGACGGTTAGCTTCGACTCATCGACCACCACCCCCAACCATACCCCTGCTCGGCTTTTCGGCTCGGTTGGGATTCTTTGTGGTTATGCCTCTACGGCCTCCGAACCACCCCCATAGGTTAAGCCTTTACGGCCTCGAACCTAGTATTGTGGTTATGCCATTGCGGCCTCTGAACCACCCTTTTAGGTTATGCCTTTACGGCCTCTGAACCTATTTCTGGCGATTGACCGGTCACGACAGGTTAGCCACACCCTCGACCATACCATGTCCAGTTTATCTGGCCTGGTCGAGGTTTCTTTTACTCTTTTCTTGGGATGTCACATCGACTACCAAGAGATGCTCTCTTTTAAGGATGCTTCCAACAAGTGCACTGTGCCTCAACGGTACACCACACTTGTTGGGGGTCCTTTGTTGGCATCATTTTTTATTATTATTTTATATATCACATGTGTGGGAGGTCCGCTCGAGCGCATCAGGATCGTACTTTATGCAAATAAGTCACCCGTAGCTCCAGACATCCATTTGTGACCTTTCAGTGTGTTGAGGGGCACACAACCGGGTCATTCTGTTAGACTTTGGCTTTTGCTTAGGCGAAGGCCGGTCGACATTTTGTACGTCAGATGAATTTGGTCGGGCCGACAAGTGTTACTCAACGCGTCGCGCTGGAAATTGGCTCAAATTGGCCCATCCACCGGTGAGCTTGTTCAGATGACCTCGATCGACTAAATGGACCACGCGAGTGTGTCCGGGACATCGATATTACCTAAGAAGGACATCCATTTTGCTACGGCTTCGCGGGCGGGGTAAAAATTGTGCAAATTATCCTTTTTAGCCCGATCGTCAAAAAGTCACCCGAACGACTCCGAATGACGAAACGGATCACACGATTGTGTCCGGGACGTCGATTTTACCTTCGGAGGATGTTCATTTTGCTACGACACCGTGGGCAGGCTTAAAATATGTGAATTATTCTTTTTGGCCCATTTGCTCAAAAAGTGGCTCGAGCGGCCTCGAACGACCCCGAATGACGAAACGGACTGCGCCGTTGCGTCCGGAACGTCGATTTTAGCTAAGAGGGACATCAGCTTCGCTGCGAGGACGTATATATGTTAAAATTATGTAGAGGATAATTATTATAATATAATATATATATATTATATATTATAATTATCCTATTAAAAAAAACAGACGCATCCTCACTCTCTCCCCCTCTCTCGTATCGCAAAAACCCTCGCGCCGTCACTGCGGTTCGCGAACCCTAGTCCGCGGCACTCCTCGCCGACGCCTCCCTTCGCCGGAGCTCCTCTCCTCGCCGGCGAAGCCCAGCGCCGCCTCCCTCGAGGCTCGCTTCGCGAGCTCCCTTCCCGAGCTTCCTCTCTCGCCGCGCAGCCGTGCTGGCCGTTGCTCCTCTTCGGCGGACGACCCCGCCGCCTTCTTCTCCAGATGCCGGCGAAACCCTCAGGCCACCTCTTCTTCCTTCTCGGCTTGAAAAGCTTGGCTGTTCTTCCCCTCTTAGCCAGCAGCTCGCGACATTATTTTTTCGCCAACGATGCTTCACCGGCCTTCTCCGGTTATATTCTGCCAACAAACTCATTGCGTCGTATTTTCCTCGTTGCATGATTTATTGCGAGGTGCGTTGGCGCACTGACCGAACACCGGCGGTTCGCCGGAATCGAGGGCTCTTCTTCAGCATAAAGAGAACGCGTCTTCAACCGTCACGGTAGTGAGATTTCTCTGTCCCTTAGCCGACCCTAGGTTTAGTCCGGTCTAGGCGTGTGGGTTCGATCGCCCACACGGGGTGCGTGCGCCAGCGTGAGTTGGCGTGTCGACGTGCCTATGTGATGGATCGTTGATTTACCTAGAGTGAGCCGTAGGTTAGGAATCATATGCGTTGGCCAGTCCTATTCGTAGCCGAGCGATTTCCTATTGTAAGCCTTAGGCTTTAGTCCAGCTGGGTTGGAATCCCAATTTCCCACGGTTTTGGCGCTCCTAATCTCCCTTGGAGGGATTAGTTGAGTTCGATCTTAGAGGACGGGAAAAGCTTTGTAGCTAGTCCGTCCTATAAGATCGGGGTGTTCGTAGAGCGGAAAAAGCTTTGTAGCTAGTCCGCCCTACGAATGGTGGAGAGTTTCCCCTACGAGAAATCGGAGCGGGAAACCCTCTACATAGCCACACCAAAACTGGAGGCGGTGATGTCGCAGATCCAAGTGCGTCAATCCTAGGTACCTATGTGAGGTCGTTAGGACGGGTTCGACGTGCCGTCGACCGTTTGGGTTTCATCGCATGTGCATGGATCATCTTGTTGCATTTTTGCATGTGGTCATTTGTTGCATTGTATGCATGTTCGCATGAGCACTTCGGGTTGATCGGCTGTCCTGGGCCGATCCCCGATCCTCAGTTGGGTTCGATCGACTGTCCCAAGTCGATCACCTATCCTTTAGGGTCGGATTGGTTACCCCGAACTAATCCACCCATTTTTTTGGTCTGACCAGCCACCACGGTCCGGTCGACCGATCACTCGTGTTTGTATGCTTTTGCATTTTATTGCATGTTTTCTGGCATGTGCATGTTGGTTCGGTTGCATGTTGCACCTTATTCTATTTTTTTTTTCATTTGCACCGCACTTTTATGATTCTCCCTGGTGAGATTTATTCCACCTTCGGGTCACTGCCTCCCCGACATACCCATCCTTTTGGGCCGCTGCCACTACGACATGCCCGCTCTTTCTGAGTCACTGCCTTCATGGTATACTCCACCTTCACCACTTTGGTGCATTCTCTTTGCATGTAGCATCCTTGCATTTTGCATGATGTGTGTACTTGCCCTTTTGGGCACCCGTTGTGATTGTTCCGTACTTCAGTCGAGCAATCACAATGTGGGCTTCTTGCATGACTGTTTGCTTACCCATTCTTCGATGACTTGTCCTACTCGTTAGAAGAGTGACCATGTGTCGGTCGCGATGCCTTAACGAGCATCGCTTGCTGGGTTGATCCCAATGAGCAATGCGAATTAAGTCATCGGGATTGGCACAAGTATGATTGTGCTAAGGATCCATTGGATCTAACTTGTGTCACCCCTCTTCGTGACGCCCTTTAGATCCTTCGGATCTTTAGGATGGGGCCGGTATGGCGACCCCGTCAAAGTCATACTATACTCAGACTTACCCTGCACTTAGACACTAGGTTTGTGCACTTTCGTTAGATGGTGTGCTAGGCTAGGACTTAGGTTGCTAGGTAGTCTTTTTGATGCTCGGGCTATTGTTCTTTGATGGATTGGTTGCCTACAGCCGGGTATCTTTCTTCGCACTTTGCCTGTGATGTGATTGCATGCTTCATATGTATGGTAGTGTGTTAGGGCGCTTTTCTGCAGGGAGCCATGCTTATTTATACACACACACAGGTACCGCTATGGGGGAGCAAGTGATGATTTCTGACATTTTTGTTTGCGAGTGCTTATTAGCTCCCCCATTTATAAAGCATGGCTCATTATACGTCATTTGCATGTGAGCTTTCCCGCTAACACTTGTTTTCATGCAGGATTGAGTCTTTTTATTTTCTTTTGTACTTTTAGAGTCTAGGAGAGTCTTATAGCAGAAATAAGATACGGGCACGGGTTTCGAGGCATTTTGCGCTGGAACCACGTGGAGGGGACTAGGAGCAGATGCTCGTGCCCCGTATCTTAATTCTGCATTTTTATATTGATGTATAGAATTAGGACCGGGCATGTATATGTGGAGTCCGGCCGCATTTTTCTTTTTCTGGATTATGTTGCCGGTCCGGCGACATTTTGGCCTCTTTTATTTTATTATGGAGTGCTTTCTTTCTTGCTTTTATTGCATATTTGCATGGTTTGCATGTGTTTTCCTTGTTTCTTTCTGTGATCTGGGATTTTGCGATATCATTTAGGCTCTTTAAGGACCCTAAAATTGTAAACTTTATATGTTAAAAATCCTAATAAAATATTCAAGATAAATGAATTTTAGGATTAAAATATTCAAGATTTTAAAATATGCACTTTTACTTTCTTGCATGGCCTTCGGGCCGGATTTTAAATGGGTTGCATTGCATGTCTATCACCCAAGTCATACTAATAGGGCCTCCACATTACTTAAGGACCGCTCTAGATAACTACATTCATATTTGCATGTCCCGAGGAGGAGTCCCCGTGCTTCTCCAATCTGACTGGCCCAACATACCTTTACAGGTGGTTGTCTAATGCGCCTAGGGTGTTAGAAGGCTCCCCGACCCAGACGGGGTGTAAGTCCTTTTGTTTGGAGCGTTTGCGGCTTTGTAGCCGAACCTCCCTTTCTCTTCTTTCTCGAGGCATCCTTGCCACTTTGGCGAGTGTGAGACCTACCTCTTGGAGCTCCGACTTATAGTCATAGGATAGAGTTTCCTTCCTTTGACCTTAGGGCTACCGAGGTCCCCGTGGATAATGCAATTCTTGGATTGCTGGTCGGGGATCTCGGGATGTGTTGGGTCGACTACCTTCACATTCGGGTAGACTTAGGGTCCTATCGCTTTGGATGACGGGTTTGTGATACCACGACTTGGCTACCTCTACCCCTTTAGGATTACTCCTTCCTTCCTTTAACTACCTCTGTTGAGCCATTTCGCTCCTTGACTTCGTTGATATCATTTTGATGGCCTAATGCCAATGAGCTGCCGCCCGTTTGGGATACGACGATTTGTCCTCTGCCCTTATGGCCCGGACGTGCTTTGACGTGTTGGGATACCCCCGTTAAGATGATTTAGGTTATTCTGTGGGTTTCGTATGCTGATGAGCCGCTACCCCATTTGGGATGTGAGAGACTCACTCTCTGCTTGATGGCTTAGCGAGAGCTTTGAAGCGTCGAGACTTTCCCACACGGAATAATCTCCCTTTGATTGCCTATACCCCATGTCTATGATAATATAAAGCGAAACTCCTTTTATCGAGAGTATTCTTGGGTATTCCCCAAGATGTAATTAACCAGTAGGAATACGTTCCTCTGGGAGTGCTCTTGACCCCATAACAGGTACATACACTTGACTCTCTGGTTATGGGTAGTCTACGTAGATACTTCTTTCGCGGATATTGGTTCAAGGTGCCTCTGCCCGATCTTGTTTGGGCGGACATGCTTGACTTATCCTTGCGAGGTTTATCGCACGTAGACTCTCCATGTTTTTCTTTTCTCTTGTTTGTCACTTTGTCGTATGTCCCTTCTTAATCGGTTCCTCTCCTCTTCGAATCACTTATTTGATTCGGGAGGGAGATTTATTCGAATAGGGGAAGTATACGACAACTGACAAGCTGGCGACTCCTTTTAAAATAAAAAAGAGAAAAGAATGGCGAAAACACACGCATCTTCTAATAATTAAATCCTTACATTGCTTATATAAGTATGATTCATCCCAAAAATATGTTTTAGTATCGTGAATGAATTTTTTCTGTTGTTGCAAAGTTAACATAGGTGGTAAAATGTCACTTACAATATAATTTATTATATCAGCATACCAAGGTATTTTCAACTCATTAATATTATAAAGTTGTTCATCAGGAAAACTGTCTAAAATTTCATTATCAGTTTCAAATAATTCATGATTTTCTAATCTTGATAAATGATCTGCAATTTGATTATCAGTTCCCTTTTTGTTAATGATTTCAAAATCAAATTCTTGCATTAATAATATCCATCTGATTAATCTTGGTTTAGAATCTTTCTTTTGCATTAAATATTTTATAGCAGTATGATCAGTATGTACAATACATTTAGTTCCTATTAGATAATGCCGAAATTTATTAAAAGCATATACAACTGCTAATAATTCTCTTTCGATAATCTGTATAATTTATTTCGACATCATTTAGAGTTTTACTAGCGTAGTATATAACTTTGAAAATCTTATCATATCTTTGCCCAAGAACTGCTCCTATAGCATAATCACTAGCATCACACATAAGCTCGAATGGTTTCTTCCGAGTTAGGGTGAAACTATTATAAGTCTTGTAATTAATTTATCTTTTAATAATTCAAAAGCATTCAGGCATTCGGTTGTAAATTCAAATTTCTTGTCCTTTTCAAGAAGTTGGCATAGAGGTTTAGTAATTTTTGAAAAATCTTTAATATAACGTCCGTAGAATCCGAGCGTGTCCAAGAAAACTTCTTACCCCTTTCACCGTAGTTGGAGGTGGTAATTTAAGCTATAACTTGAATTTTTGCGAGGTCTACTTCATGCCTTTTTCTGAAATTTTATGCCCTAATACAATGCTGCATGTAACCATAAATTGACATTTCTCCCAATTAAGAACTAAATTAGTTTTCTCACATACTTCAAATACTTTTTCAAGATGATTTAAGCATGTGTCAAGTGTTTTTCCAAATACAGAGAAATCATCCATAAATACTTCTATTCCATTATCAATTAATATACTAAATATAGACATCATACATCTTTGGAATGTTGCAGGTGCATTACATAATCCAAAAGGCGTTCTTCGAAAAGCGAAAGTTCCATAAGGACTAGTAAATGTAGTTTTATCTTGATCCTCAGGAGCAATTTGTATTTGATGATAACCGATATAGCCATCTAAGAAACAAAAATATTTATGTCCGGCTAATCTATCTAACATCTGGTCTAGAAATGGTAAAGGAAAGTGATCTTTCCTGGTGGTTGTGTTTAATTTTCTATAATCAATGCATATTCGCCATCCAGTAACTTGTTTTATAGGGATAAGATCATTATTTTCATTAGCTTTAACAATCACTCCTCCGTTCTTAGGTACACAGTGGATTGGGCTTACCTAAGCACTGATTATCTAACCATTTTATTCTTTTTTAACTACTTCTTTCATTATAGGATTTAATCTCCTTTGTGGATCTGCTTTAGGTTTATGTTCATTATCTAAAATAATTCGTGCATACAAATTGAAGGACTAATTCCTTTAATATCTGCTAAAGTCCAACCAAAAATTTTCTTATATTTTTTTAATGTATCTAAAAGTTTTTGTTCTTGAGATTCATTTAATTCAGATGAAATAATAAATGGTAGAGTTGAAGAATTACCTAAATAAGCATATATTAAATGATTAGGTAACATTTTTAACTCAAGTTCAGGAGGTTTAATAATTGATGGAACTATATTTTTTTCAGTGTTGTCAGTGTTATCCAAAAATTCAAATTTCTCTTGAATATAATCTAGTTCTTCATTTATCTCAGATTTTTCAATTAATTCAATATTTTCTTTTTCTAATTTTTCTTCATAATATTCCTTAAAATGTTCTTTTTGTAAATGATCGAGTACTTCCATTCGAAAGCACTCATCATCTTTTTCTAGTGCAGGATATTTCATTGATTTAGCAATATTAAAAGTAACTTTTTGGTCATTTACTCTCATAGTTAATTCTCCTTTCTGAACATCAATCATAGCTTTTCCAGTGGCTAAAAATGGTCTTCCTAAAATGATAGGAATTTCTTTATCTTATTTCATATCTAAGACAATAAAATCTACAAGGAAGATAAATTTGTCCACTTTTACTAATACATCTTCAATAACTCCCTTAGGATATGTAATGAACGATCGACTAGTCGAAGAGTTATCGAAGTAGGTGAAATTTCTCCAAATCCTAATCTTTTAAAAATTGATAGAGGCATTAGATTGATGCTTGCTCCTAAGTCACACAAAGCTTTTCCATAGAATTTTTCTCCGATAGTGCGGGGTATAGTGAAACTACCGGGATCTTTTAATTTTTCGGAAGTTTTTTCGAATAATAGCACTACACTCTTCACTAAGTGCGACCATTTCATTATCGGTAAATTTTCTTTTTTTATTTAGAATATCTTTCATGAATTTTACATAGTTTGGCATATGTTCTAAAGCTTCTACGAAAGGAATATTTATTGTTAATTTATTTAAAATTTCAAGGAATTTAACAAATTGTTTATCTTTTTTATGTTGAATTAGTCGTTGAGGAAATGGTGGTGGAGGTTTTTCAACAGAAATTTTCATAGGTATTAAAGGATTTTCTAAGTTTGGATCTTGTTGATTCTTTTCCTTTTCAATTTCCACTTCCTCTTTTTGGCTTTCAAGTTCTTTTTGAATTTGAGGTTCTAATTCTTTTCCACTTCGTAATTGTATCGCTTTAATTTGTTCATTTCCCTTGTCTTTAGGATTTATTTCCACATTACTAGGAAATGTTCCAGGTATTCTATTATTAAGTGCAGTAGCGATATGTTCGAGTTGAGTTTCAATATTTTTGATAGCTGTTCCTTGATTTTGTAATTGGTTTCCTCGTATTTGTAATTGATTTCCTTGATTTTGTAAATGTTGACCCATATTTAATATTAATTCTTCTATTGATAATTTCTTATCTTTAAATTGTGTGTTATTATTATTAAATCCAAGTGGATAATTAGGTTTATAATTAGGATTTCCTTCATTAGATGGATTTCCTAATGGTTGTGTTATATTATTCATCCATGGTTGATTAGTTATATTATTATTCCAATTAAAGTTAGGATGATTTTTCCATCCAGGATTATAATAATTTGCATAAGGATTATTGGGTCTGTTGTTAATTGCATTAATAGTTTCATATTGAGATTGGGATTCTAAAAGTTGTCCAGATGAATTTTCTTCGATATATTTGTAGAGTAATTCATTCCAAAATGATCTAATTTTTTAGATACGACAGATATTTGCGAAGCTAACATAGATATTGCATCATTTTCATGAATACTAGCTATCTTTTTCGGATTCATTCTATCGATGAGCCATTGAAAATTATTAGTTGTCATTTCTTCAATTAGTGCATAGGCATCATCAAATGGTTTTGACATTAATGATCCTCCAGCAGTAGCATCGATGATTGATCTTAAAGATCCTACTAATCCATTATAAAAAGTTTAAATAATTAACCAATCTGGTAACGCATGATGTGGACATTTCCTAAGAAGTTCTTTAAATCTCTCCCAAGCTTCATATATAGACTCTCCATCAAACTGACTAAAAGAAGTTATATCATTTCTAAGCTTAGCAAATTTAGATGGTGGAAAATATTTGGATAGAAATTTTTGTGATAATTCTCCCCAAGTTTTAATAGATCCAGAGTCTTAACGAATTTAACCACATTTTAGCCTTATCCCTTAAAGAAAAAGGAAAAAGTCTAAGTCTAATAAGCATCGTTAGATACTCCTTCATATTTGAAAGTAGCACATAGTTCTAAAAAACTAGCAAGATGTAAATTAGGATCTTCGGTAGGTGAACCACTAAATTGATTATTTTGTACCATTTGGATAATTGCGGGTTTAAGTTCGAATGAATTAGCGAGTTACATCGGGGTTTTGAATAGTTAAATGAATTTCATTTAATGTAGGGTTGGCATAATCTCGTAATGGTCTTGGTTGATTGACATTTTCATTTTCAGGAATATTTGCCATTTGTGTTAAATTTATAATTTGTTTTTTTTGTTTTCTAATTCTTTTAATTGTACGCTCTAATTCTGAATCGTATGGTATTAAGTTTTCATTTCCAAATTTTCGCATACAATTTTATAAAATAAATTTAAAATAGTCCGTTACTCTAGTAAATAATTTCTTTACTTCCCCGGCAACGGCGCCAAAAACTTGACCCACTTTTTAATATGTTTGTAATTTATGTTATAGCAACGACACCAAAAAACTTGATTCCGCTTTAATATATATATATATATATAATGATTGAATGTTTAATGTGGATTCTACGCAAGTATACGTATCGTATCAAGTAATACAGGGCTCGAGTGGAGTCCCGGTTATCGATCCCACAGGGAAGTTTTTAACAGAATTGTTATCAGCTAAATTTAAAGGAATTACTTACTAATCTAGTAGACGGAAATTTAAAATAACTTAAAGCAACTAAAGTAAACTAATGCTTGA
The DNA here is from genome assembly GCA_022702705.1 of Papilionanthe hookeriana x Papilionanthe teres. Lineage (NCBI taxonomy): Eukaryota > Viridiplantae > Streptophyta > Magnoliopsida > Asparagales > Orchidaceae > Papilionanthe > Papilionanthe hookeriana x Papilionanthe teres. The sequence goes on from CM040421.1 coordinate 6,509,893, forward strand.
AATAAAGTTGATTTAACTAATTCAGAAAAAGTATCATTCTCATTGTTTTTAGAAAATTAAGTGAATGATGATTTTAAATAGAATTCTTAAATTGTATTGTGACGAATAGGAGCATTCACTATTCTTTACCCTTTGGTCAGAGTGCAAAGAACATTGACTAATCCTATGTTTGATTACCGAATCTGCGGCTAAGTTTGGGAGGATACTTGGCTGCCACTTCGAGCTCCCACGTTCCCCTCACTCGAGGGCTAACATCTACACTTAGCTCTCAAACAATAGGATCAAATTGAATATTTTAGTCTCGTCACACTAAAATGTCCAATTCTACGTCCAATAATTAATATTTCCATATTTATTTGCACCCTCCTTCCAAGGCTTTTGACTTCCCTGAATATTGGATGTAATTTTTACTATAGTTGATAATTCAACATATTTTAACAACTCAATTGGTCAGATTGAAAGTAAATTAAGTTTTAAGTAAAAATTATCACAATTTATTTTAATATATTAGGTACTTCTATTTAATTTCATCAATTCGCATAACTTTCATAAACAAGGAGAAAGACTAAGAAAACTACTCAGAATGCATGGGAATAAAACAAAGCATGGATTTCATTTAAAGTTAACAACAATAAACAAAGATACTTATTTTAATTTCCTCCCCAAGCAGACTCCTTGAAGTTTCTTTGACTTTTCCTTCTAGTACAACAAACTAAATAGCACTCAAATAAACTAAAGAAACTCACTAAACACACTCAGACTTACTAATAGACACAAAGAAGACTCGAGAGACACACTAAGACACTAGAATTCGGCCTCTATTTATAGAGGTAAGCAAAGGTCCAAGGGGTACTTAAACATCTCTTCAAAAAGTGTCCATGTTCAAAGTATTTGCATTTTGAACTATCTCGCCGTCGGCGGGAAACGATCTCGCCGTCGGCGGGGCTTCTAGAAGGTCTTCAAACCGCGCGATCTCGCTGTCGGCGGGCTCGGGCTCGCTGTCGGCGAGATAGTTATAAATCCTTCAGAAATTCTCCTTAGTAATATCGCCGTCGGCGGCCTCTATCTCGCCGTCGGCGACTTAGTTCAATTTGCATGAATTTCTTCCTTTTTGATCCAAATTTGCTCCATTTCATGCTTTTTGCTTCCATCACTTATAAATCTTCATTCCTGCAGTAAAATAAAGAAAATACCTTTCTTTAAAGTGCAATTTCATCAAAAATAGATATGAATTTCTTAATGTATTTTTCTGTGATCACCAGTCGTATGGATAAGTTCTAAAGGATCGAAAGTAACTTGATGAAGGCTAATAAGTTTTTGCTAAGATCAATTGAACCTTTGAGCTAATTAAACCCAAATTGATTTATTTTCTCGCGTAGTGCCAATTACATCAAATCTAATCAAATTGTTTAAATTTATTTCTTATAAGAACTTAAACAAATTATAATAGGTCAACCACAGATAACTTATTCCCAGTTTATCCTTGAATAAGCTAATATATACACTTAGCAATAGTTGCCCATATGAAACAAATTTGATTAATTTTATTAAATTAAACTCAATTAAGATATAAAAGTCATTCTCATTTTAAATTAATTATTGATAGATAAATTAAACTTAATTGAGCTTGGAGTAACCCTACTTTGACTAATTAACCCATACATCCCAAGTTAACCCGATGGACCATATGGAACAAATTGGCGAGATTGATCATATTACTTTTAATGCTTTTAATGATCTTAAATGAACTACCAGATATCTTTTCCTTATTGTCACTTTTTTAGACCAATTGATGTAATTGACCCTAATGGTATTACTTAGCTTTTTGATCAAATTAACTTTAAATGATGAAATTAATGGGATTAATTGTCTTACATAATCCAAAAAAAATTTTGAGCACACTTGACCATTAGATTAACCTAAAGTGATGGACTATACTCCCTGAGGTGCCCCAAAACACTTAAGAATGTAAAACATATTTAAACCTATTAAAACAATTTAATCAAACTACAATAATTAGTTTAAATGAAAAATTTCTTGAAATGTCATTAAATGGTTTCTACATTATATGATTTTCAAAACCCATTCACTCAAAATTATTTAATCCTTTCAATAAATAAAGGTTAAATCTTGAGCATTTTAGGACCACTTCATCAAAATAGGTTTAAAACCTTTTCAGATGACCTAACAAATAAACCTCAGATCCTCAATAGGGTGCATATATGTTGGTATAACCATTGTGTCTTAATCCCCTTGATTTTCATAATTTGTTCCCAAAAGCTAAATTTTACGCATGTAAATTTATATGGATTCAAATGGAGCAATTAACCTTTAACCATCAAATTGACTTACTTCCTTAGACCTTTGGTTCTTAATAAGAATTTTCAAGGTTTTTTCATATATTTACTTTTTTTTTAGTTGAAAGAGACTAAGGCTCCCTACGCGTTTCATCAAAAAAGTAAAATTACTTATTTAATTGACTCATTAATTATATTAATTAAATCTAATTGACTCAATTAAGCCCAAATAGGCAATTGAGCCAAATTGACCTTAATCGTCAAATAGATTCAACAAATTGACATAGAGCTACTTTAGGTAACATGGCTTAACCTCTATCAACCCAGTTTGACTAATTTTGGTCAAAATGGTTAATTAGACCCATTAAATCCCTTGATATTCTAAATTCAATTCAATTAATTAAACCATTAATTTGATCAAAACCTTTGTGCACAAAGCTACCATAAAACGTAATTAACTTAGCCTAACTATGATCAACCTTTTTGAATCATATGATTTGATCTTATTTGGTCAATGCATTAACTCAATCCATATGGATCCAAACGAGTAAAAAAAAAGTAATTGTTAAAACTTAGCATGATTTTATTTACTAGATTTTATCCCAAACTAGCTTTCAAAACAAGCCAAACTCATGGTAAGGCCATTTATTTAGAATTAATAAGAGATGAACCTAAGATAAGTTTCTTAGCCAATGGGAATTATTTATCCTTAAACCAAGTATTGTCCTTCTCCTTGCCTAAATCAATTCTTAGTATAAATATAGACATGCATCTTAAATAATTAAGCTTGGGGGTAGCTCACAGAAAGAGATTAACCATAAATCATCATATTTAAGTGTTTTATTATGAGCTATTATGTAGGGGATCTAAGATCATTCCATGAAATTGATTTAAATAGCTTTCTTGGCATCTAAGAATTATTTTAAATTCATTAGATTGAAATTGAGTAGCTCAGGGAAATTCAGTCACCAAGCTTCTCCAACATCCAAGCTAGGTTTACTTTCCAGATCACACTAATTCAAGCTTTTTTAAGTAGGCTTGGCTCTTAAAAACCTTTCAAATGTGAGTGATCCACTTATTCTCCATGAGTATAAATATCTTAACCTCATATACTCATCTAAGATTTTAGTTTATGGAAGCATTAATCATACAACACGGTGAGTAGAGCTTATACTCAAATAACCTTGGGTTGACTCTTAGTTCCTATTAAATAAATTAAGCTCAAATCTTTTGAGAAGATAGAAGTTAAATATTGTCAAATTTGGTTTAACTCAGCATAAAGGAACCCATCATCCTACTTCATTGCAAGCACAAAGAAGGCAAATTACGGTCCTTTAGTTCATGTAAATAAGAATCAAGACAATAATTTATTGTCGGTTTACTTTAAATAGTTTTATTATTTATGTTGTGATAATATGTAGAATCAAAACCTAGTAATCTTTTTTTATTGGAGATGTATTAATATATGATAAATTTAGTAAAAACTGTTGCATTTCAATTCATGATATTTTCTATTTAAGAAAATATATTTCTTTATTTTAGATTAATTAATAGCCAAATAAAATAAAACCATTTCTATACTCTTATAATAGTTCAAATACATTCAAATGAGCCTTAACAAATATTCTCATAGCAGCCCAATGTTGCATATTATGGGTTTTTAAACCCTTAAAGACATTATTCAAACTTCATAGCAATTTAAATTTTAATTCAAAATTATACAAAAATTTGAGAAGGTTTCAAAGATAATTTTTTTGAAATCTTTTTTATTATAATAATTCATTTTTACTATTTTAAAATTTTAAACATATTCAAATAATTTTAAAAATTATAATGAATTTTGGTTATATTTCATAGCTAAAAATAAAGAATATATTGTGTAAAATTTGAAAATTATAACAAAATTTGGCATAAATGTAAAAATTTAAGCTTAGTGTTTGATATGTACATTCATAGGAATTGAGTGGTGTATAATTAAACCTTCCAAATTTATATCATTGAAATAAAGGGACTGTGTAATTTTCATTTGTTATGAGTATATTACTGTAAGAGGCAACGAATCAAAACTAATATTCTTACAGAATTTATAGTTGAAGATGGATTTTTTGAACTAAAAAGAAACCTAAGAATATTAGTTTATATTATTCAATTTATTTGCTACTATGCATATTTTAATTCACAATGCGAGTGTACTCTCTACTTTTTGATAAATATTTTTCATATTGGAGAGATTTGCGCATGTTAGATTTCTTAATTGTATCATATGCATAGATTTAGGGCCAGTTTGGGCAGCTTATAATCGCGGGCCAAACTTGTTTGGATTGCACGTTTCAGCTGCTGTTTTTAAAACAGTGTTTGGTGTCCCTTACGTCGTCCGCGGGATGATCCCTGTGGGCTGCGTTCCTTCCTTGCGTATTACTCCACTGCCCTCGCCTAGCCGCTCCCTCCTTCGTCATTATTCCTTCCAGGTAAACTCAGCTCCTTTTCTTTTTCATTTCTTCTGGAAATTCATTGAGGATAAATGCGGATGTTGAACGGAAGGTTGACTAGAGTTTGGACATCTATTTTTTCGTTTCTTCTGGAAATTCTTTGAGGAGAAATGTGGATGTTGAACGGGAAGTTGGCAAGAATTTGGAAATCCATTTTTTCGTTAGCTGCTAGAGTTTGGGAGACGAAGTATTTTAAGGGAAATTTTAGGAGGTTGGCTAGGATAAGGGTTTGGTGGATCTTGAAAATTTCTTTTGGAATGAATGAACAAAGTGTTCCAGTGCATTGTTCTGAAAAATTTTGGTCATATTTCTTTGGGTGCACGACTAGGGGTGTAAACGAACCGAACACGAACGAACAGAGCTAGTGTTCGTGTTTGAAATGTTCGAACACATCACCTTGTTCGTGTTTGATTCGTTTGCTTATCGAACGAACACGAACTTCCGGCGAACCGAACACGAACTATTCGCGAACAACGAGCTTTTTGACGGCCCTAGCTTTGATAGGATACTTCCTCAAAATGAAGCAAATTGATCAGGTATTCCGTACACATCAGGTAACCCATACTTCCTCAAAATGAAGCAAACCGAATAAGACTTTAGGGTTTTGATTAGGGTTTTATTTTAATATATAGTATAGTATATTAATTATAATATTATAACATTTATATTGGTATAATTAATACTATAATATTATTATTGTTATTAATAATTTATCATATATTATAATTTATAGAAGTTTAATTATTTAAAATATGATAAATTTTTATAATATATAATTATTTTTAAAATATCATAAATTATATATATATAATTATTTAAAATTATTTTATATTTCGAACAATAACGAACCGAACACGAACGAACACATCACTGTTCGTGTTTGGTTCGTTTAACAAACCGAATGAAAAAAATTGTTCGTGTTCGTCTCATTTGCTTATCGAACAAATCAAACACGAGCTTTTTGGCGAACCGAACACGAACTGTTCGCGAACAACGAGCTTTTTTGACAGCCCTATGCACGACACTGTTTTTTTATTTTTTTAATTTATTATTATTATTATTATTTTTTCATTCTTCTGGTACCCAGAGAAGCAAATTGCTTCTGGTACATCATAAGCTCGCTCTTACCTTCGGCTCCTCCCTTCACTTTACGACTGGGAGTGGTTGTTTCTTTGTTATATTTTCTTGCATTTTGGTTTGCTAGATCTGCAGTGTTTCAAGTTTAGGAGGATTTACATGCATATATGAACAATATTTTAAGAAGCTGCATAATTGACTATTATGAGAATTACTTTTATATCGATTTTGAGGAAAAATGAAGGTGTTGAAGGTATATTGGGCTTACTAATTTTATCATGTAGTGGCAATACATATAATTGTAGAGTAAAATGTTTCCAATCTCATTTGGGTGACGTCAATGTTCAATATTAAGTATGTATCTTTCTAAATTGTTTTATAATTAAAAGTTGGAAAATTTTATATAATTGTTTGAAGATAAGGATCAATAGCTAAAAGTTGAATATATACTAAAAATTGAATATGTTGTAGGTGATACTGGTATTTTTGATATGACATTAAAGATTTGGTTGCTATGCTTGTAAATAGGAAGTTTGGGTGGTTTATATGTGCAAGTAGTATGCAAGACCTGCAATGCTTATGTCTTAATAGATAAATATGCTGCTAAATATGAAGTTTGAATCATATGCTTGTAAATATGAAGTTTGACGTATTTCAGATGGCAGTTGGGAACTATTGCATGGTTTAATTGTGCTGATGCATTGCCTGTTCTCTTTATCCTGTTAAAGAGCAGTTCATATGGCAAGACCTAGAATGATTTTTAGAGCAGTTAAAATGTTTTACAAATATAACACCTATATTGTCGCTCAAGGTTCGATGGCATCCCAACCATACAATGTTGTTATTCTTTTGCTTGTAATTTTAACATGTTATTTCTTCTTTTTTTTAGGTTTCCTCACACTCACTAGTAGGTGAGGTGTATATTCTTTTTTGTATTGTTATGAAGGTGTTTTGTTGGTTCTGAAATATCAAATGTGTAGAAATTGCAATTTTTTTATAAACAGCACAACAGCCGCGTATCAGATTGATCATTTATCTAGAAAAATATATAAATCAACTGTTTTCCAAACGTACAAACTGAACAGCGAAACAGTTTATCCAAAACAGAAGCAGAATGTTCATTTATCCAGAATCAACTGTTTTCCAAACGCACAAACCAAACAATCAGCCAGCTTATCAGGATAAACTACTGATCAGCAGATTATCATGATAAACTGCTTATCTGGATAAGCTGGATAAGCTGCAATCGTGTCAAACAGATACTCATAAGGCAGGCATTTTTTCATTATTAAACCAAGAATTTACTTAGATAGGAGGCCAATGTACACCTCCATTTTAATCACAATTTAATATATGTTTTATCGTAAAAAGGTGAGCACATGGTGAATAAGAGCTTATTTTGATGATGAAAAAATATAGTGGGTGGTAATATTTACACGCAATGATTTTAGATTTTTATGCAAGTAGGCTGATTTAATGGCAAAATTATTCCATACGGACCATGTACGCAGCGCTGCATGCGTTATCCAAAAATAACCAGCGAATAACCCGTAATAACCCTATGAATAACATCAAAATGGAACCGCGGAGGTTATTGGAAGTTTATTGGAAAGTTATTGCAGCATTATTTGAGTTAATGTCCCACTAACCTCATAATAACAGCACAAAACCCTAAAGTTAAACCGCAGAGGTTATTGCTTCGTTATTAGAAGGTTAATGAGAGAATTTTGAAATTAATGCTGTAATAACCTCCTAAAAATTCTGAAATACACAACTTCAGAGATTATTCGCTGGTTATTTTGCGGAGAACGTACGCAGCGCTGCGTACGTTGTCCGCATGGAATAAAAGTTCGATTCAATGACAACAAGCTTCACAATATCAAGAGAAGCTCAAGTTAAGCCTGAAAATTACAGAGTATGCAGGGTCAACAGACAGTAAAATTTTGCAGCCAAAATATGAATCCTACTTTAGCTCAAATACTCATCAGAAAATTTATCTAATAAATTTATTGTGGAGCAACATAATATTTAATTTAATTTACAAAATATTTTAAAAAATGGTCAAATGAAACTAAAGAAGTTCGATTGATCATATAACTGAATAATTGAAATATTCTTAGTTCTCATGAATATGTAAAGTAGGTAGTTTATTTATAAATGCAAAATCAACTTAATTTTAATTCCATTAAAGTCATTATATCTTTAACATTAAAAAAAAAACAACCATAGGCATTATTTATTATTAAATTATAAAAAAAGTATGATCTAAATCAAAATTTAGGAGTAATTACAAACATAACACCCGCAAAATTACAATTTACAAATCTAACACAAGTTAATATTTTTAAACTACCAAACTAATGTATTATTGAGTGCCAAAATCAAGTAATTAAGAATTTAATAAAAATGAAAAATATCGATCTCAACAAGTTGTTTGCTTGGCAACAAAAAATCTTTAAACATTAACTAAGGTTGACTTTTAATTTAAATAATACAAGCATAATATATAATCATGAGTATTATAGTTTGAAGGCTTGATTACAAGATAATAAAAAATCCCACAACTTATAGGAGACATCACATATATTATAGCATAGGGGGATTGTTACTTTAATAACTAAACTATAAATTAATGATTAGGGTCTGTTTGGGGCAGCTGCAGCTTATCCAACTTATCCACAAATAAGCCGGTTGTTTGTTTGGGGAGGCTGCTTGAAAACAACTAATTTGCAACTGTTTGTGGATAAATGACTATTTTGCCTCTATTAGGTAATGCTATTTGTGACAGAACTGTCTCTGCAATATATATTATTTATTTATATTTATACAATTTTCATGTTTCTGATTTCCACATTGCACCAGCATGTGAAGTCTTCCATGGACTAATAATCATTCCAATAAATAAATAAATAAACAAACATGATTTATGAGATATATATAGTCCAATTTTATTTTGAGAAGCAAAGTTTTATTCATAGGCAGAGACAAGAGGATGCCTGACATGAGACCAATTTTGGATTCAACAATATGATAGTTAAATTTAGAGGACATGAGAGAGAGAATTGAAGAGGAGTTGAATTTATTCACAGCCCTAGTTGGAATAAGAGCTAGCCATGATTCAGACTCACGGGTTGTCGTTGAAGAGGAGTTGAATTTCCTTAAAACCAATTTAACCGTTGTCTGGGAAGAACTTACGGTCTCCTAACTGTATGTTGAGATGAACAGAGTAGATAAGCTTAGGATATGTGGAAATTAACTCAGTTGGGGTATATCCCGGCTAAGGTCGCAACCGATAATTTTGTTAAGATTTTTTTTTCTAGTTGTGTGTGTGTGTTTATCAATTCATTAATACGTGTGTTTGATCTAACAATTTTCCCACGCTTTAATATAACAAAAGTTCTATATTGCCCTTGTGTCGTTTCGGCTCCCATTGTGTATATAAGTTGGTGAACTGGACGTCTAGCTCCTCACACTGTCTTTTTTCCTCCTTTATGTGTGTCCTTTCTTCCTCCTCTTATCGCAACATGACCCCAAGTATTCTTCTGAACTCTTCGGCGTGAACTCCCCAAATGTGTCTTCAGTCATTTCAAAGAGGGAAGCGACAAAACTATTTAATTCGTTTGCCTGAATGTTGAACATCCTGCTCCGAGCGGCTGTGAAAAGGTAAAGATTGACGGCCAACTATGGCGACAGTTTGGTTGTATATGTCGATCAATTCAAATATGGACCAAGGCTATCGTTCTACAATGACATGAGGTTTATCCTTAATAGCTATAGCTACAACATTATCTCCACGTAGGTCACACCGAACTCCATTGCCATAATCATGGCCTTCTTCATCTACCTCTGACGGGTTCAGATTCCATGGTCAATCAAGTTGTTTTCTTACTTTTTTGGTTTCAAGATTGATTGGGATGGTTACGCAATGTTTTCATCCATACTCCGAGTCATGGGGTCAAGAATAAAGGAAAAAATAAATCAAAATTCGTGATCGCCACGCTTCATCGAGGCTGGGGGATTTCTGCTTGGCCCATTACTAAAGAGGTGGTACGGCCGAAGATATTGCTAGAACACACATTCGCGTCTAAGCTAATATGATCAAGGTAGCAACTCTCCATATTTCAATTTACAGAGTGGGATGTTTTCAACAGGGTCTTGTGTCCCAAAACTTTTGGTGATATGACTGAAATAATAAAGAGTTGGAGGCGAAGATGTCTGAAATGATTTCGAGAGAGGATGATGTAGTGGCACTTTCGGAGCAGTTCTAGGTCGGTCACACCATCGCCGATGAGCGATTTGTGAAGGGCAGCTTGGTGGATCCTAAGTGGGGTGATATGGATAAGTTTGCTTCCCTCTTTGTTGATTCTGATGAATATGTGTGGCAGATAGGTGACAGACCCGCAAACATCTAGGTTTTTGTACATATGCTATTTTTTTTTTTTAAAGAATTTTGGCACCGTCTTGCCTTGTTGGGCCGACGAGCACTCATTTACTCAGAAAAGCTTGTTTATATTTTTGAAGAGATGAATATAAACTTTTCTTGCATCTCGTTCTTTTTGTCTTATTTATTCCTTTCATTATTATGGGTTATGCTTCTCTGACTGAAAGAGTTCATGGATAATGTGAATGAATGGTTTGGATGTGTCGCGAGCTTAGCATCAAAACCAATTACCCTTAAAGTGTGCTCCCGAAGGACAATCTTGCCTTAAGACTGTGGTTTTCTGAAGTTAGGTTGGACTGGACTGAGTTATCATGTTGTTGTGGTTTATCGGTTTCGATTTACGCTTAGTCGAGAGATCTTGGTGCCACGACTAGTAGTCTTCAGTACTTAAGCATGATTGGGTGATCTTGGCGCTGCGGTCTGCTGGTCTTTGATTTGTGCTCAGTCTTAGTCGAGCGATCTTTGCACCACAACTTGCAATCTTCAATATTTATGTGAAGCCAGGCAATCTTGGTACTGCGGTTTGTCGGTCTTCGATTTGTGCTCAGTCAGGCGATCTTGGTGTCGCGGTCTGTTAGTCTTCGATTTGTGCTTAGCCATGCGATATTGGTGCCACGGCTGGAAATTCAATATTGAGGCGAGGTCGGGCGATCTTGGCTTCGGTATCTGCCGATCTTCAATTTTTGCTCAGTCGCGCAATTTTGAGGCCATGAATGGCAGTCTTCAATATTTAGGCGAGGTCGGGGTGATCATAGAGTCGTGGTCTGTCGGTCTTCGATTTGTGCTTAGACGAGCGATTTTGGCACCACGATTGACAATGATCAACATTTAGGCGAGGCCTGACAATCTTGGCACAGTCTGTCGGTCTTCAATTTTTGCTAAGTCAGACGATCTTGGCGCTACGGCTAGCATTCTTCAATAACTAGACGAGGATGGGTGATTTTGACGTCGCGGTCTGCTAATCTACCTTCTTCTAGACTCCTAGTGGACATTTTTACTGATCCTATGATTTTTTCTAGTTCCTCAAACGTTTCTCTAACCTGAAAGTTTTGGGCCTCCAATCAGTGAGACATTCATTAATTTCATAACCATTTTCAAGAATATTGGAGAAAATTTTAAATTCCAAAATAAAGTGAGGAAATATTTCTTATTTAAGACTACTTGTATAGAATAAAGAATTGCACATCAAAAATATTCCTTTAGTAGCATCGACCAAAAGTATCCCTAGCACTAGACTCGATGTGCCAATGTCTTTCCGCTAGAATGGCCCCCGCATTCCTAGGAGTGAATATAACGAAGGATGTCCTCTGCCTCGTTTTCCCTTAAGAACCTTATATACATTCACGTTGTTAATTTCCTTAAGTGTGTTCCTCTATCAACAAATACTGGCCTTGCTATTGAATCTCCTGTGGTTCTTGACCTCTTTTGTGATATATCTGGTTTCTTAAGTACCTGACGTATGAGTCTACCCTTTTGGCCTATTGGCCCTCTACCGCCATAACCTCGGGCTCTTCGATGACCAGTAGGCTAAGTACCTATGGTTCTCCGTTCCTCTGATTTTTTTCTCTGTCGATGTGCTCGATCTGGAACTGCTGCAATTTCTAGATTTCCACATTGGCCTTGTTGAGGTACTTCATCATTGTCTCATCTATAGCTTCAAATTTCCCGTTTATTTGGTTTACAAAGAGTAGCGACTCTGATTTTATAACGAGAATCTGGGAGCCCAACTCGTAAGCTAGGCACGGGTCGGCAATTAGAGCTTCGTATTTCACTTATTTGTTTGTCGCTTCGAATTTTACTGCCATTGAATGGTACAATTGTTCTCGCGTAGGGCTTCCAAGAGAGAGCAATTGCCCCGCTTCGGTTCATTTTGAGGCATCGTCCACATAAAGGAGCCAATCTTGTCGGTCACTTTGACTGTCTTCAGTCGAGCTCCCCTGCTCTGAGAAGTCTGCCAAAAAGTCTGCATTTGCCTAAGCCTTAATGCTCATCCGAGGAACATAAGTGATATTGAATTCACTTAGTTTCACTTCTCACTTGACCAGCCGACCGAAATGTTTTGACCGAGTAGGCATCGACTTCAACGGATGATCCATAATCACTTAAATGGGATGCATGTGGAAGTAGGGTCGAAACCAGCGAGCCGAAACGATTAGAGCAAAAGTTAATTTTTTCCATAATCGGATACCAGACCTCCACCCCTCGAAGAACGCGGCTAGTGTAATAGACCGGAAATGGACTTCTTAATTCCTCTTAGACCAGTACGAAACTGATTGCATCTGTTTCCACCGCCAAAAACAGAAAGAATTCTTTGTCTGGCTTCCAAATTTGGAGTGGCAATGAGGCTAAAGACTCCTTAAGACTTTGGAAAGCTTGTTGGTTTTCATCCATCCACTGGAAACTTTCGGCCTTCCAGAGTGTTTGAAGAACCCAGCACACTTGTAGCCCAACCTCGAAATGAACCGACTTACAATTTTGATTCGGTCGGTCATTTTTTGTACTTCTCAGGTAGTTCGTGGGGCCGGCATATCAATCAGCACCTAGATTTTGTTAGGCTTTGCTTTTAGGCCTTCGGGGGTTAAAATGTAGCCTAAGAACTTGTTGGTTGAGGGTCTAAATGTGCATTTTAAGGGGTTTTAACCTCATATTATATCTTTGAGGGTTTGGAAAGGTTCTTTTAAGTCTTTTCTTATGTTGTTCAACTGTCCAACTTTTTATAAGGACATCATAGACATCAACATTCTTTCCTTTTTTATTTTTAAAAATTAAATCCATCAAATGTTGGTATGTCGCTTCAGTGCTCTTAAGCCCAAATATCATTACATTATAACAGAAAATTCCTTCAGCTATAATAAAGGCGGTCTTTTCAGCGTTCGTCGTGTGCATCCCGATATGGTAATTGCTAGATAAAGCATTCAGAAAGCTCATTACCGAATATCCTACGACAGCGTCCACCAGGGCGTTGATCCTCTGCAATGGATACCAATCCTTCGGCCATGCAGTGTTTAAATTGGTGAAGTCGACGCACATCCTCCACTTCCCGTTAGACTTTTGGACCATGTATGTTTAAGAGCTAGGTGGTGTATTGTACTTCTCGGATATACCCAACCTCTTACAACTTCAGCACCTCCTCCATGATGAGCCAAGTCAGCATTGTCAGTGAGTTCCTCGTCTTTTGCTTGATTGGTCGGATTGTATGGCTCACGTTCAACGATGACAGGAGACATCAATCGATATTCCCAACATTTATGTGGCAAACTAGGAGAGGACATCATGCTGGTCCAAAAGTGTTTGAATTAGTAACCTCTGGTGTCTTGCATCATTTATAAGAAAACTTTTATCGGGTTCATCCTCGCCAACGAGAATCTCCCGAGTGGTTTCATTGGTCTCGAGGCCACCTAATTCCGGTTTTGCAAGTCGAGCGGCTCCTACTCCACGCTCCCGACCGCCTGGAGGTAGCAGGCTCGCAACTGCTCCAAATTCCGCTGACAGTAATTATTTCTGTCTCCCGAGAATTTTACTGCAATGTGGTAGGTGAACACCATGGCTCTACAGCAGTTTAACAAAGGGCGCCCAAAATTGGTGTTGTAGGCTGTGGCGAATCCACCATCAGAAAATCTTCTGTCTCCCTGAACTACTTCTCTTCTTCACACCAGGTGACCACCAATGGCATTACGCCCAACGCCTCCTTTCTTTCACCTGAAAAACCAAAAGTGGGTCGATTGAAGCTACCAACCAGTCGGCCTGAAAATTAAACTTATTGAAAACTAACTTGAACAGAATGTTCAATCTCGATGAGAGTGCTCCCAATTTGGAAGTTATTGATTATCTCTACAATGACAATGGCCTTGTCGTAGGGTATTCCTCATTGGGAAAGGTTGTCGTCTGTGAACGTTATGGGAGGACAGCTTCCTCACCTCTGCATGGAGGCGAGGTTGCATAACTTGTCCATCCTGGTCCTCTTCTGGGAGCTCCACAAAGAGTTATCCATTCCTCTAAGGATAGCCAGGACTATCCCAACGACATTCGTCTGGACAGACCCTCATAGGGTCTCTAATGCTGACGCTTTTCAATGTCTCCGACTCGAGTGTCCCTAATCCACGAACTCTTTCAGTTTCCCCACTTGGATCAACATCTTAATGAGACTCCGTAGGTGCCTACATTCCTCTATGTATTGGTCATGATCCCAATGATATTTATAATACTTCCTCGAGTCCTGGAGAAAATCTCTGATTATCATCGATGTGGTTTCATTGAAATATTGTCTTGGATGGCAGCCACATTTTTTGCCATTGACACTCTCAAAAGAGTATTTCACAAGCCCTCGTAATATCCGTATAGTTGTTCATAAAGATGTGTCGTCCTCTCATAGTATCAGGCCAGCCGCGGGTGTCGATTCCTCGCTTGGCCACTGTGCTGGTTGTAGGTACTTAAGTTGTTGCGAGATGAGTGGTCAACTTCAAAAAGGTGTCGGACAAGTGGTCTGCGTTCCTCCCTTGGCTTCGACCCGCCATCGGGGTGTGGCTCTCTTATGGGTATCACCCTTACGGTTCTCGCTTGGAGGTACTTTCCTATACTAGCATGTGTTTGTTGGCTCTCTCCAACAACTCGACCAAGTCTTGGGGTCGTTAATGCTAAGGTTATAGGAAAACCTCTCTGACCCCAAGCCTTGCTTCAAGGCAGCTACGACCGTGTCCACTTTAAGGTATTTCACTTCCAGCATTACCCTCTGGAAGCATGCAATGTATGCATACAGACTCTAATGTGGTCCTTGATTGAGTTGCCACAAGGATTGCACGCTCTTGGTGGGTTTCCAGGCGCTAGGGAACTGGGCTAAGAACAATCTCTTAAAGTTAAAGAAGTTGTTGATGCACCCTGGTGGAAGTGCAAGGAATAATTTCAAGGCCGACAACCTCAAAGTGGTGAAAAACAAATGGTACTTGAACACATCTAAGATTTTGAAAAAGCACACAACCGACTCAATTGCAGTGATATGATTAATGGGGTTTGACCGCCCCCTGGGGCGGGCAATTTGAATTTTTATGGGTGTTTCGCTCCAGATAATTGAAGGGAGAAAGGATTCTCCAGCTGACATGACGCCTCAATGCGCCTAACTGTTATCTTTTCACCTGCACGGATCCTACACTGTCTTAATACCGCGGGTCGTCAGCCCCCTCGGGATCGTTTTTCACCCTCATGACATTATGCGTCGGCACCACCTAACATCACTAGTTTTGTTCTTGTGAGGCCTAATTTCCATCCAGAGCTGTGACGGCCCTCGAAACTTAGACGATCTGACCTGCACCTGCTCCATAATCAGAGTTTTCATCTCCTGCATTCTTCTCTACATATGTTCCTCAATGTTGCTAGTGGGAGATCTACGTTAGCTACTACTTTGGACATTCCCTTTTCTTTGTGATTGTTGTGCTCATCTTCTTGTTGACTCCATAACTCCACACTCATCGTACTTTTATGATGTTGAATCCAAATATGTCCGGAAGACATGCTTAAGGAAGAGCGTTGAAGAATAAGAGAGAGAAAAGAGAGAAATAACACAGTAATGAAAAATAAATTTGCGTAACACTTATTTATGAAATGGACACCCTATTTATATGAGTGAGTCATCTTACAATTACATGATATGCCCCTAAAGTACGTAGGTATAGCGAAGATTTTTTAGTCTCTACATAAAAATGGCCCATGGGACCCATGGATATGGTCGTCATTAAGTCGGTCGATAGGGAGGTCGAGCAATCATCAAGCCGAGCGATCGTTAGAGTCGTGCGGCTATCAAGTCGGGCGATCATTAGGTCAGGCGATAC
The DNA here is from genome assembly GCA_022702705.1 of Papilionanthe hookeriana x Papilionanthe teres. Lineage (NCBI taxonomy): Eukaryota > Viridiplantae > Streptophyta > Magnoliopsida > Asparagales > Orchidaceae > Papilionanthe > Papilionanthe hookeriana x Papilionanthe teres. The sequence goes on from CM040421.1 coordinate 6,526,019, forward strand.
TGAGGGTCCATGGCAACAGCTCTGGAACAAGAGAATCTGTTTCACTTTTTCGGTCTATCCGGGTTAGAAAGCACCACGTTCATCTAAGTAGATCTAATCAGATGGTTTCTTCGAGGGCTAATCTACCCTTTATCCTTCTGAGGCGCACCGTCTTCACAGTATGCAGGGGTTTGCCGATTGAGCATGCAATCCTGCGCATCTTTGATAGGTCCCGTAGAGCCACAACACTTCTTCTGTCATCTGTGAGATATCTTTGTAATTCGTGTTGACACATTTTTGATGTACACATATTGAAAAAAATTTCTAAATCCTTTAGTAGCCTTCACATAACTCAAATTTAGAATCTAAAAAAAACATGATCGAGCTGGCCATGCAGACAGAACCATAAGAGGCACTTTTAACAATCATTAGAGGGTTGCCTTTCAAATCAGATCAAAATTGGATGATGAAAACCATTATATATATATATATATATATATATATATATATATATATATATATATATATATAGTCAATAACTATCATAAAAATTATTTTCTCACAGCAATTTTAAAATTAGCTTTGAAAGAGCTGTAACAAGCCCAAAACAGTGAGCTACCAAGGTTCAATAGAAACTCTATAAGGCTTGAACCACTAAGGATTCGTTTGGGAGAGATTATTTGTGCGGCGGCGTTTTTGAAAACGCCGCGCACATTTTTGGTTCGCACGTTTCAAGTGCGAGTGGGAGAACGCAATTTTTTTTTACACTAAAAGCCGATCGCGCATCTGACCCGTGATCCAGCTTTCGGAGGGTTTTTTTCAGCATCTGCCCTTGCGCATTTTGCCCTAGCGGAGAATGGTGCGAACAAGTAGGAGCGGAGCGAAGCGGATCTTCCTCTCTTCCACCATCTCTGCTTCACAACCTTAATCTGTGCCATGGCAAACTAGTTTGTTGGCCCAATCATGGATAAGATCATCAACGCTTGCTCTGATTACCTGCAGGATCAATTCAGACGGCAGACAGGCATGAAGGAGGTGCTCTCAAGATGGATCCCTATTTAAAGAGACTGGAGAAGGTTGTGATGAAACTTGATAAAGCTTCAACTAAGGTCAGTACTTTCCATCATCTCATCGAAAATAAAAAGCAAGAGCAGCAGGAGCTGGAGCTTCAGTTGTGCAAAGATCTTGAAAATGTATGCTTACCTAAAAATGATCTCATCGGCCGAGGTGAGGAGAAGGATTTTGTTTTGCAGTGGTTGAGGAAGCCAACAAATGAAAATCCAACTCATTTTGCTAGCCCTACTTTGTACAAAAACATGTCCCTTCAATCTACAGTGGGTCATGATGGAATGGGCAAGACAGCTCTCTCGCAACACATCTATGAAGATATGAAAGAAGAATTTGATCTTGTGTATGGGTTTGAGTACATATTGCCGATTCATGCTTACTGTATTTATGATTTGAGAAATTTATGCTGTTATATTTTTTATGATTCCCATAACTCAAATTCATTAGTATTATTTCTATTACAATGATATTTTGTAGGTATTACTTGCATTTTATTCGTATTCATTTGTCCTATTTGTATTACTTAAAAATCATGCAAATCAACTGTTTTCGAAACACAAAAACCAAACTAAACAAATTATTCAAAACAAGGGCAAAATGATAATTTATCAGGAATCAATTTGTTTTTAAATCGCATGACCAAACAGATCGAACAATTTATACTGGATCAAGTTGCAAATACGCGAACTGTCGGGATAAGCTAACTATCAACATAAGTTTGGATAAACTGCAATCGCCTAACAGACGCAAGAGTGGAATGGGTTAAAATCATTATAATGATCTTCTCCTCATACCATTGATAATATAAGAATTCACTATACATCAAGTCAAACCTATTTGAAATTATGTTGGTCAAAGGTTTCAACATTAGGATTCTTAAAACTAATGAAAAAAATACACATAGCAATCATATTACTCAACATAAAATGCTTTAAAATTAGTCAGATTCCACATTTCTCTCCATGTACTGTATGAAGACCAGGATCTTTGATTTAATATATAGTTCAATATAATGAATTTATATCATAAAATCAGATGATTTTTTTTTTCATGAGATTTTGGAGACGACACTTTCAGAAAATCTCAAAAATAGTGAATTTTGACACCTCAAAAATCATTTGGAAACATATGTTCCACACACCAGAAGTTCACAATTCATTTAAATGGAATAAAAGGGAATGAAAGTTTGCACTCCGAGTCCTCAACTGACTTAAAACTCTAATAAGACTGATAATAAATCACCTTTCATTCAGAACGAATTGATTTCCTCAACACGGAATGCGTTTAGAGCACAACTCGTTCCACATTTATTTAGAGCAGCCACCTTAATCAAGAGACTCGTCATCATCATCGGGAAGGGGCTGGGCAGCTGCAGCAGCAAGCTCCTGTTCGTGCCTGATAAGTAAACAAATTACCAATTAGTTGAGAGATAGACTGAATATAACAGAATAAAATGATCATCTCGGCCAAGCTACTAATGATGGATAATATTTTAGAACTAAGAATAAATTTCTTCAATTGTAAGGTTAAACCTAGACGTTGTTTCATCAATTGAGAAATAAAAGTCTCATATTCACATAAAGAAAGAAGCAGTTCATAAAAAATTTCACTTGCAAAATGGTGATTTCACAAACAAATTCTCATGTAAATCATTTCCTTTGAGAAGGCATATGAGAAAAACACGCAGAAGCTAGTGAAACATTGGTCGTCACTTACAGTTGCTGTTGAGCGAGGTCAATTTGAACTTCTGGAGGAGCAAGAGCAGGGGACTCAACAAAGTGAAGGTTTTGATCCCTGCAGGAAAAGTATATATAAAATCAAAAGACTTGCCACATATTGATACTAAAAAGTTCAACATCGGTACTAGATAATCAAAGCCACAAGTAATAAATGCATTACCCTGCAAGTTTTCTTGCTAGATATAAAAATGGCTTCTCAAAATTGTAATTGCTCTTTGCAGAGATTTCATAATACTGAAGATTTTTCTTCCTGTGAAATGTAACCATTTTGGCCTTGACCTGCCTGTTCTTAACATCAACCTTGTTTCCACAAAGAACAATAGGAATGTTCTCGCAAACCCTGATGGCCACAAACGTAAATAAGCAAGACAAAATTATAACTCTTATAGCCATGGTTTTAAAAGACGAACCAAAGAGGCCAGTCCAACTAGTTCAACCGAAAACCGGTTCTCCCGCAAATTCAGTCAAAGATTTAAACCACATTTGCACAGTATTAGAGTTGAACCAATGAACCAAACTGGTTTTCAATGAGCCAACCGGTTCAAATATTGATCAATTTTTAGTTTTATTATTATTATTATTATTATTATTATTATTATTTTTATGTTACGATTAGAAAGGAAAACTTTAAATTAAAAATAAGAAAACTAAAAATAATATAGTCCCAAAATTTTGATTTAGATTTCTCTTTAAAATATTAAAGAGTGAAGCATCCAAAATTAGAATATTAAATATATATATATATATATATATATATATATATATATATATATATATATATATATATATATATATATATAAGTTCAATGTTTATTGCATCATCCACTTCAATCTCAGTTCAACCTTTGAAGTTTGAACCTTGACGTCCGACAGGATTTTCACAGCCTTGTCTATAACCTTATAGGAGAGAATGCAAAGTGAAGTGTTCGATGCACACCTGCAGAGATCTCTATGCCAAGTTGGAACATTTTTGTAGGTAAGTCTGGCGGTGACATCAAACATAATGATAGCACACTGTCCGTGGATACTGGCAGGGGAGGCATGAAATTAATAGTTGAAATAAATTATATAAAAAAACAGAGGCCAGTAGCATAATGAATAGTTCACAATGAGAAAATGATATAAAATCTGAGTAAAATATTCAAAATAAACATAATGCTTGCAAAAATTAGCAAAGATACGTGGGTGAGCCTTGAGGGCCTGAGGCACTGTTAGAAGTTAGTGGTGCGGTGATGTAAATTCATTTTATGGCACAATTTCATAAGAGTTGTTTGATTCCAATGTAACTATTGGATGAAATTACCCAGGAAATATAAACAAAGGCAGTTTTTCACTACAATTCCTTTCTCTCCATCGCGACAAATATGAAAAAAATTTACCAAATTATCATTTGATGCTCATATGTTTCCTCAGATAAGAAACAAAAACTCAAAACAAAAAGAAAATTCTTCACTCAACTTCTCAAACTAGCAAAAAGGTGAAAATCAATTTCATTTCAATTCCTTCGTCCCTTACTTTTCCACTTGCTCTTTATTTTCCCTTTCAATTCCTTCAAACCAAACAGAGCCCACAAGTGCACGTGTAATTCTTAGACGAATTTACCCAGAAAATATAAACAAAGGAAGTTTTTTTACTAACAATTTCTATCCCGCCCTAGTGAGAAATATAAAGAAAATTAACCAAATCGTCATCGATGCTCATATGTTTCCTCGTATAAGAAACAAAAACTTGAAACAACAACAACAACAAAGCCTTAATCCCACTAAGTGGGGTCGGCTACATGAATCCTTTTTCTCCATTGCGTCCTATTTAGTGTCAAATTTTCATTTAATTCTAATAAATTAAGCAACAAAAACTCGAAACAGAAGGAAAGAAATTCTTCACTCAATTTCTCAATCAAGTAAATGGGTGAAAATCAACTTCATTTCAATTCCTTTGTCCTTTACTTTTCCACTTGCTCTTTATTTTCTATCTTCCAATTCCTTCACAAACCAACAGAGCCTATAAGTGCATATGCGACATAAATTACTGAAAAATGTCTTCATCATGTTAAATGCTCATGGTCCAAATATCGGGTAGCATCCTATCAAAAGACAACAATTCATCGATAAAATGATAAGAAAAAAAATGAACAGCAAAATGGGGTTCGTTTGGTCCAATTATTAGAAGTACAGAATTATCCAGATTGTATTTTCTTTTTAACATTGGTTATTGTTTTCAAAACATTGCAATTATATCTACATTGACTCAAATGACAATTAGGAATTAGCCTTTAATTTCTTTTTATTTCAGTTAGGCTTCAAGATAGCTTGCTCTATAAATGCTGGCCAAATTGGTCAACAATAATATGATTATCAGCGGTTGAACAGAAACCTTGCAACTTAGATTCCGGAAAACCAAACAAGTGAACTATTGGGAAAAGACTGCAGCCAAGATGTCATTTACTATTAAGCCAACACCGTATTAAAGATGTAGACCAAACAAACCAAAAGGTAATTGATCAGGCAAAATAAACCCGTCCTCCAAAATGGATGCATTGGCTTTATCATGAAAATCCAAATATTTCTGTGATTTAGATGTCAATTTGATCTCACAAAAAATAAATTCAAAAAACCTGTGCAAAAGCATAGCAGTCAAGTTGAAAGATTAGCATAGCCGAGAATCCCAAGTTAGGGACAGGACAGCTACCTTTTCCATATCCCATATATAATAAATTTATTCCTGTGACTAACAGCTATCAACTAAAATGTTAACATTCATCCCAATTGTGTTTTTTTAACAGCAAAATTACAACAATCAAAACCTCAAAATTGTCCACCAAAATCAATTCACTAAACTCAACAGAGCGAGAATCAAACTTCAGTGCTCCGTATCTTACTTTTAAAGCGTGAAGCAGTGCAGAGCTGAATGACCTCTGGTTGACGCACAGAACATGAAATGCAAGCACTAGAGCTTGCCGAAACACCTACAATCTGGTAGTAGAAGCTGATGAAATATCATTCCAAGCTAAGCAGTGCACAACCGAATGACCTCTAGGTGCTACACATCATGAAATGCAGGCACTACAGCTTGCCTACAATCTGGCAGTAGAAGTTACTGAAACTTTGTCATCCCCTCTCTCCTCTAGTGTGCTTGTTTAGCGTTGCACATCACCGCGACATACAAAAATATTATAAGGTATTTTACTTACCCTATATTCTTTGTTGTGACATCTTATGGTTTCATTTGAAAATTTAACTTGTTTTTCCGCCTCAATTGATCATTCCACTGCTACTCATTTACCTCCAGTGTGCGGTTCTCTCAATCAACTAAATGGAGAAATGCAAGGAGTCCAGTCCCATTAAAATTCTCTCTCTCTCTCTCTCTCTCTCTCTCTCTAAGAGAGATTATGATGATTTGGCAATAGCATAAAATCATGCAACGACAAATACATATTTTATTATCCAAGAAAGCTTGATCATTTACAAATCATAAATAAATTTCCTCTTAGGAAAAAAAAAATCATCCTACAAAAGTGACGAAGTGGATCTAAGAGAGAGCTTGCACGCACAACATATGAAATTAATTAAGGATTTATACCTAGATATCATAAATAAAACAATAAAAAAAAATTATGACACTGATTATAAAGTAAAATTTGACAAGTAAAAGATGATTAATTCTTCAAAGATGGGCCACCACGGGAAGCAAATTGAATTTTTTTTACGAGAGCAAACTTAATGTGGAATTCAAGGATTAATTCTATTAAGAGAATTAATACAAGATCAAGTAGAATCAGGAAATAGATCAAACACTAATAAGAAGAGAAGGATGTAAAGCGAAAAAACAAAAATAATGATTAAAGAAAAGAAATATGTTTATAAAAGGTGGTAGAAATTGAATACTACTTTGTTTACAAAATATGGCAAAAATTAAATACTGCTTCGGCTTATAAATATTATAAAAAATTAAAAGTTTAACAAGGAAGCTAACAAGCAGAGAAACAAAATTAAAGCTTCTAATGATATAAGTTTGTTAAAAAATGAGAAAATGAGGCATATAATATTTATATGAGCTAAAAATGAAGATAATAGGATCTTGGTTGAAAATATGACAATTAAAAAATTCATGTAAATGTTAATTTCAACAGAAATTCTTAAATGAGAGATGTATGGAGGAAAGCATTTTGAAATAGCTCGATGGATAATATTGAGAGACATATTATAGATAGATCCAAAAAAATAAGAATTGATCAAACTCTAAAATAATGCATACATGCCTTGAGGTACAAAGTTGGTGGAAATTTCAATAAATTGGTTGGAAAACCTTTTCAATAGAGTTTTGAATAATAAAAGGACGTAAAATAATTGTAGAGTAAGACTTTTATTATCAAGATTTAGAAATAAAGATTAGAAGTGCTAGATAAAGATTAGATGTGTTAGCTATAGAGAAATCAAACTTCTGAGTCGTGCAATGACATTATGGGAGAGTGTGATGGGCAATTGACAATATGGGCGAGAGAGAATCAGTGATGCGTCATAGGTTTACCAAATTTGAAAGTATTTTTCAAAGAACCAATTTTCATTCAAACCTGGAAGATTTATCATGAAAGCAAATTTATGTTACAACATTTAGCATAGACATATAAAGAACAAAAAGGATCAGCCCGTGACCTTTTATTGATTTCAAAACCTAGGTGGGTATATAATAAAAAACCATAAGATATGATTTTGGTGTGCTTTAAAACAAAAGTATAAAAAAATATGATGTTATTAGAGATATGTGGAATGAAAGAATGGTCATAATTAGTTTAGTGAGAAGAGTGTTTTCTTAATAACATCATATTTTCTCATTATTCTAATTTTCATTAATTTTAGTAGATGTCTTATTGATTTTTTTTTTTTATATGAAGTAGTTTCAAGCAGGAAGACATCCATTGAAATAAATAAAAATTAGCGTAATGAAAAATCTTCCCTCCCTCCCTCCCTCCCCCTCTCCCTCTCCTTCTCTCTATCTTCTGTGATGACTCAAGTTGCAGATTAGTATCAAAAGCCTAAAAAGAAATGAAAGGGAACAAAATAAACTTAAATTTAAAGGAAAAAATTACAAACATAGATGTCAGGATCTTAGAAAGATCACTAAAGGCATTTTCAACTCACCATTGATATTTAACCAACTTGTAACTAGTCAAACCTACAATGAATATTAAGATAGTAAATATCGCTTTTACTATAGTGCCCCAACTAACAAAATTCCAAGATTCTTCATTAGAGGTAGAGAATGTGACACAAACAAACTGATAAAATTAATGTTAAATGATGAAATGAAGAAAGACGGTCCTAAAGGTTACAGAAATAGAAGCAGTACAAATTTAACACAATAAATAGAGCTCAATAGGAATGAATAGATTCATAATAGCAATTCCTAGTTATAAAAAGGCTAATAGTGGCGATGAGAGGCCCTGTTTTTATAAGGGTGAATTAGAAAGATTCTATGATTGAAACAAACTACACATAGAATAAGAAAATTAGTCAGAGCTATGAAATTGATTTCTATAATTGTGGGCGTGATTGTTAGATTACTAAAACAATTGATATGGTCACAAAATCTGAATATGAAATCAATTGGGGTCTGCCTCAGAATTTGAACAATAAAATCCATTATTTCGTGAACAACAATCAAAATAACAGTAGTAAGATCCATTATCTTAACAACCACATCCAAAATAGTGTACAAGATTAATAGTTTGAACTAAAAAATAGAAGATGAACAACGGTTTGATAAAAAATAGGACCTTTGGTTAAATTCCTTTCTTAAAAAAATGAAAGATTGTCATTTTCTGAGCTATTATAAGTTTGGTTCAAGCATTAACTGCCTTTCTATATGCTTCTATGTTATTTTCTGTTCACATTGCAGTTTTCTCCTATTATGATAATTTTCCATTTCTCTTCATGCATGTATCAGCCAAATATTCTGTTTTCTTCTGCAAAGAATAAAAAGAAATTGAGATACAGTAATTTATGAATGAGTATAAGTTCCTTTATTTTCATTGTTTGTAGTAACTAGCTTGACCACAGTTCGGTTGTTTTATTTCTCTGTTTTAATGCATGCATGAGAATTTTGTTTTCACTTTTGTTCCGTCTTGGCGTGCTATTGGCCTGGTACTATTTTTGGGGTTTGCCATTGTTAATATAAGCTGTCAGGTTCAATTGCTCTGCTAAGTCATTATGAAGTTGTTTATGTTCTTCATGTTGTTGACACACTGACTTTTCTACACTTTGTTTACTTGAATGCCCTGTGTTGGATATATTTCTGAACTAACTAACTGCTGGCATTTGTTTGACTTTAAACTATCAATAGTGTTAGCGCATGCTGCTAAGGTAGAGGAGCACACACCTTTTTGCATTTTTTTGACAATAGTTATCAAGATTATGAGCATGCCAAAAAGGCTTTTTTTAGTTTAAATACATTACCTTCTCTTTTTAGGTGTAAAGATAATATTTTAGTCTAGTTCTTTTTTTAGTTTAAATACATTACCTTCTCTTTAAGATGTAAAGATAATATTTTAATTAAGTTGTGGAGATTAACCTCTTTATTTCTTATCGTTAGTTCATAGTTTCAAATTTATAAATTGTTATTGAATACTTGCTCAGTTGACTGATTGTTTGAAGATAATAATGATGGGTTATATGGATGAAAAAACCAAAATTGGTAAAAGTTATTTTTATCAGTTTGGAAGGGTAACGTGAAAGCTCTTATAGGTTTAACTATTTGAATTGTTTACAATTTGTACAGAGCTACAAGCAATACCCTCTATAACTAGTATTTAGCCATAATATGCTATAGAAGTGATTGATATTTAAAAGCCGCTGATTGTATGCTATATATAAAGACTCGGCCTATTTTTTAAGGGTTGTATGGCATGTATTTAAAATGCATGATTGTTAGAAATGCCCAGTACTGCAATAACGTATCTAAAATTTAAAGAGTTGTATGATTGGATATAGGGCTGTCAAAACGGCTCGTTGTTCGCGAACAGCTTGTGTTCGGCTCGTTAAGAAGCTCGTGTTTGACTCGTTCGCTAAGTTAACAAGCCAAAAACGAACAAAGATTTGTTCGTTCGTGTTCGGCTCATTTTGGCTCGAAATATTATTCCACCATTATATATATATATATATATATATATATATATATATATATATATATATATATATATATATATTGATGAGTAGTATTTTTTAAAATTTTAAGAGATTTACAATCAATTAAAACTATTAATAAAGTAAATATAATAAAAATTATTATATTATATTCAAATGATGTTTTAATATAAACAATAATTCTTAAATCTTGCTCCAACCCTTAATATCTTCTGGTTACGTGATTAGGGTTATCAAAACGACTATTTGTTCGTGAACAGCTCGTGTTCGGCTCACTAAGCAAATGAGATGAACACGAACACACTTTTTGGGCTCGAAAAATAAACGAGCCGAACAGGAGCTAGCCTGGGCTCGCTCGTGTTCGACTCGTTTACAACCCTAGTTGGATACAAATAGAAATATAGAATATGTTAAAATATCTATTTTGTATTTGATAGAATACATTTCAAAGACTTAGAAATCTCACTTTTGGTCTCTTATCTATAAGCTGGAGTAGCTTGGGTTAGGCTATTGATCACAACAGGACAAGGCCACAGACAACAGGAAGGGCTCCAGGGAGGTTGGCAGTGACAAAATAAGAAAGCAGAGGGAGACAGTGGGAAGGGCCGATGGTGGCGCAACTTAAAGGAGCTTGGAGAAAGGTCTGAGGTTATGAGAGGTGTACAAGAGAGGTGCCAACAAAGGGAGAGGACTTGGAAGACCTATGATAGAAGGAGCTTGGTGGAGGTTTCTTGCAACAAAGATTATGGCAAGAGAGTGAAGCAACCAAGTAAGGATGCGTACAACTTGAAGATGTGAGGATTATGCCGTCAACAAAGGAAGGAGCTCAGGGGAATTCATCAACGACGAAAAAGCATAACGAATAACATAAATTGGCAAAGGTAGGGGCTTTGGCAAGAGAAGCATACTGTCTAGATTTCAAAACCCGCAACTATTAAATGCAGGAAAAAATTCAAAGAGAGTTTTCTTAATAACTAAAAATTTTACTTTTTATTCCTTTCTCTTTAAAACAAGCACCAAAATAAGTGAAATGAATGCAAATGAATGCAATTCATCGCAATACTTTAACCAAAAAACCATTCAATGGCCACAATTAAGGGAATTGAAACCTATAATTTATTTGCATTTTGTTCGTAAAAGCATATGACACTCAGTGATTCGTGCATGATGACAAAACAACTCTCTACTCCCAAGTGGATTAGATTCAATTTCTGCCACACTATTTGAGGACACAAAAAAACCCTAAAAATATTTTTGGGGTCCATTGCATGCAACTACTCCCATCACTTCTCAAACTATGGGGAACCCTTGTAGCAACTTATCCAGGGATATGTTCATTTCTATTTACCAAACAACTTAGATTTTCCAAATTAAATTTTAAGCTCAACTCCAAAACAAGGATGAGATGAATCGGCCGCTTGAGCTTGTGTTTGCCTGATATACTCAAAGTTGTATGATTGATGGCAAATCCATGTTTCTACCTTGAAGCAAGAAACTTTTCAAATTATAACTGCCTGGTTACAAGCGCTTGGGAAACTCCAACTCATGTCAGAGTTTAACAGAAAACTAGCATACCAAATTTATAGGATGGAATGAATCCCTTTAGCCTAATTTTATGGATTCCCAATCTTGATCATATTTGAAATCTTTATCAGCTCTCATTTGATGCCTAAAACTTCCACATAGACTAATCAAGGATAGAATATAAAACATGAACTACTAATTTTTTTTATCCCTAAAACAACTAGTAAAAAAATGGGGCTTTTACATACATAGCATCCAAAACTTTCAAATTTTCGTATTTCACACCAATACTTTCACAATTACAAACATCATATGAAAAGTAGCACTCATTGTCAATTTTTAATAGTCAAATCCATTTTTTCATCCACATAGGTAAAGTGCTATGTTTGTAAAAATGAAATTTTAGATGTGAGAAGTAAATCCATAAGAATTGTGTGCTATGTATGTAATTTTCCCTTAAAAAAATTACTCAGCAAAAGGTGATGCCAAATATAATAGATCAAGGGAACAATTGGATATCTTTTTTCTTTGCCTACAACCCAACGATCAAGAGAAAGATTTAAAATTATCAGCCATTCCTCTCTCTTTACTGAAAAATCATTTTAGTAACCTTTGTGAATAGAGAAATTTAAATATAACAAAATGAAAAAACAACCAAGTTCTATTTCTAAGTACTACTCTAGTCCTACATACATGCAACATCTTAATTGTACTGATTCGATGCTTCAATCCTTTTTTTTTTTTTTTGCAATATATCCCACCACTCCTTTCCCCCATTACAAACACTCAGCCCTCAAGTTACAGCCCACCCATCTACCTATTACCTCATTTGGCCCAACCGATACTAGGTGTGTCCCTATGAGATACGCATACCCTACTCCCCTCCCAATTTTTAGGGCTAACAGATTCTATAATTCATGAGTTCATCAAACTTTGAAACTCATCCTTTCCAAACCTTCCCTCATAACTACGGTTCTAGTTGTAGTGCGCACATAGAAAAACTAGGCTTATGACCTCAAAATTGACTTATAAAGCATCAAAATGATATGATATACAAGTCCAACATACTACAACCATTGGAGATAAATGATGAAAAAATAGAATTGTGTGTGAGCACGTGCACGTGCCTGTATGAGCATACATGTATGCATGAAATAAAAATTTTTAAAAAAATTAAACTAGGTAAATAAAATTTCACAAAATAGTCTCTCTACATTGAAGGGACACCGCTTGATTCCAATTCCATCACCCAAATATGATCACTTAACACACATTTAAAAAAATAAAAACTATAATCATATGGATTAAGATGGGTGAAGCGTTGGAAATATTGATAAATTCAAAATGAGAGAGTTTAAAATAACCAAAAAAAGAGTTGAACCTGTGAAGTAAATTCTTCGAGACATGGTCATAACATACGCCTACTTGTGTAACTCATTGTTGCCAAACCTTCCCTCACCACTACTTTTCCAGTTGTAGTGCGCACAATAAAACACTAAGCCTATGACACCAAAAATGACTTATAAAGCTTCAGAGTGATATGATATACAAGTCAAAGACACAACAACCTTTCGAGATAAATGTGTGTGTGCGCGCACACTCATATGTATGCATGACATAAAAAAATCAAACTACGTAAAGAAAATTTCACAAAAATATCTCTCTGCATTGAAGGGACACAGCGCTTGATTCCAATGCCATCACCCAAATATGATCACTTAAACACATGCGTTGGAAATATTGATCAATTGAACAGTTGGGCAGTTTAAAATAACAAAAAAAAAAGAGTAAAATTTCATGAGTCTGAGAAATAAATTCTTCAAGACATGAACATAACCATGTCTTCCAATAAGCACATATACAATTATATCTAGCATTCAAGTGGTAAATAGACTGGTTCATTTTTTTAGTTTTGAAACTCGGTTGGCATGGTTGATACAATTTATGGTTCTTCAGTGTTAATATGGATACATACATTTAGAAGAATTTTAACATCAAATATAACAAAATCAAGACGAATCACATGATGGATTAACCTTATCAAGAAGGTAGGGTTATTAATCGAACAAGAACAAAAAAGTATTCTGGTCTAAAGCAATGATTTATCTTCAGAGTCCTTCAAGAACTTATATTTTGAAAAGAAATAAACATCGATGCAAAATTAGCTATAGAAAGCTTGACGAGCATTTCAGTGTCTTAAAAACTTTGGCTGATTACATACTATGGTGATCCAACCAACCAAAAATTTACCATATTGTCAACTACAAGATTAACAAAAGACCGTCAAAATATGACTAATATGCACATCATCCTGTATTATTGCCGCAGAAGCTGTTGAAGGACAGCAGAAAAGAAAAAAAAAATATTGACTATTTACATCCTATACAATCCAATCAAAATGCCCAAGTATACAAATAATTATAATGTTCTCACATTCACACTAAAAGCATGTTGATTCCGTTGTAAAAGCCAAATGCCATGAACAAAGACTATGAGACAAAAAAAAAAAAAATTCTAAATATCAACTTAAGGACCAGAAGGCCTTAAGACATACACAAGCGAATGAGCTTAAGCAGAATAAGAAAACCACAACCAGGGGAAAAATAAATCAAATAATTAAACAAGTGAATAAGAACAACATGGTTACTGATGATAAGTGAAAAGTATGTCAATATTATATTGAAAAAACACCATGGGTGCTTCACTCGAGCATTGATATTTACACAGGACAACAGATGATTAACAATTGGCTTTCAGAATGCTAATTGCAAAACCCTATCATTTTCCAGTTTATACACTGCATAAAAAAATCGATTAAATGCAAAACAGAAATCAATGAAGTTTAAATATGCTCTTATAACAATTCAAAAAAAAAAAAAAACAAAACAAAACAAAACCTTATTTTTATAGGGAGGGAACTCACTAATATCCATCTCTTAGCCCTCCAAACTTTTCCTGCCCAGCAGTATCCCAGCAATAGAAACGGATCTTCCCACAATTGGTGTGAAAATCCAAGGGATGGACCTCAACCCCAATGGTTGCTGTACATAATTCACCGCAAACAACCCGTCCATTCAAAATTTAAAAATAAATAAATGCAAATAAAATGAGAACTTCAATAAAGCAACCAATTAGAATATTTGAAATCAGATGCCTACGCTCATATTTCTTCTCGAACTCCCCCGTCAGATGTCGCTTGACAAAAGTAGTCTTCCCTGCAAAACATCATAAAATCCCTCAAAATTATAAAACCTAATCCAAAAAGTCAGCAACCAACAAACAGCCGAAGGAACCAAAACAAAACGAAGAAGAAATCACCAGTGCCGCCATCCCCAACGATCACCAGCTTGAAGCTAGGGTAATCCACCTGCTGCTGGTTGGGAAGCGCCTAAGAAATGATCCATTTTAAACCCGAATCAAGATCCACCGATACAGCGATAGGCAAAAGGGAACACTAACCCTAGGTTAAAGAACTGATTCGCAACAGAGAAACAAAGAGATTGGCAGCGATACCATTGCTTCTTGACTAAAAAGTTCTCTTTTCCGGCGGTGGAGAATGAGATCGCCGCCCCTCTCGTGCACCAAATGCGTCTGGAATCCCTAGACAGAGCTGTGTGATTGGCGGCTCGGCGCCGGGCTATAAACTGACAAAGCGAACCGGCCAGCACCATGGCTTCGAACACGCGTGCCGACCTACTGGAGGATGGCAGATACGTGGCTTCAGCATCTACGTTGAGTTTTGAGGCGCATCAAGATTCGAACACACTCAAATTATTTGATCCGGGCAACAGTGTTGTTAAATATAAGTTCAAATAAGAACATATTTTAATTTCATAAACTCAAAAATTTAGGGCCCAATTGGATAAACTGTATTTTGACAGCTTATGCATTTTCAAAATACTGAAAATATCATTTTCACACCGCGCTTATCTAGAGGTGGTGGCAGCTTTCTGAATGCGGTGTGACTTTTTCAATAAAAATAAAAATTTGTAATAATCACTGCATCTAACTTGTCAATGACTATTTTTAACCGAACTATCGATAGATTATTCAATAAGCTACGGCTGCCCCAAACAGACTCTTAAATCTCAATTATCCAAAATTTTGAATGAAAGGTAACGAAGAATTGTTGCAAGTAAAAAAAAAGAAATTGTGGGTGCTCGAAAATTTATTTTAAAATTTAAATAATTAAAATATTATACTTAATATTTTGTATATAAAAACTCATTTTTACATAATTATTAGGAAAATAAAATCACAATTTTAGGGTTTAGGATTTAAAATTTAAGGTAATATGAACCACAAATTTATATTATACTTAAAATTGAATTGATTCAAGGTAATATGAATCTTGAGCCACATTTGAATATGAAACTTCAGTTAAATTTGAAAATACTTAACACTTCAATTATGATCAAATAAAACATCAAATAAAATGAAAATCGTATGATTCAAGCCCAAGCGAGTAATTTTATGCACTCGAAGCACGAAGAGAAGCTTTGAAGCGTATTTTACGAGATCACATAATCTCTAAATTTGGCGAAACAATAGTTAAACCAAGCATCTCAACGAGAGGTATCATTTAGGGTCTGTTTGAGGCAGTTTGTGCGTTTCAGGATAAACAGTTTATCCTGAAACGCGTCCCGCGGGTCGACTGTGGGGGTTGATCTGTGGTCTGCGTTTAGTGTAAAAAACACAAACGCAGCAGGTAGTGTTTTCAAAAAGCGCGAACCAAACGGCTAGGCTGCGTTTTCAAAAATGTCACCGCACTTATAAACTATCCCAAACGGACCCTTAATTCCAATATTTTGAGTTTTGTGACAGAATGATGTGAGTTTAATTATAAATTTTGTCAAAAATTCGCTCAAATTTTTCGATGCAAAATAAACGAAGACATGTAAAATAGCTCTTATTAATGCATTGCTTCATTTTCAGCACAATTTCATTTGAATTGACAAAATAAGCCCATTTTTAATTAAAGCTAAATACAAGGATTAGGGGGTGCTTTTTGAAATTTTGAATAATATTGTCTTGCGGTTCATTCAATAATTAAACACAATGGAATAAACGCCTCTTATAAATATCTGATGTGGGACCAAAGAATGGGAAGGCAGGAAACGTGGAGGGAATGAGCAGCAGCCAACTCTTATGCATTTACATATATAACCCCTAAATCAAGAATATGTTCTATTTTAAGCTCATTTACATAGATATCACCCAAAAACTTTTTATTTACATATCTCACACTTTAAGTTCATTTTTTTTTACAATTATACCACCAAAATAAAATTTTAAAATAATAAAATTTAGTAATTTTTAATACACATAAAAATTAATATAAAATTGATATAAATAAATATTATTATTTTATTATTCCGAGCCAAAAAGACCCTAAACACACATGAAAAAAATATTTGTTTGTGTTCAGCTCGTTCATAAATCGAGCTCAAAAAATTTATTTGTGTTATGTTTGTTGTTTAACGAATGAATTAAATACAAGTTATTTAACAAGCTGAACACAAACTTATTTTAACATCATTATTAGAGAAATATAATCAAAATCATATGTGAATCATCTATTTATATTATACTAGTTGATATGTCATTATTTTTATATCTTAAAAAATTTATTTATTTAAATAAAATTTGATATGTCCTTAAACAAATTATATTAATTCTTGCCACCTTGGCCTATATCTCAACCAGAAACTAAAACTCAATCAAACATCTGAAAACACGAATCCAACGAGCCCATGATTACTCAATTCTAATGTCTTGAGTTCTGCGACACAGCGATCCGATTTTAATTTTAAATTTTGTTCTTAAATTTTGTAATGTTAGATCTGCTGAAATTATATGATTTGAAATAGGCAAAGCCAAAAGGAAGTGGCCGCCAATCAGGGTTGTCAAAATGGCTCGTTGCTTACGAGCAGCTTGTGTTCAACTCGTTAAGAAGCTCGTGTTCGGCTCGTTCAATAAGTTAACGAGCCGAACACGAATAAAGTTTTGTTCGTTCGTGTTCGGCTCGTTTTGGCTCGAAAGATTTGTTCGTCACCGTCGACCTCCGTCACCATCGACCTCTGTCACCATGGACCTCTGTCACCGTGGACCTCCGTCAATCATCATTAATCACCACCAACCTGACACCGTGAGTCGACATTGTTGTATGAAACATATAATTACTCTCTCTCGTCTGTGGGACGGGGGATTTCTGTAAACATCAATTAATAGTGAATTCTCGCAACTGGGTCAGGCCCCGTGATTTTTCCCTTTACGGGTTTTCCACATAAAAACTTCTAGAGTCGTCACCACCTATTTTTCATCTGTATGTGTGTTGAATTTTCGTACAACACTAAACAATAATCTACTACTCAACCTCCGCGAATTTTCTAGCACGCATCAATATTAATCCTTAAGAATCCTAACCCATATTTGTTCCGAAAACTTCAATTAAATTTGGAAATGCATGCACTTTAATTAAAATCAAATGAAGTGTCTCGATAAAATAAACCAAATAACATATAAATGATAACATTCAGGTCAAAGTGAGCAAATTTATGCATTTAAAGCATAAAGAGAACATTTGAAACATAATTTGTGGGACCAAATAATATTCAAATTTGATAAGCTAATAATCAAATCAAGCGTCTCGACGAGACGAATTCAGCAAGCTCAATATCACTTAATTTTGATATCTTAAGTTTTGTGTACTTGAAATGTTAATTTCTTATTTAAAATAGTTAAAATATTATATTTAATATTTTGAATATTTGGTATATAAAAACTCATTTTTATATCATTATTAGGGAAATAAAATCACAATCATATGAACCATCTATTTATATTATACTAATTGATATGTCACAATTTTCAATTCTTAAAACATTTTGTTATTTAAATAAAGTTTGATATGTTTTTAAAAATCATATTGATTTGTACAAATCTTGACCTATATTTGAATCGAAAACATCAAACAAACTTGAAAATACATAGGCAACAATTATGATCAAATGAAGTGTCTCAGTGAGACAAACTAAATAACATAAATATGATATGATTCAAGTTCAAGTGAGCAAGTTTATGCGTGTAAAACATAAACAAAATAAGTCAGATCAAACGTCTCGACGAGACAAATCCAACAAACTCAAGATCACTTAAATTATGATATTCTGAGTTTTGTGACACAGCATGTGGGTTTAATTTTAAGTTTTGTTCTTAAATTTTGTCAGACTGAAATCCGCTCAATTTTTAATGAGTGGCTATTAAATAGTGGCTCCCATGAAAATAAATAAATTTTGGGTACTTGAAATGTTAATTTTTAATTTTAGGTGGTTAAAATATTATATTTAATATTTTAGATATTTGATATATAAAAACTCATATTTATAATATTATTAGAGAAATAAAATGAGAATCAAATATTCTCTAAATTTGAAAATCTAATTGTCAAATTAAGCATCTCGACATGACGTATCCAACGAGCTCAATATCGCTTAATTTTGATATTTTGAATTTTGTAACACAGCAATTTGAGTTTACATATACCAAATATCCAGAACATTTTAAATACTAGAAATGTTAATTTTAAACTTTTAGTTGTTAAAATATTATATTTAATGTTTTGGTACATGTAAACTTATATTTACATTATTATTAGAGAAATAAAATCAAATCATATGAATCCCTAATTTTTATAATACTAGTTGATATTTCACAATTTTCAAATCTTAATATATATATATATATATATTTTTTTTTATGTGCTTTTCAAAAAATCGCATCAATCCGTATGAATTATGCACGCATCCGAACCAAAAACTTCAATAAAATTAGAAAATGTCTACACTTCAATTATGATCAATTGAAGTGTCTCATTGAGGGAAAAATATTACATCCGGACTACGCACGTAGAGGTACGTGCGGAGCCCAATTCACGGGAGACACGTGGAATCCCGGAGGAATCCCGCAATAACACGGGAATAACACGAGGGAATATTCATCGTGTTACTTCCAGCGATTAGCGGTGTTTTGGGCGGAATAACACGGGAATATTCGCTCGTGTTATTCGCGTTTTTCAATGTGTTATTGCGATAGTATTGTAACATAGAGAATATTCCGTGTTATTAGCGTTATTTTCGTGTTATTCAGCGTAGTATTGATGTGTTATTGTGGTGGTGTTACTAATACTACCACGATAACGCTGAATAGCACGGGAATAACACGAAGAATATTCTCGTGTTATTCAGCGTTATTCACGATTTATTCGCCGAACACCGCTAACCGCGGAATAACACGATAAATATTCTTTCATGTTATTCCCGTGTTATTGCGTGTTATTGCGGGATTCCACGTGTCTCCCGTGGATTGGGCTCCGCACGTACCTCTACGTGCGTAGTCCGGACGTAATATTTTTCCCTCAACGAGACCAACCAAATAGCATGATAATATTATGATTCAAGTTCAAGTGAACAGGTTTATGAACTTAAAACATAAAGAGATGATGATTTAAAGCATACTTTATAGAACTAAATAATATTCAAATTTGACAAACTAATGAAAAAAGAGAAACCTTGGGTCTGAAATGCTAATTTTTAAATTTAAATGATTAAAAATTATATTTAACTTTCTGAATATTTGATGTAATAAAACACATTTTTACAACATTATTAGAGAAATAAAATCACAATCATATGAATAATCTTTTTATATTATACTAGTTGATATGTAACAATTTTCAGATCTTAAAATATTAATCATTTAAATAAAATTTGACATCTCCTTTAAAAAATCATATTAAACCGTACGAATCATTTGATCTTAAAACTTTAATAAAATTTAGAAATGTCTATACTCAAATTATGATATATATATATATATATATATATATATATATATATATATATATATATATATATTTTTTTTTTGGGTACATGAAAGTTAAAATGTTAATTTTTAAATTTAGATAGTTAAAATATTATATTTAACGTTTTGGACATTTGATATATAAAACTCATTTTTACGTAATTATTAGAGAAATAAAATCACAATTATATGAATAATCTATTTATATTATACTAGTTAGTATGTAACAATTTTCAAATTTTAAAACATTTAATTATTTAAATAAAATTTTATTTGTCCTTAAAAGAATCATGTTGATTTGTTCGTATCTTGATGCGCATTTGAACCGGAAACTTTTGTCAAATTTGAAAATACCTACACTTAAGAGTCCGTTTCGGGTAACTTATTTGGTGCGGTAGCATTTTGAAAACTCACCTGACCTGTTTGGGTAAACAGCGTTTTGGCAGCGTATGCGTTTTCAAAACGCTGAAAAAGCGTTTTCACGCCGCACCTACCTAAGTGCGGTGGGAGCTTTCTGTTTGAAGTCTGTCTTTTCAAAAAATATAAAAAATTGTAATAATCTGCCGTACCTACATTATCAATGATTATTTTTAATCGAACATCAGCGATATTATTCAATAAACTGAAGCTGCCCCAAACAGACCCAAATTATGATCAAATGAAGTGCCTCGCTCGCTGAGACAAACCAAATAACATAAAAATGATTTGATTTAAGTCAAAATGAGTAAGTTTGTACACTTAAAAATAAAGAGAAGCTTTTAAGCATACTTTATAGGAACAAATAATATCTAAATTTCAAGCATACTGACAAGACAAATCCAATAAGCCCAAAATCACTTACTAAGTTTTGCAACGCATCGATATGAGAATAATTTTCAATTTTGTTCTAAAATTTTGTCGGGAATCCCCTCAAATTATTTGATGCAAAATTGGCAAAGCCAAAAGTACTGTAACTGTCAATAATGCTTAAAATTATTGATTTTGTAATGAAAGAGAGGTTCAAAAAAGATATATCTTAACTTTCTAAACTAAAAAATTTACATCTCAAACATTCAAAATTTTTAACGAGTGGGTGACGAAGAGTGACTGTAACGAAAAAAAAGAAATTTTGGGTCGTTAAAATGTTAATATTTAAATTTATGTGGTTAAAATATTATATTTAATGTTTTAAAAATTTTAGTATATAAAAATTTATTTTTACATCATTATTAGAGAAATAACTCACAATCATATGAATCATATATTTATATTATAATAGTTGATGTCATAATTTTTAGATCTTTAAACGTTTACTTATTTAAATAAAAGTTGATATGTCCTTTAAAAAAATTAGATTAATCCATGCAAATCTTGTCCAACATTTGAACGAGAAAATTCAATCAAACATCGACATGCCTACACTTCAATTACGATCAAATGAAATTTCTCCGTGAGACAAATCAATTAACATAAAAATGATATGATTCAAGTACAAGTGAGCAAGTTGATGCACATAAAACATAAAGAAAAGCTTTCAAGCATACTTTGTGGGATCAAATAAGCTCCAAATTTGACAAGCAAACAGTTAAATCAAGTGTCTTGACGAGGCGAATCCAACGAGCCCAACATCACTTTATTTTGATATCATTAAGACACTTAAATACTCATAAAATATCATTATATCAAAGAGAATATATTGGATTCTCTAATGGTGTTGTCTGGATTCATGTACTAATTAGGGAGGATGTGGCTGACCAGATCTATAAATAGAGCCTCACTCTCTTAAAAAATGAGGGACATTACATGAAGGAGAAGGCTGAAGGGAGCTCCAAACTATTGACAATTTTCGACTTCCACCATCATCGTACAGTATCGTCGAGTCACCGTCTTCGTCGAATGACCACTACTATACAGTCGTCATCGACGTTGGACCATTGATGCTTGGTTTTTTTATAACCATCATCAACTAGTCATCATTACTGTCAGACCACCATTGCTCAAGAGCCGCCACACCACCACTACTTGGTCTTTGTCGTCTTCCTTGTCGGAACACTACTGTCAGGCTATCATTCCTAACATTTCTTCGAGCCACTGACATCATTAGATCGTCATTGATAGACCACCGCTACTCGATCGTCACCTCCACCACTGCCATTGGACCAATCCTCTAGCTGCACAACTGAAACCCACCATAGTCATAAGACTGTCATTGTCCAACAAAATCACAGCCAACACCAATGTCTTCATTGTAGAATCATCATCTTCTAGTTACGCCACAAGAACACTTAGTAGATGCCTTTGGACCACAACCATTGTCGCTAAATCACTATTGCCTCGATGGTGTATTAGCTACCATCGTCGTTGCTAGACCACTATAGCCTTTGTCGATTCAATATCTCATAGCCCTTACTGTCAGCAAACTACATTCACCTATTAAACATCAAAACACGGTCACATGCCTAGTGTCATTATTGTCGTCACCATTAGACCACTATTGCTAGACCATCAGCTCTGGGAACTACTACCATGTTGGACCATCACCGCCAGGCTGCGGTCGTCGCCACTGTTAGGCGACATTATCGGACCATAAACATTAAGCCATCACCTTCGTGCCTAGCCATCAACGTTCGGTTTTAGCCCCTATGTCGGATCACTGACGCCTGACAATCACCGATGTTATACTGGCACACCGTCATTATTACTGGATCATCGTCGCTCAGTGACATCCGTTGTTGTGGTACATCTCTTTTATAACTAGATCATCACTGCTCGACCACCACCATCACGATATACTGGTAATACTGCCATTGAAAGCATCACCAACATCAGATTATTGTTGTCTAGCTATCTCTAATAATGTTGTTGGGTCATTGTTGCCTAATGGCCACCACCATTAGTGAAAATGAATCTGGGTCGTCATCACATAGCCAATGTTGTCAGTCTTCCATCATCGCAGGCGAGTCATTGTTACTTTCTCAATATTTTCTCCCATTTTTGTAATATTATTTTCGATTATTGAAGAGCTGACAAATTCCTATAATATATATATAAACTGTTTCAATTGATTGGGCCTTGTGGTTTTTGTCATTTTATAGTTTTCACGTAAAAACTTCTGGTGTCCCCACTATCAGCTCTTACTTTTATCTATGTATGTGTTGGATTTTAGTATAATGTTAATACATTCATATATCTCATCAACATGATCTTTCTGGTACACAATAAAAATAATCATAACTATCATATAAAATTAATTTTTAAAAATTCATAGTCAAAATGAATTAAAAAATGACACAAATTCAGTGATGACAAAAACATCTAAAATGGGCCTGCATGTATCCTAATCAAGCATTAAGAATAATAGTTTAAAATTTTATAAAATCACTTAAAGTGCCATATGACCTATAATTTTTATATTTAAAATAAATGTTTCTATGAGATGAATCAAATTTCTCAAAGTCACTTAATTTGAATAACACTAAAATATTATTGTGTCTAAGAAATAATATTAATATAACACAAAAAGTATATATACAACTTTGGCTGATTTTCTCATAAACTAACCAAATTTTGAACAATTTTAGAAGAAGCAACAATTATATCTTAGCTTTGACTATCCAAACTTTGTAGAAACTTAACTAATTTATGGTCTTTTTGATTATTTGAAGACACAAAAGACTAGTTATCTTGTAGCACTTAGCTTGAGTTTAGTAAGGTTATTAAGTAGGCACTAGCTAGAATATCAAAGTTATTTAACATTTAATTAATATAAAAATGTTATGTGTCATAAGCACATAAATAAATATGAATTTTTATATAGCTCCAAAATGGTTTTAAAGCTTCCTACAAAGTTATTAACATGGCCTTCTTAATATTATGTATCATGATTATAACAAAAATATTAATAATTAGTCATAAGAAAATCTTACATTTATTGGAATGCATGATACAAAAAGAACCTAGTATTAAATTTAATATATAAATAAGAAAATAAATTTTCTTACTATTCTCTTTTAGCTCAGACCAATTATCATCTAATGATCTCAACTAAATCTAAATAATTCAAATATATAACTATGATGTCATTAAATGTGCCATAATTTAGTTATTTTAGTCATAACATTAGCTATTCAATTTTAAAGCTTAAGATGACATGCAAGTTGAAGCTATAATTTATTAGTAATGATTTTAAATTCAGTGTAAATCTTCTTTGAAAATCATACCATGAATTTCTTTCTAATTAATTTATTTTCATTAAAAAGCTGATGAACCCTATGTTAGGTTTATTTCTACCTTGATTTAGGCCCAAGAGGTAGAAGCAGATATCATTAAGAATTCTGATAGAATGATCCATCTAATTAAAGTAAAAAACTACATGTGAGCCCCAAAATGAAGAAAACCACCTATTTGAAGAGAGAAAAATAAATCAAAACATAACATGATTGTACATTGCTATGTTCTATAATAACATTGAAAGATAGCCTGAGATGATAAATAGCTAGTTATTTGTAAGAGCTATATGTGGTAACTAATAACTAGTTTACAATGAAATAAAAAAGTCTAAAATAAATATGACGAAAAATTTTGATATGGAGATCAAATTTATTAAATGTAATAAGATGTGGGAGCTTGTCATACTTCCAAAAGTGTATAATGCTATTGAAGTGAACTGAGTTTTAAAAATAAACAATTCCAACATAGAAGTAAGGAAATACAAAATAAGATTAACGCTTAAAATCAATATTTAAGAAGTTCATATTAACTATGATGAGGCGTTTTATCTTACTTTTATATGAAAACTATTAGATTATTATTAACCATCATATATCAAAATAGAACAAAGAATTTTCAAATGATAATAAAATATATTTTTTTGAATGATTTCTTGAAGAAAAGGCTTATGTGCAGCTACATGTGGGATATGTAAATCATGGGCATGAAGAAAATGTTGTGAAGTTAAAGAATGAACTCTATAGCTTAAAACAAGTGAATCAAGATTTGAATTATCCCATTAATTATTATTCTAATACTAAGGGTTTTAATGAATTTTTTAATTATTTTTATGTATGTATAAAAGGTAAATATAGAGATATATTGCTAGTTACTACATTTGTGGAAGTTATTATTTTTTTTAGGAATATTATAAAAAAGTTTATTGAGTTCAAGCTAAACACGTCTCAAGAGTTGAAGTTAGCATATATTTGGCTCATGACTTGCTTCCTTAATTTAAAGGAAAACAAGTGAAATAAGATATTCATGTGTCATAAGAGGCTTATAACAAATGAAGTCCTTTAAAATTCAAACTAGATTATTGAATCCAATTATCATCCACATTGATTGTGGAGTAAATCTATCAATATATAATTGAGTCAAACTAACAAATCATGTCCTTCATAAAAATTGACTGGAAATTTTGATTAAGGTGCTTTCCATGCACAAGATTGAATATTGCTTGCGGTTAGACTAGTTTGCCAATATATGAAGAGCCAAAAGTGATGCATTTAAATGATGATAAGATGATTCTTCTTTATATTCAAGCCTTCTTTTATAACTTGGGCAATACAATATTCATATGGATATCTAAGAAGAAATTTGTTGTTATTTTGTCTATGTAATAGGCATAATATATTGTGACAACATCATGTGCATGCCTCATTCTTACCTTAAGAACACAACAATTAACATTGATAAGAAATCTAAAATCACATTTACCAAAATCCAATCCATTATAAATGGTCACTGTAACATTTGATATATTTTTATACATAAGCATGCATGTAAAAGAAAGAAGCGAAGCTTAACTACATGAAGACATACAATCAAGCCAAATCATTTGCTACAAATTCATTTCTTAAAATTAAGAAAATTTTATGTTACACAATCAAGGTTTTCTTTTTTTCATTTATTTTTGAAAATTGAAACTCGAAGTAGTTACATAGAATATAAGGATCAAGTTTTATTTATGAATAAATTTGAATTAGATCATGCATGTAAGCAGTATAGAGAGAGTTCTTAGCATACCAACACACGTTTGATTTTGGAGTTTGAGCCTTTAACTCCTTATTTATATTAATATGTTTATAACTCTCTTTGGAGCCTACAACATACCCAAGTGATTATATTGAAAATTTAAGCAAAACTTTTTATGCCAAAAAGTCTTCTAAAATTTATTTATTTTATTTTGTATACTTTATATTAGTTTCACTGACATTGTTGGGTCCCAAACCTCATATGCGAAAAGTGGAGGGCTGTGTTTGGTAGTCGACAACAAATGTAAAATTTTTATCAAAAAAATCATGACATGAATCATTTAAATTATTGTGTAAATGCCAAAGAATAATTTGGAAGCCACATAATGCATATCTTGAATACAGTGAAAAGTGCGTAAGGTCCGCTACACCAGTGCTCACATGTAGTGTTAAGTAAGTAATGGTTCAAAATAAAAGAAGGTTCCCACATTATGGATATATGCGAGTAAAGAAATTAGTTCATAAAACTAATATTAGGATACGCACTTGGAATATAAATAATCTCAGAAGTAAATTAATGAAATTAGTAGATATTATGGTTCATAGAAAGATGAATATCTTATGCATTCAAGAAACTAAATTAGGCTGGAGAAAATGCTAAGGAGATTGATAGCTTAGGTTTTAAATTTTGGTATTCAGGTAAGAGTCATACTAGAAAAGTTGTAGGTGTAATTATATATAAAACTCTGAAAGATAATGTAGCAAAATTTAATAGAATTGAAGATATAGTTATATCCCTAAATATTGTTAATACTATATTTTTTAATGTTATAAGTGCTTAAGCTCCTTAAGCAGGTTTAGATATATGTTCAAAAGAAAAATTTTTAAATGATCTAGAAGAAATCATACAAATGATACCACTAAAATAAAGAATTTTTATTGGAGACAATTTAAATGAATTTGTTGGCAGAGAAGTAGAAGATTTTAAAATTATTAATCGTGGATATGATTTTGGAGTGATTAATGAAGAAGGTAGAGCCATATTAGATTTTGTTTTAGTTCATGATTTTGTTATTACAAATTATTTTTAGAAAACTGATGAGCATATTATTACTTATAAGAATAGATTAAATAAAATACAAATTGATTATTTTCTTATGATAAAATTAAAGATAATTAGGTCATATTGAATGAAAATTTAAATACTCAATATCAATTATTAATTCTAGATTTTAAGATGAGAAGTTCGATGACAAAAATACAATAAAACTTTATTATAAAATTAGATGTCGATCGCCAAATTAGAAATCGTCGGTCGCCGGAATAAGAATCCAATCACACAATTTAAAATAGATTTAATTTAATATATATATATAATTCTGGAAAGTAATGTTTTGATTTTAAAAATACGAGACCAAATCCCATATCCTTAAGAGTTTAAATAAACGAATCATACACCGCAAGCCATGCACCTATCCCGAGGGATAGACACATTGCCTGATAATGAGACTCGATTAAATAAACTAATAGATGTATAAGATCTGTTTGGTCTACGAACTAATTTTATGTTAACTGAAAAATTCTCCTACCTAATAAAAAAGAATTAGGCAGAGTTTATATGACGTGGGTTCTAAAGTTCCCTATAAAGACAAGATCTTATAGTTAATTATATCTTAAATTACAGAAGTCACTCAAGAAAACTCTCGATAAAGATCAATGGGTTTGCTCTCAAGAATTTCAAAGTTTAAGTTTTACGATTGAAAATCAGAAATTCAAAGGGGAATGGATCAAATAGGAACAGTTATTTTTAAGAATCCAAAGGAATGAGAGGTTGGGGACGTCGTGGATCTAGTGGAGAACCATGGTGACTTACCAAAATATATTATTGTGTGGCTTTAATTTTGGAAGTGATATTAGATGTTTCATCATGCCAATTTTATTATTTAGGGCTTACATTTGCATGATACTGATCATTCAAATAGCCTGGAAGATATGAGGATTTATGTCATATCGAAGAACAACCTCAGAATCCTAAGACAAGTTAGGGATTATATTGCATGAGGTGCAAATACCTAAAGAGATAAATGAGGGTTTATGTTGCACTAGAAAAACTACCTCGAGGTCCTATAGCTTGTTGGTTATTTTTAAGGAAGGTTTACTGCTGTAAATCAGCTTTGTTGTTTAAGATCGTTGTGCTGCCCATGGTGTTAGCTCCAAGCTCCTCGACGCAATAGGTTTAGTTTTAGAATTGTCAAATTGCAGAGATGAGAGAAGTTCAAGTTTTGGAGTTCAAGTTTTGTTTTGTTGTCATTAGGTGTCTTAATTAAGGGTGAGTTTAAGTTGACTATAACAACACTGGTTAGGATCTAACAGTTCTCTCGTTCTAGCACCACTATTTTCTTCAGATTCACTTAATCTATATAATATACTGAACTCAAATGAATGAGTTCCATAATTTCATTTGGACCGTAGAAAATCTCGTTAACAACCATAGGTTACCTCATCCGAGGGATTACCAATCATTTGATAGAATCATATTAATTTAATTGCAATTCTTGTTTTGTTTGTGATTAAAGTTTGAGTTGTCTTATATTTTAATTATTGTGAATTGATTTTTGGTTTCATTTTGTTTTCATGGCTACCCTAACAGTTTCGGTTTTGACATGTAGAAAGAAGTAAAGAATTTAATAAATAAAGCAATGTAAATTGCAATAAATAAATGTGTACCTGACAGTCTTCGAGTACATCCGCTAAAATGTTTAACATTTAAAGCATGTATAGAAGTGGTGATTAAAATTCGAAGGTTTAAATTAAATAGGGGATCCTATCTCATAACTTCGTGGGTCCCTAAGGTGTGTTAATGATGATTTTCTTGATCAAAGAACAATGAAATCCAATTGTTCTTCTAAAATAATCTATTAGATTGAGGAAGTGCTCGGGGCATAACCCTGAACATCTTTCTCAAAGCTTTAGGTCCACTTAGAGTTCATTTGGTTTCATCATGTTGTCCAATCAATCACCCATATTCAATTAGAATTTGTTAATGATGTTTTAATTCTTGCTCAGTGAACTTAGATGTTTTGATTATCCTTGAGTGAGGTAACATTCATTTAACATTTCATTTATGAGTTATGTGAGTGGAAGCCTTTAGGAGCAAATTGAATTATTATGGGACATAGCCAATTAGATTATGATTGGGCTAGTAGCATATTTCAAAATATTTGTAAATTATTAAGTTTTTTTAAGCCTCATTAATTAAAGTTAAGATCAAATCTGGTTCACTACCTAGCCCTTAAGCTATTATGGATAGATTTGTAATTTAAGGGTATTATTAGGTTAAGTGGCATTTGATCTTTATTAAAGGTGTCATTATCATCAAACCATTGATTAAGGGTTTTAGATTACTGGATTAAAATCATTCTAGATTAGAACCCCTTACTTTAGGATCACCAAATTTGATTGACTTTTAAATTTTAATTAATTTAAGAAATTACAATTTTACCCTTAATATTGAAAAGCGGTGAATTGGTTTCTAACTCTTATCCCCTTATGTTTTAATCATCCAAGAAGGTCATTAAGATTGTTCATTGCTTTACCCTTTTAGTTAGGCCAAAACATTAATTAAGGCTTAAATCCCATAATTACCATTGTACCCTTTTAGGCTTAATACTTTATAATTCTTTAATATAACTCAAATGACTTTGAAATTTTTATGTTACCCCACTCATGGGTCAATTAAAATATCAGAGGAGAAAATGCAATTTTTTTATTCTTAATTTATTTTTTATAATTATTTTAATTTAAAAATAAGGATTTTTAATATTAATTCAATAACTTAACCAAGATGAAAGATCTATCCTTAAGAAAATTATTAGAGGTTTACCTAAGTCATGCACCATATAAGCCAATTTTCATAATTTTCTGAGTTTTAACATAATTATTAGAATTATTTGTTGATTTTGAGTATTGATTAAATATAAAATATATTTTAAGTTGAAAATTAAGTTTTATATTTTTCATAAACCCCTCTGAGTTCAGGGAATCTATAGAATTAAATTTCATATTTTTGTGATTTTTCTTTGATTTATTGGAATTATTTTAGTGCAAAATTAAGGAAAATTTATTTTTAGTCTTTAAAATTTACTTTAAGCCTTTAAAAATTAATATCTTCACTTAGAAAATTAGGAAAATTATTTTTAATTGCTCTTATGTGATCAGGAGACTGAATAAGACATTTTGATGAATTTTATATTTTAGTGATTTTTATGATTTTTAAATATTTTTAAATAATTTAAATATTAAAATATAGTTTAAAAGTGAAAATTTTGTTTTAATATCAGTTTTATTTTTATTAAGTTCCTCTGGTTGTTAGGAGATCGCAAATCCAATTTCATGTTTTTTTATTTATATTTTAATTATTATAATTATTTTAATTTAAAAATTGTCATTTAACTTGAAAAATTCATTTTAGTGGGTAAATTAAATCCAATTAACCTAAAATTTTTATGGGGAGCTCCTCTGCTTGTTTTTAACAGTGGAGAATCATTTTTGTGATTTTTACATTTTTATTTTAATTATTTAATTTTTAATAATTTTAATGAGTCAATTATCCTTAGTGTCATTCTTAATTATTTAAGCCCATTTTATATTTTTTTAGGATCATCTGAACACAGTGAACCTACCAAAAAAAGTTTTACATTTTTTTTATTGATATTTTAATTACCATAATTTTTATACCAAAACAGAGAAGATTAACTTAAAATTTAGGGATCTCTGGCTAGAGATGCCCCCTGACCTTGAAAAAATCAGAGAAGATCTCTAACCACAGAGCCTTTAAGCCCTCCAAACATCATGTCATGGTGAAATGTTTGGAGTGAGTTAAGTCTTAAATATGATTTAATGTATTTAATTAATTTAAGATAAAACATAAGTCAAATAACTTCAATTTTATTTCCACATTTTTCTCCTCTGTTCACTGAGTAACAGGACATTTTTATTTTATGAATTTTCTACACTAAGTTATGAATTTTTGAAATTAATTTAATTAAATAAATCAAGAAAATCAATTTTTTATACTTATCCGAGTCATCGCTGACTCAACCTCGGCGGCTCCGAACTTTCCACGCATCGCCATTTAATTCGGCGTGCAGTCCGCATCAGCAGCCATGCGTCCTGCTGTTCACATTCCATCCTTCTGTCCGAAGCGATCTGAGTCATCCGACCAATACACGTGCGATCGGACGAATCCTGGTCATCGTCCCAATATGACCTAACCCGTAAACTACATGTTTTCTAACCCTAATTTCTCCCTCGATTCTCAACCAATTTGCATGGGGTTTGTTCCTACACCATCATCTATTAAAGGTGAGCACATCCATACTAAAGGCGAGCACATCCATAAGTATAAAATACATGTCAACTTCACAATGTACCAAATTGAGAGCATTTTTATGGATTTTGGATTATACCTTTGCCCAAGAGGTGTTGCCTCGATTGGGTTTGTTCTGAAACTTCCTTGTGAGCTGTCGAACCTCCTCTAAGTGTCACTTTGATCTGGAATGGGATCTGAGTAGGACTTCCTCCTACAGGTGGTGCGGCTTTGATCGAAGTCTGGTTCAGAGGCTTCAATTGATGGGGATTTTAATGGAAAACTTTTTCTCTTGCTCTGGTGAAGAAACAGTGAGTGTCCTGTTTCCAGCCTAATTTTGGGCTCAGAAATTATGCTCAGACAGAGTCCAGGGAGGCTGGAAAATGGTGGGGCTAAGCTTCTCTAGGTTGTGGGAATGATTTGGGACAAGTATCATAAAGTTTGCTTAGGTTTGGGTGCATCATCTTTCTTAGGTCGTGGAGGGTGGTTTTTAAATAGGAGAAGCCAGGCTGTCCTCAGGGCAAGTTGGGTGGTAGGGAGGCTGCTTAGGTGGAGGGAAGAAGAGCTCCAGTGGCCAATCAGGTTGAGCCAGCTCAGGGGGGTTTAATTTTGAGTTTGTCCATTTGGGTCCTCTCGAGCTGGGTGTTTTCCGGCGGCTGAGGTGGTTGGCCGGCCAGGTTCAGGCCACCTCTGAGTTCAGGTGAGCTAGGAGGTTGAGTGGTGGAGTTAATTTGGCTTTAACATGGTTTCAAGGTGAAAATCCAATAGAGAGATGAGATTTGGGTTAAATTGGGTAGCTTGGGTTTAAAACCTGGGTCACTTGGCTAAATTTGGTCCAAAAGTGTTTAAGGTTGATCCTAAGGCCCTTGAGCAGGTTTTAGTGATGTCATATGGCTGGCCTAAGCATGGGGGAGTGTGTTAGATGTATCATGAAAGGGGAAGTCCAAGTGGAGGAGTGAAGTGAGAGTGGTCACCTCTATTTTCCAAATTTAGCAAAGTTGACCCCCATGATGGCCATGGAAGGGTCTATGAGATATGCCGTGCCATGTATGTAGTTATGAGAATGTTTCATGAGAAAAACATTTTGAATTTTTATGGATTTTTGAAAAATATGTCATGATGCCTAATTTAGATAAAGCTTGATTTGGTATGCTTCATATGATTCCATGATGAAGTATTTTAAATGCCATGGGATGATGAGGAAAGGATTAATTGTCATGTGGGCTCGAGTTGGGCTTTTTTAAAATTAAAGCCATGGGCTTTTGAAAATGCATAAGGGGATGAGCCTTTTAAACATGCACATGATGATTTGGATTTTTGAAATTGATTATGGGATAATCAAATTGGATTGGAATTGGTTGAAATTGGATTTGGATATGTTGAATTTTATTTGGATTTGAAATTGGGGTATTTAGATTAGTCATGAGGTTCAATTTGGGGAATTTGGGATTTTAGGTCAAAATTGGGGTTTTTAGTTTAAAAGTGAAATTAGGGTTTGGGGTTGGTTTAATTGGGCTTCAAATTGGTTTTAATTGAGATTGTTCATGTTGAATTAGGGTTTAGAATTGAAATTGGAGAAATTTGGTTTAATTTGGTGAAAATTGGAGTTGATTTGGCGATTTGGCGATTTGGCAAATTAGGGGTAAAATTGAGATTTTGGTCAAAATTAGTCAATTTGGTTAAATTTGGCAAATTTGGGACAATTGGGTGATGTGGGGAAGTTTAAAATGATTTTTAGGATTTAATTAGGTAAAATTTGCAATTTTGTTATTTTGGGGGTATTTTGGTAATTTGGTTAATTTTAGTGGGTTTGGGTGATTTTGGATCAATTGTTGGTTTAAAATGTTTAGGTAAGGTTTTGGAAAGAATTTGGAGGTTTTAGTAAGTTTTGGGAATTTTGGTTTCGAAATTTAGGGTTTAGGGTGGAATTAGGGTTTTGGGGTATTTGACCATGGGTCTTAGCCATTCCTAACCACTTTGGGACCATGTAGCCAAATGACAGCATCTTCATGAACATTTACATGTTGATCCTAACCATCTTGATCAAAGACCAGAGGCTTGGGACCACCCATGTGAGTTAAGTAAAGGGGTAGAGGGGAATTGGTTTAGTGTTTTGGAACAAGTGGGGAATTCAAGGGATTAGGCGTGTGTATGCAAGACCAAGCCCTAGTCACCCAGGCTTTCCCTAGGTTCAATCATTCCTATGGGAACTCATCCTTGAACCTCCAGATGTTGTTCTTAACCTTGCTAGTGGTTTAGAGGTTTGAGACTATCTATGTAGGGTTTCAAAAAAAGCAAGGAAGTGGTTTAGATTTCTAGGTGGCGAGCTCCATATCTAGTCTTCTAAGATAGTAAAGGAGAAACCCTATGGCTAGATCCTAAGTATTAAGAGGAAGTTTAGACCTCACTAAAAATGAGGTCAACATTAGATTGAAGCACTTAAAAGTCATATAAAATTATTTTTATGAGTAAACTTTAAGATTTTAAGATTGTAGATGTTTATGAAGAAGCTAATTCTATGTGGGATAGATTAACAAGCGTTATTAAACAAGTGACAAAAGATGGATTTAGAGAATCAAAAAGAAAAATTTTTCTAAATAAAAATAGTTGGTGATGGAGTAATAATGTGCTAGGAAAGATAAAATATATGAAGTTTTATAATAAAAAATAGTTTAAATATAAAAACTAAGAGAACTAGAACAAATAAAAGAATTAAATTTTTAGTTATCTTTAATAAATTATATACTAAAGAGAGTGAAAGATATAGATATAAAATAAGCAAACAAAAAGAAAATAAAAGCAAAGATTTAATTGAAGTAAACTGTATTAAATATGGAAATCAAAAAGTGTTTTTTTTAGAGGAGGGTATTTAACTTAGGTGGATGAGCTATTTTGATAAACTTTTCAATGAAGTTTTTGAAAATACAACCAACCTCAATGATCTTAATATCATTAATAATAATAATAAATTTTATTGTTATCTTCACATTAGTAAAAAAGAAGTTGAGAAAGCTAAAAAAAAAACCAAGAGTGGCAAAT
Organism: Papilionanthe hookeriana x Papilionanthe teres; assembly: GCA_022702705.1. Classification (NCBI taxonomy): domain Eukaryota; kingdom Viridiplantae; phylum Streptophyta; class Magnoliopsida; order Asparagales; family Orchidaceae; genus Papilionanthe; species Papilionanthe hookeriana x Papilionanthe teres. The sequence goes on from CM040421.1 coordinate 6,560,682, forward strand.
CAATAGGACCTGATGATATCACAATTGAAATGTGGAGATATTTAAGAAATTTGGAAGTTTTTGGGCTTAGTAAACTCTTTAATATTATTTCAAAAACTAAAAAGATGCTTGAGGAGTGGAACAAGAGTATTTTAGTCATAACTTTTGAGAATAAAGGGGATGCACAAGAGTGTGCAAATTATAAATAAATTAAATTAATGTGTCATACATTAAAAATTATGAGAGAGATCAATCGAACAAAGGTTTGGACATGATACAGAAATTTCTAATAATCAGTTTTGATTTATGTCAGACAAGTATACTACGACAACTATATATTTATTGAGAGGTTTGAGGAGAAGTACAGAGAGAGTAAGGAGAATCTACAGGTGATTCTTATTGATTTAGAAAAAGCTTACAATTCAAGAGAAGTTCTTTGGAAATTTCTAAAAATAAGTGTTGATATGACTTATATTCAAGTCATTAATGATATGTATACTATAGTTGTTACTTATGTTTGAACAAAAGGAAGATTGACCAAGTATTTTTCTATTTCAATTCGATTACAACAAGGTTTGACTTTAAGCCATAATTGTTTTGCTTTAGTTATGGATGCACTTACTGGATATTTACGAGAGGAAGTACCTTGGTGCATGCTTTTCACTGATGATGTCTTTCTTGTGGACAAGATTAGAGAAAGTGTTCAGGATAAACTTAAATTATGGAAGTCAACATTAGAATCTAAAGACTTTCGTTTTAGTAGATCTAAAACTGAATACATGGAATGCAAATTTAGTAGTAGTAGATCTAGTAGTAGAGTTATAATGATGGGTGATCAAATCATTAAAATGAGTGAATGTTTTAGATACCTCGTGTCTATTTTTCAAAGTTATGGTGATATAGATGGGGATGTTATTAGTAGAATTCAAGTTGGATGGTTGAAGTGGATGAATGCATCAGACCTATTCTGAGATAGAAAAGTACGGCTAAGACTTAAAAGGAAATTTTATGAGATGGTGGTGAGACCTATAATGCTTTATGGTGCAGAATGTTGGTCTATAAAAGAAGAAGCATAAAAATAAGTTAAATGTTGCTGAGATGAGAATGCTTATGTGGATGAGTGGCTTGCCTCTTAGAGACAAAATGCGAAACAAATATATCTGTGAAAGGGTTGGTATAGCCCTAGAGGCAAATAAGATTAGCGTCTTAAATGGTTTGGTCATATTAAACGTCAACCATTTGATGATCCATCCAATTAGGAGAGTAGATATTTTAGATTCAATTTATGTTAATACAGATAGATGTAGACACAAAAAGACTTACATGTGTTGTATAAAAAAATAATCTTTATTTATTAATATTTTTTAATTTTCTGGCCCCTCAGAAATATTGTATAGATATGACAATCTATAAACTTCAAATAGTTTACCAACTTGTCTCAGTAACTAGCATATAAGATTCAAGTATTATTTTATAATAAATTTTGATTAATATTTGTTAATATCATCACTTTAAATTTTGAGTAAATAAATAGTCTTACATCAAATGCTTGAACTATAAGTAATAATATACTCATTCAACATTTTCTCACTCTTACCATATATTAGTGAATATATATATTTTTGGTATGGAATTATTTGTCTTTCCAATGGTTTAAATTAAAATTCTTTTAGGAAAAAATCATCACATTAAGGGCCAGTTTGGGGCAGCTTATAAGTGCGGGGACGTTTTTGAAAACGTCGCGGTACCGTTTGGATCGCACGTTTTGCCCTTATCCGAAAATGTGGTTGGGTTTTTACACTAAAAGCAGGTCGCATGTAGAACCTCACAGTCGACCCGCGGGTCACGTTTCATGATAAAATACTTATCCTGAAACTCACAAGCTGTCTCAAATGCACCCTAATAGATAAAACATTATAAGTATTACTTTGCTACAAAAAATGGAATTACAAAATGGAATATGAAGTATTTTTCACTCAATGCCGGAACCTCTGGAAAACTCTTGTATGCCAGTTACTAATACCAGCTGCATATCAATTTAACTGGAAGATTTACATTACATTATCTACATATCTAACACGTAAACTTCAATTTTTAACTGCATACCAACTTATCCATGTATGAAAAAGTATATTTCACTTTCTAGAGGCTAAAATGGTGATAATTTTTACATGATATGATATATTAGAGTGATATAAATGTAAAAAAATAACACGTAACATGGCTTCTACTCTGAGGATGGCTTCTCGGCCTTCCTCCCACCTCAAAAGGATCATAACTTCCCTCAGCCGTCCAATGATCATAATGTGATTGGAAATATTCATGGCAATAATAAGGATGTAGTTCTTTACGCAAATTAAATGAAAGTTCTTGCACAATAAATCATATCAAATATTCATGGTCCACTAATTCCTTGCACATCAAACAAGGCATCAAGTAGTCTTCCGATTCAAAAACATCGCATACAAGAAATCAAGCATTTCAGTTACTAGAATGCTAATTTTAAAAGGAAAATTTTACATACATACCACCCAGTTCTTATGTATTTACATATCTAAAATCTGAACTTCAACTTGTACAAACATTCCACCTTATCCATGCCTGAAATGGTGTATTTCACTTTTTAAAAGTTAAAATGGTAACACTATTGATGTGGTATGAAGGATTTTGGTGCATTAAATGTAGAAAGTAAAGCTTAGGCTTTAGAAATGTAAATTTATAGAAATTGTGTGGTATGTATGTAAAATACCCCATTTAAAATAGAGGGTAAAGAAGCGACAGACTTGGTGAGCAAGATTTTGCAGTCATGCCTCCATATATAATATGAGTATATGTCACAACAAAGAATATCATCATATTGACCATATTTGAGCTGTTCTAAATGATGTTTTAGATGATTATTTTATTTTTCTTTTAGCTTGTTGTTGGGGTCATTTGGCATTCAAAAATGTTTGGGAGCAGTTGGCCTTTCATTTGAAATAAAATGTTCTATTTGTACTTTAAACTAAAGCGTCCCAGAAAATATAACATTTCAAAATATCATATTAAGAGGCACATTTCCAAATTTTTTATAAATCAATGAGATCTGAATAAATACAATTTAATTGAGAAGTATTATTATTAGTTCATTTGTTCAAATAAAATCTTGACATGATTTTTCTTTTTTAAATGTGGCATTTTTATTATTAAATATAGGGGCGATTCTGAATTTAATTAAAAATCAAAGTTTTAAATTTAGACTTTAGTCATGCCAAAATATGCAATTAATGTCAGATATCATATATTAAATATTATTAAGGTATTTATAAAGAATTAATATTATATATAAATATAATAATTTTAAATTGAATTAAACTGGCGGATAAGCTATTTTAAAGTAGAAGCGTTCCTTATTTTTTAATAGATTTACTAAACGAGGGCAGTTTGGTCATTCATCTCGAAACAATGTCCCACTGTTATTATCAGTACAACTATGACAAACAGACAATTAGCTTACCACAGCATTCTTCTCATGAAGTAATTCCATGGATAGCCAATGCAAGTTCGTAAGCTGAGAAGCTGCAGCTGCGCCAAACAGGCCCTAAAGTTGAAGAAAAAAGCCCAGACAATTCCCAAGTTGCACATCAGCGTCCAGTAGAATCTCGTCGAGAGTCGTTGGTGTATGCTCCAGGACCAGGTCGCATGCCGGAGAAGCCGCCAATGAGGATGGTGTGATTGGACGATTCTGCATGTCGGGTTTCACGAGAGATAAAGTGTAATGCATTTGATGGGTTTACATAATTTGGATGATAAATTTGCAAAATTAATTGATTTTGGATATCCAAAAATTTGGACAAAATAGGCAAAACAAGAGGTAAAACCAAACCAAATCCCACAAAAATTTGTGTCGTTAGTTTGGATTTGATAACATGGAAATTAGCTACATTTAATTGATAAGCAATAAGCATAATTAGAAAAATAATTAATTACTTTCATTACATTCGAATAAAGATGATGAAGCAAATCCAAAAATACTAATTGCAAAATGAGTTTTAATTTATTACTACTAAATCATTTTTTATTGTTTTATCCAAATTTTGATTCACTGATCAATCAAAAAGCCTAAAATCAAATATTTCACTAATCAAAATCAATATTCGAACCGATAAATTTGAGAACCAAATCCTCCAAAAAATTTGGATGATTTGAAGTTTTTGGTTATAATCAAATAATGCACACCCCTATGGGATACAGAAAAGAGATAAAAGCGGTAACTTTAAGGGTTAAATGAGTTTTAGGTGTCAGGTATGTAAGTTGAGATGCTCATGCATATAAATCCTCCCAAGTAAATAACAAGACACAATTTCTCTTGAGATAAACAAGTGGGTGAAAAATACTTCAGTGCAATTCCTACCTCATTCATATTTTTTATTTCCTCATCCAATTCCTTCAAAACTACAAGGCTTATGCTTAATATTAACTAAAATTTCATTGTTGCAAAAGAAAAGGCAAAATTTTCTTTAAACATCCAACATAAATATGAAAAAATAATTACACAAAAATACCTGGAGGAAAAACTCCCACCCTCGTTCGATAACTTCAGCAGATGTGATCATTAACATTTCTTTTCAGACAACCAGCTAGCTTATAAAGAATTCATCATCTCTTCAAAAGAAAACTGATGACTTTGCACCTCTGCATCATTATCATCACTTCGCTCTTTTGATGCTGAATCATTTATGCCGTTTAGCTCAACTGTCTCCTCGCAAGCAGGCGTAATCTTAGTCTTCCATCTGATCCCAATCGCTTCTGCCTGTTCAGCAAACAAAATCTTAGAAGCCGACGAGCTACAAATGTCCCTATAAGTATCGTAATCAGCAGCGCGAGTGTTGCCGCCAGCCAGTAGCTTTGCAAGCGGATGCAAAACCGATATTGGGCCTTCATCTTTCTCCAACATATCCTTTAAACACAAGAAATCATTCACCAGTTCCGATTTGTTAAACTGAATAAAAGCTGCAGTTCTATCAAGGAAAAACACAGAGATCACTGCCGCTGTGCCAAAAACTTTGCACAAGCATTCCTCCAAATCTTTTGGCTTAAGTTTGGATGAGAAACCCCAGATAATGACAATGCTTGTAAATTTTATATTGGGATATTTGTGTTTGTAACAGGAAACTGGGCTCTCTGCGCCTGTTCTTAGGTTGATTACTGTTCCACTGTTCCAGCTGGGGTATAAGATATTGATGTAGCTCTTTAGAATATTATTTTCTACAAGATTCGTGATGGAGCCTTGTTCAAATTTGATCCCTAAATGACTGCAAGCTTGAGCGAAGACGCATCCGGTCATAAAAGCATCAAAGCCAGCTTCATGCTTTGAAGCTGAGTTCCAGGAAGAAATTCTGCGTAGAGAGAGATTAGTTACACAAAGCTAGTTGAATTTCCTACTGGGAAGTAAAAATTTGGGCCTTACCTATAAAAGGTAAACTATTTTGAGGAGACTACTTTAAAGAGTAAAGTGTCAAAATAGTCTCCTGACTATCTACAGAAGCTATTTTAGTCCCGGACTCTACAAAAATGTCGAAGTAGTCCGTCCATACTCTTTTAATATGGGGTGGAATAATCCTTAGGTATGACTACTTTAGCCCCTATTAAAAGTGTCCGAGACTAAATTGCCCCTTATATAGACTCTGGGAGTAAAATGGCCCCACTACAAAGAATTAAGGTACTATTTTGACACTTTTCACTTCATCAACAACAACAAGCCTTTATCCAACATTAAGTGGCGTCGGCCACATGAATCCTTTTTCTCCATTACGTCCTATTGAGTGTCATATTTTTATTTAATTCTAATAAATTAAGACAATTTTTTATACAATATGCCCAAAGTCTTTTTCGAGGTCTACATCTCCCTTTCTCAACATAAGTCGAATTTAAAATATCTACTCTCCTAACCGGAGACGTTTAATATGACCAAACCATCTAAGACGACTCTCTAATTTGTCCGCCGCTAGAGCTACACCAACCCTCTCGCAAATATATTCATTTCGCATTTTGTCTCTAACTGTAAAGCCACTCATCCACCTAAGCATTCTCTCTCCAACACTTTTCACATCAAATAACGAAAATAGGTAATTTTGTCAAACAAGCCAAAAAAATGTATTGTAGTTTGTATTGCACCATGCACGTACCTAACAAAGTTAAACAAAACTGCCCTAATAAAGACTGAAAACTAGTCTCAAATTTTGTTCGCATCAACATTCAATCCTCTGAGCTTTAGGGTAAACAATTATGACTTCAGAAATATCTTGTGAACCCTGTTATAGATTATCCCACATCTGAACTAGATGTTCTTAAAAAAAACCTTACTGCAAACAACTGAGGGATATTAACAAAAAAAAAGTAGATAATAAAGCTGCATTTATTGTACTAACCGAACTCCATTGATATAGAGGCTATGTTTCTATTTAATAAAAAAATGTAAATGAGACTACAGTGAGAAAATTAGAGCCTAACAAAAATTAAAGACTCTAAAGCTTTGATGCATGGACAAAAAAAGTAAAACAAGCCAAAAAAAATTACAAATGAAGATGCAAAGATTCCAAATGCATCGGAATTTAACTTGTGAAACGCATTGTTGTAGTTCTGCAAAATATCAAGAACATCCCGATGCCTAAAACTTATAACTAAATGTAGAAGAATGAATGCATCACATTACATGTGTTGGTTTGTGTCTTTCAGGGTACAGAACAATAGCAAGAAATTATACTGTAAAACAGCAATAGAGCACAGAACAATAGCAAGAAATTATACTGTAAAACAGCAATAGAGCACAGCAAAGCAATGAGAATATAGGAATATTACCCCAGTTCATCAGATTGAACGTCAATTTTAACAAATGAGCGAGGAAAAGAATTCTGGGACGCAGAAGATAGTTGTGGGCACAAAAGAGAGAATGCAGACGACAATGATTTCTTTTTCTTCTTCATCAAAAGCTGAATTGCAAGGCTACAACTTATGAGGTGCTTGGTGTCAATAATGTGAGGAAGTACCTTGTTAACTGATAATGCAAATTCATCCACTGATGAAGGAAGCGGACCAATAAATTTTGAATATGTATGGGCAATATCTGTTCAGTGTAGAAGGATTGTAAGTGGAAGCTGTCATAAACATATAAGAAAATGTTAACCAAAGTAAAGAATCTTGCCTAGAAAACAGTTGTGACCAACAATGAGCTTTTCATCAGAGGTAAGTAGATCGATGACATGCCTGAAACCCACTGCTGAATGAATCCTTACTTTTCCACTCCTGAGTTGATCTTCTTTGACCTCTCGCTGAAGAAAGTATGAGGAAAAATAGCAGATTTACTGCGAAGTCATGAATGAAAACATCATCCTCAACTAGTCATTAAATAGCAGCAGTAAAAGTAATTTTCCTTCAGGTGTTATAACGCATAGAGACGCTATAAATCAGTTATTAAAAAAGCCCAGCATATGTTGCGTGCAACATAATATTCTAATCAACAACTAAAGACACAAACCTTTTCATACAAAGTAACTTAACTGAACATAACTGTCAAGCTGTTTGCAGCATGAAATATTACGAGACAAGGTTGAAAAGGGTGAGTTTAGGAACTCTTGGCAATAAATCTCTGACTAAAAAAAGAATTAAATACAATTTATAAATGTATTGATCATCAACAAATAAATAAATAATTAAAAACGAGTACCCTTAAAAGAAGAAATAAAAGAAGGAAAACCAATTTAAAAGATGATAAAAATTGTTTAAAAAGAGAATGAACAAAAAATATTTAAAAGAGAACTTATTAAAATCAAATTAAAATAATGAAAACAAAATATTCCTTTAAAACATAGTCGAAAAAAAATTTAGAAAGTTCAAAAAAATTATCTAATTAAAAATAAAGAAAAGATAATTAAAAAACAGTTAAAAATGAAAGAAAGAAAAAACCAACCATAACTTGATGCCAAACCCGATTGCACACACTCGCTCCCCACGACACTCAGATGGCTAACTAGCATGCTTGCACGCCCGCTTGCATGCAGCACCACTTGCAAACACTCATTCTCCCCTCAAACCACAACCTTTAAAACTCAATACCTAAAGGACTTGAATCGCCATATATATAGCTTAAAAGTGCTATTTTATTATATATGTTTGGTTGAGGCATTTGACTCAAATGCATTAAAGTATATAGCCTGGAAACACATACAGCATTCTTTAAAAGAAAAGCTTAAGCCTTGCCTAAGCCAGAAAGTTGCAAGCCTTGAGGCACTATTTACTAGGTGCATCTTGGGCGGCATGCTTTAAAGTGGGCGCCACAAATGCCTTTTTAAATTAGGTTAATAAATGGATCAATTCCAAAAACAATGTAAAATTTGTATATAAGGTTAAACTTATCATGAAGTGTGTTTTTTTTAGGTACATGAAGTTAATTGATAAAATTTAACCTTATCATGCAAAATTTGTACATAAGGTTAATTGATAAGGTTAAATATATAGGTACATGAAGTGTTTTTTTTTGGAAGATTTACATGCATACAACTCATTTCTTATGTATTTACACATTTAACACCTAACCTTCAATTTTTACATACATGTCACCTTACCTAAGTGTGAAAAGGTATATTTCACCTTTTACTACTAAAAATAGTCATATTTTTATGTTATGTGAAAGATTTGGTTGATAGATGTAAAAATTAAAGTTAGGTGTTTGACATGAAAATACAAAGAATTAGGTGGTATTTATGTAAATGCTCTTTCATTTTTTACCTTCAAAAAAATTGGCAGCCACATAATGCTACAAATATCCGTTCATGTTAAGACAGGCAAATATAACTCACTTTCCAAGAGAAAAAACCAAAACTAAATCCTTTCTAAAAAAGAACAAACAACTCAGATAACCATTAGTAACCCCATAAAAGAGACTTGAAGAGTTGGGTTACTTCTTTATCAATACTATCCATAAAAAATGGTAAAAACGCTAATAATTTGAGTATAATAACAAACTTCACCTTTCATTTTCAATTTCGTACCATAAGAGAGGCCCTATCCACCTCAGAGTCTGTGAAAACTACAAGCTTCTGCGAAGAACAATTTTCACCACTTACACATAAATACAGAAGGTCCTTGAAGTGTTTTCTTAATACCTGCATGGTAATAACTATTTATCTGTAAGTTGAAATTAAGAAACATTAAACCACAATATAAAACGAAATAATTAACATGTGACCTTTACACACAGGAATTGAAAAAAAAGGAAACTTTAACTATGCAGTGGCATAAGGGTTATGGTTAAAGGTAACCGATAAGGTGGTAACCTAGGACATTTAAAAAAAGATGAAAATTTGACTCCAATTGAAAATATTTCATTTAAAATCCAGTATATCTGCAGCATATACAACTCAAACATTCCTAGAGAACAGAACTCAATTTAAACCGGCAAAATAAATTTACAATATTTCGTTTTCCAGATTATTTGCTGTGACATGGATGTAAATTATCTAGTACAACTTCGAATTAATAAGCACAACAAATGCCAAAAATTATGTTTAACCAATTGCTTGGTCCATAATTAATTTTCCTTCGTTATTTCTTTAATCATAACAAAAGATGCAAAATAAAAAAGAGAAGTTTCAAGTTGCAGGTTATGCAGACGAAAACCTAAAAAAAGAAACTGTTAACATTTCACCCCATCCGTTAGTTTTAGGTTTCTCAGGTTGCAAGAATGATAAAGTTCTAAATAAATATTAATCATGGGGCAAATCAATATACAGATACGATTATCAGATAATAAAATGACGATAGAATATAAATATAACCAGAAACGAACAATCATATAAGAGATTAATTGTCATCAGAAAAATGAATGCTATAATAAGGCAAAACTGTAAAGATGTGGCTAATAAAAAAACTGCTTGTGTAGGTGACAATCAAATCTCTCAAGATAACAAACAATGCAATCATTTGTTGATTTTCAGAATTCGGCCAAATTATTTTAGTGATATGAAAAGGAGGTATAAATACTCCTACATGAATCCTAAAATAGGGAAGATAAGGAAAAAAATAACATGAAAGGAAAGATATAACACCTGTATCTCCAATAAATCAATTCATAATAATTAATTTGAGATAAATGAAACAACATAAAATAGGAAAGCCTAAATAAGAAAGAAGATAACTTCAATACAAGGAAATAAATCTAATCCTCATAACTTCTATAAAGAATAAATTATTCCTATTACCCGAAATATTCGGATCCTTCGTTTAACATTGCCGTTGCCGGTCCCAAGCCCGGATGTGAAAAGTGGAGGGTTGCGTTAGGTAGTCGACAGCCAGCGTAAAACTTGTCGAAAAAAAAATCATGACATGAATCCTTTTGATCATTGTGTAAGTGCTTGGGCGTCACCAGAAGCGACGCGTGCTGTATGACTGAATACGAGTGGAAAGTATGCGAGGCACTTACGCTGGCGCCGGGTGTAGTGTCGAAGTAGCGAGGTTCCGCATTACGGACGGATGCGGGTAAAGAAGTTAGTCGATGATCTTAGTATTAGGATAGGATCCTGGAATATAGGTACTCTCGATGTTAAACTAATGGAATTGGTTGATATTATGATCACATAGAAAGATAAATATCTTATGTATTCGAAAACTAAATGGGTTGGAGAAAAAGTTAAGGAGATTGATAAACTTAGGTTTTAAAGCTATGATATTACAGTAAGAGTCGTCTTAGAAATGGTGTAGGTGTAATTATAGATAAGAGTTTGAAAGATAATGTTGTCAAAATTAATAGAGTTGGAGATAGAATTATAACGACTTAAGATTATTATTGATCTTAAGATTTTTAATATTATAAGTCTTTATCTTTCACTCAAGTTGGTTTAGATATAGATTTCTAAAGATAAATTCGAAATGATTTAGAAAACTTATCTGTGCATATCTGCATGAAGAAAAAATTTTTATTGGAGGAGATTTAAATAGACATGTCGGTAGAGTGGTAGAAGATTTCGAAATATTCATGGTGATTACGGTTATGAAGCGATTAATGAAGAAGGTAAAGCGAATTTTAGATTTTCTTTTAGCGTATGATATGATTATTCTTAATACTTTATTCGAGAAAGAGATGAGCGTGCTTATATCTATAAGAATGGATCTAATAAAACGCGAATGGATTATTTTATCATGAGAAGAAGAGATCGTCGAGATTGTAAGAATTGTAAGGTTATTCAAGTGAGCGATTAAGTACGAAACGTCGATTATTAGTTCAGATTTTATGATGAAGAGTTGTAAAATAAAGAATCTTAAGATTGACGTCGTAGAATAAGATGGGAGCACATTAAAAGACGAAATAAAATTATTTTTATGAGTAAAATTCAAGATTTAAATATTTGGGATGTTCGTGAAGACGCGAATGTTATGTGGGAAAAATTAACTAATCTTATTAAACGAGTGATTAAAGATGTAGTTGGAGAATCGAAAGAAAAAGTTTATAAATAAAAATAGTTGGTGGTGGAATAATAATGTACGAGAAAGATAAAATATAAGAAGTTATGTTATAAAAATTGGTTTAAATGTAAAAGCGTAGAGAGCGGGAAAAATATAAAACGGCCGCATGAAGTGTAAAGAATAATGCGTGACGCTAAAAGTCTGCTTTTAGTGATCTTTATAACGTGTTAGATACTTGAGGAAAGTGAAAAATATATATATAAACTAGCCAAACAAAGAAAAGAAAAGTAAAGATTTAAGCTCGAGTAAAGTGTATTAAAGATGAAAATCGAAAAGTGATTTTCTTAGAAAAAGATATTGACATAGGTGGGTTAGTTATTTTGATAAAGCTTTTTAATGATGATGCTTGAAAGTACGATTGACGCTTAGTGATCTTAATATCGTTAATAATAATAAAACTTTTCATTTTTACGCGTCGCATTAGTAAAAAGAAGTTGATGAGATTTTAAAGAAAACCGAGGGGAAGTCTGTAGGACACGATGATATCCGATTGAAGTGTGGAAATGTTTAGGTGATTTGGGGGTTTCTGACTTACTAAACTTTTAATATTATTTTAAAAACTAAAAGGATGCACGAGGAGTGGAGAAAGAGCATTTTGGTCCCCATTTTTAAGAATAAAGGAGATGCACGAAAGTGTGCAAATTATAGAGGAATTAAATTGATGTGTCATACTTTAAAATTATGGGAGAGGGTAATTGAACATAGGTTAAGACGTATTACGAAGATTTCTCATAATCGATTTGGATTTATGCGGGCGAGTCTACCATGGAAGGCTATACATTTATTGAGAGGTTTGATGGAGAAGTACAGAGATAATAAGGAGGATCTACATTTGATTTTTATTGATTTAGAAAAAGCTTACGATAAGGTTTCTAGAGATGTTCTTTGGAGAGTCCTTGAGAAGAAAGGTGTTGATATGACTTATATTCGAGTCATTAAAGATATGTATGCTTAGAGTACATTACATGTGTTCGAGCTGAAGGAGGATTGACCAAGTATTTTATTATTTACGTTGGTTTACATCGAGGATCGGCTTTAAGCCCATATCTTTTTGCTTTATTTATGGATGGTCTTCTTGGGCATTTACAAGAGGATGTACCTTGGTGTATGTTTTTTGCGATGATATCCTCCTTGTGGATAAGACAAGAGAAAAGTCCGGGAAAAACTTGAATTATGGAGGTCTACATTGGAGTCTAAAGGTCTTAGTTTGAGTAGAACTAAAGCTGAATACATGGAATGTAATTTTAGTAATAGTAGGTCTAGTGACGAGTGTAACTTTGGGTGATCAAATTATTAAAAGGTGTGAACAATTTAGATATCTCGGGTCCATTGTTCGAAAGCGATGATGATATAGATGGGGATGTTAATAGTAGAATTCGAGTTGGTTGGTTGAAGTGGAGGAATGCGTCGGCTTTATTGTGTGATAGAAAAGTACCGCTTAGGTCGAAAGGAAAATTTTATAAGATGGTGGTGAGACCTTGATACTACATGGTCTTGAATGTTGGCCTTTAAAAGAGAAGCATAATGTTAAGTTAAGTGTTGCTGAGATGAGAATGATTAGGTGGATGAGTGGCTTTACACTTAGAGACAAAATGAGAAATGAATATATCCAGTAAAAGGGTTGGAGTTGCACCGGTGACGGATAAAATTAGAAAGTCGCCTTAGATGGTTTGGTCACATTAAACGTCGACCACTTGATGATCCGATTAGGAGAGTAGATGTTTTAAATACAACTTATGTTAAGAAAGGCGGAGCGAGACCTAGGAAAAGTTGGGCTTATTGCATAAAAAATGATCTTAATTTATTAGAATTAAACGAAAATTTGACACTAAATAGGACGCAATGGAGAAAAAGGATTCATGTAGCCGACCCCACTTAGTGGGATTAAGGCTTTGTTGTTGTTGTTGTTGTATGACTTTAGTACTCCTCAAGTTGATACATGATTGTCAATTGAAGCATGGTTGACAACCATGTTCAACTTGGATTTAAAACTATCAAACAATAGACGAGAAAGATTTTTTGTGAGGTAGAACTTGAAGTATTCATCGCGTACTTGGTAATGAACACCAATAGCATTTAGGAATATTTTTAGTTGACTGCGATTGTCTTTGACTGTAGTTTCTGCAATATCTACAGATAAGCAGAACTCCTACAAGTAATGTTGTAGAGAAGTAGACAACACTACGGGAAAAGCCGAAACTACAGTTAGCTGTAGTTCTCAGTAGCTGCTGGTTCTGCGGTGTACGTAGATAGACAGCACTCTGAGAAAAGCCGACTTACAGTTACTCGTAGTTACTAGTAAGCTGCCGGTTTCGCGGTGTCTGTAGGTAAGCGGAAGGCTCTTACAGGGAAAGCTGCAACGAGGAGGGAAGTAGACAACTAATTGGAAAAGCTCAAAAATAAATAAATAAATAAGTAAAAGCTTCGAAGAAGGGTCTGCTGTAAAAAATATTATGGAGGGCCTCATGCAAGTAAAAGTTTCAGAGGGTGTACTGTAGAAAAAAACTCCGGAGGAGGGTTTGTAGGTCGGTTGCTGAGATTCCATGCCGAAGAACATTCAGAACATTGCGAAGAGCGCCTTAAAAACCATCACAATCAATGTCAGGAGATGAAACAAAAACCAGACGAATGGCGGCAACTGTGGAGCGGGGTGAAGCGGATTAGGATGCAGAAAAGAAGCCACAAGAGGAGCACCAATGTGGTCTCGAGCAGCAGGGCCTGAGACTGGACAAAGCGTCAGAAGCTCCGTACCAAAGACGGTGGAAGAGGAGTCAACGCTTGAGCTAGTGATCCAGTTGTTTTCGTTGCCGCCGCCAGAGAACAAAAGCATCTCCCGTTAAGTTGCCGCCCGTATCTCGGCTCACATGTGCAATAACTTCCATTGTACCACAAAGCATTTGATGGGCACAATATCCGATGCCTAAAACTTATTGTGATCTCTGCAAGGGTTCCGACAGCAGTGGAATGACCTGCAACGTGCAGGGAGAGAATCTGTCGTTGCTGCTGGATAAAAGAGTTCCAGCGAAGAAGTCTACAGGGAGAATCCGGTGGAAAGGCATCTGCCACTGAGTTTTATGCAGCTTATGTTTCTTACAAAGCTCTGCGAAGAACTTGCAAGCAGGAAGAATCTTGCAGGGAGTTTTCTCTGCAACTTATGCTTTTGAGCTCCTTTACTAAAAGAGCAATTGTTCTGAGATGGCATCCTGGAAGTAGAGGAAAAAAATGGTGTTCTGCCTGGAGCTGCAGTCCGCCAAGAAACTAATCCATTAATGGCGAACAGGTGATGTTAAGTGTCCCCATATTTTGCTTCTCAAACCAGTCGCTGCTCTTTGGATTATCGATGTAGATAGCAAAGGAGAAATGATTTAAACAAAACTAAACATGTTGAATCCCACGTGTAAAGTAGCTAGCGATTACAAACATCAATCTTTCTCCCCAATTTGGGAGAAAAGAAACGAGATAAGGATACCTTGTCCAAAACAAAATTATACTAACAATCTCTTGGGAGCGGGAAGGCACCTTCTTCATGGAAAGAACAAGAAGCATAAACTGGGCAAAGAGATTAAGCCTTA
Organism: Papilionanthe hookeriana x Papilionanthe teres; assembly: GCA_022702705.1. Lineage (NCBI taxonomy): Eukaryota > Viridiplantae > Streptophyta > Magnoliopsida > Asparagales > Orchidaceae > Papilionanthe > Papilionanthe hookeriana x Papilionanthe teres. Next base: position 6,575,732 of record CM040421.1, read on the forward strand.
CAAAGCACATTACTAAACAAAAAATTATGTGCTAGTAACAAATCAGGAACCTTGAGATTTAATCGAAGGTCAAGGTTCTCTCGTATGAGGAGGAAGGTAGGGTTTGATCTCAGAGAGTTTGAGGCCTGCAGAAGGGATTACCGGCAGCGGAACAGCCCGCAAGGGAGAGACCAGTGGTGGCAAAGTCTACAGGAAGGGTTAACAGCAGCTGAAATTTGCATGAAAGGAGAGTGCTGGTTGAAATTTGCAGGGAAGGAGCGACGGTTGAAATCTACAGGAAGAAAGGAGATCGTCGACTGAAAAAAAAAACTGCATGAAAAAAGTAAGTTTTCGGTGTCTAGGACCTGCAAGGAGAGGGTTTCGGCGGCTAATTCCTACAGGAAAGAGTTCCAGCAGCTAGGGCCTGCAGAGAGGAAGCTTCTGGCTGAAAAATTGAAAGGAGGCGGAGGAAAGGCCTGCAGCACAACAAAGATTGTCGGTTGCGGGGAATAGATAGTTTCCAGCAATAAGAGACTTAAGATTTTGTCTCGAGACTAGTACCATGTTGATTTTCAAAATTCAATAGAATTATTTTATTGACATGAAAACGGGGGGGGGGGGAGCTCTAATACCTTGTTGATTTTAAGAATTCTGTAGAATTATTTTATATACCACTGCATGAATCCTATAATAAGACAACAAAAACAACAATCTTTTATCCCACTAAGTGGGGTCGGCTACATGGATCCTTTTTCTCCATTACATCCGATTGAGTGTCATATTTTCATTTAATTCTAATAAATTAAGATCATTTTTATACAATATGCCCAAGTCTTTCTAGGCGTACCTCTATATTTCTTAATATAAGTCGAATCAAAAACATCCACTCTCCTAATCAGATCATCAGAAGGTCGGTTTAATGTGAACAAATCATCTAAGACGACTCTCTTTAATTTTTTCAGCCACTGGAGCTACGAACCTATCATGGATATATTCATTTTGCATTTTGTCTCTAAGTGTAAAGCAACTCATCCACCTAAGCATTCTCATCTCGACAACACCTAACTTAGTTTTATGCTTCTCTTTTAAAGCCAACATTCAGTGCATAGAGCATAGCAGGTCTCACCACCATCTTATAAAATTTTCTTTTCAGTCTAAGTTGTACCTTTCTTTCTATCACACAATAGGCGCGAAGCATTCCTCCACTTCAAACAACCAACTTGAATTATACTAATAACATCCCCATCTATATCACCATCACTTTGAAAGATAGACCTGAGATATCTAAAGCATTTGCACTTTTTAATAATTTGATCACCCATAGTTACAACTCGGTCACTAGAGCTACTACTACTAAAATTACATTCCATGTATTCAGTTTTAGTTCTACTCAAACGAAGGCCTTTAGACTCCAATGTAGATCTCCATAATTCAAATTTTTCCAGAGCTTTTTCTCTAGTCTTATCCACAAGAAGGATACCATCAGCGAAAAGCATACACTAAGGTACATCCTCCTCTAAATATCCAATAAGAGCATGAAAGTAAAGACATAACACTCATATCTCTGATTAATCCATTCAAAAAATCACTTAGAGATAAAGGAAACAACATAAAATAGGAAAGTCTAAAATAGGAAGGAAAACAAATCTAATCCATGGAAATAAATCTAAAATAGGAAAGAAAATAAATCAAATCCAAAGAAATAAATCTAATACTCAGAACTTCTAATAGGAATAAATTATTTCCTAATATGAAATCTAACATTATTTATTTTAGAGAATACATATTCAATAAAGATAAATATTTGTAGAATGAAACCATATCGCTTGATGGGATCATGTCAATGGGTAGGCAATTTCACAAGAAAGCAGGCTATTACGACAAAGTGATGGCATAAGACGAAAAAAAACTTACAATTCATGTGAAAAGCATTTCCTAGCATTGAAATTCATATAAAGTATCATTACCAGTTGAATCAGCCTTAGCCGGTGAGAGGTAAATCCATTCAAAATTATAGCTGGGCGCATCTTAAAGAAAACCATCTGAAAATCAGCATTAAAGCTGCAATGGTTCCCTTCTAAAATGGGATCTGATGGGTATTTTAACACATTCTCACGCCATTCACGAAACCTAATCTTCATCCTTTCTGTAAAAAGAACATCTGCAGTTCGCACCGCAGGTATTTCAATAGATTCTTCAAAATTGTCTGAGAGATTAAGCAAACCATTCTCATAAACCAAACAAAGCTTCTGTAGAGCCTCTGCTTCTTGTGCTTTGGATAGATAAGATATTCCTGAAATTACCCAAATACACGGACAGTCAAGCACAATGTTGTGGTATTGCTGATAAAGAATGACACTAATATAGTTTACCATACACAAACATGGCTGCTTAAGGGCCAGTTTGACATTATTTTAATTTTCTGAAAACATATTTGGTCAGAATAATTTTTATAAATTTTTATATTTTGTTTTTCAGAACTTTATAAATACACTCAAAAGATTTAAGATGTTTCAATTTTAAAAAAATAACTCAATCAAATACATTTAAATTAAATAAAAAAATAAAATAAATAATAAATAATGAAAAATAAAAAAATAAAAGTGATCCCAACCGGCCCCAAAGGATTTGCTCAGTTTTATGTAAGAGGCATCCATAGAGGGAAGTCACTTCAGTCAAGGAAGTGATATCTTTACAAATTTTACCCATCAAAGCTTCCCCTCTCATCAGTTGGAAGTCGCTTACGATACTCATATAGCCTTACTCAAAAATCAGGCTTCTTCCACTTACAAGAACCAATACACCCTAAACAGTAGCAGGAATAGTGCTATTTAAATTGCCAAGGAGCTTTCTAGTTATTTGATCATGACAGGAATCAAAACTTCCCAAAAAGTGATTAAAAGAGTAAAAAAATATCATAACTATGGCAAATAAATCTGTTTGCTGGGCGATTTCAGTTATTTAAATACAACAAACATTAACTGATAATAACTGAAAAATTACATACCTTCATGCACGCAAGCATTGAAATCAAACTGGTATTTAGCTAGAAAACTCATTGAAGTCGTCTGGCAAAGAAATTCATTAGTCGGCCCTTCACCTGATGGCTCTTTTCGAGGAAATATATAAAAGTTAAGCCTGCCACACATTAGACAACTTCATCATACTTGATGATTAAAAAAAAAGAGAACATGCACAAGAAAATGTCATAGCACACCAATAGAAATAGAATTGGTCGGCCTCAGAATACTTTCAATGGGTCTAAAGCTACATCAGCCTTTTTCCCATATAGACATGCATCTGCTTCATGATCAGTACAGTTTGGTTGTATACTAATTTAACTTGCAACAAATAGCAGTCCACCTTAAGATGATCATTTTTATGCTCATATAGTTCTAAGGTTTTGATGAACCAAGATTTTATTTAGTATGGAAGCACTCCCATCCACAAAACAGTCTCAACAGCATTAGTAAGGGCGAGGGCAAAGTACTGCATGCAGAAGACAGCAGCCACCCTCAGGTTTGCCAAACATTGAAGGGTGCAAACATACTGTCAAAAGTATACAAAGTAAGTTTGCATGGGAACTCAAAATCTTGGCTCTTCACAAACATCATAAACTTCAAAAATAGGGGCCAAACGCTTTCATATTCGCAAGATTATCTTTAATAGAGTTTTGAGAATTTCACATGAGCATGTAAGCTTTAGTTACACCGGTAAATATAGAAGTACACCTTTCCTTAGCAACTTCAAAAGGTTCGCGATACTCAATGTTGTTGACCCCCTGAGAGATAACATAATGGGGTTTTATAATAACCAACATATGTGTGAATAAGACTCAATGAGTTTATTGCAGAGATTTCAAGACAAACATCAATTTCAGCCAATTAGTCAACAAAATCATCTCAGCCAGCTTAGTGGATCAGTTTGAGATGGATAAATTGGTGTATTAATCTTGTTAAAATAACAAATAAATAATTGCTCACAATTATATTTCATCATAAATCATTTTTCATATTTTACTTCATATATTTTAAATTCAAAATGCAAAACTAGTCAAATTAAAATTAAATAATTAGTTATAAATTATTAAGTTTATCATTTACATTAACTCATGATTTATACAATTAGACTTAAGGCCCCATTTGGGGAAGCGGTATTACAACAGTGCGGCTAGAAAACGCGACGCCTAGCGTTTGATTTCGACGAAGCGATGGATTTTATGAAAAATTCGAACGAAATGCGGTCGTGGGTTAGACCCTGCAACCCGCGTTCGTTCGTATAGTGTTGACGCGACTATCTCTCCTCTCTCACGATCATTTCTCTCGTGTGTCTTGCCCTAGCTGCCTTCCTCTCCTGCGATCCTCTCTCTCACGTCTTGCCATAGCGGCCCTCTCCTCTCTCCTCTCTACTCTCTCCTCTCTATCACGATTCTTGCGGTTGGTGTTGTGCCTCTCTCAGTGAGTTCTCCTCCCTCTCCTCCATCTCCTTTGTAGCTCTGTTTGGATCTTTTGATCCGTGTGAGGTGTTGCTTCTTCGTGTGGTGCTCTGTGCGGTGGTTCCTCTTCGTGTTGGGTAATCCCTACATTAACTATGTTAGTGTCTTGATTTTGAAAATGTGTATGTATCTAATATTTTAGTGGTTTCCTATTTGCGGTGGTTCCTCTGTGTGGTAGTTCTTTGGGCCGGGTAATTTTTGTGTGGTAATTTCTTTACCCTAACAATGTGGCTTTTGATTTTGTGTCTTTGTGCCCATTTTGGGTTCCTCTGGCGGATGGTTCCTTTTGATGTTGGTGTGGTTTTCTGTGCTTGAAAATTTTGTGATTTTTTATTTGGCTAATGCTTATGATTCATTGCTTATGCTTACTTCTTTATGTTCTTGAATTATGGTGTAATGCATGCTGGTTTTGAATGCACGTGGAATGGTGGAATATGGTTTTCCTTTTGCTCAGTCATTGTACATTTGGTTGATGTTAGCTTATGGTGTTGATGTGGTGGATGTTGGGGTGGATGTGTTTGCATTGAAGGACGAAGAGATGGTGGTGAAGGGTGGTTGGTGTGTGCAAGTAGAGGTGGAGGTAGTGGTGTAGGGTGATTGGTGTGCGGGTGAGGCGGTGGTGGTTGGTTTGTGGTTTTGGATGTGTTGGTGATGGTGGATGTGTTAGTGTTAGTGGATGTGTAGAAGAGGTGGTGGTGGAGGTGTTAGTGTGTTTGTGTGTGGTTAAAGAGGTGTTGGTGTAGCGTATTTTTTCCTTTTGCATTTTTTTTCTTTTGAGGGATTTTTGAGATCTATGATGAGACATTTGACATTATGGATTCTTCTGGATGGTCTGTATGCCACTATTGGTTGGTGTCACATGTAAAATCCTAGTGAAGGCAAGCAAGTTCCTCACTTTTCTTCAGTACTACAATTTTTGAGGTTTTTCTAGATAACTTTTTTTAGTGATATGTGTATATGACACACAACACAAGAACTTAGTATTATGTGGGTTAAAGATAATCAAGAATCATTTTTTTATAAAGTCTGATGTCTTCTTGTAGTGACAGATTCATTGGTTTATATACTGAGTTCTCTGAGACCTCACAGCTGTATAAAACTTTAATTAATTACTTCTGTTATTAATTTTTATTTGTATTATGTCTAAGGACATGTCTTTTTAAGCCTTCGGGAAAGATGGACTCGAGGAATTCCGGTACCTCCAAAAGATTGCATTGTTATTGTGAACTTTAATGTTTCCCGCTCACTTTACGTCAGCCACATAGCTACGGGAGAATTTTACAGGTGTCAACGGATAATCATGGAAAACTGTGATTATTTTCGATGAGCAAATGAGCTAGAAGATTCCACCGTCGAGAGTGATCGGGCATGGAGAATATCCCTGGAGGGCGAGTTAGCTCGTGACATATACCGTTTGCATTTTAAAAATAATATTATTATATTATTAATTATTGTCTTAATAGTCATTTTCTTAATTTTGGTAGTCATGCTACTCACTGTTTAGTGAGGTGTCTATCTTTATGTTGTAATATTCTACACTATATATTTACTTTTAAAGTATAGAATGTACTAGTATGAACAATTCTGTTACAAACAACATTACAGAGGCACAACAGTTATTTGTTCAAAAACAGCTATAGCAAAGTAGTATTCAAATTGGAAAAAATAAACAAACAACAGAACATTATTCACAGCTAATTCATGGTAAATTATTGCGTAAATTGCTATTATTAAAGTTCATATTATGCCAAACAAGAACCTTAAAGTTGACTTCAATTAGTTGTATTTTCATCATCTTATACATTGCAAGAGAATTAGCTCTTTAATTAAACATAAAAAATATCAAAATATACAAATTATTTTGATTATTTACATTCTCACTCCTTTAATTTTATAAGATGGTGGTGAGAGCTGCAATGTGTTATGACGCAAAATGTTAGCCTATAAAGGACAAGCAAAAAAACTAAGTTAAATATTGCTGAGAAAAGAATGCTTAGGTAGATGAGTGGCTTGACTCTTAGAGACAAACTGCGAAACAAATATATCCGTGAAAGGGTTGGTGTAGCTCCAATGGCAAACAAAATTAGAGAGACTCGTCTTAGATGGTTTGATCACAATAAACATCGGCCATCTAATGATCTAGTTAAGATAGTAGATGTTTTAGATTTAACTTATGTTAAGAAAGGTAAAGGTAGACCTAAAAAGACGTGGGCATGTTGTATAAAATATCATCTTAATTTTTAGAATTAAATGAAAGTATTTCGCCCAATAGGATACAATCGAGAAAAATGATTCATGTAGCTGACCCCATTAATGGGACAAAGGCTTGTTTGTTGTTGTATTCTCATTCCTTTTAACTGTTGACCCCCATGAGTCATAACATGATGAGTTTTGATAATAACCAACTTATATTGGATGAAACTAATGAGTTCATTGTAGATATATCTGGACAAATACCAAACTCGGCTCAATTAACTCGGTCGGCTTAATTAACACAGTCAGCTCAATGGACCAAAAGAACAATTGAAATGTGTAAAATAATGTATTAATCTTGTTAAAATAATAAATAAACAATTGCTCGTAATTATAATTCATCACATATCATTTTGCAAATTTTACTTCATATATTTGAAAAATAAAATGCATAACTAGTCACACTAAACTAAATGATTATTGTTTTAGATAATCAAGTTTATCACTTGCATTAAATCATGATTTATCTAATTCAACTTAAAGTTGACTTTATTTAGTTGCACTTATATCATATTATTAATGGCAAAAGAACTATCTCATTACTCAAGCATAAAATAATGAAAATATACAAATTATTCATATTATTCACATTCTCTCTCCTATATTATCCTAAGAATAATTCATCATATTATTCACCATATGACCTAATTTTAGTTGAAATTTTCATTCAACTTGATGTAATGAATATTTTTTAATTAGTAAAATAAACTAAAAAAATTTCAAATGAATTATACTTGAAATTATCCTAATCAACACATTCTCTCTCCTACATACTAAAATAAGTAATTATATATAATTCTTTTATGGCCAAAATTTTCATGAACATTTCAATTTGACTGAATTTAAATATATTATTTAATTCAACACATGAATATTTCTTGAATTTTAAAATTAAAATTTTAAATTATTTTTCATTAAAATCAACCAAAATCATAGAAAATTTTTTTAAAAAAAATTTCAAAAATACATCCTTTTTAAAATTCAAATTTTAAATTTATTTAAATAAAATTGCTGCCTTAATAAAATTAATGGAATTAAAATATTTTAATGATCTTAATTAATGTAATTAATTTAATCAAATAAATTACATGCTACTTTTGAAAATAAGTGGTTGGTCACCCATTAATTAATTAATTTAATGTAATCAATTTATTCAATTCAATTAATTCCACATATGAAATTATTTGGCTGCCCCCTCCTCTCCGAAACTTAATTTAATTAAGTTAATAAATTAAACAATCAATTAAACCAATTTGGAAGTACCTTGAGCCATCCCTCCTTTCTGTCAAATTAATTGAATTAAATTAATAAATTCATCTGATATTTTATTAAATGGATCTTGAATTCAACTTAATTCCTTTTTTATTGCCCTCAAGGATTCAAAATTCCAATCAAACGTGATTAACAAGGTCAGCCACCTATGAGTCTCATAAATTGCAGTGTTGGATTTATAATTTATTTTCTTAATTCTATCAGTTCTCTTCTAATATCAACATTTGCGCTTTTTATTACTCCTAGATCAAATTTTGAAATAAGTTTCTTTTTGCAAATATTTTTTTTTTCAAGTTCATAAAATATTTCTTCAACTTTAGAAAGTGATTGATTTTTTATTTTAAAATTTTTCTCTAATTTTTCTGATTTTTAAATCAATGAGTTGTGATCCCTTTTTCATGTATTAAATTTTTTTTTCAAAACAATTTATATTTTTTTCATATTTTTAAGAACTGTAAATAATTCTTCCCCAAGAGAAATAAGTTTATAACTTAGATCACATACATATTCAGCATATAATTCTCATGAATTGTTGTCGGACATCAAGTAAAAGTTGATAACTTCTTGAGTTTTAGATTTTGACGATACAGAATTATAATTAATCCAGAAAGCTCTTTGCCTTTTATTCTTGTTATTCCCATGATCACCTTTCTCTTCTTATTTTTCTTTACAACGAACATTTTTTAGGTTTGAGTAATTCAACTTGACATGGCATGATTTATTACACTCAAAATACACAATATCAAAATTTCTAGTTTTATTTTTATCTTTAAAATTCCTCTTTTCCTATAAAGTATCTTTTTTTCTTATTTTTTAGGTAAATATGAAAAATTTTAGTCCTGCAAACTGTCATTTTTCTCTCCATTTTTGAGCCACTTTGTTCCATCTCTTCTTCTTTGAGGGCAATAATTTTCTCATTTCTCCTTTCCGCTGAGCCTATTTTCTTAGTTTTATCTTCTGTTCGTAGGTTATTTGCGAATCAAATAAATGATCAATAGAATATGCTGACAGATCTTTAAATTCAAACATCACGGTTACTTTAACATCCCGAGACTCATGCAAATAACACAAAATTTTATTAATTTTTCAGCATTAGTAAAATTTATACCAAGATCATGTAAATATGCAACAATTTCGGTAAAACATGTAAATATATCATAAATCCTCTCATTTGAATGCATGAAAAAAAAATTCATATTCATGAAGTGGGATATTAATGTGAGATTGCTTGACTTCATTTATACCTCCATAGGCGACAAAATGTCGATTTCAAAATTTTTTACCAGTTTTACAGGTGGAAATAAGCATGTTATCCTCAAATTTTAAAGCACATAAAAAACAGTTTAAACATTTAAAATTCAATTATGCAGGTTATCTTTCTTCAGTAATTCATTCGTTAAAAAGAACATCAACATGCAAATCATTTTTAAATTTTAACAGATGGAGAATAACTAACGAACTGAATTTCACAATGTGTCGTAACAGGATCTGCTTGAGGTGATTAAACCAAATACAAGAACCTCATTCTGATAGCACTTGAAGATAGCTATGACGTGTAAGAGGGAGGCAGAATTGGGTGTAAAAATAATTTTACAAATCTAAAACTTAATTTTAATTTTTTTGAAAATTTATATTGCTAAATTGTTAGATTTTTATAGCAATGGAAAATACAAGTACTAAGCACACAGAAAAAGAATTATGATATTTACCTGGTTCAACACCCTGGCCTACGTCCACACCAAACCAACCACGTCAGTTAAGTGTGTGTTTGTGGTAGCGGTACGGCGGAGGTGCGGTGTAGTACAACAGTTTTTCTTGTTTGGCAAAACTGTATTTTGCCTGCGTCATCAAAAAATTGCACCTGAAAGCTTTGTTTTCCCACCAGCCCTGGCCACCTAGGGTCTGACTTTTTCAAAAAGAAAATTGTTTGTAATAGCCACTCACACATTTTTGAACAGCAGTTTCTGCTCTGCAGCTTCATAGTTACCTCTTAAAAAAGCTGCAACTACCCCAAACAAACCCTAAATGTCCCAAAATCTCACTATCTACAAAGCACAAATACAGACATGGGGACACAAACATGGCATGAGGACACAGACACAACACCATATGAAAACATGACATAATTGGAAAAAATATGACACAATACGTCATTGACACATTTTAATATTTAAGTAATTATTAATATAAAATATGTATTTTCCATTATTATTTATTAAAAACATCACAAATAAAGTATGCAAAAATAAAATTTAGCTTAATAAATTTAACTTATATTATGAAATGTCATGCTTATAAAAATTAATTTTTAAAATTAGACAATATATTTTAAAAGAATCCATCCATCTTACCTACTAAAATTAAAAATATCCTATAATTACAACTTATTTAATTATTTAAGTTAAAATTTAACGTTTAGAATTAGAATAACTATAGATTAATAATTATTAACTCATTAAAGAGAAAAAATATAAATTGTCACTTAAAAACTAGGGCGCCTTTGATTACTTGGCTTAAATGAATAGAAGATTCGGTGCACTCACGGGATATTTGGATGGGTTTCCATGAACGGATTTGACTTCTGCTTAGACTGTGATAAAGAAGCTTATATAGATTCCGCTTAGCGGATTCAGGTTCAGCTTTAATGAACAAAAGCAAACTACAACACTCATTTCAAAGTACAAGATGGACCTTCGCCGCTCAACTTCGAGAAACAAAAAGGGAAATACTGAGTTTGGGTTCATAAATATTGAATGCACCTTCGATGCTCGTTGATGAATGTTAGAGAGAGCTTTGTCATGAAGAGAGAGGAAGTGTCTTCGATTATGAGGTATAAATAGAGCTATACTATATTTATAATTTTATATTTCTCGTGTCCCATTTTTTTCTCAAATTGTGCATCGCTCGTGCTCAATGCAATGTGAAGGTGTGTCAGGACATATTTTGAAGTGTTGGACAAGTGTTGGGGCACATCGAATAGGTGTCCGCGTCCAATATAGATACGAAACATTTTTAGAAGTGTCAATGCTTTATTGCTCCCTATCAACCAGTACCCTTTCCAGGTGAGTATAAATCCCTTACACTGTTTTGTTAGTAATTTCTATCCCCGAGGCCGTGTACCATGACATAAGCAATTTCTTTTTCTCAATAACGAGTGTTTCAATCATTAATATTTTCTTCAACTTGAACACAAATTGATCTCCATCACATTATAATGAGAAAAAAAATTACAAAGATTATCTCTCACAAAAAAAGCACACTTCTCCCACAATTCCCAATCAAGCTAAAATGACAAATTAAATTTTTTTTGCTCAAAATAATTTTTTATTTTAAATGTTATGAAATTTCATGTAAAGAATATTTCAAACTAGTACATGAACATATGAGGATCAAATATGATAAAATGATAAGAAGAGTTCTAATCTAAAATTCAAATTTAGTTACTATACAAACTTTTCAACCAAATTAATTTAAAGTTGAAAGAAATCTCAGCATGAAGTTTTGAAGTTTTGAAGATAAGATAATGAAGTTTTGATGAACTTAAGAACGAAGGAGATGAACAACTAGAACTTTCAAAATTTGCTTGAGAATATTTACTTCTCAAGCAAATATTATGTAAGTGTAAGAGCAAATGAGAAGAAGACAGTCAAGAATTTCAAGTGAGGGAATAAGAAAGCATGAGAATTTCAGCTACATAAAAATGAGAAGGGGGAATTTCAGTTAAGTCCTTTTTTAGGAGAGTAAATATGATTTTTGGTTACTAATATAACCTCTTGCATGAAAAACATTAGAGAGAAAAAAATTTAGAATGAAATTAAGCCTTTGGCCAAAAAAAATTAAAATATTCAACCATGACTATAATTTAATCAATTTAGTTAAATTTAAAACTTATATTAATTGTAGAGATTTATTTGAATTTTGAATTTAGTGAAAAAATAATTAATTTGAATTCAAATATTATTTAATAAATTCTTAACATAATAATTAAAATCAATTAATTTCATTACAAGAGAGAGGGAGGGACAGCCAAAGAAACTTCTAAATTGAGTTGATTAATTTATTAATTAATTAACATCCTTTAATTGAGTTAAGAAGATGATGGGGTCGGTCAATTGCTTCCATAAGTGAAATTAATTGAATTGAATAAATCAATTCAATTAAATAAGTGAATTATGCAATAGTCGGCCATTTATTTCTAAAAGTAACATTTGTTTAATTTGGTTAAATAAATTAAAATATTTTAATTAATATAATCTCATTAATTTTATTAAGTGAGCATTTTTATTCAAATATATTTAAATTTTGAAAATGTACTTTTGAAAACTTTTCAAAAATAAAATTTAGATAATTTTGGTTGATTTTCATAAAGGATAAAATTTGAGCTTTAAATTTAAGAAATATTCCTGGCATAAATTAAATAATTAATAGAAAAAGAGAAAAGGACAAAAAAAAAGTGAATTGTAATATAATTCTTTCGAGAACAAAATTTTCATAATATTTCAACTTGATTTTATTTAAATAAATTTTTAATTCATATAATGAATATTTTTTAAATTTTAAAAATTCAAATTTTAAATTATTCCTCATGAAAATAAACAAAAAATATCTAAATTTTTTAAAAAAAAAAATTTAAATAACTGTTTTTTTTTTATTTTAAATTTCAAATCTATTTAAGGAAAAATACTACCCTCGTAAGATTAAAGGATTTAAATTAATTAAAATACTTCTAATGATCTAAATTAATAAAATAAAATAAATTAAATTAAATGCTACTTCTGAAAATAAGTGTTTGGTCACCTCTTAATTAATTTATTTATTTGAATTAATTTGCTCAATTCAATTAATTTCACATATGGAGGTGTTTAATAAGACCAATTTTGGAAATTAATAGCCAAAATTGGTCGACGCAGCGCTTATCATTTCCACATCAAATCCAAAATAGGTTGCCCCATACCTACCCATACAATAGTGGGTCACACTTTTTCATATAATAACAACGGTATTTGAACATCCACACCACATCTTACTTGCCAAATATGTGAAAAAGCGGGATGGGCCTAAAGCCTCTTGTTGGCATCATCAAGATCTCAACTACAATGGCCAATCACCACCCCCTGGTCACTCTTCGCTGGCCATTACATCCTTGCAGCCGATTGATAGTTTAATCCAGAAGAAATCGTCCATCTCAGCTCCATTCCAGATCACTTACAAAACCCCCACCCATATTACAAGACACAAGTTGCCCTTTGAAATAGCCGCTCATTGCCCATAACAAAAGGCAATTAAGGCATTCTAGCAATGCCAACTAAGCTCATTCTTGCTTAATTCCAAGTAGAAAATCTCTCTTATAAACTTATCATCATTGATCAACTCATCTTTGCTAATTCTTACCACAAAACATTTAATGTTGTTGGCAACCAAATTAAGGACTTGAGAACGTGTAGCCTTCCTGTAGCAAGACTACGCCATCGTGGACTCTAGCTAATCAGCTCCAGTCATCAGATCAGCATTTCCTTCAACACTTGGCTTTTCTTTCAACTAAAATATTCTGGCTCTATAGCACCACCACCTGGAACATCCAAGCACAGTAATTCTCTCAATAACTACACTCAACCCCACAATAAATCTCTAGTCTCACTCTAATGCATGTTCATCATTATGTTTAGCTGAAGTCATAAATTACTCTTCTCAATCTCTACTTGAAATTCATATCCTCTTCAACTCATTTACAGTGATGTATGGAGCCCATCCCCCGCTATCTCAAAACACAATTAAGGATAATGCCCTTTTTAATAGTGAAATCTCGCATTTTTTTGTTTAATGTATCCTATGAAACACAAATTTGAAATATGCTCGAAATTCATATAATTAAATAACATGTTTAAACAAGTATACAACTTCAAAATGAAAACTCTTTGCTCCAATGGAGTGGGTTAATACCTCACTCCAACTCTCAAACCCATCTCTCAAGCAGGCATCAGTTGCGAGTAGATATTAACATATACATAAGAATAAAACAATAATGTCAAATGCAATGATTGCCACCTTGTCAAAACAATCACTATAACCCTAGAAGAAAATTTTCCGCAGTAATTATGGGTGGACGCCCTTCTAATAGCAGCATACCTTATCAACAAGACGCCCTCCTCTCCAACATAGCTTTCCCCGTAAAAATTACCACATAACAAATTCACATCCCACTCCCACCTCAAATTTTATAGTTATCAATGTTTTCCATGGCTTCATCTTATTCTAACAACAAATGATCCACTATGTCCATGTGTTGTGTATTTTTTGGTTACACCATTACTACAAAAGGCTTCAAGTGTTATGACCCCACCTAGGTAGGTAAACCTTACATTTCTTGTCACATCATGTTCAATAAAGATGCATTTCCCCACCATCCATTCTCAACCCACCTCGCCAAAACTCCATTTCTGCATGGCAACCTCCCTGACAATAGTCCTCATCTCAAGCCTCTTAAAAATCAACCACCATCACTCTGTCCTCAATTTAAACACCTCTGACCAACATCATCCAAAACTCATGCCTTCATCATTAACTTGCATGCATACACCCACCATTGCACTCGATCTTGTTGTATCCACTTCACAAGCAACCACAACAACAATCACTCCACATATTATCTCGATAGAATACCCCATGCAAACCAGCCTGAAAAATTGGTCACTTAAAGCCTAAACAAGCCATCAATCTCCTTCACTCAACCACTATCACCGACTCAACAAGAAATTATGTGGTTGTGAACGAATAAAAGTAATGTCAAGCCATATTTCAAAAGTTTCAACCTTTGCAAGCCCAAATAGCCTGGACCTTGGTTTCCCCCAAACTAATCAAACAATTCTTGGCTCAATATGGATATGCAAAAAAATATAAAACTTAGATGGCATTGTTACTCACTGCAATGCCACCTAGTAGCTTAAGGATCCAAACAAGAGCACAGCATTTTCGAGAATGAAACTTTTAGTCCAATAACAAGATGGTGATAATCAAAATTCTACTCACTATCGCACTCGCATGCGATTGGTTGGCCCTTCAACTTGATGTCCCCAATGCCTTCCTTCACAGCAACCTCACAAAAAATAAGGATTCATTGATCCACAATATCCTAACTGAATTTGTCTTCTCAAAAATGCCATCTACGCCTAAACCAATCTCCTCACTAGTAGTTGGCAACTTTAGTTAGCATTTGCAATGGCTGGGCTTCTCCTCTAACACTACAGACCTTTTCTTGTGGCAATATTGTAACAAAGTTCATATTTTCTACCTGCTAATCAAAATTGATGATATTCTCACTGAAAATACTAAACCAATTATCACCACTCTTCTACAATACTTAAAACTTTCATTCCATATGAAGAACCTCAACCACATATCACAATTTCTTAGTCTTCAGGCCTAGCAAGAACTATACTATAATTACCTCAATCAACTACAGTATACTCTTGCCATCCTTGATCATGCATGTATGAATGATTGCAAGCCCATACAACTACGCTTACTTTCAAAATTGAGCCCCACTACAGATCAATTACATGAATTCTCAACTCATCCACTATCGGCAACTAAACGGCTCTCTTCAATAGCTCATATCACCGACCCAAACATAGCTTATGCAGTGAATAGTGTAAACGAATGCATGCATGAACCTCTACAAAACTTCCAACCACTCAAATGTTTGCTACGCTTCCTCAAAGTCCACTGCAGCTTACCAATATACCGAAATGCAAGCATGGTTAAATTCTGATTTGGCAAGAGACACCAAGATTTCATATCATTTACAGGCTACCGTGCCTTTCTAGGTAAGACATTGATATTCCTGTTTGTCAAAAAGCAGTCCATGGGAGCTCTTATTTACATTAAAGCAGAATATTTAGTCTTAGCCACAGGCTCAACAAACATAACCTGGCTCAGACATCTCCTACAAGAATTCGATATTCATCTCTTCTCTCCTACACCCCACTACATTGATTATATCTCTATCATTGTGATAATCAACAATCCAATGTTTCATGCCATAACAAAACATGTATGTATTGATCATCACTTTATGGAGGAATGCATCAATCAAACAAAACCACTGTTCATCACATTGCCTCCAAGTATAAAGTGGCATACATTTCACCAGATCACTGTAGACCACAAGCCGGACATACATACAAGACAAGTAGACAATCCAGAACATACCATCACCTTGCAGGGAGGTAATAACATAATAATTCCATCTCTCAATAGCTGGCACACTGTACCACACTACATGATAATCTCTTCCGTTCTTTCAAAACCAATTCTGCAATTGTAGAAGCACAGTACACTTTATATTGGTATAAATACAGACATCGTGCTCGTACAAGTATGCAAAATACAGTTTACTCTGTTTCTCTTACTCCCTTTGAAGTTATTCTCACCTACCACGCAAGAATAACAAAAATACCTCACCTTTACAATGAAAGTCTCCTACTAATGTTAAGTCACCAAATGCAAAAAAGCATACAGAAAACCCTACCAGAGTTAAGAGCAAAAAAGATATAATCGAAATAAAAGAAAAAAAGAACCTTACGGGTGGGCAATGAAAGAACCCTGGCAATCATCCCAACGAAAAGTGCAGAGACCAAACTGGACAACAGCAAACTTCTCCGCGGAATCCTTCACCTTGAGATACCGCACGTCCGAGCGATCAAACTCGAAGGAATCACGCCACGGAGCGCTCGTCACACCAGTCATCTCCAGATCGACTGCGACGAAATCAGCCTCACGGATTCGGATTCGTAGGTCCTCCAGAACCGAACCAAAGTTAGACAAGGTCACCTTTTTTACCGCCATTGCGCCGCTGGAGTCGCCGGAAGTGGCTGTGGTAGAGGAGGAAAGAGAGCGAAGGAGGTGTCGACTTTGTAATGAGGTTATCGGTGGAATCGCACAGATGCGCAAAGCCCTGAACCCTGAAAGAGCCATGACTTCCCATATACAGTTCAGCTGGGCTGTGGAGTTTTAGCCTCCAAGGTATTATTTAACGACAATACATGGTACAAAATTAATATTTCTAATGCAATTATTCAAAATTTTACTTAAATAATACTAATGAAATTATTTGTTTATTATCATTTATAATGTTGAATTCAGATTCGCTTTGAATCAAACCTCAAGGATTAGAACGTAAGAAATGAGAAAGAAAGAGACATAGAAAGAAATGAATAGTAAGTAAACAGTAAAACATATCTATTGGTCATTTTGTATAAAATGATCTCCATATAACGGGCTCAGTTGTCATATAACTAGGTCAGTTGGGTAGCATGACTTCGGCTTAGTAGGGTCGACTCAATCGACTTGGCTGAGTTAGCGCGATTAATCAATTGGATTTGATTAGCTTCAGGTGGGTAGCATTGGCTCGGTCAGTTGAACTTTGTCGATCGGTTGGTCCAATATGAATGTCGACCTTGTATGAGGACTTTCTTTCGGCAGAACGAGACTAGGCTATCAACCGTAGTATGGATCACGGTAAATTAATAGGTAGCTCATTTCTTGATGACGAAGGTCCTTCTGGATGAATGTGAGGCTATGTTGTATGAACGACTCTTGTTTCTGATGACGAACCTATGGAGCATTTGTGGGATGTCTGCTGATAGCGAAAAATTGGATTCTTTGCTCGAGTTGGATTTGTCGATGGATGTGCCGTTACCTTTTCTCAACTTTCTCGTGGTGTTTAGTTTGGGTGATGATATGTCTTTTCAATTCCAATTAGCCCGGACCTGGATCGTTATTTTTCTAGCTCAGATGGCCTTCGTACTTCGCTCGAATGGTTGCATTCGATCAGACAAATGGCACCACTTGGTCTCAAGTCGGTGGGACCTTCTTTGTTTTACTTTCTTCCTTCTAGCCCGTTGAATGTTCTTAGGATTCATGCTATCACATTCTTGATATACATATAACAAGTTTATTTCTTCAATGATTATGATTTTGCTAAGCTAAACTTTTTTTTCAAATTTTATTTAAAATATATTTTAGAAAAAAGGATGTGTAAAGTTACATAGCAATATTAAACCAAAATAACATGATGATGGAGTTTTTCTTAAGTATTTTTAAATAAGTATTATAACAAAATAATATATCATACAAACAAACATTTTTTTAAAGAAAAAGCAATATTAAAGTGTTTTCAAATGAGGTGGATGAGTTTCCTTCTTTTAAGGGAAAAGGAAATTGGGAATTCAAAATATATTGATAGATAAAAGATACACTGATTACTTGAATATAATAAAAATCTGTGAACATATCAATAAAAAATTCTAAAAAGTAAACTTAGATAATTGAAGGGGACTTAAATAGGATCGGAAATTAAAAGATTAGCAGAAGATTTGGACTAGTTGAGTTTGTGGCTAAAATTGCTTTTCTCGCTGGACCAATGAAATTCTCCATGCTTTTTTCCCTCATACTTTATGGCTAAACTTACTTTCTTGCTCCAATGACATAAGGATAGTTTGAAAAGTGCTCAAAAAAATTATTAATCATAGCATTGTCAATGTTGAAATGAAAAGTGAATCATCTATTTATGATATTTATTTTTTATTTAATTTTTATTTTGGGGCCTTTAATTTTTGCAAAAAAGTAAAAAATCAAGGTCATCTTCACCAACAAAAATTCATTGGGTTCTTACACATTGAGGGCCTGTTTGGTTCCGCTTTGGAGCCTGCGGCGCGTGCGTTCGACGCGAATCTGAGCGGTTATCGGAGGTTTTCGCGACAGATTCGCGGCACTGTGCCGCGAAGTCGTCTGAAAGCCGACCGCGGGATAACCCCCGCGGTCACGACTTCGAAGCAGCTTCGAAGGCTTTTTTTCTCTCGCTGCCCTCGCTTCGCCATTCTCTGGAAATCCCTAATCGCGAGCCTCGCTCGTCTTCCCTCGACCGATAGAGAGCGAATCGCGAATCCAAGGTAACGATCCTTCTCTCCCGAGTCCCCCTCCGATTCCTGTTGTTCTTCTACTCCTTTCTTCTTCCCCTTCGTTCGCGATTCGTTGTGGGAAATCGCCTTGTTCGTATGTGATTCGTTCCGTCTGGAACGTAACTGGATGTTTATGATTCAATACCTATTTTATGACATATGGATCGATCATTTCATGGTATTTCGTGGCTTTTTTTTTGTTTTACCGACATTCCTTGCATCAACCAGTTTTGTAGTTCAGAACAATTTCTGGTTTCTCTACTTTATAGTTACATCATTGTTATAGCAACATAAGGCTAATGCTAACAGAGCATCAACCGGATCTGTATCTGATGCATTAAACTGTAGTTGGGTGGATGATCTGAATATATCTCATCTGAGTAGTATGACTGCATCTATTCATGGATAACTTTTGTTTGAAAATGCAGCAAGTTTTGTAGTTGGGTGGATTCACTTCGTTTTTGTTATGGTGCATCTCTGAGTAGTATTGCCTGTTCACCCCTTTTGTTTTGTTGAAAGAATGAAAGGGAATTTTTATCAATCAAGTTGCTGTAGTTTATGACTTTTCTGTTCTATTAGATCATTTGTGATCTGTTGATAGCAGTGCCTTTTTCTAATGCCTGCTGATATGGAGCTGATGGTAGAATTGCGGTATACATGTATTGAAGAACAATTCAAAACAGGGATCCACGTGCCTCTTCTTATTGAATTTGAACATTTAGTTTTTTCATACGTGCCTCTTCTTATACGTGTCTCTTCTAATTGGTTTTGCTGGGTTTAATAAGAGATTAGTTGGGAAAGTTGTTTTGAAACATGCCCAGTTTTTTCGAAACCTTTTAGCCTGCTAATTGGTCCTTTGAGATTAGTATGAAGAAAGCACATATGCATATATTCATTCAGATTGGTGATAAACAATTTGCGAGATATCTTGTTTGTTTTTTTTTTCTCTACTGTCCATGCTTATATGGATTGAATGGAAATTGGGAAAGTTGTTTTGAAGTCTTTAAACTTTTATATGGATTGAAAGTTGATTCATATAACTTATATTTGTGGAAGCATTGAAGTGCATCTCCCCTAGATATCTTGTACACTGCATCTCCCTTAGCTTCTATATAAGGCTGCATTCGGTTCAAGATTTTAGGGAATGTCTTTGTTCTAACTTACATCAAACAGAAACTTCCTATTTTGAGTGCATCTCCCCTCGCTCGAATGCTTTGAAGTTCAGAGATTATTTTTTCTTTCAATTTTACCTTTTTCTTACTGTTTAACATGCATGTTCTTATTTTAACATGCATGTTAAACTTCCTATTTTAACATGCATGTTCTTATTTCAATTTGCATGAGAAGGGCTTAAAAATATACAGAAAGATGGAGAAGGCATATGTTTTTTTGGCAATTGTTCTTGCTAGCAGCTTCCATGAGGTCGGCCCATTGAAAGAAATTCATTTTCTGTTGAACACATGTTATATGAAAGTTGGTATATGCAGTTCTTATTGCATTGGAATTGGTATCTCCATAAAGTACGTAACATACGGTATAATTGGTGTGTAACTTTAGGTAAATTAGAGTTTGAGTGTTTATGGTACTTTGAAATGCTATGTACTTGTTCTCTATTTCAGCAATAAAGAAATATCATTTCTTTCCCGTGGATGTAGGTCAGTTTGACCGAACCACGTAAATTGTTCTCTTTTCTGTGCTTACCTGTACTATTACCTGTATTTTGTTAATTGCTTACCTGTATTTTGTTAATTGCAATTTATATCTGTCAATGCTAGTATGAGTAAAGATATAACTAATATTTGTCATATTCATAGTATGACTAATAAGAACAAAGAAGTTGCTACTCCTGCACTTTGGGAAAAGGACATAAAAATAATATTCTGCGATGTGTGCGTAGCGGAAGTCGAAAAAGGGAATAGGCCAAATTCTTTTTTAGCGAAAGGTTGGCAAAACATTGTTACAAATTTTAGGGAGGTCACGGGCGGGGGATTATGACGAGCTACGACTAAAAAATAAATGGGACCAACTCCAGAAAGAGTGGAAACTTTGGAAGGATTTAAAACAAGGATCCACTGGCTTGGGCTGGGATCCGTTGAAGCGAACAATTGCTGCTTCAGAAGCATGGTGGACTGAGAGGCTTGCGGTAAGATTTTATTAAATTACTATTTGTAATGTTAATCATTTTTATTTAGGGGGTCTTCTAATAAAATTTTATTATATGTTACAGATTTTTCCTTCGGCGAAAAAATTGAGTTGGTGGGATAGAACCGAGTTGGAGGACAAGCTCGACGGGATGTTTAGTGGGGTGGTAGCTACGGGGAAATATGCTGTTGCCCCTAGCCGGACAATTTTTGAAACTACCCACGAACATGTGGCCGTTGAGCTATCAAACGATTCGGCGGAACTCCGCATCTACGAGCAAGCGAAATCTAGTCGACAAACCATACAAAGCGGCCCGGAACGGACAAAAGAGAAAGAGTGTTGCTTGCATCTATGAGAGACCGGCTATCATACCTCGTGGACACATATAATGATGCCCCGCACAGAGTTCAGAAAAGCGACGTACATGAGGTCGTTAGGCTTCTTGAGGACGATCCAGACTTTACTGGGGATCGTGACCTTTTCTACTTTGCTGTCGACCTCTTCCGTGATTCCTTGCATCGAGACTTTTTTATTGCATTGAGTAAAGATCGACGAGTAGAATACATTCGATATTATTATAACCGTCGAACCATTTGATTTTATGTCGCAATGCTTAAATTTAATGCATCTCTAGATTGAACTACCAGTCATGTATTTGTTTGGACAATTTTTATTAGTTTGAACTGTTGTGTAAGCTTTATATTTTCTAAGTATAGTTCATTCATGTGCTTAATTTAGTCCATTGATATTTTCTAAAGACCTTCATTTGGTTTAATTGTAATAGGCAGTTTATATCGTCATGGACCCGAGAGGAAGTTCAACGCCAGACGGCGAAATGCGGCGGTAAATATGCGGTGCGATACTACAATACGTACGTCGATCGTGAACCCTGTTTCACGTCATCTCAGATTGGGGACAAATGGATGGGAGAAATGCTTTCAGGACACCCAACAAGATTTCGAAACATCTTCCGCATGTCCCAAGAAATGTTTAATGATCTTTTAATAGATTTAACAACATTTCATGGACTCAACGGGTCTTCTCGGACAACATCTCGTGAAGTACTAGGCATAACACTTTACATTCTATCACAGAATGAGTCAATGCGGGGAGCCATGGAACGATTCCAGCATTCGTCAGAAACAATAAGCAGATATTTCTCAGTTGGTTTGGCTTCTCTTGTCAGTCTAGCGAAAGCCATAATAAAACCAGTCGATCAGACTTTGCGAGGACCACGACGGAGATTCTCGACGATGACCGATATATGCCGTATTTCGAGGTACACATATTGACTAGAACAATTTATTAATGAATTGCACATTGAAATGATTTTTTCGTTTCTAAAGGATTGCATCGGCGCGATCGATGGAACACACGTTCATCTTATAGTGCGGGACAACGAGAAAGTTGCTTTTATCGGCCGTTACGGGAGGACGACTCGAAAATATAATGACGGTTTGTGATTTCAACATGTGCTTTACATTTGCATTGAGCTGGATGGGAGGGCGGCGCACATGATAGTAGAGTTTTTAAAATTGCGACAAGAAATCCGGACTACGATTTCCCTCACCTACCGCGCGGTAAGGTCATCTGTAATATAAAAAGTCGATTTATTTTTGTCACATACTTTGCTAAATTTCCTATCAATACAGGCAAGTATTATTTGGTAGATGCTGGCTACCCAATGCAGAGGGGGTATCTTAAACCCTATCCTGATACAAGATATCATATTCCAGATTTTGAAAGAGCTAGTAATCGCACAAGAACCAGAAAGGAGTTGTTTAATAAGAGACATTCATCCTTGCGAGGCGTTATTGAGAGAACATTTGGAGTTTGGAAGAAGAAATGGGTCATTCTTTGAGATATGCCACCTTATCAGTTCCCCAAACAGGTGCAGATAGTGTTGGCAACTATGGCCCTGCATAATTATATTAGGCGGCATCCAACTCGAGCTGATGTTGATTTTGACCGTGCTGATCAAAATGACGAGGTTGCTACAGTCGAAGGTTTTGAGGACCGCAATGAACAGTCTCCACCACTGGAGGAGAACAACAGTGCAGCAATTTGCACGAAAGATGGGGAGGGTGCAACCGAAATGGCAGCCCTTCGAGAAGACATTACTCGCTTGTTAGTTGGATAGTTATTTTGTTGAGCAGTGCAATGTGTGTCTTTTACACTCTTGTTGAGTACTTTACTTCACATTATTTACAATTCTACACTCTAGCTTGATTATTTTCATTTTGTTTGACCATTTGATGCTCGAATTAATTAAAGTTGTATATATGCTTGCATTTCGAGGTAAACATGAGCTCCGACATGTCGGCTACCTCTCGCCGGTGCTATGTCATCGTGAGGTCTGCAGACATCTCTTTTGGCATCACGACGGCCGCATAGCTTTCGACGAAAGTTTTATGCCTGTCCTCGGAACATTCCGGAAGCGGTGCGGTTTCTTCCGATGGGCGAGATGGTTTACCGGATTCTCATGAGTCCGATCTTAGGGAGTGTACGACCACGACGGAAGACGGAGTGACACGGGAGTTACAACATCTCAAAACTAAAGTGAACATTATTATATTGTTGGTTGTTGTTGGAATAGTCCTACAGTTTTTTTTCACTCTACTGTTGCTACCACGTGCTTGAGAGGATTATATGTTTTGTTGTAGAACTCTATGACTTTTTTTAGATATGCAATCGTTCTCTTGATGTGTTTTCGTTTCAGATCTTGTGTAGACATATGATTTAAAAATAAAAAAATTTTAATGTTCTTAATATATATAGATGTCTAAACAATATGAAACTAAAAGAGTACTTTTATAGATTAAAAAATTTTAATACTTTTAAAATATGTAGATATATTATTTAGTTTCGTATTTTTTAAAGCTCCTAAATATTTTATTAATTCGAACAAATTATTTAAAAAATAAAAATTTCAAAATATATATTATATGAAAAATATGATTTAATCAAGCTCGTAAATTTTTTATTATTAAATTAATTTAAGATATAATAAAGCTAGTAAATATTTTATTAATATACTTAAATAATTTCATTTATATAGTGAATTATTGCATTGAAGCAATAATTCACTATATAATCAAGATTTAATATATTAAATTAAGTTATAATGAAGCATGTAAATATTTTGTTAATATACTTAAATAATTTCATCTATATAGTGAATTATTGCATTGAAACAATAATTTACTATATAATCTAGATATAATAAAGCTAGTAAATATATATTTAAAATATCAAAATTAAAAAATATAATTTAAATTTATTAGTTTGTATATTTAAATTTATTAGTTTGTATATTTAAAATATAAATTTTTTAAAAAAATTTCATTTCCAAATATTGTATATACTATATAAATATATCCCGATTTTAAAACGAGTTTTTAATAAACGAGGCGATCTGGTCATTTTACGCCTCGTTGTTTCCACAAGTATGCAACAAACGAACAATTGCCTTCCCCGTTATTGCTTCCCCATTGCTGCTGCAGGGCAGCGCAGCTCGGCTATGCAAAGTGAAAAGCTGCGACCCTACCAAACGAACCACGAAATGAGATGTCAAATTTCAAGTTGATTATTTTTATAGTTGTATGTTAACCATCAATATATTGGTCAGTGGCATTAACCTCTAATAATAGTGCACTCTACTTGCTTATTTAAGGCAACATATGTCTTAGTTAGTACGCTCTCAAAGCTCTAGCTTAAAACTTTATTTTCTACTTAATATTTTAATCTTAATGTGGAGGGATAAATATGGTTATTACAAGACTAACATGATCAAGCATACTAGAATGTGGAGTTAAAACCATATAATGATATCTATTAGTTTTTCATCACGAATCTATGTGTAGAAAGAAAAGAGGGTGTAGCAGATATTAGCAGTAGATAATATCAATAACGCAATGTTGGCTAGGTATTTTTTGTGAAGAGAGAAAATAACTTAAGCCACCTTTATTGAATAAATCTTTATCTTGTTTAGCGTTCATCGAGAAGTCATCTTTATGTTTAAGCTAAATGAAAAATAAAATCGTAGATGATACATCAAACAAGCCAACTTGAAAAAAAATGTTGAAATCTTCAAGTTTTTTGGGTGTAATATGGATACTTCTAGCATTTTTATGCTGAAATCTATAATTTTTATTTCCTAAAATGATGAATTAAGGGCTATTAGAATAAGAGTCAACGTTTGAGAGGGAGCACCATTAGATATGCTTTTTTATAAAGGAGTAAACTACATAAAATCCATAATAATGACAGAAAAATGTGAAGCCATCAAAAACAAAATCATGTATAATTTACTTCTTAGCAATTTAAGTGTGAAGAAAGGTGTAGTCTTAATCTATTTTTCTTAAATTAAGTAGTACTAAAATTACATAAAGAAATGATACATTCTTTATATTGAGAAGTTTATGAGAATTTATCGAGAAAGTAGGCAAACCTTAATTTTGGTTTCAAGAATGCACGAGAGATAAGCCATAAGGACAAGATAGGATTCCAACAATGAATACTTCTATCAAAATCATAAAATTTCCAAACAATTTAAACTACTAAAGATGAGTACCACATACTAGTTTTTATTTCTTTTTGTAAAAATGGAATCTTGATTTTTAGGAAAGTTAATGGGCTGAGAAGAGAAAAAAAGGGCAAATGGAAGATAAAAAGAGAAGAATACTAAAAGTGGGATAAGGCTAAATGAAATTCTATATAGATAATTAAAGCTTTGAAAAATATTAGTGGATTTCTAAGAAGGAGGATAGAAGAATGAAATGGTTGAAAAAGCAGATGAGGTCTGAGAAGGGGGGGGGGTGGGGGGCTTTTTTTAGATATTTATGAGGCCTAAGAAGTTACATACCAACTATGAGATGCTTGACTCCTATTATGCTTATTGGAGGAAGATAAGGTGTTTGGATTGGAGTTAGATTTGAGTGATAAGGGATATTTAGGAGGCCTAAGAAGTTACAAACCAATGCTTATTGGAGGAAGATAAGGTGTTTGGAGTGGAGTTAGATTTGAGTGATAAGGGTGGGAAAAGTAATGAAAGGGTCATTGTTAGGGCATGGTGAAGATATAAATGATCCAAAAGAGAGAAAAATAAGTTGCTTTTTATCATTTACGCTGATACATATTTCATAATGTAAGGTTAAACAATTAACAACTTAGACAAAGATTGACAAAATTAAGATGCTTAGTATTTGTACTGAAGGCGTTAGTGGCTAATGGTGTTTCTTATTTTTATAAACATGAAAGATCACATCAAACTAATTTTATTTGGTTTATTTGATTCAGTTGTTACAATTTTAGTGCAATTATTAGTTATAATTTTGACTTTCTATATATCTTAGTTATTAAGTAAATATTTTTATAGTTGATCAAATCTAAAATAAAAGTATATTAATATTTTCAAATATTAACTCAATAAAATTCATAAATTAAAAATAATTAAGTGACATAAAGATCAATTATAAATTAAATGATGATGTTCCTAAGATATATTATTCAAGTTAAAAATATCTTAATTATTATTGAAATTATATATTATCAGGTTCATCAAAAACTTATTTGAATAAATCAAATTAAAGTTCAATTCAATTTATTTAATTAAAAAAACTATTGATTCATTTTTATTTATATTTATAAGTTCAGCTAATTTACAAGTTATATTTAAGTTGATCAAATGCTCACCTAAACAGCTAGATAAATGCTAATCTTATCTTTTGAAATCTTAACAGAGTTTCAATAAAATGGAGGTATATCAAAGATTTTAATTCATAAAGTGATTGATGAGAAGCTTTCTTTAATTGTCTAATATTTATTAACTGCTTCTACATTATGAATAAAATTTCACAAAATCATGGATCACCCATCTAAGCCAAGTTAAATTTTTATTGGCAGGAGGATTTGAAGAGAACAAATCCATCATATAATGAAAAAAAAAGCTAAGTTTATCTTTTAGTGGCAAGCTTTATTGATTGAATCAAATAATGTTCCATTAAAAGACCGCCTGAGGAGCAACCAACAAGCCTAACCACCGCTCCATAAAGGCTTCAAAAAGTTCATTTAAAAATAAGACACTTCTTGGACATGGATTAAGTGTAAAAATTTTGAGCTTTGGCTTTGAGATTTATGATACGAACCAAATTCTATAAAGCATTGATGAATCACACAAGAATACATAACGTTTTACTGATATACAAAAATAGAGTTCGTGTATGGATCCCATGAGAAACAAGAAAATTTACAAAGCTTGGAAGAGTTCTAATATATTGGTTTTGAGTTTAGCTTGAAGTTTGAAATGTTTATGATTTTAAAATTTATATTCCTAAAATTTGCAAAACATACATCCTACAACTAGTTTGAAGGTTGAACAAGTGATTTGAAATCTCCACTGAATTGGTCCCAAGCAAACTAGTCTCTCAAACTGACTCGAATGAAATTGACAATTAGGAGCTACAGTTTTTGTTAGCCCTTCTCGGCGACCATAATAAAAATAGGGTTTCATATTACAGTTAGTCCCATAACCATACAAAAACCATAGTGTTTACATATTTTCATATATAATTACACCATCCTAACAATAAGATTCCTATTCTCTTAGAGTGTTGCGTGTTAATTTAATTGTTCAACTAGCCAACTTCCACAGCACTAGATCATAACCTATTTTAACTTACTAAGTGATCAGTTTAAGATTAAATTTAGTTCAAGAGGTTAACATATCAATATTGATATTTAACTCTTATGATCACATACCAAGAACGTTCTAACTTGCTTAAAATTAATTTTAAAGGAGAGATAAATCTGTCATTATGCATAATAGATGAACAAATTCCATTGTAAATTCAAAATAAACATGGTTTGGAATGATTTCATCGATTTTCTTCCCCAGTACAAGAACCTACAAGTCAATTTCTAAATTTTCACAATCTGAAGTAAAATAAACTCACATTTGTTCTCTATTGTGAGAACTCTCAGAATATCTCACACTCTCTAAAGATTCCTCCATCGAATAGTGATGGACGGCAACGATAGTTCGCTGGGGACTCTCTCTAGTCTTTTTCTTCCTCCTCTTGGTGTCACTCTACGGGAGAAGGTTGAGCGTTGAACCGTGTTGTGGAGTGAAAAACCCTTCACTTCAAAAATTTATTTTTCTGTATACTCGAATGCCTAAGTGCAAAGCACAGATCAAACCTAATGATCATCGCTGAAGTAGAACTGCTATAACTCCCATCATCGGTTTCAAAGTTTCACTTTGGAGCATTGGAGTGTTGCTTGCTCTATAAGCACTCATGAATCCCAAAGGTAGCACCATTACACTAGAAGAGGTGGCGCCCCTGATTGGAGGGGGCGCTTAGGAGTCCTAAAGCTGGTGCTTTCCTTATTTTTTGTGAGTTCTAGTTTTCTCTTAGAGCCTAGGATCTAGCCTTATGACTTTCTTATTGACTATTCTAGAAGCCTAGTGATGTGACCCACCCCTTTTAGGACATCAAACCACTTCTTGCCTCTTTCTGTGACGTCGCACATTGGTGGACTTAAATCCTCAATACTTGATTGAGTTGATTAAGACCAACATCTTGAAGACTAAAAAAATATGTTCACATAGGATCATGAGGCCTTAGGACACCCTTTGTTGACCTTGAGTGGATCGAGCACCTCACACTCACTCCACTTCACAATTCACTTACGCTCCACCCCTCTTTACAAGATTTGCTCCAAACCATCCAAAATCCCATAGTTTTTAACCCAAAATCAAATCCAAACTTCAAATGCATTTCACATGGACTCCAAACACAACTTCACAGCAAATTACATCAAATTCTACACAAAATCCAATGTTCAATCTAATTCCACCAAATTCCAAGCTTACAATCCAAAATTACCAATTTTTAACCCTAATGCACCTCAAAGCCACTTAAACCATTTATCATGCCTACTTTTACCGAGTTCATACACTGAATTTTATCATAAACACCTCTGAAAATTCACCAAACCCTCAAGTGTGCTCTGTCATGTTTTCTTGAGTCGAATTGAAGCCAAAAAATGGGTTTTAGGCTCATCTCGGGCTCGATTTGGGCTAATCTCGAGCTAATAACACTACATTAAACCCAATATACCACTGTAATAACACTGTCACGCTAAATGACACAATAAAACAACACAACGGAAAGAACGAGGTATGTCAATGGAAAGAATGATAGTTTGGTCCACTAGGGGTATGGACTCACTACTGATTTATGAAAGTAAAATCATCTGATCAGAAAAGAGAGGAACTAATCCCCAGCGGAGTCACCATAAATTGTCGGTCGTTTTAAAATTTATTTCATTGTTGTTTTGAAAATAATTTATATTTAATTTAATAGAAAATTAATTTAGATTTAATTTAAGAAATGTTTTATTGCTTTTTTGAAAATAGTATTTGGAAATATAATTTTTAATTTTAAAATATGAAATTCTAATTGATTTCATATCTTTAATAGTTTAAATAAATGAGCGACGTACCGTAAACCATGCATCTATCCTGAGGGATAGGCAAATTACATAATAATGAGTCTTGAATAAATTAACAATGAAAGTTATGGCATGCGTTTGACCTGTGAACCAATTTTATAAGCCGACAAGTTCCCCTACCTAATATAAGGAAACTAGGCAGGGTTTATATTACTTGGGTTCTAAAGTTCCCTATAAGAGCAAGCCCCTATTGTTAATCACATCTTAAATGACGGGAGTCACTTAAAAAAACTCTCGATTAAAATCAGTGGTTTTACTTCCAAGAATTTCAAAGTTTAAAGTTTTCGAGGTTGGACATTAGAAATTCAAAATGGAATGGATCAAATTACGAGCAATTATTTTAGGAATCCAAAGGAAGAATGGTAGGGGATATTACGGATTCCAAGCGAACTTCGATGACTTCCCAACTTTCCTTTGATTTGGCTTTGATTTGAAAGAATTATTTAGTGTTCAAATCTTGTCAATTTTAGCTATAGGACTTATATTTGTATGACACAGTCATACAAATGGCCTTGAAGATAGGAGGGTTTATGTCGTAACGAGCGACTACCTCGGAGTCCTAAGATGAGTTAGGGCTTAGATTGCATAACATAATTATGCAAATACCTAAAGATAAAGTGAAGATTTATGTTGCACTAGACAAATTACCTCGAAGTCCTATGACTGTTTATTTATTTCTAAAGAAAGTTAAGCTGAAGAAGATTAGTTTTGCTGTTGAAGATGGCTGTGCTGCCCACCGTGATTGCTCCAAGCTCCTTGTTGTTGTAGAGGGTTTAGTTTAAGAAGTAACAATCAAGAGATGAGAGATGTGACATGGTTCACAGGTCAAGTTTTCCAGTGTGCCAAATTCAATGTCTTAAGTTTTATTAGGGGAAATATTAAAATTGATTAAGCGAAACCGGTTAAGATCTCACGGTTCCATCATCCCGACACCACTATTTTCATCGGATTCACTTAGTCCAAATGAATTTGCTAAACTCAACTGAATGAGTTCCACACTTTCATTTAGACCGTGGAAAACCACGTTAGCAACACGTAGGTTACCTCCTCCGAGGGATTCCTGATCATCCAACGAGACGTTTTAATTTAGTTATGTTTGCAGTTTTGTTTTAAATGTGATTAAATTTTGAGTTGTTTAGCACGTTAGGTTCTATCATTTTGGCAATTTATCACAAGCATAATATGAAAAAAAAAACAATAAAGACATTTAAGTAAAGCAACACAAATTGTAATAAATAAATGTGTACCTGGTAAGTCTTCCCGTTTCCCCCACCTGAGTGAAACTTCATCGGAGGGAGAGAGGTTCGCCGGAGTGGGACGGGGCCTCGACCCTGCTTGGTTGGAGAAGTGTAGTGTAATATGAAGCTTGGTTGGAGAGAATGTGAAGGAGGAGGGGGAGTTTGTAAGGTGATAGTGTGGAGTAGTGATAAATGAGAGTGGAGAGAAAATAAAAATAAAGAAGCCAACCCCTCCCTCTTACCAAACCATGATCTGAAGTAGAATGTTATGTTAAATTATTTAAAATTTTATTTTTTTTCTTTTATTCTCTAATATTTTATATATTTAATAATAATAATAATATTATTATTATTATTATTTTGTCTGTCATGTGAGCTTTGACTTGATATGTAGGGAAGTAGACTTGACTCACTTTTGTGTACTTTTGGTCTTAGCATGGAATTGGATTGTACCCACTTTTCATGAAAATTGGGCTTCATGGGGGCTTGGGTAGATAAGTCATAATCATAGGGATTTGAGTTAAGCATGGGTTTGGGTGAAGCATGAGAAATGTTAAGTGCCTTAAGTGGTATCATTAAAGAGAGTCCTCTCTTTGCCACTTAGAGAATGATGGCATGGCATGGCTAAGGTGGCTCACATGTGACTTGGGTAAGGCTTCATGGCTTGCATATGACTTGGCTAATTACATGAAAAGGGAATTTATGAAAATAGGGCATTTAAATGAGGTGTTGATGTAAATCCAAATATGGAGAAATTTCATCATGTATTGCATGGTGTATGATTTAATTTAATTAAATGGATGATGAGGAGATTTTTCATGTGGGATTTGGGATTTTTAAAAGGAATCAAAGCTTGGGCTTTTAAAATTAGGTAAAGTGGTCTTTGGGCTTTTAAAAAAGATGGGCTTTAAAGATGAAGGGATGATGGGCTTTTGAAATTATTCATGAAGAGCTTGAATTTGGGTTTTTGAAAGTTTGATCATGGGTATTTGAAATTGGACTTGGGAATAAATCAATATGAATTTCATGAATGTAGATAAAAAGTTTGGATAATTTAGAGATTATGATGAAATGTGGGCAATTTGGGACATTAGTGGAATTTAGAGTTGATATGGGGTTTTGGCAATTTAGGGGTAAAATTAGAGTTTTGGTCAAAGTTGGTCAATTTGGTCAAATTTGACAAATTTGGGGTAATTGGGTGATATGGGGAAATTTGAAATGATTTTTGGGATTGAATTGGGTGAAATTTGAATTTTTGCAATTTTGGGTATTTTGGGGGTATTTTGGTAATTTGGACGATTTTGGTAGGTTTGGGTGCAATTGGGTCAATTGTTGGCTCAAATTGATTTAGGTGAGGTTTTGGAATGAATTTGGAGATTTTGGTAGATTTTTGGAATTTTGGGGAATTTTTGGTAGAAAAAGACAAAGTTTGGATATTTTGGAATTTATTGGGTAAGATGATCATACAAGCCATGAAGCCTTTCTCAAAGCTACAAGATCCATGGGAGAGCTCATTTTAGATACTCCACATGTTGATCCTAACCCTCTTAGCCAGGGGCTAGGGGTTTGGGTCCACCCATGCAGAGTCTTCCAAAGTGTCAGGAGGGTGCAAGTGAGTTCAGGGTTGGGTTGTGTGAGAAGGTGTAGTGTGTGCAAGCTAACCTAACAAAGACCAGACCACCCAGGGTTATTCCTAATGCTTGACCATCCTATGGGGGCTCATTCTTGACCTCCCAAACATTGTTCTTAACATTCCAAGTAGCTTGGAGATTCATGACCATCTATTTGGAATTCTAAGGAGAGCAAGGAAGTGGGTTGAGTTTTTAAGTGGTGGGATCCATTTATAGTCTTCTAAGATAGTCAAGGAGAAGTCATATGGCTAGATCCTAAGCACTAAGAGAGAAGATTAGACATCACCAAAAATAATGTCAACAAATGGAGTTCCAATAGGTGTGGTGTGCTAATCAAGCACACCGCACGTATTGGCGTTGACCTTAGAGATCAACAATAACATCACAAAACAAAATAGAGAAAGTGTGAAGAAGGTTTCCGCTAGGGAGTGTCAGGTAAATCCTCAACCAAGACTGAATAATCCAAAACTCTCGCCTGAGATTTTGGAGGTGAATTTTTTATTTAAGAGTTGCAAATTTAGTTTTCAAATTTCAAATTTCAAATTTGGATTTAATTTACTTCGCTTTTCTTTCAACTTCAATTTTAATTTGGATTTTAATCTCAATTTTGATTTCGACTTCAATTTCAATTTCAATTTTAGTTTTATGCAGAGAAGAGAGTAGGGCGAAGGCAGACCCAAATGCATATGTATGTTGAGAAGAAAGTAGGACCGAACCTATTCCAAATGTGTATGCTGAGAAAGAATAGGATGGAGCCTATCCCAAATGCAAAGTGTTTTAATTTCAATTTTGTGCTGAAAGGCTTAAATATTGAGATTGCTGAGAAAGGAGTAGGACTATGCCTATCCCGAATGCTGAGAATTGTTGAGAAGGGAGTAAAGCGGAAGCCTGTCCCGAGTGCTGAGAATTACTAAGAATGTTGAGATTGCTGAGATTGATGAGATTGTTGAGTTTGCTTAGTGCTGGGATTGTTGAGATTGTTGAGTGCTAAGATTGCTGAGTTTGTTGAGATTGCTGAGATTGTTGAGTTTGTTGAGTGCTGAGATTGTTGAGATTGCTGAGTGCTGAGATTGCTGAGTTTGCTGAGATTATTGAGATTGTTGAGTTTGTTGAGTGCTGAGATTATTGAGATTGTTGAGTGTTGGGATTACTGAGTTTGCTGAGATTGCTGAGCGTCGAGATTGCTGAGTTTGTTGAGAATGCTGAGATTGCTGAGCTTGCTGAGAAGGCTGAGTGCTGAGATTGCTGAGTGTTGAGATTGAGAAAAAATTTTTGCTGAGATGCAGTTTATGCAGAGATTGAGAAGAATTTTGCTAATATTCTGTTTATGCAGAGATTGAGAAGAATTTTGCTGAGATTTATTTATGCAGAGATTGAAATAATTTTTTTTGAGAATCATGGTGAATTTTTGATGAGATTCAGTTTATGCAGAGATTGTGAAGAATTTTACTGAGATTTGGCTTATGTTGAGATGATGAAGAATTTTTCCGAGATTTGACTCATGCTGGGATTGAGAAAGGTTTTGTTGATATTTAGGAATGCATAGATTTCTAGAGATTTATGAATACAGAGTGTGAAAAATATGTTGAGATTTACGAATGCAGAGATTATGAAAAATTTTGTAAAGTGCAGAGAATATTTGTAGAAGTTCATGCAGTGTTGAATTTTATCGAAATACTTTTGCAGAGATTTTTGAAAATTTATGAGGTGCAGTGTTTGATTTTTGGGTTTTATTTTTCTTTGATGTAGTTTATCTTGTTGCATTTGTTTGGGATTTGGACCCAGCTTTAGACAAGTGCGGCATCTGTGCTTCGTAGAACGAAGCTGTCTTTGAAACAACACGATGCACAATACTTTTGGGGGTATCGTCCATTGACTGAAAGCATATGTAGAGAATAACCCACTCTTTAAGCTGCTATCGGAATTATATTCTTTCAATCACCTATAAAGATGTGTTATTCTAAGGACGCCACAGTTGAAGAGACTGTTACTTCGTAGCTTCATTTTTAACATTTGTCGTTTGCTTTTTCATCAATTTCGTAAAGTATTCCAAGTTGTATTTGAGAAGTCGCTTTGATGCTCTTTGAATTGACGTTGGAGTTGTATTTGCTGGGCACTGAAGGATATGACTTCAGGGTTGAATTTCCATTAATTGCTAATATCTTTGCCACTTCTTTAATTCTTTCTTTCTGAGCCTAAGCAGATTTTAAAATTTCTACTTATGTGATAAAAATAATTTTCACTGTCAAAGATATTTCCGAGCCAATTAATGATCGACCAAAAGGCATAAAATCACTTGACTCTTTTCAAAGCATAATATCAGAGGAATCTTCTTAAGGTAGCCTTTCAAGTTTTATTAATCAGGGGAGGATTAAGACACCAATTTTTGATTATATGCTTGCCTCAAGC
Source organism: Papilionanthe hookeriana x Papilionanthe teres (assembly GCA_022702705.1). Lineage (NCBI taxonomy): Eukaryota > Viridiplantae > Streptophyta > Magnoliopsida > Asparagales > Orchidaceae > Papilionanthe > Papilionanthe hookeriana x Papilionanthe teres. The sequence goes on from CM040421.1 coordinate 6,610,623, forward strand.
TTCTTCTCAGGGAGCCTTCTTGTTTTTTTTCTCCTTTTTTAATTAAGCTTTCTACACTTTTTTTGTTCTATTTTCTGTTCTTTTCCATCGAGGATTACTATATCTGGTGAAACACATGTTAAGATTTTGAATGCCTGAATTGAGACACTAATTTTTTATTCTGTGCTCTCCTCAAGCTTCTCCTCAGTTGAATCTTCAAAATTTTTTTTGCTCCTTTTGTTTTCTGAGAATTACTATATCTGGTAAGACATATTTCTTTTAAAGATTTTGAATATTGAAACTCCCCTAATTAATAATTCTTAAATGTTTCTTAACATGAATCCTGAGATATTATAACATATTCGAAAGTCTGGACCCAGTCACATGACAGAAAATTAAAAGGCTCTTGATATCCCGAATCAGTTACTCGTATTTCAACCACACTATTTCATTTTGAAATCTACTTAGGACCCAGTCTGAATTCTTTAAAGTGAAGGACTCAGTCATTAGAGAACTAATTTCATTCTCCCCTGAAGTCAAATTCTTATTTAAATGCTGAAGTTTTATCGTGTATCACCCATTCTTGATTATCTTTCTACTAAACTTTGAATGTCCTTAAGCGTATTATTTTTTTTTATTTTTGCTGTGGTGGGAGGGTTGGGACCCACGACCCGCCATCATGTTGTTGTCTCATTTGATGGTTTGTGGTGAGAGGGTCGGGACCCACTACCTATTATCCTTCTCATATCCATTTTGATTATCAATACACGACATTTGAACTTATTGGCAGTTTTGTCGCGGGATAGTCCTTCGGTGGATGTGTAGATCATCTTTGATTATAAAATTTCTTTATCATTCGAAGAGTATTCAGAAGTCAGTGACGTCCAGTGCCTTGTAATCTCAGTGGAAGTACTCAAGTTAACGCACTTATCCTGTAAATTGGGAATCCTTTGAAATTTATTCATGTGAATTGATTCTATTTCAAAATTTTGCATTTTGTTTTATTATTAAATATTTGATGTGCTTTGAGGAGTTTTATTTTGATTTGAAATTTTGAGAAGACTTAATTTTTTTAGAGTTTACTGGAGGGTTGTTGGAGTGAAATTCTAGTTTGACATGTTTACAACAAGTCAAGCCCAAGGAATGAAGTGACGGACCCGGTCCGAGATTTAGAGGAGGTTGAATTCACATCGAACTCACTTCAATAGGCTGATCCTATTCTAACACACATATTGGGGGTCTACCCCACCTCTTTAGGGAGGTGGGGAGATTCCGGAACCTCTTTGTTTAAGAGTATTAAAACAATGACTCCAGAATCCAAAAAGGAGTTTACTAAACTCGCTCAAGATAGAAATGAACGAGGTATGTCAATGGAAAAAATGATAGTTTGGTCCACTAGGGGTATGGACTCACTATCAATTTATGAAAGCAAACTCATCTAATCAAAGGAGAGAGGAACTAGTCCCAGTGGAGTCGCCATAAATTGTCGTCTGTTTTAAAAATTGTTTCCTTATTGTTTTGAAAATAATTTATATTTAATTTAATAGAAAAATAATTTAGATTTAATTTAATAAATATTGTATAGCTTTTTTGAAAATAGTATTTGGAAATATAATTTTTAGTTTTAAAATATGAAATTTTAGCTGATTTCATATCTTTAATAGTTTAAATAAACAAGCGCCGTACCGTAAGCCATGCATCCATCTTGAGGGATAGACACATTGCATAATAATGAGGCTCGATTAAATAAACCATGAAAGTTATGACATGCTTTTGGCCTGCGAACCAAATTTATAAGCCGACAAGTTCCCCTACATAATATAAGAAAATTAGGTAGAGTTTATATTACCTGAGTTCTAAAGTTACCTATAAGAGCAAGCCCCTATAGTTAATCACATCTTAAATAATGGGAGACACATAAGAAAACTGTCGATTAAGATCAGTGGTTCTACTTCCAAGAATTTTAAAGTTTAAACTTTTCAAGGTTGGATATTAGAAACTCAAAATGGAATGGATCAAATTAGGAACAATTATTTTAGGAATCCAAAGGAAGAATAGTAAGGGATATCACGGATTCTAAGAGAACTTCGATGAATTCCCAACTATCCTATGATTTGACTTCGATTTTAAAGAATTATTTAGTGTTTCAATCTTGTCAATTTTAGTTAATTAGGACTTATATTTGTATGACACAATCATACAGACGGCCTGGAAGATAGGAGGGTTTATGTCGTAACAAACGACTACCTCAGAGTCCTAAGACGAGTTAGGGCTTAGATTGCATAACATAATTATGCAAATGCCTAAAGATAAAGTAAGGATTTATGTTGCACTAGGAAAATTACCTCGAAGTCCTTTGACTGTTTATTTATTTCTAAAGAAAGTTAAGCTGAAGAAGATTAGTTTTGCTGTTGAAGATGATCGTGCTGCTCACCGTGCTTGCTCCAAGCTCCTTGTTGTTGCAGAGGGTTTAGTTTAAGAAGTGACAATCAAGAGATGAGAGAAGTGTCATGGTTCAAAGGTCAAATTTTCTAGTGTGTCAAATTCAATGTCTTAAGTTTTATTAGGAGAAATATTAAAATTGATTAAGCGGAACCGGTTAAGATCTCACGGTTCCATCATCCCGACACCACTATTTTCATCGGATTCACTTAGTCCAAATGAATTTGCTAAACTCATCTGAATGAGTTATACACTTTCATTTAGAGTGTGGGAAACCCCATTAGCAACACGTTGGTTGCCTCCTTCGAGGGATTCCCGATCATCCAACGAGACGTTTTAATTTAGTTATGTTTGCAGTTTTGTTTTGTTTGTGATTAAATTTTGAGTTGTTTAGCATGCTGGGTTCTATCATTTTGGTAATTTATCACAAATATAATATGAAAAAAAAAACAATAAAGACATTTTAAGTAAAGCAACACAAATTGCAATAAATAAATGTGTACCTGGTGAGTCTTCCCGTTTCTCCCACCTGAGCGAAACTTCATCGGAGGGAGAGAGGTTTGCCGGAGAGGAGCTCGCCGGAGCGGGACGGAGCCTCAGCCTTGCTTGGTTGGAGAAGTGTAGTGTAGTATGAAGCTTGGTTGGAGAGAATGTGAACGAGGAGGGGGAGTTTGTAAGGTGATAGTGTGGAGTAGCGAGGAATGAGAGTGGAGAGAAGATAAAAATAAAGAAACCAACCCCTCCCTCTTAGCAAACCATGATCTTAAATAGAATGTTATGTTATATTATTTAAAACATAGTTTTCTTTCTTTTATTCTTTAATAATATATATATATATATATATATATATATATATATTATTATTATTATTATTTTATTATTATTTTGTTATTTCATATCATGTGAGCTTTAACTTGATATGCAGGGAAGTGGATTTGGCTCACTTTTGTGTACTTTTGGTCTTTAGAATGGAATTGGATTGTACCCACTTGTCATTAAATTGGGCTTCATGGAGGCTTGGTTGGATAAGTCATAATCATAGGGATTTGGGTTAAGCATGGGTTTGGGTGAAGCATGAGAAATGTTAAGTGCCTTAAGTGGAATCATTAAAGAGAGTCCTCTCTTTGCCACTTAGAGAATGATGACATGGCATGGCTAAGGTAGCTCACATGTGGCTTGGGTAAGGCTTCATGGCTTGCATATGGCTTGGTCAATTACATGAAAAGGGAATTTATGAAAATAGGGCATTTAAATGAGGTGTTGATGTAAATCCAAATATGGAGAAATTTCATCATGTATTACATGTTGTATGGTTTGATTTAATTAAATGGATGATGAGGATATTTTTCATGTGGTTTTGGACTTTTTAAAAGAAATAAAAGCTTGGGCTTTTAAAATTAGGTAAAGTGGGCTTTAGGCTTTTAAGATGAAGGGATGATGGGCTTTTGAAATTATTCATGAAGAGCTTGAATTTGTGTTTTTGAAAGTTTGATCATGGGTATGTGAAATTGGACTTGGGAATAAATCATGATTAATTTCATAAATGTAGATAAAGATTTTGGATAATTTGGAGATTATGATGAAATGTGGGCAATTTGGGACTTTGGTGGAATTTGGAGTTGATTTGGAGTTTTGGCAATCTTGGGGTAAAATTAGAATTTTGGTCAAAGTCGGTTAAGTTGGTCAAATTTGACAAATTTGGGGTAATTGGGTGATATGGGGAAATTTGAAATGATTTTTGGGATTGAATTGGGTGAAATTTGAATTTTTGCAATTTTGGGTATTTTTGGGGTATTTTGGTAATTTGGATAATTTTGGTAGGTTTGGGTGCAATTGTGTCAGTTGTTGGCTCAAATTGATTTAGGTGAGGTTTTGGAATGAATTTGGAGATTTTGGTAGATTTTTGGAATTTTGGGGAGTTTTTGGCAGAGAAAGCCAAAGTATGGATATTTTGGAATTGATTGGGTAAGATGATCATACAAGCCATGAAGCCTTTCTCAAAGCCACAAGATCCATGGGAGAGCTCATTTTGGATACTCCACATGTTGGTCCTAACCCTCTTAGCTAGGGGCTAGGGGTTTGGGTCCACCCATGTGAGTCTTCCAAAGTGTTAGGAAGTAAAATCAAGATAGATGCAAGTGAGTTCAAGGTTGGGTTGTGTGAGAAGGTGTAGTGTGTGCAAGCTAACCTAACCAAGACCATACCACCCAGGGTTAGTCCTAATGCTTGACCATCCTATGGGGGCTCATCATTGACCTCACAAACATTGGTCTTAACCTTCCAAGTAGCTTGGAGGTTCATGACCATCTATGTAGAATTCCAAGGAGAGCAAGGAAGTGGTTTAGTTTCTAAGTGGTGGGATCCATTTCTAGTCTTCTAAGATAGTCAAGGAGAAATTTTATGGCTAGATCCTAAGCACTAAGAGAGAAGATTAGACATCACCAAAAATGAGGTCAATACCACCCAATTAAGGCCACATATTGGGCTCAGGAATAAATTTGGTACTCGCCTTATTGCCTCGTTTTTGTTCACATTTGGAAAAAGAAATGAATATTTCTTGTTCACTTTATTAAATCGGCCTTTTTTTTTCTTTCTTTTACTTTTGCGAAAGAAATGAACATGTTCATGTCTACTTAGCAGTATGGATAGGAGCATCTTGTTTAGATGATCGTGTACCAATAAACCCATTCATTTTAAATCTTTGGAGATCTTAACATTTTTGTGTGGATGGTTTTCTGGTTAAGCAGATTTTTTCTTATTAATTAAATCTAGAAAGTCATCTGATCTTTAAATAATTATATCTTAGTGTAGAAAATTTACAAAAATAAAACAAGTATACCTCTGTGCTTTATAAATAGAGTAGAACATTATGGATCTCATTTTTAAGACATTTGTTTATTATTCAGTTTTAAATTAATTAAAATCTAAGGAAAATCATTAAATCATATAAATTTGATATTGCTTATCTTAGCTTGAAATTTTGAGGGTATATTAAACATGATATTATAGATGTTCTCTGATTTTGCCAAAGTCAGAGAACATCAATAATGTCAGAACTCTGATTTTCTATGAATTCCATTCATATTTAGTTAAATAGTTCTTAAAAATGAAATAAAACTCATAAAAATACCAAGTTAAGTTCTCTGAGTTCACTATAGTCATAGAAGTCAAAGAAAAATAAAAATTGGATCTTTTAGAATAACAATTATTTGCCTTATTTATTCATCACAAACAATTAGAAAATCACAAAAATTAAAAGACATTTCAAAAATCATAGAAATCGTTCTATTTGGTTCTCTGATTCTTAAGAACATTGTAAATGTTTTCTAAGGACATAAAATATGTTTTGATCAACTAAATTATTTATTCCTAGAAATTCACTATTTTGAGCTCAAATAAATTTTGAAAATAAAATAAAAATAAAAAAAAATACAAAATTGGGCTCTCTTAGTTCACTGAAGTTAAACGAGTCAAAGAAAAATAAAAAAATTGGATTTTTTAGAATTAAAATAAATAAATATTTATTTATTTCTTAGAAACAATTAAAAAATCACAAAAATTAAAATACATTTCCAAAAATCATAGAATTTGTCTTGAACATACCTCTTATTGCAAGAATCACCTCAAAATTTTTCTAAAGACAGAAAATATGTTTTGACGAATTGACTTACTTATCCTTGAAAATCCACATTTTTTAGCTCAAATAATTATAGGAAATAGATAAATGTCAAAAAAATATAATTTCACCTCTACGGTCTTAATTAGCCCATGTGCAGGTGGTTAGTGAAATTTTACGACCATTGGGATTGAAATACGAAAGTTATAGGGGTATAAATCCTAGGGGCATAATAGTTATTTTGGAGTTTCACACTCCAACCTTAAATTTTAGGGTAAATTAGAGTGGTGGGATATTAATAAAGATGCTTATTTCTCTTAAATGATTGAAACCTAAGAGAAATGGGGTAGCAACTCACTCACCGCAATTTCTACAAAAGTGCAAAATTGTATTTCTCTGAATAAAATTGGATTGTAAGAGGCAAAGGCTTGGGAGGCCCAAGGGTGAGAGGGTTGTGTTAGGAGGTTCACCATTCACTAGTTTGAACCCTCAACCAATGAAGAAGCAAAATCCAATCCATTCAATAAAAAGCCAGTCACATGGTTTGTAAACCTTTCAAAATTACAAGTTTACCCCTAGACCCATAAGAGTTGAAAAGTGAATTAGCTTCAATTTCAATACAATTGCGAGGAATAGTTCAAGGAAAGGATATAAGTCACCATAAATGAACATGAAATGTCTGAGAGCACTACCACCTCAAACCTAGCTAGAAGATAGGAGTTAGTGGTTCCTCGAGTACTTGAAGCACACCCTTCTGGGTGTGTCCAATCTCATAACTCCTAAACTTACCATTTGCCTTACTCAAGGGTTAATTAAGACATAAATACTAGAACAGTGGAAACCCTAAACCATTCACAACACAGCTAGGTTGATCAACTCAACGACTTAGTGGGGCTACATGAAAATGGAAGAGTCCAGGAGATTCTAAGGATGTTCAGGATCATCCCGAACACCTATGCAAGATCCGTGGACATTTTATAGAACTTATAGGCTTGCTAGGACTTATTGAGGTAGGTCATCCTTAAAACACAACAACCATCAAAACCACAACATGAGAATGAAAACCTTAGGGACCCACCAAGAAAAGATTTAAGCCCACTACTTGAACTTAACCCAAAGCAAAACCCAAGGCTCCAGAATCTGAGCTTGAGCATAACTCTCAGATCTTTCTAGTAATTGGGGACATTTCAATCAAATATATGGATCATCAAGCGGTGCCATAAGTTGGACAGTTTGAGGTTTAAGGGTGATGATAAGTACGCTTATGTGTGCTTAGAGTGGGATATTAGAATAGTATTTCCTACCTCAATGAACTTCGGAGAAGGGGTAGGATCGATGATACTATTCACCAAATCTTGGTAATAAGTTGCCCCTTGCTCTCTTATGTTGCTTGTAGTTCTAATCCGATCAGGGTGATTAACTTGTGGACTATCCAATTTTGCCAAAATATTTACATGTATATACAACATAACAAAACAGTCTTTCTTGTGAAACCAATACTTTTGACTACTAAGTAAACTCATGCATACATAAAAAATTAAAGGATTTTTATGTTAATTTCTATAAAAGTCCACTTGAATCACTTTGATTAAGGCCAGGAATTGCCCTCCTTAGATTGTTTGGTTGGTAGCTTCTATTTAAAGTTGGATTATGAATCACATAGCCCAGCTCCGAGCCTACCTTGAACCTGAATGCTTATGGCTCAGTTTGATCTTTAATATATGTGTAGATTGTTTTTTTTTACACGTGCTTTCATGCTTGACAGGCCTGTTACACTCTCTACAACACTTGTTTACTTTTTCCTATGTACTAAAACTTTACAGCAACAACAAAAACCCCTAGGTACGCACATGCATTTTATTTTCTTTACTGCGTTTTTTTTTACTTTACTGCATTTTTACACTTTTACTGCTGCATTTTCTTACAAAACTTGCAAAACGCTTAGGATAGAGAACTATATGACACATAGTTTAGGAGATACACAATGACAAAAAACCGACCAAAAAAATTTACATGCTCACACATAAAACCCTAAACCCTAAGCCACTACGTTACGAAGCTCAGAGTCAGCATTGTGGGCATCGAGATGAGGATGCAAACAAGTGCATAATAACTTCAAGAAACTCAGCACATGAACAGATGTACTCCAGCTAAACTGTTCCTTAGATTTAAATAACTTAACTAACACGACTCTGAGGTAGTTAGTCTAGCACGACATAAACCCTCACACTATCTTTGGGCCTCTGCATAATTATGTTGTGCAACGTAAGCCCTGACACTTGTAGGATCTGAGGTTGCCGTTTAGTACAGCGTATACCCTCCTATTTTTTTAGCCGTTTGCATGGCTTGGTATCATGCAAGTGTAAACTCTAATTAATAAAATTGGTAGGAGTGAACACTTAAATGACATCATCTTTAAAATGTACAGCCAAATAATAGGATAAGTTGGGAAGTCATCCATCGGGATCCGTGGCAACTCCTACACTTCCCTCCTTTGGACTCCTAAATAATTGCTTCCACTTGGTCCTTTCCTATTTGGCTTTCTGTGTCCAACCATGAAAACCTAAACATTGAATTCTTGAAGACTAATACCTTAGATCCTTCTTGAGAGTATTCTTATGTGACTTTTATTACTTAAGATGTAATTAACTATATGGGTTAGCCCTTATATGAAACTTAAGAGCTCAAGTAAAATAAAATCTATTTACTTTTTGTATTAGATAGTGAAATTTATCGGTCACACAAAACTGAGAGCAGTGTGCCCATCTCTCGATGTGATATATTACTTATGGTGTTATGATCAATTATTTAAACTATTAGACATATAGGATCTATTCCGTCTCATAAATTTCAAATTAAAATAGTATTTTCAAAAATAAAAATATATACATATTAAATTAAATCATTTTTTAAAAGAAAAAGTGACCGACATCTATGCACCTTGCTTGACACCCAGGTGCTAAAGAAGTGGTGCTTAGGTGCCCAATATGTGGTGCCTAAGGTGTCTTGTGTGGGCACCTATGCTCATGCTATTTGGCCCAAGGTACCAATTTCTAGATTTGGTGGGACTTGGGGGGCATGGCCACGATGTGTATACACTATTTCTGGTGTACCTACGCCAACAGTGGCTTGAACACGCAAAAAAAATATCGTACTATAGTAGATTTCATTTATGGATATCTAAATGCCAAAAAGGTTTTTCTTTAAGCCTTTAAGCCATGTAAAATGCAAATAAAACATATTTCACACACATCAATATAAGAAGACACTCATAGATAAAGGAAGACGTAGAGATAAAAGGGAGATGGTGAGTTTATTTAGGGTTAACGAATGAGAGAGGGTGTAAAGCCTAATAGAGGAATTTACTGTTTTGAGTGAAAAATGAATAAATTTATAATAGGAGATTATCTTATTAAATCAACACCGTGGTCAGTAATATTGCATATAAGCAATTTTTTTATGAAAGAAAATAAGAAGCACCCTATTGAAAGGGCAATCACAAGTTATAGGGGCGTGAATTTCATTTACGGGTGTGGAGAAAAAAGCTATTAGGGAACACCAAAACCCTAGGATAACACAATCCGATACATCATTCAAAACTTTCATTTCATTCTCTTTCCAGAGAGCAAAATCCAGAGTCATGTGATTACATATTTCTAACTTAACATTTTGATAATAAAAAAGAAAAAAAAAAACAAAAACAAAAAACAAAATTCTAACTCATGCTTTTAGTATTCATCAAATTTCCACACATATAAATAAGTTTAATTTTGGAAACTAATGAATAACTCTTAGGTTTTGTTAGGAGCTTTCTCTTTATGAGAGAATTACCAAGTGATCTGTTCGAGTGCTCGGGTTTTTTCTTTTTTTAAATTATGATCTTTTGACTTAAATTATATATCACAAGCTTTTCAATATTTTATTTTGCTTTAAAATAAGCTCAATATATATTCAATCAATCAATTTTTATATTTAACTAATCTCAAAGTAATTTGAATAACTAATAAAATAATTTAGATTAAATTTGAATCAAAGTATCATAAACAAAATTTTTACCATCCCATAAAAAAGTAATTGCATCTTAATTATTTGGAAATTTTATTAACCCTCTACATTCACCCAAATAAGAAAACTTTAAAAATTAAGTAAAGTGAGCACAACAATTGACCAAGAGAACATTGAAAGGATTTAGGACTTCTTTTATCATTTCTTTTAAAAGCTAATGCTCTCAAATCACCTTCCTAGCTTTTATAGGCATAGATTGTAACCCTTAGAAGCGTCTAGTTGACTTCAACTATACAATCTCTTGAAACCATATTGATTGAGAAAAGGCCTATGCCTGCCATTTAATTATAAACACTATAAGAAGCATTATGTTAGCAAAATTGATAATTTTTAAGGTCTAGTCCGTTTCTTAGTTTATAGTATTTTATAAAGTTTAAAATTACAATGATCCAAGCTTTCATGTCTTGATTTTTATTATAGAAAAAAATATAAACAAATTAGAGGACTTCTTAACTAATGAATGAATCTCTATTGTATGCTTAAATATGGATTCTAAGAGCTGGGATGGATAAGGGGGAAATCATAACAAACAATTATTATATTGGATAAAGAGGTTATAATTAAATTGCTTAATGCCAATTTTGTATGGATGGCTATGCTTTTATAATTCATGTTTAAAAAAATGAATATGCCATAAATCCACATTGAATCAATAATAAGGTTATAGAGATTAAAAAAAAAACACCAATTCAAATAGTCACAGAGTTAATCTAATTAGAAATTAGAGTTGTAGCTAAGGGTCCAAATATTTTCACTTGGATTTGGGACCTTCATGTTTATGCTCGAACTTTTGTTAGTCATACCAATGATTTAGAGGAGATATATAAAAGATTATTTAGTCTCATTTTGATAAACTCTCTTTCATTGGTTGAGATTCATGCAATTTCATGACACTTATTATTCTAATTTAAAAGCATGCTCGAGTGATCTTACTAATATTGCATCCTATTTTAAGTGGTCTAACCAATGACCAATAGTAAGCCAATAAATATCGAATAAGGATGTCTTTAGTGCTTTTTAAAGAATAAAAGTAAACTCAAAAAAATGTTTTAATAGATTTAGTGAGCATTCAAAATCACTAGTGCATTATAATTATATCACAATTTATGCATTAAAAATTTCATTGTAAATATTTTTTGTTGGTCAATTTCTAATCCCAATGATTTTTCTCCTAAATTGTAAAGTCTATGTTGAATCACTATTTTGTTAATATACATGGACTTATTTCATAACTCTTGATAAAAGTATGCATATTAGAATTCACCGCTACTATAGAGCTTATGATACAATTTAGGTTACTCAAATTTTGTTACAAGGAAAAGAGGAGTGACAATGCAGTCTAGATTGTAACAAAGACAAAACTTAGGATTAGTTTATTTCTATTAAAAATGCCAAAATTTCTAGGAGAAGTCATCAAATTATTTACATTTAATATTTATTTATACATAACATAAATACATACATACATACATACATATATAGATATACTATATATATATATATATATATATATATATATATATATATATATATATATATATATATATATATATATATATATATATATATATATATATATACATACATACATACATATATATATATACATATATATATATCTATACATACATATACATATATATATACATACATATACATATATCTATATATATACATACATACATATACATATATATATACATACATACATATACATATATATATACACACATACATATACATATATATATACATATATATATATAAATATAGTAAATATGATACCTACATTCTAACAAAAACAATAATGATTATTCATTCCTTTAAGATCTTTTTAAATTTTAATGTAATATAACTTAATAATTAAAGAGCTTGCTAATTTCCATTATAGTAAACCTTTAAAACCATTTCAAGATTCCAAATTCCCTTCCAAACTAGTTCACAAATAGCTAGTCAAACTCTTTCCAAATGTTATCTGTAAATCAATTGAACATTGGGACCACGTTCAGTATGCAAGGACTTAATCTTTAGGGGCTTCGTATAATGTCATTTTAGCTAATGATTGAAATAAATATTTTTGTTAATAAAAGAAATATTAAATATAACATATTAAATGTTATTTATGCGTAATGAACTTAATAATAGTCAAAATTAAGTTTAAATTTACCACTTATAATATAATAATATATATAATAATACAAAATATTTATTCACCTAATTAAGTAAATTTAATGAATAATGTAAAACTTATGAAATCAAATTAAACTTATTAAAACATAAAAGTAATCAACATTATGATCACAAGATAATTAAATAAGTGGATATTCAGTTTGTTTTTTTAAATGTGTTGAAATGAACATATTTTGTTCATCCTCAAGTAACCAAAACACCATGCAAAGCAAGTGAAAATATTCTTCATTTTGATGGTTGTTATACAATTATCAACAAAATAAAATACACAATAAATAGATATATAATATTAAATCAATGATAAGATGCACATGAGTCACATGGGCTTATAGATTTAACAATTTTGGCTTTAGTAACTTGCACAGTTTATACAACTTATACAAGCCTCAAATTTAGAAGTTATTTGTAGTATTTCAATAGTGAAATTGCTTTCAGAAAATGAACATCAATAGATATATTGCTTGCTATCAAATCCTTATGCTTCTGAAAATTATTCTAGAGAGCTTTATCATCAAAACTTTGATTTTTTACTTATATTACAATCACAAAATCATATGAAAATGATATCACCAAATAAACAAGATGGAACTTCATAGGTGGCAACCCCTACTAGATCAACAACAATAATTTTTTATTAATAGTAAGGGTAGGGATTAGCCAAGGTGAATTTATTAGACTAGCTCAAGGTAGGAACATTCTGATACTCTCTAAATGAAGGACCTTCCAATATGAGATTTAATTTAATAAATTAAAGTGAAAATAGCAAATATGCTTCTAAAAAACTTATAAACATGCATGTTTAAATTATTATGTATAGATTTTAGGCTAAGGAAATTAGATATAGAGATTTTGAAGCTTTAATCATCATTATAAATGCTAATTGATTATCTCTAATTTTTCTTGTTTAGTTAAGGGGTTTCCTCTTTTGTAGATGCCATAACTTCTCTCACAAAAGAAGAATAATCTTATAAAACGCATTTCATTAATTTTCTTCAATCAATTCATCCATTGTCTCTGTCCTTCGGTGTAAAAACCAAAATTCTCATGCATTGAGATATTTTTTTGTCCACTTTGGCTTGATAATCTCAAGATTTTGACCCATTGCTATATCACTCATCCTAGGAGTGCTCCCATATGAGCACACTTAAGTTTGTAGTTTTTTTATTAAAGCTCCAACTGTTAAACCAAAATGCACCTCGATGTTAGGGTTCATCTTTCTTGTACATAAGAAATTTCAAAATTTCCCACACTTAAGTAGATGACGTCCTCATTAATTTTTTCTTAACCTAGAATCATCCATGAAGCAGATAGAATTCTAAGGGCAGCCCTTACAGATTCAAGAGGTCGCTCCCATAGTGTAATAGTTTGTTGTACATGACACTTAATTCCCATCTTCAAGCTGGTGTATTGCTTTGATATCATTTGGAACTAGTCGAACTCTCATCCATCGAGATATTATCCGCATTGGCTTAATGGCCTCATGGCTTTGCCTCATTGGCGTCATGGCTTTGCCTCATTCATGTAACATTACAAAATATTACCCATCACAAGAGTGTTCCTATATGAGCACACTTAACTTTGAAATTTCTATTGAAACATCAACCATTACACCGAAACATAGTTTAATGTTTAAGAGTTCCAACTTAATTTTAATTGAAGGGTTTCACATACAAAATTGAAATATTTCTCAATTTATGTGTGCCATCCTTATGCAGTGGCCATGCTAATCTTCTTTGTATCGTTCCAATTTATTGGATATCTTTGAACAACATAAAGATTAGCTAGATGTGATATTGTATACATTTTGGGTTATAAAATTTTGTGATAGTTGTAAAGACTATACAGTATATGCTCTTATACGCTTAATGTTTAACAACTCTATAAGTATTTTGTGAAATTATTATCATGCCCGCTTCGTATGTTAAAAACACAAATGAATATTAAATAGAATTGAATAGTTTATGTTTGTAACAATTGAGTGAAACATATCCTCTACCCCGTTGAGTCTTGATTCGTGAAGTTAGGACAAGTGTTAGCGAAAATCACATCTAACTGAATAGTCCACCTCCATTACACCACCACTTGCCTCAAAGCGATCAACTAAGTGAGACATTTGGTAACATCCAACATTCATCATCCTATCATTATTACCAACTAATGCTCTTCGCCTTCTCTCAACCTTAACACCTCAAATTCTCTCCACCACTATTGCAACTCATACAAGTATGCATAGTATAATCATGCACTGTCCTTAGTATTGCAATCAAGCCAAGCCCTCCATGAATTCAATTTAATTTGGTCTCACATGTTTTTCAAGATAACAAAGCTCCAGTTGAGCTTTCATACATATATTCATTTAGTACAGATTAATTAAATTATTAAATAAATAAAATTGATTATAATTTTTATAAATTAATTTTTATACTTAAAAAATATTAAATTTATTATTTTAAAATTTATTCAAACAAAATTCAGATAGATCAGAACAGGAACAACCTATTAACGAACTATTGCACATACCTTTGCAGATCCCCACTCAAAACTAGTTTATTTATAATCCTACTAAGAAGCACTGAAACAGAAGGGTAAAAAATTATAGCTTTTCTCTAGCTTCTCATCTTAAGACAAATTCCTCTTTTGAATAAACATTTTTAGCAGTTTTAGTATTATATAAAAAAATAAAAAATAAAAAAACTCTCCAGCATGAGAGAAAATTATTACACAAGGACAACGTATGTAACGCTAGTACGATATCCGCAAATAACCACTGAATAACCATTGAATAACCCATAATAACTCTGTAAATAATACTAAAATAGAACCGTGGGAGTTATTGGCAGGTTATTAGGAAGTTATTGCAGCGTTATTTGAGCAATAACCTCCCAATAACCTCACAATACCCCAAATAACAGAAAAAATATAAAAGTGAAACCGCGGAGGTTATTAGGGAGTTATTAGGAGGTTATTCGCTGGGTATTCGGAATACTACCGCAATAACCTCCTAATAACCTCCCGATAATCCTGAAATACACGATCTTGGAGGTTATTCGTTGGTTATTCGATAGTTATTTGCGGATAACGTACGAATAATTTTCCCAGCAAGAGATAGCTATTCTTAAAACAGACACAAGCCATTATCAAGCTTGTCAGAAAAAAACCGACTAAATTACTCCTCAGTAGACTCGAAAGCAGATAGAAACTGAGGAATTATCTGCAAGATGAGAACAGATTTAAATGGTGAATGAATGAAATAAATGTGATAGCGCTTTTAGCTTCCAGCCATCTCCGCTTAGCAAATTAGAAGGAACTGTCCGCAGATCTGATCAGTCTAGCTGCAAATGAGCCATCCATAGAATGCTTGATTGGGTCAGATTTATAGAAGCCGCTAAGAGTGACAAACCCAGCAGGAACAAATCTATGTACAGGATCCACAGCAAATTCCTGAAAACGAATTTAATATGCTAAGATTTTCCTTATCAAGACGACTGAAATATAACTTAATTGTTAGAATATGAACTTCTAAGGTCATGCAGAAATTATGAGAAAGTCAGACACAACTAAGGGTCCGTTTGGGAATGTTACAGCTCTTTATAAAGATACCTGTAAAACTGTTATGGGAAAATAAAATTTTTAGAGGTTGTTGGGAGTATTATGCTTTCTGTTTTCAGAAAGTCATGCAATAGTTTTCTTATAGTTCCAACCTTCAACAAATCTGATTCTCAAAAGCAAGTTTTCGTACAAAAATTTCTAGGTAACAAGATAGTAGTAGTCAAATAAATGTGTGATAACTTGGTAAAAATTAAGTGGCATTTACAAATATAGCACCCAATCCTTGTATTTACATACCTACCACATAAACTTCGCTTTTGCATTCATACAATCCAAAATTTTCGTATAACGTAAAAAGCATCATTATTTGAACTTTAAAAGAAAATGACAATCTTTTCGTGCATAGATAAGGTAACATATATATATATATATATATATATATATATATATATATATATATATATATATATATTTGTATGTGTGTGTGCAATAGCAAAGGATTAACTAGTAGATATTCAGATAACCATAATTTGCTGTGTAAGAATCAGGCCATACCCTATGTCTGAGAAGAAATGCCTCAATCCTCTTCTCGTTTTCTTCGGGATCAATGGAGCAGGTGCTATAAACTAGAATCCCACCAGGCTTTACCAACCTATTCATGCAATATAGTGAGGTAGGTTCATTAAATTAATGGGAAATTTACATACATATCATACAATTCTCATGTATTTACATGTCTAAAACCTAAACTTCCCGGGTATAGAAAAACTATGCATGTAAAGTTGCATTTCACATTTAGAAAGTTAAAGATAGTTGTCTTTATGTAATAATAATGTTTAGGTGTTTGATATGTAAATATAAAAGAATCATGTGTTGGGTATACAAATACACCTAAATTAACTTGTTTCAAGCATTAGGGAACACTGATTATTGATCAAAGAGTAATAGCAAAAACATAACATCTGTCAGGCTAGATAGCACAGGCATGAGCATGATCAGATGAAAAGAAATTCACATAGAGAATTCAAAATCGGGTTCTCACTTAAGCAATAATTCCAGACTTCAAACAACACAAAATAACAAGTTTTGATGCCTACTACAGAGCCAATATAAGAGTATGTTTGATGCTAATCTGAGGCTCCTAGAAGATATTTAGGAAGTTGTAAGAGGGGGTAACGGAAGCAGGAATGATGGCAGCTGAATTCCGGAGTGCTGCAGTAGGACAGTGAACTGGAAGAAGATAATAGTAGTTTTCTTGGAGAAGAGATATAGTGATGGCGTTAGAGGATGGAAAGTGATGGATGTAGTTGCAGAAACCATCTACCTGAAATGTCTCCACCACCTTCACAACCCCCTCTCCTTCCGCCTCCTACCCTAACCTTGAAAACTGCACCTTTCCTGCAGATCCGTCTTCTTAGGTCCTACTATCACTCCTCCCATTTCACCTACCGAAGCTGATTATATGACCTAAACTCCAAGGACATCAAGCTAAAGCTCAAGTTTGAGATTGGAACATCAGATCCAAGTCATAATCGAGCTAGGCCATACTACAAGGCATTAGTAGTGCTTAACATTTTTAAATGGTGAAATTTTTGTGAACTCACCTGGAAGCAGAATCAAGAAGTTCATCCTGTAAATTCTTCAACAGCTCCAAGTCTTCTAATCTTCTATTCCACCTCAAATCCGCTCTCTAGCGTAAAGTGCAGAAACGAACAAGTTAAAAGGAACAAAAAAGATAAGACAAGTAAACCAACCTTTATCACAACAACAAAACAAACCTAACATTGCATACCCCAGGCAAATTACTACAATAAATAGTAAGCCTTGCAATAGGAACAAAAGAAGGAAAGAAAAAGGAAATTTACAATAATCAAGTAACATTAGAAAGAGTTACAAATTTGTAGAGAACCGTGATTTTTTTTTTTAAATCTAAGCCTCGATCCACAAAGACTCAAAGTTCCAAGCACAAACATGAAATGCATTGAACCAAAAAGGATTGGTGACAGTTCAAATTTCTCAATCATGTTTCCATAACAATGGATTTCTATATAGTATTACGACAGAAGAGCAGGTGAACGGTTTAGACTTTCATCATTAATGATATAGCCACAAATTACAGAAGCATAAACAAGTCGCATCAAATCATTCAAGCAAGGAATTTCACTCAACAAGCTATCAGTATTCTCAACTCACAGAATACAACAATCATGAATAACAATTCTATTTTCACATTTCTTTGCTGGCCTAAAAGTTCAGTACATTGATAAACAGAGTTGTGCACGAATTAATTGCCTTCCTCAAGAGAGTTCTACTCATTATATGGGAAAGGATGTAACATACAAGGTAGTGATTGAGTGATTGCTCAATCTTATTTATCCTAATAAGACAACAAAAAAATTTATTCATAATCTAAGAATATTTTTGGTTATACTGGTTGATTATACCTATTTCTAGCCAATATTTACAAATAATAATTGATACGGTAATATAGGACTATTTGAATGAATATTAAGTTTGCATCTCCCCTCAAATTGACGCTAAATTCTCAAGAAGCATCAATTTGCTCACAAAAAATTGATGACTTTGTCATGCCATTGCCTTCGGAAATACAAATGCAATTCAAAGTTTTGTAGGTGTATGAGAAAGAGAAATAATGAGTGCAAAAGCCTCTTCGATTGAATGACAATCAACTTTGATATGTTTTGTTCACTCACGATAAACTGGATTGGAAGCACTTTAGATGGCACTATTATTGTTTGAATGAAGATGAGTTTGTTGTTCCATGGAAAACTAAGTTTAGATAAAGTTTAAAAGGTTAAATAATTTCTAAAAATACGCATACATTGCACTATATTCAGACTTCATAGATGATATAGAATGTAGGATTGCTTTTACTTCTCCATGAGATCAAAGGATAACTAAGAAACATCCTATCTGTATCGCTATATCTTACAAGACAGAGGAGAATGAAATGGAAAGAAGAAGCCATGACTACGTGTACTGACAAGAAATCAAATGATCTGGCAAATGGCAACTAAGTTATAAGAATTATATATAAATTGACTTGTTGATTAGCAATGAAACTATCTACTCGAGTAATCGTTATACAATTTAAATTGTCTACTAATTGTCTGAATGTAGTGAGATCAGGAAGATCGTCTACCTTAATATATAATTTCATGTTTGCTTCTAAAAAGGTATCTATAGAGGAGGCACTTCAAAGGCCAACCAAAGTACTCAAATCTTGTAGATACTTGTGTCGGTTTAAGAATGTATCAGAGGCATTCTAGTGAATCTCCAAACTTACAGAGAAAAAGCACTAAAATTATAGATATGGAATAAGGCCAAAAGGCATTGTTGCAGATAACTAATTAATGATAATTTTACCCCAATAATGACAATTTCACTAACATAAACACAAGAAGATCAATCCCACTAGTGGTCTTATAGAAAAATAATGTTAAATCAAATTGGCTATATATTAAAAAGAGAAACTAAGTAGAGTTGTTCAAAATTTATCAACCATGCACAAGAGCCTACTTCAATCCATATCATACTTCTGTAGGAGAAAAATCAGGAACACTAGCCAGATGAGCCGTAAAGGTTTCTTCTTTGGATTGCCATGAATGACAATTTTAACATCCATTTGGAGAAGTGACCAACCATGTAAAGCAACAATCAAGATAATTATTTATTGTGGTCATTTTTGCAATGATATTGGTACAAGAGCAAATATTTCTTCATAATCAATCTAGTAACCTTATTCATTACCAAGAAAAATTAATCATGTTTTGTAACAACCCAGAGTACCATCAGCTTGAGTAAACTCATTTGCATCCATTATAATATTTTGAAGTCATTAAAAGATCTCCCGATTGTGACTATTCTCTTGACCTCAAAGATCTTCAGCTAGAGCTTCTTTAGCAACAACAATATTTATAAGATTTTTAGAAGCATGATGGAATATAAATCAAAGCCAATGTATTATAAATTTAATGCTAGTTTAGAGGATGAGAGACTATGGAAGACCATCAAAGAGTAGTGACTGAATTCTAGTAAGTAGGTTAAAATGGTGGATTTGTATCAAGAGGCAAAAGAGTTGAACATTTTTTTTATCACAATAATAAGTTTGAAGCTTTCTAGGCAAGAATTTTGTTCATTAAAATTAAGAAGATATAGACTTCTAACAATAGCCGGACATTATTAGAGAAGGATCGATGTTTAAGGAATACAATATGAAAAATATTTAAAATCATTTAGAGCATGAATCATAACATACATAAATTTTGAGAAGTATTGAAGCCCAACAATAAGCAATTAATAGACTGACTTGAAAGTTAATGTCGTTTATGTGCCGATAGATGGACAAAACAAATAAACTAAATGTATGAAAATAACTGTTTTTACCATGCTTATGAAAAAAATGAAGATAAGGAGATTCAAACCTAAAATACGATAGGACAATATATCAATTAGATGGATAATCATGCTCAAAATACAAAACCAAATTTAAGTGGAATTTAAGCATTCAATAAGGCCCAATAAAATCTAAGTCATGAATTTTATGTGTAACAACAATATTTTTACTGAGGAGCACAAAGACACGATCTACGAGAAATAATTCCCATGTTTTGAAAAAAGTCAAAATACTTGGGTGACATTCATCCTCAGAGATAGATCTCAAATATAAGCAACAACTTAAAAAAAAAAAAGAATATTTCATATTTCTAACAAAAAAAAGGTAAATATGGTTATACTTGCTAAAAACATCAATGAATATTATAAAATAATTATAACTTGTATAGGATATAATAGGATTGATATCATATACATCATTATGAATAAAAACAAAATAATTATCAAAGTGGCCATCATGATGAAAATAAAAAATTCTTGCTCAAACCTTCAAATGAAGAATGAGAATTAGATTGCTAGTTTTTTTTACACAAATCACACTTTAGTTAATGAGTCAAAATAGTGAAATTTGGACGATCAAATTATTTATACAAAATAACAACATTTTCATTTATTGTAACAAAAGACAATGAAAGCCCTTCAAAAATAGAAGAGTGAAAAAGGAAATAATTATACAACTTCAAGCTCCTTCCCATGTATTTTCCCTGTTGCATGATTCTACACATTGCCACTATCACTAGAAAATCAAGCATTCGTAGCAAGCTTAGGACATACGAGAAATTTTTTAATAAATGATTGATGTCTTCAATAGCTCAAATATGAAATTGCTATTAAAAATTTTAATAGATGATGATATATGCTACAATCAAATATTATGATAAAGATATGAACCGTTAGTCATAAGAGTAGACACACCAAAATCTATAAATCAGAATGAAAAGATGTTAGTGCATTCACATCTTGGAGCATAGAGCTAATAGAGCTTTAATTATTATTTGTTGAACCACTTTAGGAATAACTTCCGGCTTTTCTATAGTCACTAAACCTACAACCTAATTAGTAATGGTTGCATATTTAGATTTTAGTAATCAATTTTGAGAATCTTTTCAACAATCGTTTTCTTATAATAATTGTAACATTTATTTTTCTAATTGGCATAAAAATATCAATAACCCATGCAAGTGTTGTATATGTTAAAATCTTTTCTATATTCATCCCATGGACAACACAAGCAATTGAAAGCTCGTGCACTTGATGTTGAAATATTGTTAGTGTCACAAGTCATTGTTTTATGAAGCAGTTCTCTAAAGCCCACATTCATGGAAAGAGAGAGAGATCGCAGTTTATCAAATTGGAATGAACAAGTTCAAATTTAGAATATAATTTCATCAAGAATTGATCTCTTTTATTTTGTTGATAAATCTCTTAAACATCCTAACGTAGTAAAAATAATAAATTGTTCTAAGTAAGAAATAACATGTTAACATTCAAACTTTAAATCATAAAATAAGAATGATTACATAAAAATCAAAGTTAAGACATAATACCATAACAATTTAAAATAAACTCAGTATAATTAGTCCCTAATTCAATCCTATTATTCTCCATCGAAGTAATAACGTAAACAAAACACTAAATTTAGAATTTCTATATTCAAAGGTTCCCATCACTATCACACCCAATCAGCCTTCAATAAAATTATCAACATAATGCTTTATTTTCTCTCCCACATTATCCTCAATTATATCCATATTCTCTCAACCTTCTTCCACATTTTAAATATCAATTATATTCCTCTTAATTAATCAAAATCTTAAAACTCAATGACTATATTGATAGTAACAACTTCAGTTAAATCCTCGATTGTATAGTATATAGGTAAGAAATATTTATTAGGGTTACTTTACTAATATTTATTTGAGGAAAACCCTATATCTAGTTGTGGATGCCTCAATAGAACTGAGATGAGGTGCACCTTGAGGAGCGTCTCCCATATTTGCCTCACATTATGTGAGGTGTAAGCCTTGCGTAGTACCCAATAGCGTGTCAACCTTATTGTCAATATTTTTAAAAAGGGTTGAGGTTGGCCTTATATTGTACAATTTTGAATCATGAAATTATGAATGCTTTTGTATCCATATCATGCTACTAAACTTGACACAAGATAATGATTTTTCATGCCACTTTGAATAGACCCAACTTTTGGAATAAAAAAATATGAATAATTTCAATTACCATCATCAAATGATAAATTATACAAATATTAAGTATTTTCACTAAAGAAGAAAAAACTTGAGAAAGATCAAAAATAAAAATTTTCATCTAAACATATTTATTTATTGTTATAAATTCAACATGATTGTTCCATACATGTTAATTCAAAGAATCATTGGCATAATGGAATATGGATAATACATTCAGTCATAGTAATTTTGCCTATAGTTTTCATAAGCACTTGAACAAGAAAGAACAATTGCTCTATGAGAATAAAATTAGTAGCATTTATGTTACCCATTTGGTATAATAACAAATCAACCTCAAAATATTGCTTTCAAAAAGAAGAAAAGAAACATGAGTACTCAACCATAGTGTAGGCTAAACATTCTGAGCGTGTTTGCAGTTAGTTTGAGGACTATCCAATCCAGGGATGGCAGGAAATATAACATACGAATGGAGAAAAATCACCAAAAAATCTACATAACATGCACATGAAAACAGTTTGATTGCTTAAAGATAACACGTGTAAACTCCACTCCCAATCTCAGTAAATGAATTACTTCAAGCTGTGGTCATTGTTGTAAACCAGAAAGAACAAGTTTAATGAAATCAATCTTGAGATTTATTGAAGAAAAATTGCTGTCATTTCAAATGGCCACAATGGAGTAAGTCTAATTTCTCCGTGTTTACATTTAGTTTTAGCCAAGATGCTCAATCTATAGAAGTATTAGTTAAACATAGTGAAACAAATAATGAAGCACACTAGAGTTGATTTTAGTACATACACGATCTTGGGATAATTTTATTAGCACTATGCTAAATACATACTGATATGCTTAACGTGATGAGTAGGTCAACTATTCCAAAAGTTTAAGAAGATATTCTGTTCACTGCAGAACTCAAGTTGAATCTATTCCCACTATAATTACTTAATTTCAAGAGAATTCCTTAAAGCTTAAACCTAATCATCACATTCACTTTAAAGGCCAGAATGCACGCTTTAGGGAGAATGCTACTTATTATTTAAGTACATTTATAGAAACTAACAAGTTCTTTTAAAGTACACTAGTAACAGTTCTAAGCAACAAAGTGTATTTGTTATACTAGAAAAAAAAAGATCAAGTGTTTACAAACTGTCAAATTTATTCAGCATAATTTTGTTCCAAAAAAAAATAGATTTATAATTCCCAGAAAAATAATTTTCAGCAGTTCTAACTAATTCATAAGAAGTCAAATAATATTATGAACTCTCATGCGATGAAGGAAGTTATAGCTTGGCAGAGTCTAATATGGTTCAAGACTAACAACTTGAGGATTATGCCCGAGTCCCCTTCAGAAAAGAGCAAAGGGTTGAACAATCAAGAAGTACCTTAGATAAGACACCCAGCCCAGAACAAGGAGCATCCAACAATACTTTATCAGCCTTCATAAGATGGTTTACCTGTAAGAGGAATCAAAACTATTGATGACATAGTATAACAGATTTTAGGTAAAACCCTGTTATTGCAAGTTTTGCTGAAAGGGTTAAAACATCAGAAAACAGATGGATTGAGCAAGCACTTTACATGCCTCAATGAATAAGTTATAGTGATGGAGCTAACAGATTTTATTTCAGTATAAGTATATTAGGATTTAAGAGTTACTTATTCTGCCATTTGTCTCACCATCTATTATGCCATTTATTTATTTATATTTTTTCCAAGACATGGTCGTATATAAATAGCCTCCCTAGAATTTACCTTAGGGACTTCTGATAATTTTGATAATTGAATTGATTTGAGTGATTCGAGGACAATCTAAAATAGTGGTTAGTTGCTTCAATCAAAATCTTAAGTTATTGAGTTTGAATCACAACAAAAACCTCTCTACAATGTCATGGTAATGCTGTGTAAAACATCCTAAACAAAAGAATTGATGGGAACTTCATGCAGTGGGTAAACCCTGCTATTTTAGTTTATTAAAGTGATTTGGTGCTTCTTCCTTCCCACTCTGGTTTGGTGACTACCCTCTCCTTTTACACAATTTCTCCACTCTTTATCATGGGTAACTCCCTGGAACAGATTTTGCTCTATCAGCTCGACATTTCAAAAATGCTAGATCCAGTACAGCTTAGCATGACATAAACAGGTTTGTTCTAGCTCGGTATGCTCCAAAAAAATACTAAAATAATTAACTAGTAATACAATTAACATAATGTCAAATATATTTACCAAAAAAGGAATATCAAATTATCTCCAAATAATCATTCGAGTCCTCAAATGTTATCAAGAATCGGATAGGATCTTAGACTGACATCACAAAATAATAAAAAAAAAATTAACATTAAGCCCTTGTGAATGGTTAAGCACCCTGGGCCTGATTTAACTAATCAGGCCGAATCACATCACTAGTTCAGTTAACCGGGCTATGGCACCATGCCCATTTTGAAACAGATCTAAAAGACATAGCGGCTTGCACGGCAATGAATGTCACAATAATCATCCATAAGAACAGAATCCTAGATCTTAAACCTATAATCAATGCTTATTTAAGATAGTCCTCAAATGGAGAAAGCAAAAGCACATAAGATTTTAATTAAATAAAAGCAGTTAAAATTTGAAGAAAAATAACAAGCACTTGACAGCAAATAAGCAAGAGTTTTGGTACTAAAACAGTAATAAGGATTCATCTTGAACAATTTACTCACACAAAAAAGACGAATGTCAGCGTGGATGGTGGTGATAACAGTATCTACATTGTGTAACTTTGATGCTTCTTTTAGCACTCTCAAGCGAGCTTTATTTATGTCAACTGCCCATATTCTACCTGCCAAAGAGCAATGCATATAATTGCCAAACTACCACAACCTATAAGATAGCATGAAGCCATGTCTATAGGCACACAAATATAACTGTGTTCAAACACTTTTTTCTAATAAATACACAAATATAATTATCAATGCAGATGGATCCATGCCTATAAATACTTGCAAACAAATATGTCCATCCATTAATGCTAACAGATAGAAGCTACGACGGAAAACTTCCTTTCTTCTTGTTATTCAATCGAAAGCATATATTACATATTTATACATACTCTAAATTTTCTAGATTAAGAATAACTTTAATATAGAAAGAATTTTGTAATTAGATCTCCTCTAATTAGGTTGTTTGATATCAAGCTTTCTAGTATACAAGATTCAGATTTTTGACTTTCCATAATACTCTCCCTCAAACTAGAGAGTAGATATTTATCATGTCCAACTTGTTATAAACATAAGCGACCTTAGTTTCATTAAGAGCTTTCTTAAGACATCCCCTTGTTGTTAAATTAAATTATGTTGAAACATTTCACGAACAAAATGACTATCTATCTCAAAGTGTTAATTTCATTCACACAAGATAGGTTTTTAAGCAATATGGATTTCAACTTGGTTATCATACCACAACTTTGTGGAACATTCATCTTAAAAAGCACCTCGGTCAAGAGCTAGGATACCAACATTAATGCACTCGAAGGTTGTGCCATGCTCGATACTCAGATTCAACAATGGACCATGACACTATATTCTTTCCGTGAGAAAAAATGACCACCAACAGAGCCTCAATATCTAGTATTGGATTTTCAATCAAACTTGGAACTTGACCAATCTGCATCAAAGAAACAATCGATATTTCTATGCTGATGATCCTGATATAAAATACATTGTCCAGGAACTCCCTTGAGGTAACATAGTATTTCTTCCAAAGTTGACTAATGATGGACTGCGAGGAAGGACATAAATTGACTTATAGTGCTAAATAATACGTAATATCAGGATGAGTTACTGTGAGATAGTTTAAGTTTTCCACTAACTTGCTACACCAACCAGGAACATTAAAAAGCTCTCCATCCTTGGTAAGTTGTTGATTAAGAAGTATCAGAGTACTGTATGTTTTGATCCTTAATTTCCAAGTTTCTATAAATAAATCCAGCTTATACTTCCGTTGAGATATAAAAATACGCTTCTTGCTCCTTAAGACCTCAATCCCAAAGATGTACTTCAAGGAACTCAAATAATTAGTGTTGAACTGATTTGGAAATGATTTCAATAATAAGATTCCATGCATCATCAACATAAAACACCAACAAAATGATTCCTAAGTATTATGCTTATGGAAAACAATGTCATAACTTCAACTTTTCTACATCCCAAACTCTTCTATTGCTTGGTTAAATTTTTCAAATCATGATTAAAGGCTTTATTTCAATCCATATAAGGACTATCAAATAAGACATACTTTCTCAGAACCCCTCAGAACAATAAATCCAGGAGGTTTCTCGTCGTACACCTCTTCCAAAAGATCACCATGCAGAAAAATATGATTCACATCCAACTAGTGCGGGAACCAAGTATTCATTGCAAACAAGGATTGGAGTAGGCGAATCGAAGTCAAGTTAGCTACCAAGGAAATGTGTCCAATTAAGCGATCCCATAAGTTTGAGTGCCCTTAGCAACCAACTGAGTTTTGAGATGAGCTACAGATCCATCATAGTGAAACTTAACTGTAAAGACCCACTTACAACCAACAACCTTCTTGCCACAAAGTAAAGTTCAACTAGTTCTTAAGTTACATTCTTAGTTAAAGCATTCATCTCATCAAGCATTGCTACCCATCACCAAGAATAGGATAGAGCTTGTTGATCAAATCTTAGAACCTCAACAAAGTCAAGAGAAGCAATAAACAAGAAAGAATTGGAAAATAACAAATTATAGTTAACACAATGGGAAATGAGAAAGGCACATTAGTGTTTAACTCTTCGAAGAGTAATAAGTAAATCAAAGTCACTGAAAGGAGGATCTACCGAGGAAGAGGATGCTAGAATCGGACATTGATCGGGGGAGCAAGGTCTTCTCGAGTAAACATAGTGATAAGTGGTCTATGTAGTGGGGGAATTGGAGGTGGAGAGGGAGCTGAAGCAGGATCTGAATTTATGATGTGATATATTTACAACTTATCAAAAGATTGCGAGGATTTAGGCACCGATGAGTCACAAAAAATGGAGTACTGCATGTTTTATATATTATGATTGCATGCAATGAATACATATGTTTATGTTGACTGTTTGCATGTCCATATTTGACTATAATTAAACACCTCTTGATGATACTAGTAGATGAACACTAATGTACCCGTACAAGTAAATGAAAAAGGTTATTGATATTGATGTATCTTAATTGACATAATTTTTTTAGACGATCCCTCTTGTGACGGTTGTATAGATATGGAATGAAATCGATTGGATACTGATATAGATTCCTTTGAATAACATATCTTGACATGCATATTGTTCTTTCTTTTTCTTGTATAGCTGTAGTTTAGAAGTATAAGTATCACTAACTCGTTTAGCTCATAATCATTTTAACTAACTTTTCTAGGTTTAATTAAAGTATTAAAAGATGAGCAATAAATGAGAAAATGTTTATAGAAGACGCGAACAACCATCAACAAGGTAATTTTTAATTGTACCATTTTAATTTAATTTTGTAGTGGCTCTTTCATATGTTAAAATGTAACCGACTATAGAAAATTTTGATTCACACCGTCCGATCGTCTACACCGCCTAGGTTAATTTCAAACCTGGGCCGAGTTGTCACAAAAGTAGTATCAGAAACAAGGTTTAAGATTAACTAATTAAATATTGATGAAATAGCTAATATGATAATTATAAGAAAATTTTAATAATTAAAAGTAACTTGAAGAAATAATTTATACATTCATACAGAATGATACACCCAAAATTATAGAAGAACATAATCTAATAGAAAACGGAGTACGACCTACTATTAATGCAAACGCGAATGTCCTCACCCAAATGATGGTGACAATGATTTAATTGATTCAAGAGTCCAGATAGCAACCTATCAAAGTGATACAATCATTGTGGAAGAGTACTTCAAGATATTTCAAGATCTGCGCCCACCTTTATTCAAGAAAACTGATGATACAATTGAAGCGAAGAATTGGTTAATGAGGATGATAAAGATGCTAGATAACATGACTTGTCCGGATGAAAGAAAAGTACCATTGGTGACGTTTTTGCTGGAAAGAGAAGTCGAAAGGTTGTGACGTGGGCAGAGTCAGGACATGTTAGGAGACATACCTAACACGATGATAAGTTGAGAGAGGTTTGTGGATCGAGAGTGGTTCATACCTCTATTTGCTCGACAACAGATGCAAGGCAAGTTCACCAAGTTGAGGCAATGAGAGAAGACGATTATGCAGTACGAAGCAGAATTCAATGCACTATCGAGGTAAGTGCAACAATTGATCGTTACTATAGAAGAAAAGTACTACAGATTCCTTTCAGGATTAAATAATTCGATCAGACCACTGTTGATACCCTTAGGAAACGATGAATATTCGGTATTAGTGGAACGATCTAGAAGAGTGAAGATCGACTATCAGCTTACTCAATACGTAAAGAGATGCACAAGAGGAAGACTGCAGAAGAACACAAAGCTCACTCAGAATGATTCAATGAGAAGTCCAAGAATAATTCAGGTGGAGTTAACAAAGATACAATTGACGGCACTCGAGTTACTTGTACCAAATGTAGAAAACAATATAAATGTAAATGTTTGATGGGCTCTAACGCTCTCTATTGGTGACATCATCCTAATCATATAACAAAGTATCACCCATCTCATGGCCAGAAAAGCGTTGAAGATTATAAATTAGGTGGAGTTCCTTTACAAAAGACTACAAAAGGACAAAAAAATTGATTCTATACTTTTAGCTCCTGCCCAAGGTCAACCAAAGCAACCTGCTCGACCATGAGTATGTTCCCTTACTCACAGTGAGTTTGAAGAACCTATCATTGTTGATGTTGGCGAAGATCTGATTAGTTTGATGTATTTCTTAATATGTTTTCGTGTTTCAAATATCTATGTGTTCCAAAGTATAGTTAACGTTTTATATCAAGTATTTACCTTCATAGTGATTACATTTTGTCCTATTGTTGATCCGCTTAAGATTTGTTAATAAATATCAAGGACAAAATTTTTGTTAAGTGAGGAAGATTGTAATATTCTCATTACCTGGGAGAAACGAAGAATCGGGGAATATGAAGTGAAGGATTGGGCTGTCGAATAGAAGTGAAGACTCGAGAAGAGGAAGTGAACAGTGGAAAATTTGAAGACAGGAATTCACCTATAAATTGCTCATCACGCGAGAAGGCGATCAGAGAGTAGAGGGTGAAGGAGTAGCATGCCCGAAGAAACGACGCAAGGGTTAGGGGCGACGTCTCTGTCGAGGAAGGAGTCGGCGGCGTGGCTATCTGGCGAAGGAGGTCCTTTGCGTGTGGTTGGGTCCTAGCCGAGCGTCGACGAAGAAGAGGAGAGGAGTGCGTGCCTTTGGATTTATGACAAGAGAAGTTTGGTCGAGCCGAGCTTTATCGTGCGAAGGAGGCGAGGTTCTCTCCTGCGCAAGAAAAAATTATTACATACGTTCACCGTACTTAGAATTGTGGGGGAAAAAAAGTTCTCGGGTGATTAGAGTAAGTTTAAACCTTTTAACTAAAATATTAAGAATGTTAATTCTTATATTTTAAATAATAATAATAATAATAATAATAATAGTAATAAAAATAATAATAGTAATAATAATAATAAGATAATATAAAGATATATTTACTGAATAGAAATTAAACTTAATTAAATTTTATACTATGTTTTAGGCTTCCGATTTTAGAAGAATTGACGTAAGCAGATTGTCTTTTTTCAATGTGAATACTTGCACTTTTAAATAATAGTAATAATTTATTTATTCTCAAATATATTGCAGTTTACGATATTTGTGGATATTTTATTCTGATTGAGTTATTCTTTCTTTATTTAGCGAATGTTACAACTATTTACTCACGCATTATAGTGTATGTTTTATAATTATGATTGCATGCAATAAATACATATATTTATGTTGACTGCTTGCATTTGCATGCTTGGCTACGATGAAACATCACATAATTGTACTAGTAAGGGAATACTAATATACCCGTGTAGGTAAATAGAAAAGGATATTGATATTAATGTGTCTTAATTGACATAATTTTTTTAGACAGCATCTTCTGTGACGATTGTATAGATATGAAATGATATTGATATGATACTGATATCAATTCATTTGAATAACATGTCAAATATTTATATTAATTTACAAAGATGGTTGACATGATTTCTTATTTTTACCTGTACAGCTGTGGTTTAGAAGTATGTGTATTTACTGACTCGTTTAGCTCACAGTTGTTTTAATTAACTTTTCAGATTTAATGAAAATATTAAGAGATGAGTGATATATGAGAAAACGTTTCTAAAAGATGTAAAAAACCATCAACAAGGTAATTTTAATTGCATCGCTTTAATTTAATTTTGTAGCGTCTAGGGTGTCAATTCGGTTCAGCAAGTTGGGTTTGTGTTCGACCTAAAAAGAAACTAACCCAAATAATAGATGTGTCGAAATCTAAAACTCCAACCTGAGTTTAACACGCTGACCTGAATCCGACCTGAAATTTTGTGTTTATTCAGATCATGTGTCGGTTTTCGGGTTCAAATCGAACTCGGTCCGAATAATAAACTGGTCAAATTACCTGACCCGAAACTGACTCAAAAAAAATTCGGGTTAGCCCTAACTCAGATTTTTGACTTGAGCTCGAGTCGTGTTGGCATGACGGGTCAATTTTTGACACCCCTAATAGCAGTTCTTCCACAGTTAAAACGATTATAGAAAATTTTAATTCACATAGTCCTACCCGTTGTTCCCCTCTTGGCTAATTTCAAGTCTAAGCCGAGTCATGACAGAAGTGGTATGAGAGACAAGTTTTAAGATTCACTAATTGAATATTAATGAAATAGCCAATAAAATAATTATAAGTAAATTTTAATAATTGAAATTAACTTAAATAAATAATTTATACATTCAAGCATAGTGATACACACGAAATTATAGAAGAAGAAAATTCGATAGAAAATAAAGTATAACCTACTATTAATGTGAACGCGAATGTCCTCATCCAAATAATGGCGATAATGATTCAGTTGATTCAAGAGTCCAAATCACAACCTATCAGAAATGATACAATCACCGTTGATAGGTACTTGAAAATATTTCAAGATCTGCGCTCACCTTTGTTAAGGGGAACTGAATATCCAATTGAAGCAGAGAACTGGTTAACTAGGATAAAGAAGATATTAGATAGCATGGCTTCAGGATGAAAGAAAAGTATTGTTGACAAAGTTTGTGCTAGACAAAAGAAGAAAGGTGGTGACATGGGCAGTGTTAGGACATGTTAGGGGACATACCTAACACGACGATAAGTTAGGAGAGTTTGGATCGTTTTAGAGAGTGGTTTGTACCTCTAATCACTCAACAATAGACACAAGACAAGTTCATCAAGTTGAGGCAAGGAGAGAAAACGATCAATCAGTATGAAGTATAATTCACTCCACTATCGAGGTACGCGCCACAGTTCATCGCTACTGCAAAAGAAAAGTGCTAAAAGTTCCTTTCGGGATAAAAGGATTCGATCAGACAACTGTTGGTACACTTACAAATCGATGAATATTAGGTAGTAGAGGAACAAGTTAGAAGAGTGGAGATCAACTATCAGCTTACTCAAAAGCGTACAGAGATGCACGAGAGAAAGATTGCAGAAGAACACAAAGCTCACTCAAAGGAATGAGAAGAAGTCTTAGAATGATAGGTAGAGTTCCTTCACAGAAAACTGCATACGGACAGAAAAAAGATTTGAGTCTACAGTTTCAACTCCTGCCCAAGGTCAAACAAGACAACCTGTTCGACCTCGAGTATATTCCCTTCTCATAGTGAGTCTGAAGAACCTATTGATGTTGATGGTGGCTAGGTTTGATTAGTTTGACATTTTTCTTAACATATATTCGTGTTTCAATATCTATGCATTCCAAAGTATAGTTACTCTGTATCAAGTCTTTACCTTTATAGTGATTACTTTTCATTCCTAATGTTGATCCGCTTAAGCTTTGTTTATATCAATTTCAAGGATAAAATTTATGTAAGTGGGGAAGATTGCAACATTTTGTTATCCAGGAGAAGAAGAAATGAAGAATTAAGGAAGATGAAGTGAAGGGTCGGGCTGTCGAATAGAAACAATGGGAAGTGGAGAGTCAGGAAGAGGAAACGAACAGTAGAGAAGCCAATGATAGAAATTTGCCAATAAATTGTACATCAGACAGGAAAGCGATCAGACAACAGAGAAGGGTAAAGGAGGAGTAGCATACCCGAAGAAACAATGCGAGGGTTAGAGGCGACATCTCTGTCGAAGGAGTCGGCGATGTCGCTGTATAGCAAAGGAGAAGGTCCTCTGAGTGCGGTTGGGCCCTAGTCGAGTGTTAATGAAGAAGAGGAGAGGGAGTGCGTGCTTTTAGAATTCTGACTAGAGTTCGGTCAAGCCGAGAATTGTTATGCGAAGGTACGAGCTAAGGTTCTCTCGTGTGCAAAGGATCTGAATCGCATGTCGGGAGGAAGAAAAGTTCTTCTCGTGTGATTAGGGTAAGTTTAAACCTTTTAATTAAAATATTTATTAAGAATGTTAATACTTATATTTGAAATAATAATAATAATAATAATAATAATAATAAGAAATAATAATAATAGTAATAATAGTAATAAGATATTAATATAAAAACACATTTATTGAATAGAAATTAAGTGTAATTAAATTAATTAAATTTTATACCATATTTAGGTTTCCGATTTTAGAAGAATTGACGTCAAGAGCAAACAGATTGTCTTTTGTCAAAGTGAGTATTTATACTTTTAAATTATAATAATAATTTGTTTCTTCTCAATGCAGTTGATAATATTTCTGGATGCTTTATTCTGATTGAGCTATTCCTTTTTTTATTGATCATATCGCAGCGAATGTTGTAGCTATTTACTCATGCCTTTTAGTGTATGTTTTATATATTATGGTTGCATGCAATGAATACATATGTCTATGTTGACTGCTTGCATATGTATGTTTAGCTATGATGGAGCACCCCTTTATGATACTAGGGGGAACACTAATGTACCCGTGTTTGTAAATGAAAAATGATATTAATATTTGACACAATTTTTTTAGACAAAACCTCCTGTGACAGTTGTATAGATATGAAATGATATCGATATAATACTGACATAGATTCTTTTAAATAACATGTCAAATGTTTATATTAATTTATAAATGTTTATATTAATTTATAAAGAAGATTAATTGACATGCATATTATTCTTTCTTTTCCTTGTATAGTTGCACTTTAAAAATATCAGTATTCACTGACTTGTTTAGCTCACAGTTGTTTTAACTAATATTTTAGGTTTATTTAAAGTATTAAAAGATGAGCGATAGGTGAGAAAATATTTATAGAAGACGCGGACAACCATGAACAAGGTAAGTTTAATTGTATTTTAATTTTATTTTGTAGTAAATGTAGAAGACTACAAAAAAATTTTATAGCACACTGTCTGATCGTCTGTACCCGCACTGGTTAATTCCAAGCCCCAGACTTGGTCTTAATAAAACATACAGTAGAAACTGCATCAGCCCCAACCTTTAAGCACATTCGTTTAAAATAAAAGAGCTCGAGCCGTCTCAAGGACATGTCTATTCTACTTTTCAGCTAATCCATTTTGGGATGGAGCATTAACAAAAAATGAGTGGTGAAGCTTCCCGTTTGTGTTATATACTTCTAAAAGGATGAAGAAAAACATTATCTGAGATTGTCACTTCTCAAAATCTTAGTCGAAAAATTAAATTAAATTTTAATTTCGGCAAGAAAATGATTAAAAATGTGTCAGTAACTAAGTACGAGATGTCATAATGTAAAACCAAGTCATACAAGAAAAATCATTCACAAACATACAAAATATTGAAATCCATTAGATAAAATAGGATAAGGTCCTCACATATCAGAATAAACCAACTGAAAACTATGACTTACTCTTTTATTATCTCTGGGAATAGAATACAAATGATGGTGTTTAGCTTTGATACGACCTACAATCTAAAAATTATAACCGATGAAATAGATGGTATATTTTTTTATAACATTGATAGTGATGGAAGACCTAATTGACAATTGATCTCAAAATGAGATAAGGTGTTGGAACAGAGTACGAGTTGATGTACCTCATCAACCGAAATATATACCCCCCACCCCCACAGATTCTTGTATTTTACCAATAATCTTCTTCGTCATAAAATCCTAAAATAGACAGTGATCGGTAAAGAATAAGATACAAGAATTAAGAGCTTGTGTAATTTTGCAAACAGAACAAGATTAAAAGTGAATTGAGCTAAACTAAAATGAAAAAAAATAACATTAGAGGTAGATCCATCTGCTAAAGTGACAGAAGATATGTGCTTATGAAAGCTAGAAAAATTTTTTGGATTACTTATCATGTAATATATAGAATCAGAATCAATGACCCATTGTGTGCAAAAGGAAAGAAGACAAGTATCATTATTACCTAACCTAAAAATTCACTTTTTAATGTTTTTTGAAATTGAAATATAAATTTCATGCATAGATAAGATGACATGTATAAAAATAGAAGTTCAGGTGTTAGATATTGTCGGTCGCTGAAGTGTGTGGTGAGGTGTTGAGACTTTTGAAAAATACGACTTGTAGTTTTATAAAATAGGATTTTGATTTAATTTAATATACATATATGGATTTATGAAAATAAAAATTTTTGAATTTGAAAAATAAAAATGGACGAATCTTATTCATTTAGCAGTTTGAATGAATGACAACAATATCGCAAGCGATGCATCTCGAGGAATAACCAAACTGCTTGATGATACGACTCGATCAAATAAACTATAGAATTAATGACATCCGTTGTGGTCTGCGAACTTTTATGTAGACCGACAAGTTCAACTATTTAATATAAAAAGAATTAAATAGGGTTTATATTGCATGTGTTCTTAAAGCTCCCTATAGAAGCAAGCCCCTATAGTCAATTACCCCTCAAATGACCGAAGTCACATGAGAGAACTCTCGATTTAGATCAAGGGTATTTATCTTCATGAATTCAAAGGGTAGAGTTTTCAAAAAAGTGGAGTAACAGGAAATCCAATATGTGAGTGGCTCAAAGATGGAACAGTTTTATAGGAATCCAAAGGAAAGAAGTTTAGGGGATGTCACAGATCTCGAGGAGAATCTCGATGACTTCCCAGACTATCCTATTGTTGGGCATTAAATTTTTTAAAAGAAGTTATTTAGATTTCAATCTTTCCAATTAATTATAGGGATTACATTTACATAATCACCTGATTATGCGAATAACCTGGAAGATGGAAGGATTTACGTCGTACCGGCGACAACCTCGGAATCCTAAAGCGAATTAGGGCTTATATTGCACAATATAGTAGTGCAAATGCCTAAAAAAAACAGGTGATGATTTATGTCGCACTAGGCGGACTACCTTGAAGTTCTATGGCTTGTTATTTAGACTAAGGAATAGTTTTGTTGATCTAGACACAAGTTTTGTTGTTGAAGATGGTCGTGCTACCCTCGAAGTCGTGCTACATACTCCACGTCGTAGCACTGTTGCAGTCTAGGTTTCAAGTTAAAATGAACATGCAATTGTCTAAGTCGGTGTTTTATCTTATTATTATCTTTTTAGGCGTGTGTTTTACAGTAAACAAGGGTGACATGTTATAGTAAAAAGGAGCAGTAATAGTAATTTGCAGCGTAAAACAAGTGACAACAATGTAGTATAGTAAAAGAAAGTAGTAGCAAGCAAGCAGGGATATGTTGTAGTAAATAACAGGAGACAAGCATCACGAGCATGCTATATATTAAACAGTAGAAGACACGTGTCGCAAACATGCTATAATAAATAACAGGAAACAAGCATCACAAGTATGCTAAACAAGTGTGCTACACTAAACATATTATGCTAAGCAGGAGTATATGCTACAGAAAGTAAAACATGTTATACTAACAGGTATATGTACTGAAAAAGATAAAGCATGTGATGGGTAAAGAAAAGAAGTAACGGTGCTACAAGTGTACTTAGACGTTGATTACCCGCAATGCATTGCTACCTGTTATTATTATCATTTTATTGTTTTATGCAGAAAAGGCGTCAGCACCAAAACAAAACAAGAGTAAACGTAGTAAGGAAAACATGACTAAGTATGGGTGCTACTGTATGTGTGAAGAAACCAAAGGGGGCAGGGCACTGCACAGAAAGCTAAAAGCAAAGAATTGAAAAAAAAAAGAAGAAAAAGGAAAACAAATCCGTAGGGAAACCGTAGAAAATCCGTATAAAATCTGTGTAAAACCACGAGGAGCGGACTACAAGTCCGGGAAGACCATAAGCATGATGGCGGGGAGGACTCAGAGCTAGGCTGTGTGCGTCTCAATCTTTGATAAGAGCTACCAGACCAACACCCTACAGAGGGTAGTCCAAACCTCGACTCGGATAATTCACCATTGAACTTTCTAAATTTTCATCATTTTAGTTTGCATGCATATAAAATTTATGGGTGAAAAGCAATTTTTTTTGTTGTAGAGGAAATTTTATTACAAAATACATTTTTTATAAAGTAGTACAATCCACGAGTCAATGCACCTAATCGAACTAGGACTACTAACAACTTAAGAGTATTAGTAGCAACAGTTCCACAAAGAATTGGCGAATAGTACCGTCGATCCCTAGCCTCAACTCCAGCGGAGGTTTATACTAAAAGGCAAGGGGATATTATTCTAATAGTCCCTCTTTTTTAAGCACACATAAGCACTGTCATCAACGTCCTAACCCTAATCACCCTACTTATAACCTTACTTGATGGCCCACGTATAGAAAAAGGCTATACGTGTACACTTATGCCTCGTACATAAGTGCATAAAGACTTGGCCAAGAAACAAGAAGAAACAAAGGACTAGGGAACAAGGAGCAGGAGAGAGGAGGGATCGATTCGCCTAAAGCCCGTCGTAAAGAAAGCAAATCAATCCTCAAAACCAGGTAAAAAGACAGACTGCCCCGACAATCCGACGACTCGAGCCTGACGGACTCTACTAAACCTACCCACGACGGTGGCCCGACAACCCCCACAAAGTCTAGGTCCTAAGGAAATCCAATATCCACAGGAAGGGAAACATGCTAGGCTTTTTAGAGGAAACCCTCCCTCTAAAATGACCAACTGAAGGAAAGAAAGGGAATAGAATCTCAGAATATTTCCAAAAAAAAGAAAAAAAAAACATAACTCTAATGACTGGGTGCGACACAGCTCGACTAGACTTCCTACAGTATCATATATCAGATGACATCGAAAAAATCCCAAAGTGTAGCAGGGGACTGGCAGACCCAACCACCTAGAGCTGAAGGGTAAAACCCAATTTGAACTAAATGTCAAACTAAAACAAAGTCAGGACAAACTGGAATGAAGTATTACTGAGTCATAACTCGAGCCGTCAGAAGGCAAAAGAAATAAGTTGTCACAAAAATAAAGTCAAGCCTCGTATGTGGTGCATAGGGACGGCTGCAAGGGCAGCAAAAATACCAAAACCGAGCCCCAAACAAAAAGGAGGCTACAAGGGCAACAAGTACAACGAGACAAGCTAAGCCCCATATAAGGTGCAAAAGAGGCAGCTACAAGGGCAGCAAAGTCATCAAAATCGAGCCTCAATAAAGAGTGCAAAGGGCCAGTACGCAAGTAGAACAAGGATACCAAAACCGAGCCCCTGTAAAGAGTGCAAAGGGGCAGCTGCAAGGGCAGCAAGGACGCCAAAACCGAGCCCCTGTAAAGAGTGCAAAGGGGCAGCTGCAAGGACAACAAGGATACCAAAACTGAGCCCCTGTAAAGAGTGCAAAGGGGCAGCTGCAAGGGCAGCAAGGACGCCAAAATCGAGCCCCTGTAAAGAGTGCAAAGGGGCAGCTACAAGGCAGCAAAAACACAGAAAACCGAGCAGATAAAAGATTTGAAACAAGGCTACACCTAAGACTAAACCAGTCCAACACAAGGCAAAACCCGAGCCTCCAATTTCCCAATGCCGAGCCAAACCGAGCCCTCACAAAGTGGGACCAGATCACCCCCACTTGTATATTTTCAGCAAGCACAAATCTTTCGATAAACATAATAACAAAGCAATGAAATAGGTAGGAGAGGGATAGTAATATTGACTTCCCAATAAGCGTCCCCAACTGCTTCATAATGAAGTTCATAACATTCATGCATGCGTATAATAAATGTAATAAAGTAAAGAACAAGCATGAAGGGTGTAAACTACCATAGAACCCACAAAATTACAAGCTACTTTAGATTTCAGTGAGACGTAATATGGGAAGTAAGAGTGTAATGTAGAACTTTGAAACAATAATTTCAATCAAGCCAACAACGAAGTTTAAAGTATCCCCACATATACTCATCATGTTCCATCTTGAAATTCTGAAAGTAGAGAACAACTAAGTAGCCAAAGGAATTTCTTTTCTTTAGTATTCAATAGTGATGTTAGCATAAAGCCTCCCCACCCATCCTTCTCTCTTTTCTTCTTCTTTCCCTCACCTTTCTTTTTCTTTTCTTTCTTTTCTCTTATTCCGTTCTTTTCCCTCTTTGCCTTCCATGCTAGGCATCTCTACAAGCCTCAAGTGAAAGAGTAGGGGTAGGAGCATGCTTGAACTTCCCAAACGAACCTCATTGACTCAAAGCAACATTAAAAAGAGTATAGCATGCCATATGAAGCTCTCCGCCTCAAACTTCCATCATAAAGCCACAAGTACTCAAAGCTATATATATATATATATTGAAATAAACATCAATAGAGCGTCTAATAAGAGTAGAGAAAAATATAGAGCTAACCAAACTCTTTTAGTAAACAAAAGAAACTTCTCAAAATAAAGTATGCCAAGCTAAGGAGCTAAACAAGCACATACCTTAGTGAATAGGTAAGCAACAAAGCATCAACAAACCAAACAACCAGCAGAGAAGCAGCAAGGAGAACAGCCCTAAGCCGAACAGCAAGGGTTTAGGTAAGCCCAAGGACAAGTACAGGCAGCATTCCTCCGCGCCACACACACACACACCAACTTAAGCCGTGAGCAGAGGAGAGGAAGAAGAGAGGGAGCAACAAAACCAAAAGTAACCAACCTCAAGAACTCTCCAATTGGGAGTTAAATAGCAAGAAAAAAAAAAGCCCAACCACATTCACCTATAAACTCACCCAATTCCACAGGAAAATGTCAGACGGGTCAAGTCGTCGCAGGACAATACGCACCATGGAGAGGGTCGAGAGAAGTAGAAAGAGGGAAGAAGCATTGTGAAGGAGAGAAGAACTTCCCCAATGGTGCTAGGGGGACTGGCTCAACTGAGGCCAATGCTCGAAGAGGAAAGGCCCTGGTATCGAGAAGGAGGAGCTCGAGTAGAGCTCCCGCAATGTCACTTCCTCTTGCGTGAGGAAGGCGGGCTACAGTACACACGAGACAGGACGAGGCAAGGAACTCGTTTAAACCCAGCTAGGGCAACGACGCATGAATGGGAGGAGCTTGGTCGAGCCAAGCCAGGGCAGGGACGCACGAACCCGCGGGAAGAAGAGGAGAAAGGCGCGGGACGAGCGAGAGAATGGGGAGGGTTTAAGGTTTTAAGTAAAATAAAAGGGATTTTAAATTTATTTAATTTATTTAAATGCGACGATTTCGCCTCATTTACTCGCGCTCGAAGCTCCGACAAAATATGCGTCCTCCCTAAGCAAATTTGACGTTCCGAACGCATCGGCGCAGTCAATTTCGCGATCTAAGGTCGTTCGGGCAATTTCGTCGTCGGTCGGACCGAAAGCGCGTCAAATTCGACTCTTCCTGAAATTTTGACGTTGATGTCGATCGTTCTGGCATTCTGACTTCAGCTTCGATCCGTTGCGGAGTAATTGAAAGCGGCGAGGTCGCAAATCGAGGATTCGTGCGTCCAGTGGTGCAAGAACGTGCGCGAGGCTATCCTAATGTCCAGTGGTCCTATGAGGACTCTGTTTTGAATTCCTGACGTCGATTCCAACATGCTATCAGCTAGAGGTACAAAATCTCGTGCGAGACTTCAAAAGAGTAACGAAGTGGCTTCGAACATTCTAAAACGAGGTGGGCCCCATTGCTAGGAGTTTAAGAACTCGGGGGAGCTCCTAAGGCTAGAACCCTAGATTCTAAGAGGAAAACTAAACCTCGGCAAAAGCGAGGTCAACAGATATGTAATTAAATACAAAATGATGAGTGGTATGTATGATTTTTTTTTTTTTGCGGTATTCATATACATACTCAACTCTTATGTACTTACATATAAGGATGTTCTAGTTTAGAATCTTACATATTTCGTGTGTATACACTTGCTATTAAATTCACCTAAACATATAAGAAAAATTCGTACCTATAAAATCAATTTAAAACTCCAATCGTAAATACTTTAAACAGTTCATACTACCAGATTTTTTTAATATTTTAAATCAACAACATGATTCCAGGGAAAATGTTAAAGATTTTATTATTTATTTTTTACAAAATAATAATAGTATATAAGAAATTAATTAAAATTTAAATTTATATTAATTTTTTTTAAATAAGTTAGAGACTCATTCAAGTTAAATTTAAAAAAAAATTATCCTAACTTAATTTTTTTCCCTAATTAAGGGAAATAAGAATGAGTTTTGATATGAAAAATCACTTTTCTTTTTAGGTCCTGCGGGTTAACCCAACCCATTTAATGGGCGGGTCTGGTTATGAAATTATAAAAAGAAATCAGGCTCAAGCACGAGCTGAACCTGCTTTGACCGGTCAAAGCCCAAGTAAGCCTGACCCATGCCAAACCCATCCCGCCCAATGTCCAGGTCTAGTAGTAACTATATGAGCTGACTGTGATTTAGAACCCTTTTAGTTCATTTTGAGTAATTTTTGGCACGTTCTCTTCGTATGATCAGTTTTATCACACTAATAGCACACTACCTCGGAGTTCCAATGCTGTAACTTTCTTGGGACTGAGATATACTAATATCTGTATTTTCTAAGTTGCAAGAACACTAGGTTGTTGTACGGATGAAGCCTGAAAACTCGGAATCCTATGCAGTGCTCTAATATAAGCTTACCACAAAGTAGTACATCTAGAATTAGATAAAACCTGTGATTTGAAACCTTCATATTAAGAGTTTAGGTCAACTAGGAAGCTTATAATAGCCATTTGTCCGCTTTGAGCCTGCTAAATCCGGACATAGATACTAAATGCTATTAGTACGTTCAAGTCTTCACACATATTTAAAGTGCATGTGATACACATTAAGTGATTGATCATGTTGTTCAGCTCGATATAACTTCAATATAAAGAACCAATTTCTATAAGAAAACACAAACATCCATTCCTCCATTACATCTTTAACACACTCGCAAAGAGTAATATGACCAGATTGATCAAGTTCGATAATGTTTTGTATTTGTATCAATAAGTGGGCATCCACTCTGATCAACTCAAGAATAATTCAACTCAGCTTAACTGAGGGATTATCAATGAGGTGACTCTTGAAAAATACTCCTTAAATAGTCTCACAGTTTTATTCCAACAAAATAAGTTGTGTCATTTAACTTTTCATCAGTAATCTTAGTCACAAATGAAACCAAACATGTCACAAGGTATTTTTGTTCATTAGCCATAATTAATATCAATCAGTGTTGAATGATGAATTGCCAAAGCACTAGGAGACAACTAACTCGACCAAATAAAGGAAAAAAAACTGAATCTGTAAAGTCAAACACAAAAACTGAGGAAATCAACCTAAGCAGACCAAGCATATAGAGGAACGCAACAACCGAGGAAATGGATCTAAACAGACCAAGCATATAAAGGAACACAACTGAGGAAATTGATCTAAGTAGATCAAGCATATAGAGGAACACATCAACTGACGAAATTGACCGAAACAGACATTGAGAAGCTGGAACCAGCCCGAGCCAAAGATGAATGATGCCATAGCAGGTGAATTGCTTCCAGACAAAGACGAAGCCAACGAAGAAGTCAATGCAATAATCCAGTCACAAGAAGAGGAGGCTTTGATTGGTGCGGATGAGGCTGCATAATGCATGTAGAACGATCACGAGTTAAGGCCACACTTCGCTTTGACGAATGACATAAACAATCTAAGAGGAAGCTTTGACGAACAACACAGTGTAGGTCGAAGAATGTCACAAAGATTGATGCAGACGAAGATGATCGACGTGGTCAAGGCTGCACTCGCATGTAGTGAATGAAGCCCAATATAGGAGGTAACTAGCATTGCATAATTCTGATATCATCTGACCGAAAACTTCCTTTCTTCGTATTATTCAATCAAAAGCATACATTGCATATTTAAACACACTCACAACTCTAGATTATGATTATCTCTAATATAGAAAGAACCCTGTCATTAGATCTCTTATAATTAGGTTGTCTAATATCAAATTTCTTAATATACATGCTTCCTAATATATAAGATTTAGATGTATAATTTTTTATAACAGAAACAAAGAAAATAAGAATAGTAAC
Organism: Papilionanthe hookeriana x Papilionanthe teres; assembly: GCA_022702705.1. Lineage (NCBI taxonomy): Eukaryota > Viridiplantae > Streptophyta > Magnoliopsida > Asparagales > Orchidaceae > Papilionanthe > Papilionanthe hookeriana x Papilionanthe teres. The sequence continues at coordinate 6,653,635 of CM040421.1, forward strand.
ATCTACATAATAAAGCTCATACAAACACATCCATACTTACATATTCAAGTACAATAACATGCACATATATGACATTTCTGCACACATACAAAATTAGTAAAATAATGTTAGTGCGCACACACAATGACAAACAGAAAAAAAAGAAACAAATGCAAAGCAGGCTAGAATTGTAGCCTATCCTTTCCTCCTCCATTCGACATTCATACAAAGTGCTCTCTCTCTCTTTCTCTACATTTCCTCTCTATTAATGTATTTACTACTATTTTGTTACCCTTCCTTCTTCCCATTAGTCTCTCTCTCCCTCCCTCTCTCTCTCTCTCTCTCTCTCTCTCTCTCTCTCTCTCTCTCTTTATTGCTCTTCTGTTATTCTCCTCGTGAATCCCTAGCTCGCACTTGCTCCTTTATTATCCACTTGCTTCACTTTATTTATTAAGATATTGCACTAAATAAAAATAAATAACCCCCTCCCTGCCTCTTTGTATCTCTCGCTACATACTATAAATGAGTGAAGAAATGCCAAGAAAATCAAATTCTCTTATTTCTTTATAATCAAATTATAACTCTTTTCTTATAAAATAAGAAATGAATATGACACAATTACAATCATATGAACTAACCAAAGATGAACTAACCCAAAAAATGAAAGAAATGTGACATAACAAAAAATATATATAAATAAAAGAGAATAACACTAAAATAAGAGGTTAAGAAATTCACACCCCCTCAAGTTGGATCATAGATGTTGTAAAGGCCCAACTTGGTATTAAAATTAGTGAAACTCATTGGATGTAGAGATTGTGAGTGAAAACACCAACGACTTGAAGATGAGTCAAAATGCCGATTAAGTGAATGATGACTACATTGAACTTTTCAGAGATAAATGTTTATCAATCTTAATATGTTTGGTCTTGTCATGATACACAAGATTCTTTGCAATATTAATGTTGGCTTGGCTATCACATAAAATCATTATGGGATTGATCATGGAGTATCCCAACTCACTTAGTAACCTTTGGATCCACGTTCCTTCACAAATTCCCAAAACAAGTGTTCGGTACTCACAATTTGCACTACTTTTACATACCACAGTTTGCTTCTTGCTCCTCTAGGTAACAAGATTTCCTCAGACATAAGAACAATAACCAAAAGTTCTTCAATCCACGAGTTCTCCTGCCCGACTAGTATGAGTGTAAACCTCTACCTCTTTGTCTGATGTCTTAAATAGTAACCCTCTGCAGGGGTCTTCTATAGAATCTCAATATTATGTCCATCTCCAGATGTTCTTCATTCAGACTATTCATATATTGAGTTACAATAGCAACATAGTAAGAGATATCAAGTCTAGTGTGTGACAGGTAAATAAACTTACTCACCAATCTGTAGTATTTACATTTTTCCAATGATATTCTTATCCCCGTGAATGTAACTTCTCGTTGAAATCCATAAGAGTCTCAGCGGAATTGTATCAAGCAATCTTGTCTCTTTTAGTAGGTTTAGGATGTACTCTCTTTGGGATATCATTATTCCTATCATGTAACTAACCACTTCCATGCCTAGAAATATCTCATCGCTCATAAAGTGTTTAACTTGGTCACTAGAGCAAATGTCTTTTGATAGCCTTGAACCTCTTAATGCTTCCATATGTTTATACGTGACTTTAAATACCCATTTTCACCCAACATGTCTTTTATTTGGAGGAAGCTTTGTAAAGATTCATGTTTCATTTAGATCAATTGCTTGGATCTCATCTTCAATTGCTTTTCTGAACTTTGAAGTGCTTCATGAATAGACTTGGGTATTTGCACACAATCAATATTAGATACAAAAATTTTATAAATTGATAACTTCCCATAGGCCAAACAATCATATATAGGATAATTTGTGCAACTTTCTTTGCCTTCTCCACTCGATTCTACCTCCCTTGAAACTTCAGAGATGTGTGAATTGAGGTTTGGTTGTGAATAATCTGTGGTTGCATCGTCTTTATCCTGCTCATTAGATTTCTTTCTCCTAATGTATTAAATTAATATTTTATTTAAAAATAAATTGCATTATTTCCTTAAAAATACATGCTATTCTAATTATATGCATATGACAGATAAATGAACTTTGAAATGAACATAAATGATACTGGAAAGATTAAATGGTTGTTTAATGACTTTAAATGTAAATGAAATAAATGTAAATGATTTAGTCAATCAGAATATACCCCCTCCTAATGACACTAGTTGGGGACGCTATCATACCCTCAAATAAAAAAATAAATGGAAATTGTAAAGGTGTACCATTGCGTGCAAAATTTTGAAGGTACTTATGGGTAATTATTTGAAGCTACCTACAAGTATAACTTTTTGAGGATATCTTCGGTAATCTTGATATAACTTCCTAGAAAAATTAATAAATAAATAAAATACTTAAATTAAAATAGAAATGATTAATTTAAAATGAAAGGTTACAATTTGATTAATTAATGAATCACATTTCGTTTGGATATTCATGCATAAATTTAGCATATTAATTTAATATATAATAAGATTGTAATTGCTCACTAAGTTGTAATAAAATTACTGTTTAAATTAATTATTTTTTTCAATAAAATATTAAGTTGATATGATTGATATAAGGGATTTGATTTTACAAGATGAGGACTAATGATACTGGATAGTAGATTGTTTGTCATGGTTCTAATTTCTTGTATCATTTATTTCAGATTGATGTTGTAGTGTTATTGGTTGGATTGTGATTATTTTACTTTCATACTATGATATTTTGATTGGATGTGATCACAATGTAGTATACCTTGTGGGTTTTAGTGACTTTTTATTAGAACTTATGATGATTTATTGTATAATCTGAAAACAATTATACACTCCAACTACAATTTTTAAATTGGTTAATTCTAAACTATCAAATCGTGTTGTGACATGGTAGTTGGTGAGAGCATGAATATCTACAGTCATATCATCACAAGCACTTGAATCTATAATCCAATGTCAGCGAAATAGGAAGACATGATGCCTTGGTAAATCATTACGTTAGTAGGCCACTCAATTGTTCTCGAAAGAAGTTTCTTCAACACCTCCAGCTATTTATTGGTGAAAGGGCTAGGGTCAGCCAACCCTTTAAAATAAGTAGCAACATGGATCTTGTTGTTTTAGTCCTTCCTCTTTTGCTCAGGTTTTTTTATGTAGTCTTAAACACTTATACTTTGACCAAATTTCTTATAATTCACACAATGAATGATTACCTCCGGAGTGGAATACGTCTTCATACCGTACTTGGTCATAACCTAATGTGTATTTATGGTTGCAGCTTGTTATAGGGAAGAAGTTGATCGCAACTGCTGTAAGAAGAAAGGTTCGTCGAGTGGTTGTTACAAAAGAGGAGTCGACTGTTGTTACTGCCGCAAGAGAGAAGTCTAGAGGTTGTTGCTGCTGCGGCGGCGACCGTTATTACTAGAAGAAAGCTCCAGCGACAACAAGATGAACAAAAGATGGTCTCCAAAGAGAATCCAGTGGAGTAGGGCCTACAACAAGAAGAAATCAAGTTGCAGGGCAAATCTAAGGACAAAAAATGTTGCTAGAGAAGGCTTGAAGGAAGAATCTAGAGGGCCCGTAGTAGGGATTTACGGCTATAGGGAAGAGCGAGGACGGTCTGCATGCCGGCTTAAGGTACTTGTATAGTTGTTGAACACCTCTTCGCAGTTTTGGAATTTCTGATATGGCAGAGAAAAGGTCCTCACACCTGTTGCGAAGCGATCCCGCTATGAAGGGCAGGGAAAGATCACCTGATAGGGAAGGAGAGGTGTGCCTGCAGTTGCAGGGGCTTGGCCCCCCTAGCGGCTGCAAGAAGAGGCTCCAACAGAGGAACAAGGGTTAGGGTTTGTAACTTGGCTCCGATACCAAAAAGACAAGTGGAAAAAATCACGTTCTCTTATTTCTACATAATCAAATTACAACTTTTCTCCTTGTATAATAATGGACGACTAGGACACACTAAATTACAACCATAACAACTTACCAAAGATAAACTAACCCAATAAGAAAAGAAATGTGACAACAAAAAAAGAATAAAAGAGAATAACACTAAAATAGGAAGCTCATAATTCCATAATAAATAATCCTATTTTTATTCATTTTTAACTCCAATTATCAAGGTCTGTCTTGAGCCTGGGTTATTCTTTATACCGATCAACATATCATAACCTCACTTCCTTGAAATCAACATTTCTCCAAATTCAAAAAGCTCGTGTGCCTGAGGAATACTCCTGGGCAAAACATTTTTTGTCTAACATCATCTATTTGAATGAATGTAAAAATCTTTCATAAACTTGTATATTTCTAGCTCAATGAAGCATCATACAGACATTGCGCTCGTAGAATTTATGATGAAGATAAAAAAATAATTAAATATTCTATTTAGAGAAAACAAACAAATTTTAAATGCAAACTCAAGAATGGGGAAAGGAAGGTTTCATTTTATGGAATGGGAAAGATGGGAGGTAGTAAAGATATAAATAAAATTATATCCAAAGAAATGAAATTCAACTAAATATTACCTTCACTTTTCAAGCAAGAAGCCATAAAAATAGCCTTTCCACCAGGTGCCGCACAGCAATCAAATATGGTTTCTCCTGGTTGTGGGTCCACTACAGAGACCACAAGTCCTGCAGTAAATTTCTTTATTTATTAGCAGAGGGCAATATGTTAGTGCTCTCAGTTTACAAGATGCCAAGAAAAATTTTCAAGTCTGAAGTAACATCTTCTTTCTTGTAAATTTAAGACATACATCAGCCCCACAAATCTGCTTAGCAATCAGAATAGAAAGCATTCATGTCCACCTTTAGAACTAAACATTAAATATCACCAATAATATGAATTATTAAATTCAATAGATTAATAACAGATGGTTTTCTAACCACTTTACATGAAGCTAAGAGCAAACAAGTAATACAATCTAACCAATTCGATGATAAACTTCAGAGTATTTCCAAGCTATATGCATCAGAAGGAATTAAACCTATTCATATAATGTTTCTAAAAGAAGAATTCATTTGTTTATGACATGTAAAAACCAAGATAAAATTCAGCGCAATCTGAAACTGACGGGGTGGGAGGCGTTCAAGCGATTGTTGCATGTCGTAGGAAGTCCAGTGATAAAGAGTGGGTCCAATTTTTGTACCTGGATCAATTTGGTTCAGGTTTGTTATGTTGTGGATTCGATCTGTCACGACCCGATCCAGGGCTTGGAGTTAAACAAGACGGGAATATACAGGCGGACGATAGAAATCAATTCACTGTTATTCTAAATCTAATTCTAACCCTAACAATTTAATATTCAAATAATATACGTAGAAATTTGTACCTTTCTGTTTGTTGTTCATCTTTGATACACATTTGCACATCTTCCATTCATCATATTTAAATGTTTAAAACCTGAAAATAATATGCAATCAACATAATGAGTGATCTATAGATAACCCAAGAGTAATCACACTTTTAAATTATAGTAATTCAAGAAAAAAATTTAATATGCATGGTAGTCTATAAGAAATCTTATAACATACTGGTCTTTCATATTTTCTATAAATAATGTGATATATATCAATGCATGTATCAATAGTCATTTCCAAAATGTACATACACTAACTTTTTCTATGCCTTTATCATAAATATAACTCTATTTTATATTGTTTACATACATTTCTGTCTCTATGAGGATCACCATCAACAAACCTAACACACCCTTGGCCGATATTACCCTGTCGGCTCCCTTCGGCACAGCGGTTGACAATCTATACATCGCAACTATCTAGGATGGAAAGACCCTTACTTACTGTTGACCGATATTATCATATCGGCACAGCGGTTAGTAATGTAAACATTACAATTGTTTGTGGAGGTAAGCTCTGGTCTGCTGGCTCCTGAACGATCCTATCCCGTCAGCACAACGGTCAGTGATCTATCACAATTTTCTAGGGTGGTGGAAAAACTCAACACGCGTGGGTACACTAGCGTTCTCTGCCTGTACCATTAGGAGAGAAATCCTCTTGTGAACATGCACATATAAACATTCATATATAAATTATTTCATTCTTCATACATATATTATTCTGAAATACTTCTATGCAACCTACTAACATGCATACTTCTTTATTGTGCGATTATTCATCATACATATTTTTTATATCATTCATATATTTATCTCATACATATCTCTTACTTATATCATGCATATCTTTCTTATATGTCTATCTTACCTAATAATATACAAAGGTTAATGATCTATCACAATTTTCTAGGGTGGTGGAAAAACTCTACACGCGTGGGTACACTAGCGTTCTCTGCCTGTACCATTAGGAGGGAAATCCTCTTGTGAACATGCACATATAAAAATTCATATATAAACTATTTCATTCTTCATACATATATTATTCTGAAATACTTCTATGCAACCTACTAACATGCATACTTCTTTATTGTGCGATTATTCGTCATACATATCTTTTATATCATTCATATATTTATCTCATACATCTCTTACTTATATCATGCATATCTTTCTTATATGTCTATCTTACATATAATATCCATCCAAAGATCATTCATCTCATGCATATCTTTCATGCATGGAAATTTTTTATAACTTTTCAGTAATAAATAACTTTTTTTATCTAATAATATGAACAATCTACTACAATATAAATCTAACTGAACTAAAACATACATATAAATCAAGATATATTTTGCAATAAAGACGATTACTGAAATTTATAAATGTAATAACTCACCTCAATTACCACGCTAAAGACTTTATCTTCGATAATTAGCTCGAAGTTGCGGTGACTTTTATATTAAGCTCAATAACCTATAAAATATCATATTAAACTTTAAGATTTAAGTGATTTCCAATGCAATTTTTTTTTTTTAAATTAGCATAGGATTCTTTACCTGAAATTTGTGGAGTTGTCCTACAACGATCTTCTACACGCTTCCCTTAAATTTGTCTCCTCGGGTAAACAATCTGGAATCTGTAAAGATGTTAGCATTTTATATATTTAGACTCATTAAACCTAAAAAGTAACATCCTTACCTCAAAATAGGCTCCTCGGCACAAATCCGACTTTCTGAAGCTGACAAATTTACTTTCTATCACCTCCAACCACACATCTCCTATGTTGATATCGTGCTAGAACCCTTATGGAAGCTCGCAAAATACATTTGATGCTTCCAACACACAATCGGCGCCTCCGATGACTACCGACCTTATGAAAGCTCGCAAAAGACTTTCGACGCTTCCGGCACACAATCGGCTTCTCTGAAGGTTACTGAAAAGGACAAATACATAAAATGGGGCAAAAGTCAAAACCAAAGGGTGAGAAAGAAAATAAAAGCTTAGAATAGCAAGAGAGAAGGATTAGTGCTTACGAAAATTGACCTGGAGCCCTAAATTACGAATTGCGGCTTCCCTCTATGCTGCTCGACCAGCCTATTACCTGCGGCCCTTGCACTGCAGCAAGGATCACAGCTTTGCTCGCCAAGAGTGGAAGGAACAGGAAGGGTTGTGTGAGAGAAGAGAGGCAGAAGAGAAGAATTCAAAAGAAAAGGGAATGAATTCGAAGTTTGGGACTCCTATTCGACCGAACGAAGAAATAAAATGGCATAAGGTCGGTGGGCTACCGTACACATGCGGGATTAGGGATAATTAAGGATTAAGTAAGGTTTAATTAAATTAATCAAATTTATTTCTTTAGCATTTTATACCTCCAAATCCATTCATAATTTACATGTAACGTTTTATATGAAATTGATCGATTTCTTGTTAGAATTGAATAAAATTATTTCGATCAAATTCTGGGAGATGAAAACTTTTGGTTAATTTGTATATCGTAAAAAAATGTTATTTGATTTCTCAAAATGGGTTATTACAATCTCTCATCCTTGTAAAATTTTGTCCTCGTGATTACAAAAATTTGTTTCTTGTCAAACAATAACTAAAACATATCATACTCTATGTATCAACATCAATGGCAATATGTTCTTCTGGTTCCTAAAGGTTTGGAAAGATACTCTTGGACGAATATTTTGACCTAGATGCTCCTTACGAGCCACAATATCACTTCTAATATCCTCTCCCGACCACTTCTAGAAGTTGATGATTCTTGAAAATTCCTCCGAAGTGGATCCCTTCCTGCAAGAACATTTGATGTGATCTCTGAATAGAAGTAGGACAATTTCTCCTCTGATTGTCCAGACTATCTGCATAAGTAACACACATTCGTACCAAATAAACATTCACACGATGTTGCTTTCCGCACTTAATACATGGTTGTATAATTCTACTGTCAGTCTGGCTAACAACTCCACCAGTGTAGAACTTCATCTTCTTTCCACTCGACTCACCTCCTAAATGAACTGTTGGTGTCATTTCTTCCAAACTCTTCCTCTTATGCATGTATCTACGCTTCTGAGTATGCTTGAAATCAAGCTCCATCCGTCTAGCTCTTTCCACTAACACCGAATAGTCTTTAACCCCAAGAAGCACTAGTGGCTGCCATATTGGATCTTTCAGTCCAAAAAGAAATCCGTGACATTTCTCCTCTGCATTTGGAATCAACTGGAGTGCATACCTTGACAGCATAATGAATTCCTTCATATTTCATAACTGATCGATCTCCTTGCACCAACCTAATGAAATTATCTTGCATTTGTCTTTTAGCTGACAGTGGTACAAACCAATCTCGAAAGGTTTTCACAAACTCATCCCACTGCAACAATTGGCTGGTTCTACCTCTGAACTTCTCCTGCAACCATCTTTCAGCTTCACCCCTCCAAAAGAAAAGTGGCTAAGGTAACTCTCCTCTCCAGTGGACAATACATGTCATCTATGATTTTCTCCACTCTCAATAGCTAATTTTCTGCTTCCACTGGTCATCCTACTCCAATAAACAAAAGTGGTCTCATAACTTGAAAGAGCTTCAAATACTTATCTATTGGTGCGCTTACATTGATACTAGCTTAATATTGAGAATCCTTAATAAACTGTACAACATTCATCATATTAGAGAAAACACGAGCATTGATTGTGACATCCTGGGGTATAACAAATTCTACATTCTCATCTCTAACATCTTCCTCCGGATCATTTATAATTCAGAAAAAAATCATAATTTAATTAGACTCAATTAAAATTTATTACTTAATCTAATTATCTCGTTGGCTCTTTCATTAAGATTCATGTTATTTAATCTAAACCTCTGCTCTGATATCATTTTTGTCACGACCTGACCTAGAGGTTGGAGCTAACTAAGACAGGAACGAATGATCGGAAGTTGAAAATCAATTCATTGCTATTCTAATTATAATTTTAACACTAATAATTTAATATTCGAATAATACATGAAAGAGTCACTAAACAAAGTAGTTAAAATAAAAAAAATAGAAATTTGTACATTTCTATTTGTTGTTCACGACTTTTATACATGTTTACTCATATCTTGTATTCATCATGTTCAAATGCTTAAAGCATAAAAATAGTATGAAAGCTGCATAATGAATTATCTAAAGATAACCCATGAGTAATTACACTTCTAAACTACAATAATCTAAAAAAAATCTAATATGCATGCTAGTCTATAAGAAATCTTATAAAAATGCTGGTTTTTCATATTTTTTATAAGCAATCTGATATATATTAATGCATGTATCAATAGCCTTTGAACATATACTAATCTTTTATATACATTTATCTTAAATTTATTTTTACTTTATATTTTTTACATATATTGTTGTCTCTGTGAGAATCATCCTCAACAAACCAAACACACATTTGGCTAATATTGCTCAGTCGGCTCTTGTCGGTACAGAGATTAGCGATCTACAAATCGTAATTATCTAGGGTGGAAGACCCATGTCCTTGATTGATATTATTCCGTCGGCACAGCTGATAGTGATGTAAACATTAAAATTGTCTGGGGAGGTAAGCTCTGGTCTACTCGCCCTTGACCAATATTATCTCGTCGGTACAGCGGTTAGTAATCTAACCATCACAATTGTCTGGGGTGCAGAAAACTCTACACTCATGGGTACACTAGGATCCCTACCTATACCATTAGGGAGTGAAATCATCTTCTGAATATGAACATACAAGCATTCATATATAAACTACTTCATTATTCATACATACATTATTCTGAAACATTCTGTAATCTACTAACATGCAATCTTCTCTGTTATGCAACTTTTCTCTATTCATAGCTTTTATATCATTCATATATTTATCTTATGCATATCTCTTACTTATATCTTTCCTACATGTCTATCTTACATGCCTATCTTACATTAATCCTCTCATGCATATCTTTTATGAATGCATATTTTTTATAACTTTTCAGTAATACATAACTTTTCTATCTAACAATATGAATAAACTACTGCAATATAAATAGGGCTGTAAACGAGCCGAGCTTGAGCGAGCTCAGGCTTGGCTCGTGTTCGGCTCGTTCGAAATTAGCTCGGCTCGTGTTCGGCTCGTGTTCGAAATGGCTCGTGAAAGGTGTGTTCGTGTTCGGCTCGAATTAAATATTCTTGTTCGTGTTCGGCTCGTGTTCGTATCGAAATTGGCTCGTTAAAATTAATTGAAAAAATATATGTCTACAGCCGGATTCGAACTCCGGACCAGAATGAATGGAAACAAGAAGCATGTACCACGTTACCACACAAGCAATTATGATTTAAACTTAAATATAAATATATATAATATATTAATATATAATAATATATATAATAAATTATTATATAAATAATTATATGATTATTTTTTTATTTCGAGCCGATTCGAGCCGAACACGAGCGAACAAACAGATTGTTTGTGTTCTCCCTCGTTAACATTTCGAGCTTAAAAATTTGTTCGTGTTCGGTACCGTTAGAGCTAACGAACGAGCCGAATCACGAGCTACTTAACGAGCCGAACACGAGCTGTTCGCGAACAACGAGCCAAATTGCCAGCCCTAAATATAAATATAATTGAACTAAAACATACATATAAATCAACATACATTTTAAAATAAAGACAATTTCTGAAATTTATAAATATAATTACTCACCTCAGTTGCCATGCTAATGTCTTAATCTTTGATAGCTAGCTGAAGATTGCGGTGACTTTTATATTAAGCTCAATAACCTATAAAATATCATATTAAACTTTAAGATTTAGGTGATTTCCGTAAATGTAATTATTCTTTTTAATTAGCATAGGATTATTTATCTAAAATTTATGGAGTTGTCCTACGATGATCTTACATCCACTTGCCTCGAATTTGTCTCTCGGGTAAATAACCTGAAATCTGTAAAGATCTTAGCATTTTATATATTTTCGGCTCAAAAAGTAATTAAACCCAAAAAGTAAAATTCTTACCTCAAAATAGGCTTCTCAGCACAAATCGCCATTCCGAAGCTATCAAATTTACTATCACCTCCAACCACACATCTCCTACGCTAATATCATGCTGGAACTCTTATGGAAGCTCGCAAAAGACATTCAACGCTTCCGGCACATAATCGGCGCCTTTGACAGCCACCGGTCTTATGGAAGCTCGCAAGAGACTTTCAGCGCTTCCGACACACAATCGACAAAAAACAAAACTGGAGGGTGAGAAAGGAAATAAAGGCTTAGAATGGTGAGGGAGGGATTCATGCTCACAAAAATTGGCCTAGAGCCCTAAATTGCGAATTGCGGCTTTCCCCTGTGTCGTTCGACCCACCTGCTACTTGCGGCCCTGACATTGTAGCAAGAGTCGCAGCTTTGCTCGCCGCAAGTAGAAGGAGAAGGGAGGAGTCACGAACCTTAGGACTCCTATTTAATTGAACGAAGAAATGAATTGTTCTAAGGTCAGTGAGCTACAGTGCACATGTAGGATTAGGGAATAATTAAAGATTGAGTAACGTTTAATTAAATTAATTAAACTTATAACTTCAACATTTTATATCTCCAAATCCATTCATAATTTACATATAGCGCTTTATATGGAATTAATCGATTTCTTGTGTGGAATTTAATAAAATTATTTCGATCAAATTTCGGGAAATGAAAACTTTAAGATACCTTCTATGTCACAAAAAAAATGTTATATGCTTTCTTAAAATGGGTTATTACATGTTCGGTCCTCTTGGACCACACCTCGTTATCTTAGAGTTATATACATGCTTTCCTGATGTATTATGTTTAGTTTTGGCATGAGTTTCTGTCAAGACAACTGTCAGTGTCTCTTCTCCCTTCGAAGATTGTATGTGAGGGTTTGAGTGGTGCTTCGGCTGTATCTCACTCTTGATGTGATGATTATCTTCCCTATCCCCCCCGTGTTGCTCTCGGTCGTCCCTGAACAGATGAACATTACTATTTCCCCTGCAGTTTTCCAATTCTAGCCATCTGTCCTCGTTGTTGCCACCCCGGACCTTTTGCTATACTGTAGTCCCCAGCATTCCCCATCGATGCCAACGACATTCCCGCATGCAATAGCAGCTCAGAAACAACTATTCCCAGACATTTTTTGCGGTTCTAGCCGCCCAGCCATCTGTTCTCACATTCCATCATGTGTTATTGCCGCAATTCCTACCCTCGCAGCCTTCGTCCTCCTACCTTACTTCCGCAACACAGTACAGTCCTTTCCAGCCATTTTCCTGCTGTCCACCCCCTCTTTCTTGCTACCACTGCCCAGGACAGCAACCACACTTGTTATTCCTGCAGTTTCACACCTCACCCTTGCGGTTACCAACACACATTTGCTATCGCCATGCCTTCCAGACCTTCACCCACCTTTGCTACCTCTCTGGAGGACCAAACCGTCGATGATCACCTTCACTACCCTGAAATACACTATAGTTTTGAGTTTGTTGTGTAGTGTCTGTTGTTATTTCTATTTTTATTTGTGAGATTGTATTTTCTATTGTGAATTCAAAAATAATATTTATTTTTTCTATTATTGTTTGGGTTAAATCTGGTATCATTCAACATTAGAGCTAGTCTAACCTTAATCCTATCCTAGGGTTTCTAGCATCTACCCATACCCAACCCTATCTTTACCTAAAACCCTTCCCTTTGCTTCTTTTTTCAAACCGGCTACCCAAAAATTTACTCTCACTCTAAATCACCCCTACACACCATTCCACACCTCCAACCCTAAATCCTAACCATGGCACTTATGAGAAATACACAAAGAGATGTTCACGAACTTATCATGGAAGAGGTGCAATGGGAATCCTCCAACTCCAACAAAGACTTGCCGCCTTTGAGAGGAGGTAATCTGGAAGCGTTACCTGTAGCAGTGACATGCCAGATCAAAGAAATTGAGTGAAGCTCATCCACCAGACAAATTCCAGGGATGAAGAACTACTACTTCGAAGTTTTGACCTGAAATATTTGAGAAGATATCATGAAGTAAATGTAGATTGGTAATATTTTTATTGCCACTGGGGTTCAGAGGAGGACATTAAGTGGCTCCAGACCATGGAATTTCTTTGAGTACCAATATGTCCTACCGGACAAAATGGTAAAACTAGCTTCCAACAAGTTAAAGATGAGTACATCTCGGTGATGGAAGAACATGAAGATTCTTAGACATCGAAAACAAAAGAATAAAATTACCACCTAGTCTAAGATGAAATAAGCAATGCAACATCGTTACCAACTGGTTCATTATAGACAAGACGTTCAAAAGCAAGCTTCAATAGGGAATAGGAAACTTCACTAGATAACCTCCACATCTTACAGATAAAGTTCAATAACATGCTCTTACACACATAGTACACCTAGGGAAATATCCAAACTCACCACGCTTGAAGAGACACCAATTCAGTGTGGGGAACATGTGAAATTAATCAACATTCCCAAATCTATCCAAGTCAGGAAGTGACTGTCACATCTTATAGACAGAGCCAACCCTAGGTTCTTACAGCCAAAATATACTCAAAGGAACATCCAAAACGACCCCGCTTGAGGAGACACTAGTTCAGAATAGAACATAGGTGAAACCAATCCGCATTCCCAAATCTATCCAAGTCAAAAGTGTTTCAAGTGTCACGGATTTGCGCATATTGAATTAGATTGCACAATCAGGAGAATGATCTCTCATTGATCAAAGAGCAATTTAAGAAATAATAGTGATCCGAAAGAAAATGAAAACTTCAAAGAGGATTCTTAACTTATAGCAAACAAGGAAGAGACATCAGCGATCCCAGCTAACCCCATGATAACGACTCCAACTAAATTAATAGTAGTTTTTCTAAAAGAGAGTGGGTCTGAGCTAATGGGCATATTCATGCAAAGTATGAGATCGTGATGCAACGAACTACGTTTTTACAAGCATAGAGAGAAGCATTAGTGGTACTGACATTGAATATTCAAAATGACCATGAGTTTGAGAAGCTAACACTAGACACAGAGTAACTTCAGATAAGAGAATTTCATAATTTTCAGATATATCCCATCACTTAAGTTGCCCCTACTGAGAGAGATCCAACATATCAGAGATGAGAAAATTTTTAGTTACTTATGGAAGATCATTTGTAGTCAATTGGGTGTTAAATTCAATTCAACAGTATACCTACCGACAGATGGTCAGACAGGAGAGATGAGCCACAGTTTTGGAAATTGACTTAGAAGCTTTGTGGGAAAGAACATTCTATTGTAGGATTCAAGTCCTAGTGAAGAACAAGAGACCTCTCCTAAGTGGTTGCCACTAAAAGTGGTCCAACATGCCATAGATTTCATTCCAGAGTTAGTTCCTCCTGAAAAATATATTTTTTGGATGCACCCTATTGAGTATGAGTGGAAGAGGCAAATTACATATCTAGTGGATCAGAAATTACTTCATGAAAATTTACATCGATATGCAGCTCCAGCTCAGATTGTGTCAAAAGTGGATGGATGCTTATTCTATCAAAATGTGCTTTAGAATGACAAAGCTTATACGACTGACTTATCAGGATATTATGTCATTTCCGCTATCTCCAGTTGGGCCTGCCTGATTCCATACTACAAAGAGACAAACTTCTACAGATGAGGTCGAAACTCCCTCAACCCCAGGAGATTGACGCGGGCAGAACATGCTCTAGCAATCTTCGTGTGAGATAGTAAATCCCACGGTAAGGAGCGGCTCCCGTTTTCATAATTGGACCAAACCGGTCCTGATTTTCTTGATGTTGTGGAGATGAGTTGTCCTCGTGAGCCACTTGTTATCCTAGGGTTATATAATTGTGTTCATGATGTTTTAGGTTTATTTTAGGCATGAATTTCTTTTGAGACAACAGTCGAAGGCTCTTTTTTCCATTTGAGGTTTGTATTTGAGGGTTCGAGTGGTGCTTGATTGTATCCCGTTCCTGAGGTGTTGATTATCTTCCATATCCCCTTCTGCATCCTCCCCACATCGAACCTAGCCACCCTTCATTGTTGCAGCCTCCCTCAAACAACCACACATTGCTATTTTCCATGCATTATTCCACTTCAAGCCACATGTCCTCGATTGTGGCCACCCTCCTTTTGCTGTCCTGCAGTCCCCCACATTTTCGATCGCTGCTGTCAACATTATCCCTCGCTACAGCAGACTGGAAACAATTGAAGGACCAAACCCTCGTTGATCACCTCCACCACCCCAAGATCTACCCTAACATGAGTTTGTTGTGTCGTGTATGTTGCTATTTCTATTTCCATTTGTGAGATTGGATTCCTCTATTTTGAATTCAGTAATAATATTTGATTTTCCTATTGTTGTTTGGGTTAACTCCGATATCAAAAACTTTTCATAGACATTACTATCAAACGGAGAAATATAAAGGCATAAAATGCGGAAAGAAACTAATGAAAGAAACTAACTTCTCCGCAAACAATAAAATTAATCCAATTTTCACACCTAAAATTGCACAAATTTTCTAAATGGAAAGGCATATAAGAGATAAAACTATTGGCATTGACATTATCACACGCTAAAACATAGAGAGGCATTTACATACATAGCACACAATTTTTATGTGGATATCTCACCTATTCATATTTACACACGTAGTACTCGAATCTTTAAATATCAAATACATCTTTTCATACGTAGGCTTAAAACACCAAAGTGCTATGTATGTAAAAAACAGATGTTTAGGTGTGGGATATGCAAATACATGAGAATTGTGTACTATGTATGTTAATTTCCCACATATATAAACATGAGATAGAGATAGAAACGGATTAAGTGAGAAAGGCCTCTCCAATACTTCTAATAAGTTAAAAAAAACTGTGGAAACTGATACCAATCAATTTTTTCTCAAGAAAAAAAGCATAGCATGAATCAATTATAACCTTCATATTGCACAAAATATTGCTATATGTTCTGCATATTAAAGTATGTTGTGGGAAGTTCACATGATTTGATATATTAATAAGCATTATCATTTCATGTGCTCAATGAAAGAGAGAAACTAAGAAATGTTGGAAACCCCAACCAACTAAACCTCCTACAAAGAAAAAAAAAAGGTGGTGGGGAGAATTTACATACATACCACAAAATGGTTATTCAGTTACATATCTAACACCTAAATTTTCATATTTACATGCATAACACTCAAATAGTTAATATCAAATAAGGAAATACCACTACTTTAAACTTCTTGAAAATGAAATATACATTTTCATGCCTAGGTATATGAAACCAATGTATTATAAAGGTAAATATCGTACTTTAGATATTAGATATGAAAATTTATAGGAATTCTGTGGTGTGTATTAAATTTCTCAACCAAAAAAAAAAAACAAAAAAAAACAAAAACAAAACAAAACAAAGTGCAGCTATAGATGAAAGAATGTACAAAAAATAAACTGAGACAAATTGGGGAAATTTTAATGAAAAAGGAATCAAGAGGGCTACAGAACAAATTGCAGCTTCATGGTAGAAAGTCCCTTTTTAAAATCTTCATTTCTAAACCAAAAAACTCAAATATCAAAAGAAATTTTGTGCCAAACATAGGATACTTAAATAAGATCCTTAGTAAAACTGACCTGCACTCTCATCCTGAACTGAACAGAGACCTTCCCTCAACAGGCCAGCCTGAATAATGGCCTGAATGCAAGGTAAACAAAGGAAGTTCAGCAAAACCTAGAAAAGAAACTAAAAAAGCCACAGAAA
Source organism: Papilionanthe hookeriana x Papilionanthe teres (assembly GCA_022702705.1). Lineage (NCBI taxonomy): Eukaryota > Viridiplantae > Streptophyta > Magnoliopsida > Asparagales > Orchidaceae > Papilionanthe > Papilionanthe hookeriana x Papilionanthe teres. The sequence goes on from CM040421.1 coordinate 6,670,799, forward strand.
ATATAAAACCAAAATTAAAAGAAGAAAAATAGATCTATCAAGGCAAATGGACTATCAAACATTTCAAACAAGATGGGTGAATTTTAATGATGCCTTTTGTAATCTGCTCTAATCCATGTGTCCTATGAGTCGGTGTTCATATGCAATTATACATTCTGGAGTGTTATATGGCAATTTGATGCCAAATCCCTTGTGAGGAAGTATTTTCCAATTGCATGAGAACCAGCTGCATTTAATATTCAAGAATTCTGCAGTCGAAAAAGAATGAGAGCTCATATTCCCAATTTTGTTCATTTACTTATCTAACACCTAAACTTTGATTTTTACACCTACAGCACCTTTTCCTATGCATGAAAAGGTGGAAATAGTGCAATCCATCTTTTCATACATAGGTTAGGATACTTAGTGTGTAAAAATCAAATTTTGGGTGTGATATAAGTAACTACATAAGAATTGGGTGCTATGTATGTAAATTTCCCAATAAATAAATACAATATCCTATACCCATGTCTCCTCCATTCCTATGGCTATATTTTAATTTGGAGCGGGTATAATGGGTAATTAATTATAAATATGCACAAGAATTATAATTTAAAGCAGCAAAACACAAAATAAAAAAAATACTTTTAATGATTTTGCAAAAAAGTGTGAAAATGCAAATCCATTTGATGTTGTCAGTGAAAATGCACTCTCATGAACCCACAGCTCCCACCTTGTAGCCCCCTTGAGAGTACGTACATTGCTATAAAAATGCAAAATGATTATGCATTTTCATGGCCACTAGTGAATCCAAAATGCATTTCAGAGAACTTCTCCTCCCTATTCTCTCTCTATAACTCCAAGCCTTTTGGTTAGAAGCTCCTCACTGCTCAATTACTCTCACCTTTCTCTCTCGTATTAATGCTCTTTTCGCCCCCACCCCTACCTCCCTCAATGTATATTTTTGCAATCAATCTAATAACCTTATTAGCTTAGTTAGGTTGATTTTTTCTAATTATTTATTATTTATCAATAACTTTTATCATTGTTTTATTGAAGACAAATTATTTCAGATATATTACTTGGCTTGTTTTATAACATAGACAAAAATAATAGTTATTCTTTCCATAATTATTCAGCAACTATTTTTATAGGCACCCAAAATAAAACCATAATTTCAATTGCACCTACCATGTTTTAATTTAGGGGCATTAATATGCATACCACACTATTCTTAGGTCCTTATATAACATCTAAACATTCATATTTACATGCATACCACTCAAAGCTTTAATATCACATCAAAAAACCTCCATTACTACTTTTTAAAGGTGAAATACGCATTTTCATGTATAGATTTATGACACCAGGATGTTATAAGTGTAAATATCTTGTTAGATATGCAAATACATAAGAATTATGTGGCATCTATGTAAATTTCTCTTTAATTTATTTTCATGGATATTATTATTCTTATGAAAAATAATTAAAATTGATGAAGACTTATTTTTATTCATTTAATGAGATATTATCATTACTACATAAAAATAAATTAGTTTAACTTATCCTCTTATTCATGTAATGAGATATTATTAGTAGCAATTAAATTACTAAACCAAAATAAAATAAATTGAGGTGGAAAACTAAAACCTTATAATTGGAATTCGTGTTGCACATTTCTTAAATAACAAAAAACTTGCAAACAAGAGTATTTGCCTAAAATAGTGTGATTAAAGTTTTTATTAGGATACATTTTACATAAATTACATTTATTTTAGGAAATATATAATAACAATTATATTTGATTATTTAAATATTATACTTATTCTGAAACAAACTAAATAAATTAAAAACCTTTATAATCAAATTTTGATAAGAATTTTTTTAACATTTTGATTTACTTTCATGTACCCATTATTTATAAACCACATATTTAAACTTCAGAAAGAGATTGGGCAATTTCATACAATAAAATGTGAAACAATTTAAATTTGTTTTTATAAAACAACAACAAAACTTTTATCCCACTAAGTGGGGTTGGCTACATGAATCCTTTTCTCCATTATGTCCTATTTAGTGTCATATTTTTATTTAATTCTAATAAATTAAGATCGTTTTTTATACAATATGCCCAAGTCTTCCTAGCTCTACCCCTGCCTTTTTTAACATAAGCCGAATCTAAACAATCTAACGCGACTCTCTGTTATTTTGTCCGTCACTGGAGCTACACCAACCCTATCACAGGTATATTCATTTCGCATTTTGTCTCTAAGTATAAAGCCACTCATCCACCTAATCATTCTCATCTAGGCAACAGTTAACTTAGTTTTATGCTTCTCTTTTAAAGGCTACCATTCAGCGCCACAGAGCATTACAGGTCTCACCACCATCTTACAAAATTTTTTCAGTCTAAGCGATACTTTTCTATCACACAGTAGGCCGAAGCATTCCTTCATTTCAACCAACCAACTTGAATTCTACTAATAACATCCCCATCTATATCACCATCACTTTAAACAATAGACCCGAGATATGTAAAGCGTTCATACCTTTTAATAATTTGATCACCCCTAGTTACATTGTTGTCACTAGAGCTACTACTACTAAAATTACATTTCATGTATTCAGTTTTAGTTCTAATAAAACAAAAGCCTCTAGACTCCAATGTAGACATCAATAATTCAAGTTTTCCCGAGCTTTCTCTCTCGTCTTATCCATAAGAAGGATATCATCAGCAGAAAGCATACACGAAGATACATCCTCCGGTAAATGCCCAGAAGACCATCCATAACTAAAGCAAAAACATAAGGGCTTAAAGATAATCCCTAATGTAATCCAACAAAAATATGAAAATATTTGGTCAGTCCTCCTGTTCGAACTAAAATAATAGCTCTAGTATACATATCTTTAATGACTTGAATATAAGTCATATCAACATCTTTCTTCTCAAGAACTCTCAAAAGGATATCTCTTGGAATCTTATCGTAAGCTTTTTCTAAATCAATAAAAATTATGTTAATCCTCTTTTATCTCTGAACTTCTCAATCAATCCTCTTAATAAATGTATAGCATCCATAGTAGACCTGTCCGACATAAATCCAAATTGATTTTGAGAAATCTTTGTAATACGTCCTTACTTATGTTCAATTACCCTCTCCTATAATTTTAAAGTATGATACAATAACTTAATTCCTCTATAATTTGCACACTCTTGGACTTCCCCTTTATGATTAAAAATGGGGACCAAAATACTCTTCCTCCACTCCTCAAATATATTTTTAGTTTTTAAAATAATATTATAGAGTTTAGTAAGCCAATTAACTCCCAAATCTCCTATATATTTCCACAGTTCAATTAGGATATCATCAGGTACTACAGACTTTCCACCCATGATTTTCTTTAAAGCCTCCTTAACTTTGTTACTAATATGACGATAAAAATGAAATATTTTATTTTTATTAACGATATTAAGATCACTAAGGTCGATGGTATTTTTAGAAACTTCATTAAAAAGTTCATCGAAATAACTTACCCACCTATATTGAATATCTTTTTCTATGGGAAGAACTTTTTGATTTTCATCTTTAATATACTTTAATTGAGTTAAATCTTTATTTTTCTTTTCTCTTTGTTTAACTCGTTTATACATATATTTTTCACCTTCCTTAATATCTAATAAATTATAAAGATCATTAAAAGCAGAATTGTTAGCCTCTCAGATTATTCTCTTAGACTCTCCACGAGCATTTTGACATTTTTCTCAGTTCTCTAAGCTTTTACATTGAAACTAATTTTTACAACATAACTTCTTATATTTTATCTTTTCTTGCACATTATTATTCCACCACTAACTATTTTTATTTCTAGAAACTTTTTCTTTTGATTCTCCAAGTATATTTTTGCCACTTGTTTAATAGTGTTTGTTACTTTATCACACATAGAATTTGTTTCTTCATGAACATCCCAAATTTTGAGATCTTGAATTTTACTCATAAAAATAATTTTATTTGTGTTTTTTTGTACTCATCTAATTCTACGAAGATGGTTTCTAGTATTCTTTATTTTACAACTTTTCATCTTAAAATCTAGAACTAATAATTGATGTTGAGTACTTAAATCCTCACTTGGAATGACCTTACAATCTTTACATTCTCGACAATCTCTTCTTTTCATAAGAAAATAATCAAATTGTGTTTTATTAGATCCATTCTTATAAGTAATAATATGATCATCTCTTCTTTTGAATAAAATATTAGCAATAACAAAATAAAACGCTAAAGCAAAATCTAATATGATTCTACCTTCTTCATTAATCGCTCCAAAACCGTAGCCACCATGAATATTTTTAAAATCTTCTACCACTCTCCATTTAAATCTACTCCAGTAAAAATTCTTTCTGCAAGAGGCATAATTTGTATCAAATCTTCGAAATCATTCCAGAATTTATCTTTAGAACCTATATATAATCCTACTTGAGGAGCATAAGCACTTAAAATATTAAAAATCTTAGCACCAACAATAATCATAAGGGCTATAATTCTATCTCCAATTCTATCAATTTTTACAACACTATCTTTCAAACTCTTATCTATAAATACACCTACACCATTTCTAGTGAGATTCTTACCTGAATACCAAAGTTTAAAATCTAAGTTATCAATCTCCTTAGCCTTTTTTTCAAACCATTTAGTTTCTTGAATACATAAGTTATTTATCTTTTTATGAATCATATATCAATAAATACCATTAATTTATATTGAGACTGCCTATATTTCAAAATATTATCCTAATATTAATTTCATGGACTAAATTCTTTACCCGCATCCGTCTGTAATGTGAGAACCATTGCTTACTTGACAATACACCCGGGCGCCGTTGTAGCGGCCCTTGCACACTTTCACTGTATTCAGGTCATACAGCGCGTCGCTTCCAAGTGACGCCCTAGCATTTACACAAGATCAAAATGATTCATGCCATGATTATTCGACAAATTTTATACTGACTGTTGACTGCCAAACACAATCCTCAACTTTTCACATCCAGGACTTGGGACCCGGCAATGACAGTTAAATTTATTTTTATGAAAAAGAAAAATGAGCTTCATTTTCGAAGACATATAATTTACTTTTATTTTTTTCCTACAAAGTGCACTAGTAATAAATATCATAGGATCATAGCATTTATTATGAATCAATTTAAAGATTTCAACTTTTTATATACTTACTAAAATAATAATAAAAAAAGTTATTCACTTAAGTCAAATAAACAAATAAATTAAGTTACCTGCAAGGACTGATTTTATAAAATAAATATAGAAAAATTATAATCATCATAAAAAAATCATCATCAAAACTTCAATCACATCTCAACACGTACAAAATTTAAACTATTTAGAAGTGATTGGATTTAAATTAAAAAAAATGAATTCCATTAAAATAATTTATATGTAAAATTAGTTCTTTGATATATAGTAATATTATTTCTTGTTATTTTTTCCACATTAATTTTATTACTTTATTATTTTTATAGATAAAAAATAGCATTTTGATTCATTATAAAGGAACTTTAATATGACTCTTATTTTTGAAGTAAAAATGCAAAATTTGCTTGAGTTATTAGCCGTACAAATTGAAACTCATTTATCATATTTTTAAAGAGAGATTTTACAGAAAAAAAAACGAATTATCATCCAATTTCAATTAATGAATTTCATAAACTCAATTTAAAAAAAAACAAAAAACATTTTTAAATATTTATGATCCTTGTGCGAAGCCCCTAAATCATAAAATTTTGATCAATTCTGATTTTTTTCTAATAATGCTAAATCTTTAATAATTTACATCAATCCATGACAAGTTCTATTTTCCAGATTTTTATACATTTGTTTGAAAGGGGAGTAACGTCTATAATCTTCAGCCAAATGCCACATCTAATTCTATATTCCAATCGCTAATTACAAGTTTCAACGGTTTTACCCAGATATGTACCCGTGGATGGAATTGCACTTTTAAACTTTCTGAGATTCAACCCTCAATAAATTTAAAATAAGAATTCTATGTTCATTGCTCCATAATACTATATCACAGAATCAATCTAGTGTGCCTCTTTAAAATAAAAATAATTTTATTGCCACAGAAACTCCAATGATGAGGATTGTAACTACATGCTCACAGAGGTCACTACGCACACATTGGTTGTTTAGGTGGAAGTTGAACTGTCTGGGCAAGGGAGAAATTTTTTGTCAGGACTCCGGACGTCGAGCACGAACAAATTCTTTTAGTAAATGAGCTCAAGTTTGAAAATGCTCATGCTCAACTCGACTCAGTTTGTTCGCAACCTGGTGAGAATCTAGTACTCAATTGTGAGATCCACAAATTAATTCTTTCATTCACATCCTACTTTCAAGCCCATGTATAATAATAATTCGCTTTAAATTAAACTCTCGATAATATCATACAAGAAAAGGACAACATATGTTCAACATATGAATAGTCCTATATATATAGGCTGCATCCTCCCTCTAGGAAAAGGACTTCTGGGCCTTCTGCTGCTGTTGGGATTTCCCAACGAAGAGTCGATGTTACTCTGACTCGAGAAATTAGGGTAGCATCTGATGCTGATAACAGTTTAAACTCAGCTGACAAGTCTGTAGAGGCGACTCCTCAACTGGTTATCACTGCAGCAGCCTCTCCCACTCGTGGTGCAAACCGCCGGGTGGTTATGGAACCTCATCGGGATGCACCAATTGCCGCCCCGGCGGCTACCGCGGTTACCGAACAAGTGGAAAGGGTGGCCCTTCCTCCCGTAGTACAATCCGCCTGTGTGGTTCCCACCGTAGCTCGACGGCTCACACTTCGGAGGATCGCTGGCAAGTGTATACCTCCGGGTGAAAGAAGACGGCGGTACATTGCTACTTGGAAATCTTATGGATGACACGTTGGTCTCTCCTGGCAATGGGGAATCTCTCCAGAGCTTGATTATTGAATGCGCTTCAAGAACCCATGGAAGAGGAAGGCCTTAGCGACCTCGTCCACTGAAAAAGTTTTAGTTGCAAGTTTATTTTAGTCATCTCTTTTGTACTTTTATTTTAGTTGCTTTTTGTTTCCTTTGAGTTGGGCTCCATCATGGGGCCCTCTCTTACTACTTGTTTTGTATCCCCCTATTTTATCTTAATGAAATGGCCCTAGGGCTTTTTTGTTAAATATATATATATATATATATATATTGAAAGCCCTTGGGCCAATTTTATTGAAATAAAAACGGTTACAGAAGCTTGAGGAGAGGGCCCAAATAATGGAGCCCTACCCCTACGATACAATGCTAACAAAAAGATCCAAAGATAAAAACAGAAAAAGAGCAATAACAATGTCTAAGAACGAGATCGTGATATTCTCGTTTTGTTTCTTGGTGATTCATAAAGTAAGCTCTTTAATACTACTCCATTGCCCTGAGTAACCAATGTATCATCAATTAGAAGTGTATCCACAGGCTTCTTCTTCCGTCGAGAAGTATAAACCTGTCAATCTTTTTCATCATCTTCTTCTTCTACTACTTCTTCTTCTGCTTCTACCTCTTCCGTTGACTGATCCTGCCGATTCATACCGGTGGGTTCGGCATTGGATTGGCGATTTCTTCTTTTTCTGCTGAATGTTTGGATGTATCTGTTAGAGTCGACAGGTAAAGTAGCCACCTGGGCGGTTTGCGCCACAGGAGGAAGGGTCACACTTGCAGCTTATTCAGTAACCATTGTGTTATTCATTTGGTTAGTCACCGGAGTGGCAATTTGTACAACCGTCGAGGAGTCTCCCGACAGCCTTGTCACTGAGCTTTAAATTGTTATCAACATCGATGCTACTTTATTCTCCTGAGTCAGAGTAGCATCGACTCTTTGTTAGGAAATCCCAACAGCAGCAGAAGGCTCAGAAGCCCTTTTTCTTGAGAGAGGATGCAGTCTATAATAAGTGTCCCTAATGTACCCAAACATTTTACAATACTGTCAAAAAAGAGGCCTGTTCTCCACCACAACCTCCTGCCAAAACCCATTCGCACCATCTGTGATCCAAATTCGATCCACATCTGGAAGAGTGAAATCCCCCCTCCACCTGAACTCTGGCACCACCTGACGAGACCCTATCAAAGGTAGGTGAATCAAATCTGAGAGAAGTACCAAGAGTTTGGCTTATGTTATACAAAACACGTGGATTGTACAAATGAAAGGGGAGTCCCGGAAGCTTGAACTACATAGGAACGATAGGAGGTTCCTTAGATGGGTCAAAATCAGGAGTCCATTTGATAATCTTCATCGGAGTGCCAGCTACCAAAAAGGATTGTTGGGCAACGATTCTTGCATAATCTTCTTCCTTGCGTATTCTAATAAGTAGATGTCTGTCATCCAACAGTCTCAATTTCCATTCTGCAATGAGCTTCAGATCCTCAAAAAACTTCCTAACCAAATCCATCTTGGGGTGACCAAATTGGAATTTCCCGATTAAAGTGAACTTAACATCATCAGAGAGACACTTCATTTCTTGGGTGGTAAATATAGCAGCAGGTTTCCCATCTTTAACGCATGTCGGCCTAATAAAGGAACACACCATTTTTCCATCCGCAACATCACGAAAAGCTTATGGTAAAAAAAAGGTGATCAAGATTTTGTGGGAGGTGCTGCCCACTGCTCTAGCATAAGTAGCCTTAGGCCAGGTAGCTGCCATGAAGACAGTCACAGAACCAGCAGCAAGAGAAGAAACCCTCTCCACACCTCCCAGAAAAGTACCTAGCGCAAAGAATCTGCCTCTAGTCCACTTGAACAGCTGCAGCAAAGAGGCGTCCGAGCCGAGGCGGCCGGCGTCGAGCGGGGAGATGCGTTGCGCCGGAGGAGCGAGAAGCCGACCGCGAGTCTGCGCCGAATTGCTGGGACGTCCCGGCGGCCGGTGTCGAGCGTGATTGCGTAAGTCGCGAACCGATCAGCGTTGGGACGACGCACAGTGGCCGATGACGCTAGAGAAAACGCACGCAGAAGCGGGGACTCGCTGCGAGCACAGTAGCTGGAGCCCTTCTTCTCGCACAGAGCCGAGGAGCCGAGCTCACAGAGTGCGACAGAGAGCTGGACCCGACTGCAAGGGAAGTCGTCGTGCAGGATATGATGAAGCCGAAGAAACACAGGCGAAGCTCGCGTCGTTCTGTCGGCTGAAGAACGACGGAAGAGACTATCGACAGATGCTGCGACCCGGGGAGAGAGCACTGCAAATCACGCGTCGTTCAATAGGCAATGAAGAACGACGACGACAGGGACGATGCCAGAGACAAAGGTTGATGCGAAAAAAATGCGGTAACGGTTGCTAGGATTCGCCATGGAGCGAAAACCCTAACAAAGCCGAGAGACGGCGAGGAAGACGACGCCATACAATCAGAACCCATAAATTCCTCAATGGCTCAAATCTCGAGTGAAAAACCATATAGTACACTTAAAAGAGTACAAATCCTTATGGTTGTTAAAATCAACTTATTATTATTCTCTTTAAAAAAATATTCATCTCACATCTATAAAATTTCCTTAGCAACTAAATTGTGGCTACAAATAAATCAAATTGGGTCAACTACTTCCTCGGACCAAATATACTAGAGTCAACGATAACTTGAGATGACCAAAGTATGAGCTTTTTATCGAATTTGCTATCATCTCCTCATCATCCAATCTAAGGAAAGATGATAATTTTCCTCAATTCAAACCAAAATTACTGCTACTTCACACTAAGCATTCAACACCAAGCGACTAATTTTAATCGAAAATTAATCTCTCACAACTAGGAAGATAATTAACCATAAAAGCTTAAGTCTATAAAAAATCTAAATCTAGATCATAAAATCCTCATAAAATAAGAGAAAAAACACTGAATAATATCTTATCTAAAAAACCAATCTAATTGATGAAAATTTGATCAAAAATCATAACTCTATCATAAGGGTAGAGCACAAATTTTTTAAGTCCACAAAAATGTGTCCATCCGTGCTCAATGTATTTACATATCTATAGATCCTTACAAATGTTTATTTATCATCCGGCTGCTGTAGAACATCAAGCAGATAGTGTGATTACCCCATTACTAAATCAACATCAAGAACGAAGACGGAGAATAAGGGTATGACGGACTCATCACAATTTCAAGATCAAAAGTTAAACATGAAATAAAGAGCTAAGAGAATATCATCAATCATGAAAAAATAAATGGCCTTGATATGAAAATAAATTAAATTCTAATGAGGATGAATGCTAAAAATTTAATTTTTTTACTTTTAACATATGAATATTTCCCTCGATATAGAAGACCTTTTAGGTTAAATTTCACTTATTTTAATAAGCTTTAGGGTTGGTATGGAAAGGGCATGGCCGGAAAAACCTTAATAGGAAACTAATTATGAGAGGTTCTTATTCTCTTTTTATTTGCATTCTTAACTTCAAATCTCCTTCTTTTCTACTTAATTTTTGAATTTTGAACTAATGAATTGCTTTAAATATTTGTTGGAATGGATAAGCAAGGGTTTTGATGTTTTTCTTTTTATAGGTTGGAAAAGGTTATTCCCTTGAGTAGAATGCTTGGTGGCCGAACCCTCCCACTTCAGTTCTTCTTGGTGGAAAACCTAGTTTTACCCATTGGTAATGTTGAACTTCCTTCTCATTTCTTCAGCAGCTCTACTATCATCTTCCCCAAGATCTCATCATCTCCCACCTTCTCTTAGCCCCTACAACCCTCAAGCAATCCACGAACTCCTACAGCAACAAAATATTGAACCTTCTAATGACCTAGCCTTTGTCCTCTCCCCTCCATCACTCTCTATGCCATTTGGACTTCCACCATCTGATATCCAACCTACACCCACCCACCTCACATTCTCAAGCATTTCCAACCCTTAAAAGCCCCTTGGACCCCTCCACTAATTTCCTAAGGAAAAATTTGGTCAATTGGCCAAGGTAGAGCACCTAGCACCTAGTCTTGGCTCCCTCCATCCATTAGCCTCCAAACTTTTTAAAACTCCACCAAATCCAAAATATATTTAAAAATATTACCATAATCTTTCCAAGTAGATCCATTTCCAAGATATTCCACCATACCCAACCCTACATTCAAATCCCCAAAGAGAGTTCTAGAATTTGGTCTATCCTAAGCTTCTGGCCAACCCTTTCCGCCATATTCACCACCTCATACAATTTAACCACCACTTATAAAAGATTATTACGATTTCAAAGGAACCCCACTCCAACAATTCGAAGCCTTGAATCGACCTTCCAATGCTAGATCATCAAGCCACTATCACCTTTTCGAAATCAAAAACCTCTCTAACTTTATCAACACAAACCCAACTACTTAACAACTCACCAAAATTTCTTTCTACCACAACACATAACTGATGCCGGGTTTAACCCAAATCACGACGCACGACACAATTTTACTAACAACTTAAAAAAAGTTACAATAAAGACATAAAAAAATGAAATACAACACACAAAGCAAAAGCGTAAAACAAAGAATTACAAATAAAGACTCGACAAAAGGAGCCACAACAAGCTGGTGAGGAGGAAATTCGGAGAGGTGGTGCTAGATTGGTTTTTGTGTTGAAGGTTAGAGAGATGTTGGAAGGCTGTGGAAGAGTAGGACAACAAGTCAGTGATCGTCAAGACGTTCAACCGCAGCTGGATGGAGCAGTTGGGACTGCGGTAGGGAGGATTTGGAAGGGGCAACAAACAGTACAACCTATAAAGAAGCTGTAGGAAGGCGACGTGATGGTTGCGGTCTGCAGGGGAGCTACAAGGAAAGTTGGAAGGAGCGGTTGTAGGCGCGGCTTGCAGGGTAACTGCAGAAAAGGAGGCTGCAGGTGGTTGAAGGGTTGTGGCAGCCTGCTAGAATAAGAAGGGCAGTGGCCTGCTGGAAGAGGAGGGACAATGGCTTGCAGGAGGCTGAAGGGTTGTGGCAGCTTGCAGGAAGAGTAGGGAGCAGCGGCGGCGGCTTGCCATAGAGCTGGGAAACGGGTGGACAACAACAAGAAGGGTGGAAGGATAGATAAATATCTCGGCGGGGTCGAGTTACAGTAGGAGAACCACCCAGACCCGTCAAAACGATCACCCACACAGACGAGGGACAGTCAGAACACTTCCTCGACGTCGGATACAACCATCGAAGGGAAAACTCTAGGTTAAACCAGAATTCAAATATCAAAACATGACCTCTAACTCTAAGCACATCATCCTCTATTTATAATGAGGCTCAGACTTTATTTTTAATAAATATTAAAATAAGAAGGTAGAATCAAATCAGGATTTTATATCAAGAAAAGAGGAATAAAATGTTCATAAATTCTGATTTGGAAATTGAGTTTAGGAAAGGGATTATAATGGAAATTCAAATTTATGAAAGAGAAATAAAGTATTCAGAAATTATGATTTGAAAATTCAGTTTACGAAATGGATTATAAAGTAGATTCAAATTTAAGAAAGATGAATAAAAATATTTAGAAATTCTTATTTGGAAAGACTTATATTAGGAAGGCATTAAAAAGGAAAAAGAGAAAGGGAGAGAAAAGAAAGAGAGGAGCGGCAGCCCCCTCCCTTTGAGGACCGGTCGGTCTTCCATAGCTTCCTTGTCAGTCTCCCGAGGTTGGGGAAGCTTTCAATGTCATAGGTCGAAGCCTTCGTGTCGTTGTCAGCCACCTCTGGATTCCTCTGGCGACTGCATCGTCTACCAATGCATCTGAGGAGCTTTTCCCACTTGCGAGCATGCTTCCTTATCGATCTGTTCTGTTTGAGCATAATCTAAGCCAGAGGTATACCACCACGTAGGTTCTCCAGAGCAACATTCCGAACAAGTAAATATCTCATATGCTTCTCATCTATGACAATTTAGGCCTCAGCAAGGTTGAAGATTTGCAAGAGTTTTGTTGATGGGTGATTCTTATTATCTTCCGGTTCTTCCCTTTGACTCTTGGAGTTTTGGAGAACTGACATCTTCTGCTGCATTCCAATAACAAGAGCTTCACACTGATCTTTCGTCTCTTCATATGAAACACAGGAGTGAGGATTGGAAGTGTAGCCGCTTGTGATGCTATCAATTGGTAATTACTAAGACCATCCACTGAAATTTTAAATTATGACAACTTCTAATCTGCACGATTTTTATGTCTCAACAAAAAGTTCATCTTCTAGAAAAGCAGAAACCACAATATTATCAAAAGTCGCATGTTCCTTTTGATCACATGGAGAAAAGACATTGAATGTGTCTACGAACAAGAGAGTTCCACGAGGAAGGACATCATTGGATGAAAATTCTTGTTCAAACTTCTCTTCAGTGTCAGCGGTATCTTTCCCCAACTTTTCGACGCCCTGCTCAGTGAAGTAGATCACTCCTCTGATTGTGCATTCAATTTCAACATGTCCAAATCCGTGACACTTGCAACATCTTCTGGCTGTAACAAGGGGGGTCGCTTGGTGATGCGGTCTCTCCACATCGAAAGCTAGAGTGCAACTTTTGGCTGTAGTAAGTTGGTAGGAACTGGTGCTGTGTTTCCCGCTTCATCTTCATAGTAATTCGCTTCCTTTCGACCTTCTAGATCACGATCGAGGGTAACCTCCCAGTGGACTTCTTCAATATCCAAAAGCCTCCGCTGAAGACGGCGGAGCTCTCGCCATATCTCTTCCCGTGTAGGCTCATGCATAAATCTCCTTGGCGGCATAGTTGATGATTTGAAATCTGTGAAAGGAAAGAAAAGAAGGAACAAAGAAAGAAGAGAAAAAATGAAAAAAAAAAAAAAAACAAATTGGTGCGATGGATTGCGTAGGGGCAGACGCTAGAAAGCCCTAGGATTGGACTAGGGTTGGGCTAGCTCTGATATCAAATGGTACTAAGGTTTAACACAAACCACGACGCGCAACACAAATTTACTAATGAATTAAACAAGGTTACAATGAAGACTTAAAGGAAGGAAAGACAACACACAAAGAAAAAGCCTAAAAATAAAGAATTACAAATAAAGTCCCGAAAAAAGGAGAGAGAACAAACAGACGAGGAGGAAGTCCGGAGAGGTTGTGCTAGATCGGTAGTTGCGGTGAAGGACAGATATATATTGGACTTCTATGGAAGAGTAGGACAGCAAGTCAACGATCGTCAAGACATCGAACCACATTTCGAAGAAGGAGTTGGGATTGTGGTAGGGAGGATCTAGAAGGGGCAACGAATAGTACAGCTTGCAGGGAAGCTGCAGAAAGGAGGCGTGGTGGCTACAGCCTGCAAGGGAACTGCAGGGAGGAGTTGGGAGGAGCAGTTGTAGGTGTGACCTGCAGGGGAGCTGCAAGAAAGGACGTTGCAGGTGGCTGAAGGGCTGCAGCAGCTTTCTGGAAGAGGAGGGGCAGTGGCCTTCTGGTGGCTGAATGGTTGTGGCAGCCTGCAGGAAGAGTATGGGGCAGTAGTGGCTTGTCGTAGGGCTGGTGAGCGGGTGGATAGCAACGAGAATGGTGGAAGGATAGATAAATATCTTGGCGGGGTCGAGCTACACTCAAAACGCCATCTGAACCCGTGGAGACGATCACCAGCTCGAACAAGGGACGGTGGGAGCACTTCCTCAATGTCGAATACAACCTTCGAAGGGAAAACTCTAGGAAAAAATTTGAATTCAAATATCAAAACAAGACATCATTCTCTATTTATAATGAGGTTAGGACTTTATTTTAGACAATATTTAAAATTAGAAAGAAGAATCAAATCAAGATTTTAGATTTAGAAAAAAGGAATAAAATATTTAAAATTCTGATTCAGAGATTGAGTTTAGGAAAGGGATTATATAATAGAAATTCAGATTTAATAAAGAGAAATAAATTATTTAGAAATTCATATTTGAAAATTCAATTTAGGAAAGAGATTATAATGAAAATACAAATTTAAAAAAGATGAATAAAAATTTCCAGAAATTCTAATTTGAAAAGACTTTTATTAGAAAGCTGCTAAGAAGGAAAGAAGGAAAGGGGAGAGAAGGAAAACGGAGGGGGGCTGAGTAGCGGCAGCCCCCCTCCCTTTGAGGACCGGTCGGTCCTCCATAGCCCCTGCATCAATTAACCCCCCATCAATTTATGCATTCTATTGAGCCTACACATGAAGTAGATACGCAATGTTTATTTGAATCATTAAATCAAAGCTAAATAAGCAAAATATTATATATTATTGGTGGCAGACCTGACTCAATCCATGATATACTTATCAGATATATATCCTGAAAACACACTGCTACATCAAATAGAATAAATGTTAAATGGTGATAAGCAAATCATATTATACCTCTATATCCTCCCCCAAACCTTTCAGCCTCTCCAAAGCCTTAATGAAGTGGTCTTTGGTGAAAAGGGCCTAGGGTTAGGCCTTGTGATATTTGTAGGAGGCTCAAAGTGAAGTTCAACGAGTATTGGTTGACATAGATTAGAATTCAATCGGGTGAATCTACGGGAAAAGCCAATAATATATGAATTGGCTATATATTGAAACGCCATATTTGAATTTAGACCCCACAAATGGGTGAAATAGGTCACACAATGACTTGAAACTGCATGAAAACTTAAGAGAGATGTGTCCGGTTTTTTAAAAAGTATCAACATTTTTAGAGTCCTTTAAATATTTTCACGATATTTTAGAATCAAATTTGTCCATGCAGGAACCCAATCTGGACAACAGCTTAAAATAAAATAATTGGCTTTGAAAAAAGGTTTAGAACTTAAGAAAACTAAGGAATTGCGCACGAGGTTAAGAGTTGTCTCTATAATAGATCTTGAGCGGATCCTAAACTTTCAATACGCATTGATGAGTCAGAAAAGCCTTGTGGAATAAGAGTACATGCTATTTAGGATAAGCCGTGGCTGACCGCATCAATAGGATTTGGCTAGAATTGTGTGCGGGAACAATTACAAAATTTGAAGAAAGATGGAAGAGAAGCAGCACAATATTCTCACAGAAAAAAAATAAAAATAAAAACAACGCAAAAATGGATAAGACTGTCACTCACCAAATAGGACAATGGAGAAATAACAAAACTTCTCCTCTTGCATGGTATGACAACTAAGCCTCGGACTCTTAGAGAAAATCAACAGCAACTTCTATTCATCCAGCAAATAATCGAGCCATTATTCCATACGGAGAACGTACGCAGCTCCCTAATACCCATCCGATACCCTCCCAATACCCATCCAATACCCACCTAATAGCCAATACCCAATACCCATCCAATACCCATCCAATACCCATCCAGTACCCTTAAAATCCCAGTAACCATCCAATACCCACCCGGTACCCTTAAAATCCGCACCCAGCGCTGCGTACGTGCTCCGGATGGAATAATTCGCCCAAATAATCAAACATTCAATCCACATACAGATCTTAATATGAAAAAGTAAGAATATAAAGTAAAGAGAAAGCAAATCAAGGGAGATTCTCCACTCCCATCCCCACCGAAGAAATATTGCATCAGGACTCCGCACGTAAAGTAGCGTGTGAAGTCCTATTGCTGCGGGCCACGTGGATTATCCCGGCCCCACCGACGAAAACATGAAATTTATACATGCGAACCCGGCCTCACCGGAACACGAACAATTTCCCGTCAGTTTTAGCATAAAAATATTTCGCACCTAATACTATTCTAATGTAGCTGAAGAAATATTTGACAGCTCCGGATGCACGCAACTAAGGTTTTTGTTTAGGTTTCGATGGACTTCTCCTTCGACGTTGAAATGTCAGATGACTTTCACCCGTCATTCTCCCTAAACTTTGAAGATCAAGTGAGTCTATAATTATTTCTAGTTTTACGATAGGTTAGGGTTGTTGTTGTGTTTTTAGTGTTATCATTATAGTTTACTTGTATAATTCTTGCAAGACAGCAAATTTTTTTTATTATGGGATAATTTTTTTTATTTTTCTGGTGCAATTTTTGTTTTATTATTGTATTAAGCTTGTATTATTTTGGTGTTACTATGGTGTTATTCCAGTAAGATTCTAATTTTTCTGGTGTTATTATGGTGTTACTCCGATCTTATGTTGGTTTCTGTCTTTGATTTAGTATTGTCATTGTGGTATAATAATTGGCTAGGTCTGATGTAAATGTTGGTGTTGATGTAGTTTTATTGGGTGGTGTTGTACAGTAGTGTTATGCTGGTGTTACCATGGTGTTATTGATATGTTATCATGGTGTTTTGCTGGTATTATCATTTTGTTTACTGGTGTAGTTCTTGGTAAGTAACGATTTTTTTGTTATTATGGAATAATTTTTGGTGTTTTACTGGTGCGAGTTATGTGTTACGATGGTGTTAAGCTTGTGTTATTATGGTGTTACTCTAGTGTTATTTCAATTAGATTCTGATATTTCTGGTGTTATTATGGTGTTACACTAATGTTATGTTAGTTTCTGACTTTGATATTATTGCTACTGTGATATAATAGTTGGCTTAGTCTGATTTAAATATTGGTTTAGGGTTTAGGGCTATTGGGTGGTGTTGTGCAGTGGTGTTATGTTGGTGTTTCTATGATGTTATTGATATGTTATCATGGTGTGATGCTGGTGTTATTATGGTGTTATGTTGATGTTATTGTGTGTGTTTTGGTTGTGTTTTTAATGGGGTTATGTTCAGCGTTTTTGCCTTTTCTGACTTTGTGTTAATTTTGTTCAAATTTGCAGTCCTGTGAGCCTACATATGTTTGCAATAAACGAATTGCAGAGAAGTTTTTTAGCAGCACTGTCCACAATAAACAAAAAGCATATGAAAGCTACGTGCCTATGCACATCATGTAGGATTCTTGTTCGGAAGGATCATACTAGCTACTAGCCAAACTTCAAGAAACTGAAGAGCATATATTATATTTCCGGAAAAGCTAGCTATAAGAAAGAGTCTAACAACATGGATACAATGAAGTTCAAAAAACAGACACGAGAATTGAATGTAAGGTCATGGTTCGATATGCAGTTGATCTCGAAGGCAATTGAACAGTGATGAAATTGATTGAAAATCACAACCATCCTTTGGCTGAAAGTGGTGATAAACATCTTCTTCGTTCCAGCAGAGGAATAATTGAGTTAAATGCAAACGTGTTAAGATCAATGTTAGGATCATGGATCAGAGCAAGAGATGCATATCACTTCAATGCTACGGGGGTTGGGGTGTGGAGAATTTGGAATGCACTAAGAGAGATGCAATTAATTTCATTCAAAGAGAAAAAAAAACAGAGAATTGAACAGGGAGATGTCAATGCTCTAATACAATTGTTCATGAAGAGACAAGCTGGGGATAATACATTTGCTTGGGATTTCTTATTGCTGCGGGCCATGTGAATTATCCCGGCACAACTGACGAAAACAGAGAAAATACGTGAAATTTAACAGGGGACCCAGCTCGAATCCAACCTGCGACATTTTGAAAAATTGCCTTTTTCAATTTATCGGCAATATTGCAACGTTTCGAGCATTTCCATCTTCCTCGGCGAAAGCCTTTATTTTCCTCTTCTTTGGTGAAACCCTAATTGCCCGTAAAGCATTGTTCGGCACGCAAGGGAAGGTGACCATGGCGTCTAACAGTTCTATAAAATCAAGGTACAATGCTACATTTAGATTTTATTTGTAGTAAGATTAGTTTTCATTCTCAAATAACCTCGAAATGATTGTCACTGAGGTGCAGCTGTTGTCTCCACAACAAAAACACATCAAAAGCTCCATCATAAGGTATGAATAAAAAATAATAACACACCAATAAAGATAATTCAATAACACACGAATAACACATCAATAACACACTAATAACACACTAATAACACACTAATAACACATTAATAACACAACAAATAACACAATATTAACACAGTAATAACCATAAAGTTATATAGGTGTCATTTTTATGTGTATTGATGTGGTTTGGATGTGTTATTGGTGTGTTATTCTTGTATTATTTGTGTGTTATTAGTGTGTTATTGTTGTGTTATTGGTGTGTTATTGATGTGTTATTGTAGTGTTATTGTTGTGTTAATTAAGTGATAAAAGCAATGAGAAAAGAACAGTACGGTTGATCTATTATTCTCATGTTATGGATGTGCTGTTGAGGTGTTACGGTTGTTTAGAGAGCAATAACATCTCAAAAATACTTCACTGTTACTGATGTGTTATTGATGTGTTATTGATGTGTTATTTATATATCATTGGTGTGTTATTGATGTGAGAACACCAATGACACACAAATAACTTATGTTGATTTCTTACTCGAATGTTATGGAAGTATTATCGAGGCGTGATTGATGTTTGAACAACAATAACACATCAGAGACTCTAGCTTCATAACACATCAATAACAATTAAAAATCAGTTTCATATGGGTGTTAATGAGGTATTATTCGGTTAATTTGTGGTTGTTATTGCTTTGGTATTTGTGGCCACAATTCATGCGTTTAACCCCTTCAATTTGCAAGATTATAAGCACATAGACATTCAACTGTAGATGTCGTCCATCTGCAGTAAGAGACGTCTCGGATACAATTAGAGATCTCACTTCAAAAGAGAACATTAATAATTTAAAGGAAATGAGAGCGTTCAATTTCTTTGATATGTCATCATATCCCCAGGACAATATCGTAACAATACACATTCTCAGATGCTGGGATTATGAGAGGAGGCTCTTCAGAATGGGTAGAAAAGAGGTTAAACTACATGTCAACCTTGTGGCTCTGATAATAGGCATGACAAATATAGGGGAGTCTGTTACATGGATGAAAGATCCCTTGTCCAGCGTGGATGTCAGACAAATAAAGAGCCAATTGACAAACTTTTTTGCAGAAGGATCTTCCACCCCTCCCTTTGAGCAGTTATATTTGAAGTTTTTACTAACTAATTTATTTTTTCTTTCAAGTAATTTTCATGTGTCTGCAGAGCTTTCTATTTTTACTGTAAATGTACAAAATTTTGCTTCTTTTAATTGGTTACTGCTTTATCTTAAATGATCATCGATCAAGTGAGCACTGCTGCAATGAAATTAAGACAGAATAAATTAATAAAATATATTCAAGGATTTGTATTTCTTTTAACGGTAAGTATATGTTGTTTACATTAAACATTTTTCTTCTGAAGTTTTGTTTTGTTGTATTTACTTTAACATACATGTTTATGGTGTTTGACATCCTCAGTTATGATTTTGCGAGCACACGTCTCTGATAACTCCTGCCGCACCTAAGGCTAGACCACGCATTTTGAGGTGGCCAACAAATCATAGGTGGAATGATCAACAGATTCATGAAGCCTTTAAGAGACTCGATCATGTACATGTAAGTCAGTTGGTGGATTATAAGAATTCTCCGAGTTTTATATTAGTTTTTTAGAATGTCTTACCGAATTTATTTTTTAACATTGTGATTTTTATTGTAGGTTAATGACAACTTCTTAGACTTGAGAGACGACGAGCTCGACCTGCTCTCAAATCCAAATCATGGACCACCCAGTCCTGCTAGGCCACTCCCACACCATGAAACTCCTGCCGGACCATCTTCACCCAGATCATATGGCAATGGTACAATTGTTTCAAGCGATGTCACACCAGTAGCTGCATATACAAAAGGGAATAATGATTTTGGAGTACTACTAGAACTGCTGAAAGCTCAGCAAAAAATCAGTTTAAATATACAAGATACAGTGACTGGCTTGAATAAACAGATGTCTAATGCGGTAGACATATTGTCTGAGATTAAATTAAAGTAAAGCTGATAAAGTGGTTGAGACAACGGTAACGAGTACAAGCCAATCCCCTTTCTGAAGGGAGCAGTCCAGCAGCAGTGGAAGAAAGAGGACATTGGTTGCCCCTGTATCACAGTGTCAGTTCAAGAGAAGAAAGAATATAAGTGATGTTCTCTGCAATATCCTGTAGATGTTATTGTGGAGCATCCTGTACAGAAAGATGCGAACAATGATGAGAGAAATAATGAGGTTGACGCCGAACAGGCCGAAGAAACAATAAGAGATGCACAAGACGAAGAAGTAGTTGGAGATGAGACAATCCATGAAGACCCCTATCGGCCACGAGAATTTCTTTTTGGAAAATAAATTTAAATTTAAACAATAGATTTAATATATATGTAAGTGATTTTTTATTTTAAAATAATATTTTAATTTTGAAAATATATGAGACCAAACGGGTCTCACATATTTGATAGTTTGGATGGTTGAGCGCAATGCCACAAGTAATACACCATCTCGAAAGATAGGCATACCACTTGACAGTAGGCTTAACCACCTAAACTAAAGAGTTTTGTGACATATGTTTGATCTGCGATACTTTTTGAGAGGCTGAAAAATTTCACTACCTAATATAAAGATTACATAGGGTTTATTTTACCTGGGTTTATAGTTCCCTATAGAAGCAAAACCCTATAGTTAATTACAACTTAAATGACCGAAGTCACCTAAGAAAGCTCTCGATTAAAATCAGAGGTTTTGTCTTCAAGATTTTCAAAATTTAAGTTTTCATGATTGGACACTGAAAAATCAAAAGGGAATGATTCAGTAGGAATAATCATTTTCAGGAATCCAAAGAACAGAAGAGTAGGGGAAGTCACAGATCTGAGGAAAACCCCAGTGACCTCCCAACTATCCTATTATTTGGCTTTATGACTTTTAAATGACGTTATTTAATATTTAATCCTGAAATTTATTTCAGAATTTAGGACTTACATTCACACGATATCTGATCGTGCAAATAGCCTAGAATGATAGGAGGGTTTACACCGTACCGTACGACAACCTCGGAATCTCAAAAGTGTTAGGACTTACATTGCAGAACAGAGTTGTGCGAAAGCCTAAAAGACAAGGCAATGATTTACGTTACGCTAAGCAAACTACCTCGAAGTCCTAGGAGTTGTTATTTAAACTAAAGGAAGGTTTTGCTGACGTAGAATTGTTTTGTTGTTATAGATTATCTCTGCTGCTCGCTGCATCGTCGTTATGCTGCCCACGAAAACTTGTTTCATGCTCCACGTATTAGTATTTTTATATTTAATGTTTTTTTTACGTGAGTGTGCAATATTGTTAAGTTTGTGATTTACTACTGTGTATCTCCTAAACCATACTATATCCTAAAGGTTTTGTAGTTAATTTAAAAGTATATAAAATGCTATAAGAATGTGCAGTAAAGAAAGCAGTAGAATGTACACAAAAAGAAAGCAGTAGAATGTATACTAAAAGGAAGCAGTAAAATGTATACTAAAAAGAAACAGTAAGAGACAGTAAATAAAATGCACTACAACACTATAAATAAAATATAAACTTTATGTACCTGGATTTCTTGTCATCGTCGTATCTGTGAATGGAACTAACGTTGCAGGTAAAAGCATAACAAAGGAATTTAGCTAGCAGGACAAACATATATTTATGTATAAAAGACTAAATGACGAAGTTGCATATAGGAAGCCTAAGGAAAACTGAAAATGACCCACAGATGCTTGAAATAAATCATTAAAAAAAAAGATAAATAAATAAAACAAGACACAATGACACATATAAAAGTTCGGGGGGAAGATGATTTATATGTGACATTGGGAACATCCCCAATTGCCAGGAGAATTTGAGTATAAGATTCAAGCTCAAATCCCGGAGCATTAGGTTTTCCTGTAGGTTAAGTCATTATGAGAATTTCACAATTGATTTAATTAAGGAAGCGTGAACTACCTCTCAGTGCATTTTTATTATCTAGTGTCTTAATCAGTTTGTGAATTAGGATCGAGTGTCTAGCATCGCTATTTGAAAATTAGGTGAAAAAACTCTCACCTAAGGTGTGTGCTCCTAAGCCCTAGGAAGTCTACACTGTGAATTAGGTAGATTGGCTCTCACCTAAGGTGTGCTCCTAAACTCTAGGAAACCTTCACTTACACTGTGGATTAGATAGATTGGTTCTCACCTAGGGTGTGCTCTTAAAATCTAGGAAGCCTATACTGTGGATTAGGTAGATTGGCTCTCACCTAAAGTGTGCTCCTAAAATCTATGAAGCTTACACTGTCGATTAGGTAGATTGGCCTTCACCTAAAGTGTGCTATAATTTAGGAAGTCTACACTGTGAATTAGGTAAATGAGCTCTCACCTAGGGTGTGTTCATGAACTCTGGGAAACCTACACTGTGACTTGTGGTTGAAGTGATTTAAGGTGTTTTATCCTCGATTAAGAGCTTTCCAACTACTCAAATGTCTCTTAAGTGTTTCACAATTAAATCAGAAATTTCATACTTTTGACTTAATCGCAACAAGAAAAGGAAAACAAAACCAAGTAAACAAAGAAAGAGACCGACCCACTTAAATAAACAGATAGCCAAGTAAGGAACGAAACCGTAATTGGGTCGGCCCTAAAAAAATGTTTAAATTCTTTCAAAATAATGCCCAAATCAGCCCAAAAGAATTGATTTGAATCTCATCCAAAACATGTAACCAATTAACCCAAAGAATGTGGCATTTAAACATTTTCAAACCTTTCAACAAAACAATCTAAAGAAAGAGGCGGTTAAAGTTCTCAAAACTACGACAAATCAGCTCGAAAAATAGCATTTAAACTTTTTATATTTTTCATAAAGTAAAACAATAAGGCTTTCCAAAACTTTGCAAATTAACATAAATGCTTTCAGAATTTTCATGAAGAAAAGCAATAAAACTTTCCATACATTTGCAAAGTAGCATAGAACATTTCATATTTCCCTAAAGAGAAGCAATAAAGGTTTCAAAACTTTGCAAATTAACATAAAAGCTTTCAAATTTCCCATAAAGATAAGCAATAAAAAGTTAGCATGAAACCTTTCAGATTTTCCTTAAAGGGAGACAATAAAACTTTCCAAACAATTGCAAATTAGCATAGAACCTTTCATATTTCCCTAAAGAGAAGCAATAAAACTTTCCAAAACTTTGCAAATAAGATCTAAAGCCCTCAAGTTTTTTTTCGCAAAAATAAAGCATTGGAGCTTTCAAAATGCAACTTAAACCTTACCGAATAGGGCTTTAAAATGCAGCCCAAACATTACTAAAGAGGGCCTTAAGTGCAGCCCAAACATGCTTCAAAACAATGCCTAAAAAGCTGCTCCAAAGCGGTGCTAAAGCGTTTCAAAACATTGCATCAATCCCTTCCAATCAAGCATAAGTTTAACATGAATCTACACATGAACTCCAACATGTGTAATACTAACACTTACAATTGATCAGATGTAACATAACATATGTGCATCCAAAGTCTATCCATACCAAGCAACAAAAGACGTAATTGAGTTTCTCAAGTTTATTCACATGAAATATGATTGAGGGGCAGGTAAGGGGGCAAAAGTGGTCCTAAATCATCACCTTAAACATGTTAATAGGGAACGTCAGCTACATTTAAACATATTCCAACGAATTTAATGATATAAGGGGCAAGTGGGGAGCAAAGATACCCCCAAAATATCATTCTAAACATGCCAACATGAAGTTTGTGTCATATTTAAATATATTTCAGCAAACTAAATTATAAAAGAGGTAAGTGGGGAGCAAAGACACCCCCAAAAGATCATTATAAACATGCTAACATGAAGTTTGTGTCATATTTAAATATATTCCAACAAGCTAAATGATAAAAGGGGCAAGTAGAGAGCAAAGGCAAACCCAAAGTACCATTCTAAACATGCCAACATGAAACTTATGCTATATTTAAATATATTCCAGCAAACTAAATGATAAAAGGGGCAAGTAGACAGCGAAGACAACCCCAAAGTACCATTCTACATACGCCAACATGAAGCTTATGTCATATTTAAATATACTCCAGCAAACTAAATGGTAAAATGGGCAAGTAGAGAGCAAAGACAACCCTAAAGTACCATTCTAAACACGCCAACATGAAGCTTATGTCATATTTAAATATACTCCAGCAAACTAAATGATAAAAGGGCAAGTAGAGAGCAAAGAACACCCCAAAGTATCATTCTAAACATGCCAACATGAAGCTTATGCCATATTTAAATATACTCCAGCAAACTAAATGATAAAAGGGGCAAGTAGAGAGCAACGACAACCCCAAAGCACAATTCTAAACATGTCAACATGAAGCTTATGTCATATTTAAATTTACTCCAACAAACTAAATGATAAAAGGGGCAAGTAGAGAGCAAAGACAACCCCAAAGTACCATTCTAAACATGCCAAAATGAAGCTCTGCTACCAATCTCCTTTTTCTTTTCTCAGTTTCCTCCAAGCAATAAAGATAATTGGTGTTATTCCCAATTCTAACTTGAATGAAAGCCTTTGGAAGAACATTTTAAAGAAAATTGTTGTCCTAAAAGTAGAACCAAAACCGGGCCACAATGACATACCTATCTTAAGATTGAGTTTTATGTTCCTCCCACAATCCCTACAAGATTATTTTGCATTTTGCGGCATATTCCCATGAGATCATCAGTTTAATAAAGATGATTTAATCCAAACGTGAACTGCGTTGGGTTTCATTTAGGAATATTCAACCAAATAAGAGACTATAAGAAATTAGAAGGAACGAAGCTTACTTACTTGTTGATAGTCACAACAATGAACCAAGGCCCTAATAGCACAAGTCTCGACCAACTCAAAGCCAAAAGAGCAGAAAAAGAAAAAAAAACACCAGCTACAAGCTTACGGAACGGAACCGGCAGCACTTTCCCCTCCTTTTGGGCTTCAACAATTTGTCACAATTTCAACAACAAATCTCTAGCAAATCCGAAACCAAGAGAGAAGGAAGAAGGAATAATCACAGAAATCACAGAGCAAACTAGCAGCACCTCCCTCTCTCAAAAATTTTCAACAACCTTTAACCTAACCCCAAATGGGGTTTTTTATAAGCCAAGGAGGAGGCAGAACCACCACCTACCAGCCTCAATGGTGGCCAAATCAAGTGAAGGGAGGAGGAAATACAACATCGAGAAGGAGAAGCGTCGGACAAGGGGCAAGCTAGCGAGTGGAGAGTTGCTCGGTCGAGCGGGGCTCGAGGAGGCGAGCTAGCTAGCAAAGAAGATGAATCGTCTGCTGGAGGTGCGCGAGCTAGGCTTGCGTCTGGTTCGGCCTGTGCGCGAATGGTGGGGACGCGGGCCATCTCGTGCGGCTAGATCGAGCGAGGAGACGATGGATTATGTTCAGTCCTGCTAGGGTTTGCGAAAAGAAAAGGGAGAGGGCGAGCCAGAGATCCGATCGGGCCGAATAGGGAGAGGCGGTATGCATGGGTTTAGGATAGGGTTTTAAAATGAAATGAAAATGTCCTTTTTTATTTTTATAATATTTTAATATTAAAACCTCCTGATTCACATACTTTTCACTTGTTTATGAAATCATAGCAAAATAAATGTCTCCCTTAGGTAAAGTCGATGTTCTGGACGCATCGGCATAATCGTTTCGTCACCCCAGATCATTCGAACAAGTGCATCGATTTGTGTGTCATTTATTTGTTGTGAAATTATAGCAATTTAAGTGTCTTTCCCGGCTAAAATCGACGTTCCGGACGCACCGACGCAGTCTGTTTCGTTATTCGGGGTCGTTTGGATAAATGCATCGATTTGCGTGCGTGAATGTACAAAAGTCATAATGGGCATCTTGAAGCTTTTAAACTCTATGGGAACACTCTTTGGGCCTTCATATGCTGGTCCTTACCCTTGCAACTAGCAGTTGAGTTCTTAGAACCACTCATATGAGGCTTCACAAAAAGAGTTAATAGGCGGTTTGAGTTTTCTACAAGAGAGGGTCCCGTTATTAGTCCTCTACGATGGTCAAATAGGAGAGTCCTAATGCTAGATCCTAGGCTCTAGGAGGAAGAATTAGACATCATTGAAATTGAGGTCAACAACTCCGACGATGTCAAACGAGCAATAAAGAGTGTTCCCTAGTATCTGCCTTATTCGGTGAGTATAACATTATATTTTGTACGTTATGATCTAAACTTCATATTATGTTTCGAATAATATTTCTTTTGTAGACGCGTCTTGTGACGTCCATTGTACATACTGATGCACAAGAGAATGAAGCCCAAGAAGCCGAACATCCATAAGAAAATGTAGATATTGAATTGAGTTTAGATTAAGAAATAACGGAATTAGGTGGTATAGAGCAAATCTCGAGTCAGAGCCACAGCTCCAATGGAGACGAATATGCTACAGTCGTACTAAAAAAATAGATCTCTCTAGTTTGAACCATATATTAAATGTTTTTACTGTGGTTAATACGTATTGTTTTCTATTGTTGGTTCGTCCTGCAACTTCATTTATTGATTTTCCCAGTAGATCATTGATACCAGTTGAAATGCTGGATGAAATCGATCACTACATTGCCAGACACACTGGACAGTAAGTAAGTATTCATAACCGTCTTAATGTTACGCGGTATTCTTGTATTCAATTAACACAAATTCTCTTTCTTAATGATGCAGAAGTGATATTATAGTTAGCAGGGGCAGAATTGTGATTGACCGCACGGCCCTTGAGGATGCACTATTAAATAAGTGGTTTGGAGACGAGTACGTTGATCTATTTGTTGTCTGTCTTATAGCGCGAAAGAACATTCAAGATACCTGAGTTATACAGGTCGTAACTATATGTCTCGCCGTTATATAGGGTAATTAAACAACTTAAATGTATTCATACGAATTTTAGTCATATATTCTTTGCACTCAACCTAATGTTATAAGTTAATGCAGATGCATAGGAAATATGATAGGAAACCCTTTGTGAAACATATCACGAAAGAAATCGTTTAATGTGCAAAAATCATTTTGTTTCCTATCATTCACAATCAGCATTGGATTTTGTTGGTGGTAGATTTGAATTTGAGAAAATGAAAAATATATAACTCTCTACCAAACCCGATTCATAAGAACTATGCTCTAGACGTTGTAAGTATATTCAACTCAATTATTACTATCTTTAACATCAATAACACATCAATACTACGACAATAACACCTTAGTAACACCTAAACACCACATTAATACCACAGAAGTACGGCAACAATACCATAGCAATACCACACGAATAATACAATAAAAACACAACAGTAACACAATGACACCACTATAACACAAGAATAACACAATAACACATCAATAACACCACATTACACTTCAATAACACAAAAATAACACCAAATTACACTACAATAACGCTTGCATAACACTTCAATAACACCACATTACTTCACCAATTATGCATGTCAAACTATTTGCTAAAGATGTCGCCCACGTATTCAGAACTAAAATACTGAAATGGTCACTATCAATTATTAAGAATGTACATACACAAAACAATAGTGTTGATTGCAGCATGTTCGTTTTCAAGTACATGAAACATTAGTGCAGGCCAAAGAAGTCGATTGGAGTGATAATATGAACTGACAGGCAGATATGGAACGATTTAGAGCTGAATTTGCCTATAATATTTGTATGTTGTCGATGACTGATTAATAAACTTTTTTCCCTATACTTTGTATTTTTGTATATTTATTTAGCATATATTTATCTTGTAATATTTAAATTATTGTAATAGTTATATAGTTGGTTTGCATATATTTTTCTTGTAATTACATGTATTGTAATGCATCTAAATCCATCAAATTTTAAATTTATTTATTTTTTTGACTATTCTATTTATCTCATTTTCACTTTTTTACTCAATATCCTTTTTGCAAGACTAATAATTTTTTTTTATAAGCGTGAGCCTTAATAATATTTAACATTTGTCACTTTTTAAAAGCTTTTTTTTAATGATTTCAATGTTTCATCATTTCACCACCAAAATTGTTTATACGTGCATGTTATTTTCACTTTTTTGAAATTTTTATAATCATCCTCATAATAAAATTCATCATCTTATTTCACAATTTACATTAGGTTTGACTCAACTAAAAATTTTCATTTAATTTGCCTCCTTTAACAACCAAAAGTGAATATTTTATTTACTCCAATTTCAAATCTCAGTATAAATGTATCTTGATTGTTTTCTGGACACTTTTACTATACGTATACCTATAACTACTATTATGTATTATGTGGTTGATATAAAGAGAATGTTTCCGAAGATTCATTATGCAAGGCAGCCGCTATAGCAGTCTTTGCTAAGTCCAACTGATGAACATGTACTTTATTTTGGAATAATTTTTATGCTTATTCTTAGGATGTGTGATTGATTCCAATAGGCTAGGCAGAACTTCTGTTATTTAATAACTAAAAAAGGATGTTATTTGTAATTCTTTTTTGACTTGGAAGAATTTTGCTCTCTAAGTAGCTTTCTGATAAAATTTATGTAAAGGTTGTAGATTAAGTTGAGATATTAAAGTTTACGAATTTTTTTAAATATTACACATAATAACGCGGAATACCACGTAATACCACGTAATAACGCGAAATAACACGTATCGCGGAATACCCGTAATAACGTGGAATAACACGTTGTTGAGCGATTAAATCGGTAACACAGGGAATATTCACGTAATAATGCACCTATACACCGTGGAGTAATGCAGTGAATACTCGTTGAATAACACGTAATATAACACACTGAGAATATTCCCTTTTACAGCAGAGTAACGCAAGGAATATTCCATTTACACAGTGGAGTTACGCAGTATAACACTGTAACAGGAAGATTATTCACAGAACATGTAAATAACACGCTGAGAATATTCCCTTTTACAGCAGAGTAACACAAGGAATATTATCGTAACGTATACCAATAATACGTATTATACAAGTGTTATTAATGGTAT
Organism: Papilionanthe hookeriana x Papilionanthe teres; assembly: GCA_022702705.1. Lineage (NCBI taxonomy): Eukaryota > Viridiplantae > Streptophyta > Magnoliopsida > Asparagales > Orchidaceae > Papilionanthe > Papilionanthe hookeriana x Papilionanthe teres. The sequence goes on from CM040421.1 coordinate 6,700,546, forward strand.
TCACGTGTTATTCAAGTTATTCAGCTATTATTTGTGTGTTATTCCGGTAATATTCATATTATTCAATTTCTTCACGTAATATTAATGTTAACACGGTAATATTTAGACAAATAACACATTATAAACCAACATTTACTTATTTCCTACACTACTTAAAAATATTACAGTTTAACCACATTTACAATTTCTATGAAAAACAATACATTTATCACTTATAGAATCAATCAACAATCCAGTATATATTTCAGTTAGTTACGAAGCATAGTATTCCTGTCATAGGGGACTAATATCAAATACAATTTTTGTAAATTATTTTAAATAAAAAACAGTTAAGTGATACTGAATTTTAGTAACATACCTGGGTCAGACAATCTGTCAAACTTTTCTCGAATGGATAAACAACATCACAGCTAGTTGATGTTCCTTGTTTAATTCTTGAATGCAATGGTTAAAGTTGGGAATAGGCATTATACATAGATTGAAGGAAATACTAAATCAACAAATATTTACTTTTAGCTTTCTTATTTTTCTCCCAATATCCTTTCAACCTATATGTAGATATTCATTTCGGTCTCACCTTTGCAGAGTTGTTCACATTGCATTCTACATTTGAAAAGTTTTTTCTTTGTTGTTTTCTTTACTTGGGGCGTTCTCCCAGCTATAACATCATCAAGATCTACGGATAATTTCTTAAATGTGTGTCACAAATACTCATCGGCTATATCATTTCCTTGTGTCTTATTAATGAGTTGATATGCAAATTTATGAGAGCATGATAGGAATAGAAAGTCACTTGAAGAAACATTATTCAATCTGGAGTCTTATAGATCTCTGCATCCAAACCTATTATAGATGTCTCTTTTAGCATGCATGGACCACCGCAATAAAAATACTTATCCGGAATCAACTTTATTTTAGTTAAATTGAGAACAAATAGTGCATGAGCGCACAATAGCCCCATCATTTCAATTTTTTTGTAAATACATGTAACCTCACAATTAACTTTATCAACAAACAGAATTCAAGGTTGTCTTGTCCCCTCATCGTCCAAACTCATTACATAATATTTAGCCTCACTTTCCACAGATAATTCAACTATAAGCCCACATAAGTCATTCAATAGCTCTTGCTCAAACACCGAGTAAAAGCTTCCTTGTATAGAATAAGGCAGCTTATCTCATCACTGGATTGATTTTAACCATGGGCGTCGTGACGGACTAACCGCATTTGAAATCTCCGTTCTTCTCGTTTCGGCGCCACGATTTCATTATGTTTTCAAAACCGATAAAACAATCCGTGAGAGAGCTTGTGAGCTTTGCAACACCATGATAGATATTATTAGTCGACTCACTTTTCTGCGTTGATAAAATTTTCACTCTAAATATATCTTTATTAAATGTTGTTGACTATTTGTGTCTTATACGGTACATTTCATCTAACCGTACATTTTTTTGTAGTTCTCCCACCCCAATTAGTAAGGACCAAGTTTCTTTGAACTCCTCCTCAAAATCATACTTACTCATGCATTTATAAAAAAACCACTCACGCTCTTAGTATGAACTCTACAATGTAATGTTGAAGACAGTTTCTTGTAGATATGTCATTGACATAATCTGTGACATGTTTGTAGGAGGCATTCTGCAATTGCTTTTGTCATCGGTTGATCCTGATCCGTGAAAATTGTTATTGGATGTTTGTCTCTCATTATTCGAATGAATGATTTGAATTGCCTCAGTAGTCTCATCGGACAAAAATCTAATCTCAAACAGGACGTTCTGCCAGTGCTGGTTAACCCCACAAAAGGAGCGCAGCATAAGTTATATTTATTTAACGTGTAACTTGTATAAAAAATTATCACATTCCCGAAACAGTCATAATTCGGCCTGGATAACTCATCACTTCAAAAAATACTTGTTAACCAACCAGTCTCATTTGTTTGGAAATCTCAAGCAAACATGCTATCCCCAGTTTGGCTCTCCGTGAACAAGTGTATTAGAGCATTGACATCTCTCTATTCAATTCTTTGTCTTCTTTCTCTTTGAATGAAATTAAATGCATCTCTCTTAGTGCGATCTAAATTCTCCACGCCCCCAACTTTTGTAGCAATGAAGTGGTATGCATCTCTTGCTTTGATCTCTGATCCTGTCATTGATTTCAACACGTCTGCATTTAACTCACTTATCCTTCTGCTGGAACGAAGAAGATGCTTATCACCACTTTCGGTGAAAGGATAGTTGTGATTTTCAATGAATTTCATCACTGTCTAATTGTCTTCGAGATCAACAGCATATCGAACCATGGCCTTACAGCCAGTCCTCGTGTCTGCTTTTTTGAACTTCACTGTATCAATATTGTTAGACACTTTCTTGTAGCCAGCATTCCGTAAATATAATCTTTGCTCTTCAGTTTTTTGGAGTTCAGCCAGTAGCTAGTATAGTCCTTCTGAACAGTGAATCCTACATGATGTGCACAAGCATGAAAGCTTTTATATGTTTCTTACTCATTGTGGACGGTGCTGCTCAGAAACTTCTCTGCAATTGATTCATTGCAAATATGTGTAGGCTCACAGGACTGCAAATTTGAACAAAATTAACACAAAGTCGGAAAAGGCAAAAGCGTTTAACATCACCTATTAATAAGACAACCAAAATACCCACAATAACACCAGTATAACAGCATGCTAACACCATAATAACATCGACATCACCCCATGATAACACATCAATAACACCATAATAACACCACTGTAAAAAACCGCCCAATAACACTACATCAACACCAACATTTACATCAAACTAAGCTGACTATTATACTACAATAACAGTACTAATTCAATGGCAGAAACCAACATAACATCATAGTAACACCATAATAACACCAGAAAAATCAGAATTTTACTGGAAAAACACTAGACTACCATCAAAATAACACAAACTTAACACAATAATAACACAAAAATTGCACCAGTAAAACAAAAAAAAAATTATATCATAATAATAAAAAATTTGCTGCATTGCAAGAACTGTACCAGTAAACTATAATGATAACACATCAAACAAAATGATAACACTAAAAACACAACGACAACCCTATCCTAACGTAAAACTAGAAATGATTATAGACTCACTTAATCTTCAAAGCTCGGGGAGAATGACGGGTGGAGGTCCTCCAACATTTCAATATCATTGAAGGAGAAGTCCATCGAAAACCTAAACAGAAACCCTAGTTGGGTGCGTCCGAAGCTGCCAAATATTTTTTCAGTTGCAATAGAACAGCATTAGGGTACGAAATATTTTTATGCTAAAACTGGCGGGAAATTGTTTGGGTTCCAATCGGGCCTGGTTCGTATGTATAAATTTCGTGTTTTCATCGGTGGAACCGGGATAATCCACGTGGCCCGCAACAATAGAACTTTGCACGCTACTCTGCGTACGCAATCCTGATGCAATATTTCTTCCCCTGACCCCACTTTGGTTGACTTTAATATGTGAAAATTAAATAATTAAATATATTTTTAGTGCAATTAATTAATTTGATAGAAAATTAAGTATAATAAGATAACAAAATTTTAATACTTAAATAATAATAATAAATTAATAGCTACTAAAAATAATAAATAAAGTAAATTTTATATCATGTTTAGGTTAGGTTTTCACTTTAGAAGAGTCGACATCGGGGCAAAAGCTTATTGAATTACGCATCATTGAGGTGAGCGCTTGTACTTTTAAATAATAGTAATAATTTGTTTATTATCAAATATGTTTGTAGTTGATGATATTTGTGAGTGTTTTATTTTGATTGAGATATTATTTTATTTATTGGTCATATTATTATGGATGTTGTAGCAACTTACTCATGTATTTTGTGTATATTTATATAGTATGTTGAATAAAATGTGATTAATATATATGTTTATGATGACTGCTTATATGTGCATGACTGGTTATGACAGAACAGTCCTTGATGGTATTAATGGGAGAATACTGATGTACTCGTGAATGTAAAGGAAAAATAATATTGATATTGATGTATCTTAATTAACACGATTTAAACTGTTATTAATTTATAAAGAAGCTTAACTGACATTTATATTATTTTTATTTTCCTTATATTGTCGTAGTTTAGAAATATAAGTATTCACTAGTTTGTTTAACTCGCAGTTATTTTAACTAACTTTTCAGGTTTGAATAAATTATTAAAAGATGTGCGATAGACGAGAAAACATTTATAGAAGACGCGAGCAACCATCAACGAGAAAATTTTAATTGTACTGCTTTAATTTAATTTTTAGTGGCTCGTTCAGATGTTAAATTGTAGACGAATATAGAAAACTTAATTTACACCATCCGACCGTCTGTACCTGCCTTAGTTAATTTCAAGCCCCATGCCAGGTCGTGATAAAAGTGGTATCAGAGCAAAGATTTAGAATTAATTAATGAAATCTTGATGAAAGAGTTAATAGAATAATTATTAGAAAATTTAAATAACAATAATAAAAATAATTATTATCCATTCAGACATAGCGATATACTTGAAATCATAGAAAAAGAGGATTCGATAAAAAACGAAGTATAACCTACTATTAATGTGAACACGAATGTCCTCACCCAAATCATGGCGCCGATGACTCAGCTGATTCAGAAGTCAAGATCACAGTCTACTGATACAGTTACTGTGGATGAGTACTTAAAGATATTTCAAGATCAACGTTCGCTTTTGTTTAAAAAAATTGAAGGCCCAATTGAAGCGGAGAAAGAGAAGATAATAGATAGCATCGCTTGTCTGGATGAAAGGAGTACAGTTGGCAGCGTTTGTACTACATAAAGAAGCAGAAAGGTGGTGGCGTGGGTAGCATCAAGATAGCTTATGGGACATACCCAACATGATGATGAGTTGGCAGGAGTCGCGGACCTTTTTATAGAGTGGGTTTTACCTTTATCCGTTTGACGATAGATGCAAGACAAGTTTATCAAGTTAAGGCAAGAAGAGAAGACGGTCATGCACTACAAAGGAGAATGCACTGCACTATTGAGGTATATGCCACAGTTGATCGCTACTACAAAAGAAAAATGTTACAGATTCCTTTCGGGATTAAAAGATTCTAATAGACACTCATTCATACTTTTAGGGATCGATGGATATTTTGTATTAATAGAATGAGCTAGAAGAGTAGAGATAGACTATCAGTTAGCTCAAAAGCGTAAAGAGTGCATAAGATTAAGGCTGCAAAAGAACATGTAGATCGCTCAAAAAGATCCAATGAGAAGAAGTCCAAGAACAGTTTAGGTGAAGCTCATAGAGGTACAACTCAGGGTACTGGTGTCTCTTGTGCCAAATGCAAAAGACAACATAAAGGAGAATGTTTGATGGCTCTAACACTAGCTATTGGTGTCGTCAATCTAGTCATATAGCAACATATTGTCCATCTTTTCACCAAAAAAGCATTGAAGATCAGAAATCCGATGGAGCACTTTTACAGAAGTCTGCAGGCGGGCAAAAAAAAGATAGAATCTATAGTTCAGCTCCAACCCAAGGTCAACCAAGATAACATCTTTGACCTCGAGTATATTCCTTAGTAATAGTGAGTTTGAAGAACCTAAGGCTGTTGATGGTGGCGATGTCTGATTAGCTTGATGTTTTTCTTAATATGTTTTCGTGTTTAGTATCTATGTATTTTGAAGTATAATTGAGTCATCAAGTACCAAGTTTTTACCTTTATACTGATTAGTTTCATTCTTAATGTTGATCCACTCAATGACTTGAGTTTTGTTTATAAATTTCGAGGACAAAATCTTTGTAAGTGGGGAAGATTGTAACGGTTCTGTAGGGGGGAGAAAAACAGGGAAAATGAAGGAATAGCAAAAAAAAAAGAACAGCGATGGAAAAGAAAACGATGAATCGAGGAAGGGAGAGGAAACAAACAGCTGAAGGAGAAGCGGAGGGTCGGGCAAATGAAACGTGGGGAGAGGATCGAGATTGGAAAATTGAAGAAGTAATGTTGCCTATGTAAATCGCATGCCCATTTACCTGAGAACAATGCAGAAGGAGTTGAGTCGGCGTAAGTACCTAGCTGATGAAGAGGAAGCTTTAGTAAGAAGGCGGCAGCATGGTAGGACACGGTGTGATGCGGGTTTCGACGAAGGAGGAACTTTCTTGCTTTTGATCGTGCCCTAATCGAGTCAAAGAGGAAGATGAAGGAGAAGAACAGCCAATGATGGGTTGCAACCATAAGTGGTTGAAATGGATATATAATAACTGGCGTACAGCACACTGTACTGCATCATATGCCAAACATCAGTTCTGACAGATTCCAACCCAGGCATGTTTATCAAGATTCACGCCCCATTCGAAACACTAAAATGCAAAATTTTAACAGATTCATAAGATGGAACACGTATCAATACACAAGCTTTGTGCTTCTTCCAATGGCTATAGGCTTAAAGCTTAGCATCACCAGGGTAGCCTTGAAAACCTTCACACGATAGATGCTAACATTAAAGTTTTCATGGTGTTCATGATAAAATGTATTGCAAGAAAATAAAACACTTTCATGAAAAAAAAAAACTATTTTAAAGGAAGCATGAATCTGTAAATCAGAGAACATGAAACCAACAAAACTGAAAAATGTTGATAGTGCTTTGGCACTTCTTACAAACTTATCTATGAACAAAAAAAAAGCTCAAAATATCAACATTTTGAAATATGAACTGGAATAATAACAGCCTTTGTACAATTCATCACTAAAGAAAAAAGAGCATACGGAGATAAGTAATTGAGTATTGCAGTAAAGGCAAATATTTAATTCCTATGGCCATTCTGAATTTATACACCAGATATTGAATAAATTAAATACCTGACGTTAGGAACAAGATTGCTTGCTTTACAAACCTGCATGCCAGTTGGTAAACGAATAAAATCATCCAGATAAATAGAAACCTTATGAGGAACCTGCATTTACAAGTAAATTTATAATCTTAATCATATTCAGTGTAATCAAACCAACACACTTAAAAATTTTCTTAGTAAAAGGCACAATAAATTAGGAGGTGGGTTCAACCCCAATAGAATCACGATTTTACTTTTACAATAGAGAAGAATTGAACAGAAAAACAAAACTCTCCACGCATAACATTTAGCTAAAAATGACTTTAAAACTCCTAATGTGCTGGCAAGTTGCATCAATAGTTTGGATAGGTGCGGTTTGACGTATTCAAAAGAAGCTATGGGCCAAATGCATTAGTAAAGTTATCGGTAATGTGCTTGATGTTCTAATATTAAGAAGAAAGGCTGAATTTACATAATAGCATAGAAAAGGTGGAGATATAATCAGTCAAAGTAGAACTATCATGCAACGCACTACAGAAAAAATTATTCAGAATTTTTTATAATGAAGTTATGAAACAGTCAAGCCGAGTGACAATATAGCATGTGGAGACACTTCAAAAAACAAAGCCTACACCAGGCAACTCAAACCTAAGCCATTTGTGCAAGCCTAACCCAGTGTAAAACCTTTCTACAAAAGTTTATTGGTAGCAGGCCTCTTTAGACGGCATTGTGAAGTTCTATAGAGTTGGCAGTGCGTTTAAGATAATACTAGTCAAATCAGCTGATCAAAATTTTCAGTTTCACACTGAATGCTCGTTCAACTACATTGTTCATCGTCACAAAATAAAGGGGAATGGATTAGTCCTCAACCCAGTCCTTGATGAAGGTTTCATTAGGTTGATTATTTGTGGAACTTTGGAGCTTAGAGAATCATGATTGTAACAGACCAAACTCTCATCCATCAAGAGATTGTCCACTTTAGCTTAATGGCCTCATAGTTTTGCTTATTAGTGTAACTTTCCAAGATATCGCCCGACTATTAATGCTCCCATAAGAGCGCGCTTAACTTCGGAGTTTCTTATGACATTCCAACCATTACACGAAAAGATAACTAGATATTTAAGAGTTCAGTTTTATTCTACATGAGGGGGTTTCAGAATCTCCTCCACTTAAATAATTGACGTCCTCATTGTTGCTATAAACCCATAACCATCCACCAAACATATAAGATTCTGGATGTGGCTCCTACATATTCAAGAGGTAGCTCCCACCATCAAGCACTTTGTGCCGCCTAAGATTTAAGAGGTGGCTCCTATGGCATATCACTTTGTTCTATATAATACTAAGTTCTCATCTTCAAGCTGATGTAATGCTCTAATATCATTTATAAAAAACAAAACTCCCATTCATCGAGAAATTGTCCGCTTTGGCTTGATGGCCTTATGATTTTTTGCCCCATTGGTGTAAATTCCGAGGATGTCATACCCAATACACCCAAAAGATGATGAAATTCCAACCGCTGCACTTAAGAAAATCTCGATATTTACGAGTTCAGCGTTATTCTACTTAAGGGGGTTTCACAATTATGTCATACCCAATACACCCAAAAGAAATCAAGGTCAAGTGGCTTGTCGCAATTATTAATTCTGATGCCAAAACTGAAGCGTATAGCATGAGCATGATCCAGAGTATTTACTATTCCTTTTGAGTTTTCTAATATAAAATAACAATTACCTTCATAGCTGTCAGCCTCATCACAAGGTCAGCTCGTGTGTTGCCTTTCTGAAGGTTCACCCTAGCGTCAGAAGTAGTTTCCCCCATTAAAAATGAATTTTTCAACTAAATTAAAGTAATTAGAAACAAATAACCAGTATAAACCTTAGACAGAAGCTTGGGTCTGTGTTGTTCCAATTCATTAGCTTCACAGCCTCCTCCTGCCCGAGAGATTTCATCCACCTCCTCACCATCCACTGTTTCGCAGACAATGCACAGAATTAGCAGAGTTCTAGGAAAATTCATGTCAAAGCATCAACATCCAGACTTGTAAACTTACAACAGGATGAGAGTGAATGGTGGCAAGAGCACGGGCTTGAGCTCTTTCGTCACCTTCTACTTTAGGTAGAGGTAGAAATTTCTTTTCCTGTATCGCAAAATGGAGTGAGATAATATTAAAACCCCAAAAGTGAAAAATGATCAAGCAAAGCATATTTCAGAAAACCAGACCTTAAGCCTAACCAGCTTCCGCAATATTCCATTTACCATGTTCCCTGCACCAGGTCTGAGAGAGACCTTAGCAAGCCTAACGTTCTGCAGTTTCAAAAATTATGTTACCTATAGAAACAACTTTCTCTTGTGGCATATCAGTAAAATCACATTTTATGTCATATATTTAGTGAATCATAAGCTCCAAATAAGAATAATACAGTCAGGGCAACAGCAGCAAGTGGCAATGACGATAAAACAGGGTATCAACATGAAAAATTTGCTTCCTTGTCATATTCTGTAGACTTTTCACTTGTAAATCATCGTCATAAAAGTTTGAATTCACAAATTGCAATATAAGGAAAGCTTGAAATTTCTTCAAACCAAATACACAGCATTACTAGAAAACAAGAAGATGGCATTTAATACTTGGTTTCCCGCTTAATTTAAAAAAAAGTTTAACAAAAGAAGCATCATCAAAACCAAGGAAAATGCCACTTTCAAACAATATTCTGTCTAAAGCCTCACATTATACAGTTTCTACCATAGCAAGAATTTATAGTAATTACTCCACATCAAGCCTTACAGTGAACAAGATTAAAAAATAAATAAAAAATCTTTCAGAACAAATGCTATAACTGATATTTTTATTGTAAAAAATTACCTCATCAACAACAGCATAAGGGGGCATCCCTAACTTGATGATCTCAAAAAATCCAATGCGAAGAATCTATAATTAGAGGAATGAGTTGCTTAATAAAAAGAGATGATATGGCCAATTAAAATGTAAATGTAGAGAAATGGTTTGTAATTTAGAGTTTCCCCATTTTCAGGCTCAATCAGATGTTGAGCTTCACCTGTAACAAGAGTGGTTCCATGTTTCTAAATGTCTTCTCCTCCTTACAAAGAGACATGATGAGATGATCCAGATATCGTCTCCACCTAACAGCACCTCCAACAATATCTGATACCTATGAGGACAAAAAATGCTGATTTTATAAAATAAATGGAAAGATACTTTGGAATGAAAGAAGAGGCACAGTAGCATTATATGAAACCACGTGCACAATAAAGATAGTTGAAAACTATGATGCTGACAAACTTTAGAGCTTGAAAAAGATAAATAAAACTACCTGCAACTGTAAAATGAGCAGTATATTTTGAACAAAAACGCAATTTTAAAAGTATTCATTTGGTTGCTCAAAGATATAAATAACAACAACAAGCCTTTGTCATACTAAGTAGGGTCCGCTACATGAATCCTTTCTTCTCAAGGATATAGAACATGCTTTTGAAAATTGATTATTACATTCTTATTCACTCATTTTGTGTAAAAATAAAATCAAAATGGTTAAAGAGTTCGTGTTTAGAAGCAATATTAATTTATACAACATCTAACCAACTCAACAACTCACATAATATACTAAAATCAAACATTTTCCCAGACAAGATTTATAATTACAACCAACCACATGACCAAATAATAATGAAATGACATCATAAACTTCACAATTAACCCAAGCAGTTAGTGTACAACTTATTAACTCATGGACTCTTCATAAATCAGCAATCAACTTAAAACAGATTTTGATTTATCATTCACTAGTAATTCAATACAAACGTAACTGTTGTCATTCATTTTCTTTGAATAAATAGTATTTTTTTATTACTCAAGACAGTCAGCAAAATAATTCTAATTAAATGTATTGCCTTTGTCATCTTCAGACTACAATGTCAACTATATGACGTAATGTGACATCAATATTACGTCACTTCAAATTGTTGCACTACAAGTAGGAGAATAAAAAAACATTACAACAATAACAACAACAACAACAACAACAAAGCCTTAATCCCACTAAGTGGGGTCAGCTACATGAATCCTTTTTTTCCAATGCGTCCTATTTAGTGTCAAATTTTCATTTAATTCTAATAAATTAAGATCATTTTTTATGCAATAAGCCCAAGTTTTCCTAGGTCTACCTCTGTCTTTCTTAACATAAGTTGTATTTAAAATAGCTACTCTCCTAATCGGATCATCAGGTGGTTGACGTTTAATGTGACCAAACCATCTAAGGCGACTCTCTCTAATTTTATCCGTCACTGGTGCAACACCAACCCTATTACGGATATATTTATTTCGCATTTTGTCTCTAAGTGTAAAGCCACTCATCCACCTAATCATTCTCGTCTCGGCAACACTTAACTTAACATTATGCTTCTCTTTTAAAGGCCAACATTCAGCACCATAGAGCATTGAAAGTCTCACCACCATCTTATATAATTTTCCTTTTAGTCTAAGCGGTACTTTTCTATCACACGATAGGCCGGATGCATTCCTCCACTTCAACCAACCAACCTGAATTCTACTATTAACATCCCCATCTATATCACCATCGCTTTGAACAATGGACCCGAGATATCTAAATTGTTCACACCTTTTAATAATTTGATCACCCAAAGTTACACTTCGTCACTAGACCTACTATTACTAAAATTACATTCCATGTATTCAGTTTTAGTTCTACTCAAAAGAAGACCTTTAGACTCCAATGTAGACCTCCATAATTCAAGTTTTTCCTCGACTTTTTCTCTTGTCTTATCCACAAGAAGGATATCATCAGCAAAAAGCATACACCAAGGTACACCCTCTTGTAAATGACCAGTAAGACCATCCATAAATAAAGCAAAACGATATGGGCTTAAAGCCGATCCTTGATGTAAACAAACAGAAATAGTAAAATATTTGGTCAATCTTCCTTCAGCTCGAACACATGTAACAGCTCTAGCATACATATCTTTAATGACTTGAATATAAGTCATATCAATGAAAAGTTTTAAATATTCTTTTTTACTAATGCGATGGTAAAAATGAAAAGTTTTATTATTATTAACGATATTAAAATCACTAAAGTCGATCGTACTTTCAGCATCTTCATTAAAAAGTTTATCAAAATAACTCACCCACCTATGTTGAATATTTTTTTCTAAGAAAAGCACTTTTTGATTTTCATCTTTAATACACTTACTTGAGTTAAATTTTTACTATTCTTTTCTCTTTGTTTGGCTAGTTTATACCTATATTTTTCACCGTCCTTAGTATCTAAAATGTTATAAAGACCACTAAAAGCAGAATTTTTAGCGTCATAGATTATTCTTTTAGACTCCCTGAGGGTCATTTTATATTTTTCACAGTTCTCTATGCTTTACATTTAAACCAAGTTTTATAACATAACTTCTTATATTTTATCTTTTCTTGTACATTATTATTCCACCACCAACTATTTTTATTTATAAAACTTTTCTTTCGATTCTCTAAGATACGTTTTAACCACTTGTTTAATAAGTATTAGTTAATTTTCCCCACATAACGATTCGCGTCTTCGCTGACATCCCAAATATTTAAATCTTGAATTTTACTCATAAAAAAATTTATTTGTCTTTTAGTGTGCCTCATCTTATTCTACGATGTTGAATCTTAAGTATTCTTTATTTTACAAGTCTTCATCTTAAAATCTAGAACTAATAATCGATGTTGGTACTTAATTCCTCACTTGGAACGACCTTACAATTCTTACAATCTTGACGATCTCTTCTTCTGCATGAAAATAATCAATTTGTGTTTTATTAGATCCATTCTTCTAAGTAATAAGATGCCCATCTCTTTCTTGAATAAAGTATTAATAATAATCATATCATATGCTTAAAGCAAAATCTAAAATGACTCTACCTTCTTCATTAATCGCTCCATAACCGTAGTACTCACTGAATATTTCGAAATCTTCTACCACTCTACCGACACGTCCATTTAAATCTCCTCCAATAAAAATTTTTTCTTCTGAGGGTATCGAGTGTATTAAGTCTTCTAAATCATTCCAAATTTATCTTTAGAAACTTATATCTAAACCAACTTGAGGAAGCATAAACACTTATAATATTAAAAATCTTAAGTATCAACAATAATCTTAAGTCTTTATAATTCTATCTCCAACTCTATTAATTTTAACAACATTATCTTTCAAACTCTTATATATAATTACACCTACACCATTTCTAATACGACTCTTACCAGAATACCATAGTTTAAAACCTAAGTTATCAATCTCCTTAGCTTTTTCTCCAACCCATTTAGTTTCTTGAATACATAAGATATTTATCTTTCTATGGATCATAATATCAACCAATTCCATTAATTTACCATTGAGAGTACATATATTCCAAGATCATATCCTAATACTAGTATCATGGACTAACTTCTTTACTCGTATCCGTCCATAATGTGGGAACCTCGCTTACATGACACTACACCCGAGCGCCAGCTGTAGCGGCCCTTGCACACTTTCCATCGTATTCGTAGCCATACAGCGCGTCGCTTCCAGGGGACGCCCTAGCACTTACACAATGATCAAAAGGATTCATGTCACGATTTTTTTTCGACAAGTTTTACGCTTGTTGTCGACTACCTAACGCAACCCTCCACTTTTCACATTCGGGTTTGGGATCGGCAACGGCAGTGTTAAATAAGATTTATTTATCTGAGCTTATGTGCTATCAAAAACTAATGCAGGGGATCTAAGAAGTTGATTCAAGGTTAAATAACAGGAATTACCTTCCAGTCGCACATCTGCCTTATACAAGTTGCAATATATAAGAAATATGAACAGTTTTTATTTATTTATTTTTTTTTCCTGGGTGCAAAAGTCAAGTTTATATAAGACTAGCAGAATTACCATCGAAGGGGACAACAAGAATGTTATTAACTTCTTTCGTGACAGCATGAAGGCAGAGGTATGGCAGCAACAACTTGACAATGGAAGGGACATTGCTTTTCTCACATTCTTTAAACAAGTTTTGCTCTATTTTACACACGGAGAATGTAACAAGGCAACGCATTCTGTTCTAAGCAAGTCTTGCATAGGTCTTTTGTTTGGGATAGTCATACTTCTGATCCCGATTTTTTTAATGTGGTTGAGAAAGATGTCAGCCGTACTATTTCTTTTGCATAACTTTTATAGCTTTTTTTGTAATTTTTGATCTTTTATTAATGCAAAAATGCACACCCACCACAGATAGAAGAAAATACAGTTACAATTTTCCATAACATATACAGATTTCAAATAATAATAAAATCTTGAACTTATTTCATAATAAGATAAAACCAAAACTTGCACTATATGTAATAAAAATTTGGTGCATATATATTTTACCATAAATGAGACTGGTACTACCATCACTTCCATACAGAACAAATAGCGATTGAAAATAAATGAAAAAGTCTAACAAGGCTATCATAATCACATAATTTATAACCCTCCCCTGCGATTTTCAAAAGAAGAGCTAGGGAAAAAAGGGGCTAGAAGCAAAAAAGAAAAGAAATCAAGTACCAATCTAATATCCCTATCCTCCAAATCCCTGGTGCGAAAACCAAGTGTCCTCTCAACGTAATCCATCTCATTCTTCAGAGCTCTCCGACCTTTATCACTCAGTAGGTCAGCAAATGCTCCGCCCTGTTCGATTCTCAACAATCTCACAGCAGAAACTGCCACCCATTCAAAATATCAAACCAAAGAATAACTCATGATAACCATTCCAAAACCAAATGTGTGATAGAATGGGAAGAACATGCACGTTTTACCTGCTCTGTGAGGAGAAACCTCGGTGTTCACGTTATGGATGCTCTTCCTTGAACTTGGAGATCCGGAAACAAAGTTCCTTTCTGCGAACCATGAACAAAGTGTAACGGCAGCGATTGTACGTCAAAGAAGCGAGGGTTTAGGTCTGCACCTGCCGTTTTTGAAGAAATTACAGATGGAAGCTTATGCGCTCTGTCGCTGGAGGAGGATCCCTCCACCATAGATTTGAATGTACGAGGACTGAAAAGCCTACTACAGCTTGTATGGTTACTGGGAGTTGAACAACAGAATGCAGAAACGAAGGAATGAGAGAGCGTTCCCTCCATTTTCCTCCGAAGTCCGTTCTCCCCGCTGCTTAGTAAGAGATAATGCGCTCAACCATGCCTGCGCGCAAACATCAAATAAATATTTAGAAACTCTTTAAAATAAATAAATAGTTGACCGACCCTGACTCTCAATCTGTTGGGTCTCAGCTGAACTCATGTGCTGATCATTTGAGTAGAGTTCGAACCATAAATCAGAGGAGACTTATAAAGTATAAAGTCAATGCTCTAATAATTAATTTAAAAACGCGGCACATATTTTTAGAAGCTCTTAAGGGTCTGTTTCGGACAGTTTATTTGGTGTGGTGGCGTTTTGAAAACACACCTGACCTGTTTGGGTAAACTGCATTTTGACAATTTATGCATTTTCAAAACGCAAAAAATAACTTTTTAGATAAGTGCAGTGGCAGCTTTCTATTTGCGGTCTGTCTTTTCCAAAAAAATAAAATTTTGTAAATCATCTCACCTAGCTTATCAGTAGATTATTTTTAATTAGCTTATCAACAGATTATTCAATAAGCTACAGCTGCCCCAAACAAACCCTAAGTATATATGTTTTCGTCGTAAGTGAAGTTTCCACCGTGGAACTTTATTATTTGGTTCATCTTTCTCAATATATATATTTATTAGAATTTTATTGTTTTAATATCATGTCAAAAATATTTTATTATTTATTAAATAAAATATAAATTCCTATGTATAAATTTATGATAATAAAATATTATGAATATAAATATGAAAGTTTAATTTCTAAAAATATTAATACGTCAAGATTATATGTATGAAAATTTGTTAAATGTTAATATAGATTATTGTTGGTATTATTATTAAGGCTAATGTAATTTGCTTTATTTTTTATTTATATCAAGCACTATTTAGTAGCTAGCAATTTAATTATCGTTTTTTTTAATTTGGCATTAGTTTATATTTTATAATTTATTAATTAGCATAAAATAATATCTCAATTAGTTATAAATTAATAAAATACTAAATTAATTAAAAAATTTTTGTTAGCATGAGATAACATATCTATTTATCATTAATTAGTAATTAATTAAGTTAATCAAAGATTAAATTATTTTAGCCAAATTAAATACAAAATAATATCAATGACTAATTCTAATAAGTAATATTAACTTTTAAGGCTCATCTGAGCTTTTGAATAATTTATATATACCCAAATTGACTAATTTAATATTAATAATTTTACTTAATAATTTTTTTATCAATTCTAATTATTTAGTAAATTATAAAACAAATTAAAATTAGAATTATTAATTTAAATAAATTTGATTACAGATAATATTAATTCAGTTAAAATGATAGTTTTTAATTTAATTTAATTCATTTGTAAAACAAACATACAAACTCCTTAGGGTGAAAGTGAGTCAAGCCGACTCGTGAGCTGGCTCTGGCTCGGCTTAATAAGTGGCTCTCGAACTTAGCTCAATCCAGCCCCAACTTGACTATTTAGCTCGTGAGCCGGCTTGTTTAAAAAATAATTAATATAAAATATATTCAAAATAAAATAAATTATAAAATACTTTATCTATAAATTATTTAAAATATTTTGAAATAATGTTTTATATTTTGTATTATATGATTTCATATTAGTTATCTCATAATTACTCATTATATTTGTCATTTTATTATAACACTAGTTTGAATAAATATTAATTTTTCTCTTTTATATTGATTAAGTCAACTCGTTAGTCGGCTCAAACTCGTAGAATAAAGCTTGAGCTCAAACTCAATCAATTAATCAAGCTCAAATCAAATGCGTCCCAAGTTCAACTCGACTCATTTACAGCCCTACTGTTTGCCTCATTTTTTATGAGGTCTAGATTCTTCTCCTAGAGCTAAGGATCTAGTCATAGGACTTTCTTATTGACTTTCCTATGAAACTAATGATGGGACCCACCCCACTTAGAAGCTCAAACCAACTTCTAGCTCTTTTGTGAAGTCTTACATGGGTGGTCTGAAACCCTCAACACTTGGTTGAGTTGGTTAAGACCAACATGATGAAGCTCAAGAGGAGTTTTCATAAGATCAGGAGGCCTTAGGATGACCCTAGGTGACTTGGTTGCCTCACACTTCGTCACTACCCCACATCAAGCAACTCCCATCAAAATTCACCAAAATTCCAAAAAAAGTGTCCAAATTATCCAAATTCTTTTCATAGCCTTCGAAATCCAAAATCAAATCTAATCCCACCCAATTTTAAGCCCAAATTCAAAATTGCCAAAAATTCAAATTCAAACTCATCCCAAGTCCCCCCAACATAAGTCCACCAAATTCAAACACAATCTCACTCAAAGTCCAAAATGCACCAAATTTAAACCCACCAAATCCTAAAACCAAATTCAAACCAATTCAAATCAATTCAAGGTCATCCAATTTCAAGTTTATACTCAAATCCACCCAGGTTCACCCCAAATCCAAAAGTCACCAAAATTGAACCCTCATGCCACATCCAACTTCACTAGGCTCATGTGCCAAAATTCATCATGATAAACTCCATTTTCCACCAAGCCCATCATGAATCATGTAAATACCATCAAACCCAAGACCAATATCTCATAACCCATCTTAAAAGCCCACTAAATCAAGTCCATTTTTCAATTTCTCTTAAAAGCACAAGCCTTCCTACCTTAGCATGATGACCCCTCAAAAAAGTTAAAAAATTGTAAAAATACATCCTCGTGAAAATTTCCCAAGCCACATGCAAGCCATGAAGCCTCCCCCAAGCCACATGTGATCCATGAATAACCATGACAAGCAATCATTCCTAAAGTGGCAAAAGATGGTGTATCTTTTAAGATCCCTTAAAAAGAATTTAACCCTTCTCATGACTCACTCTAATGTGTGATTAAGCCCTAATCTCTATGATAGGGACTTAACTATTCAAGCTCCAAGGCTGGCCATCGGACTAAGCCACCCTGGAGGCCACCCAAGCCCATTTTCATGAGCCTAGCCCAAGTCAATCACAAATCTGGCCTAAAACCCTTTCCATTTTGATTCAACACACTCACCTTTGCTTAGACCCAACTCCACCTCTGACTTCCCACATCCAGAAAGTGACTCCCATACCTTGATCAGCCACCATGGTTGTCGGAAAACCCAAACCCGAGAGTCACCGCCATTGCTAAAATTCAAAATTAAACCCATCAAATGTGGCTCACTCCCATCAGACATTGCCCCTATCTTCCCTCCACATAAGCACTACCTTGCACCCCTTTCCATGGCCAATTGAAGCCCCTAGCCAAGCCTGTAAGACCACCACCCCTTAACTCCCAAATGGTGTGCGCACGCAAACCTTGGAGAAACTATGCCAAAATTCTTTCAGACCTTCATTACACTCATATGAAGCTCATCCCCACCATCTTTAGCCCCTCTTCCCCGTCGATAAACCCTAATTTTTTAATCGAAAACTAAGACATTTTAGGCCATTCCACCAAACTACCCCGCAAAACTTCAAATTGATCCTTTCATAAGCTTCCTTGTAGCTTAAAACCACTTCTACAATCAAAATCCCCCTTTCCTGAGCCCCTTATCCTAGTGCTAGACCAAACCCGATCCACCATTTGGTCTACATCATACTTAGACCCATCCACATAGCAAACAAACACTTGAAGATGGTTCTTGGGACTAAGGCGAACCTTCTCAACCAACTTAATAGATACCTCACCTCTTGGGAAAAGGTACAAGCTTAAAACTTCCACTTTTTCCTTGGTTTGGAATTTTGTGAAAGAAATGAACATTCCATGTCCACCTAGCCGTAAAGATGTGTTTGTCTCACATAGATGAAACTATAGGAATAAACCACACTTAAATTGGTATAAGTATCGAGAGAGATCTTATCTCTAGAGTGTGATCGGTTCTCGGGTTAAAGTTCATTTGTGACAATGACTAGATGTCATCAATTCCCGTGTATTTGAAACGGATGGTGTGGATCGATTTGAATGACAGAACAGTTCAAGAAAATACCCCGGACCACTGGGTGACGAGGCAACCTATGTGGAAATCGCGAAGAATGGAAGGGCATCGTGCGCAGCTTCAGAGATGCTCAGGATGAGTTGGTGCCAACGTGGTTAAGTATAAAAATTTGAATATTTTGATTTAAGTAAATACAAAAAATGAAAATACATCTTTAAAAATCATTTCTTGATGTAAAAAATTTTAAAAATAAAAGAAAAATACTCTGTGCTCAATGGACAGAAGAGAATCTAATAGAAAAAAAATTAAAGATATTAGTTTAATATTTAATTTTTTAATTAATTAAATACCCTAAATTTTATTTGAATCATAAATAATTAAATACTTATCATAACTGCATGAAACTTTCAGGGATTATTCTTCATGAGCCTAGGAGGGTTCTCTGAATTTTCCATATTCAAAGAACATCTCTAACATTAAAAGCCCTAATTTCCTATGGAAATTACTTCTATTTGATAAAAAGAATTATAAAAAAAAAAATATCAACCAGAAAATATGAAATAAATTTTGGTGAGTTCATTAAGGTTACAGTGATTAAAGAAAAATGTAAGTGGTTTTTAAAACTAAAAATATATTTAATATTTATTTTCTTACTAAAATTAATTAAAAAATTATAAAGATTAAAATATAACTCAATATAAATTATGAAAATTTCTCTAGTTAGTCCTCTGACCTTTAGCAATATTATAACATTTTTCTAAGGTCGGAGAACATATTTTGTAAAATTAAATTAATTATCATAGAAAATTCATAATTATTGGTTTAAAGAAGTACATAAAATAGTTATATGATTGAAAAAATATAATTTCTCTTCTATTGTCCTAAATAGCCCATAAGTGAGAGGTCAATGAAATTTCATGACCATTTAAACTAAGATATGAGAGTTATGGAGTGTAAACCCTAGGGGTATAATGGTAATTTTGGAAGTGATTGATACACAAACGGGAGATAAGGTAGTAAATCATTAATAGTATTTTCTAAAAAGGGCAAAATTTTAATTAGTTGAATTGTCATACATAGGAAGAAATGAGAATTTGAATGATCCAAGAGTGAGGGGCATGGGCTAGAAGATCAATAAGCAACTGACTTGCACCGCACCATTAGTCAAACAAAATGCAACCCTCTTGAATAAAGATTAAACACACTTTACAAACTTTTCAAAAATTATAAATTTACCCTCAAGCCTTAAGAGCTTAGTAGTGAATTAGGTTTAATTTAATAACAATTGAAGGATAGTTAAAGAAAAAAAATATAAGTGATAATGAAACATCTTAAAACACTACAAGCTCAAGCCTAATTAAGGGGAAAGAGTGTAAAATTCTTTGATGGCCATATGCACACTCTTGCGGGGCTTACTTGCACAATTCTGAATATGACATTAAAGGTTGTCCATTTGCCTCACTCATGGGATAATTGAGACATCAACAAGATTATATTGAGCCCAGTTTAAGTTATAATAACATAACTCCTAATTCAATATGGGTCGATCAACTCAACAACCAGGGATTCTAAAGTTGTTCAGAGTCACTCTCTAAATACCTTTACAAGATTTTTGGACATTCCATAGGACATTTTGGTGTGTTATAATTTGTTGAGGAAAAGCATCCTCAAAACAAAGACATTCCATAAGACATTTAAGTGTGTTAAAATTTGTTAAGGAAAAACATCCTCAAAACAAAAGGATTTATCGAGATATGATTCAAGACCCTACAAATTAAAACATACTAATGAAAAATATCTCGCTATAACTTAACCTATAGTAATACCCAATGCTCAGGGGTATGGGCCTTAGATTCATTGCTCAAATGCTATTAACAATTGGGGATATTTAAATGACCATATATGGATCATCAAGGCTGGTGTAAGTTGGAGGTTTTGGTGGCAAGGATGATGATTCGAAAGGCGTATAAATACGTGTGATAATAAAATATTATTGTATCTCTTAAGCCCGATGACTTAGTGAGGATGCAGGATTAACATTACTATCCTTTAACATTTGGTAAAGAGTTGCCCTTTCTCTTAAGAGCTGCTGGTGATTCTAGCCCAACAGTGTGAATGACTCGTGAAATGTCTGATTTGCAAAGTTTGCATAGTAGTAAAAAGTAATATATATACACCCTTTTGGAAGAAAATCATATTTTTCGTGCTAAAAATAAAATACCTAAATCTAAATTATTTGTACGCTTGACAAATAAGAATCGCTGAGTATTACTTTTGGCAAGTTCATGTGTCAGTCACATAGATTGGGCTGGGAGTTCCCTCCCTTAATTGTCATGTTGGTAACCTTTTACCCTATATTGCATCTCACATACATGATGTTGATGGTTTCCTACGAATGTCCCTTAAGAAATTGTTAGGGCTTTGACCCTGATTCTGAGTCCACCATGTAACCTAGAATTCTTACACCTAGTCCTGACTCTATATGTACCATCCAACTTATTTTACATTTTTATGTTTTCCTCATGTTTCCTTGTTTAATATCCATGTTATAATACTAACCTTAGCAGCAGTGTCGGAGGCGAAAGGTATGCATTGTTACTTTTTTTTGCACTTCTTTTTATTGTACCATATGACATGTTTTATTTTCATATACCTGTGAAGACCCCTAGGGTAGAAAATTGTAGGTCACCTATTTAAGAGGAGCACTATAGCGAGCCCTGGGACCCTACAATAATCACAAATACAAACATAAACCCTAAACCCTAAATTGTTATAAGTAAGGAGCTTAAAGTCAGTTGTCTGGGAAGCAAGACAAGGATGCAAGGAGATTGAGGACAACTTCATATGACGATCAAGACTTAATATGAAGCGAAGGACGCTCTTCAAACTGAACTTTCTCTAGTTTGAATAACATAATCCATCAGGACTTTGAGGTTCTTCATCTAGTATGACATAAATCCTCACTTTATCTCTTAGGCTTTTGCAAGATCATGTTGTGCAACATAAGTCCTAATTCTTTTAGGGTTCTGAGGTTGTTATTCGGTATGATGTAAATCATCCTATCTTCATAGGCTATTTGCATAATTGTATATTGTGCATGTGTAAGCCCTAGATTTAAAATAAATCGCAGGAGTAAACATTAAATAACTTCACTCTTAAAATGTAAAGCCAATCAATAGGATATTTTGGAAAGTCATTGAGATTCACCTCGAGATAAGTGGCATCTCCTACCTTTCTCTCCTTTGATCTCTAAAATAACTATTCCCACTTGGTCAATTCCCACTGACTCTTCTTATAAAAAAATCACGGAGACTTAACATTGAATTCTTAAAGATGAAACCTCTAATTTTAATCGAGAGTTTTCTTAAGTGATTTCGGTCATTTAAGATGTAATTAACTATAGAGGCTTACTCTTATAGAGAATTAACAACAACAACAACAACAACAACAACAATAAAAAATCCTTAATCCCATAATGTGGGGTCGGCTATATGAATCCTTTTTCTCCATTGTGTCCTATTTAGTGTCAAATTTTCATTTAATTCTAATAAATTAAGATCATTTTTATGTAATAAGCCCAAGTCTTCCTAGGTCTACCTCTGCCTTTCTTAACATAAGTTGAATCTAAAACATCTACTCTCTTAATCGGATCATCAGGTGGTCGACGTTAAATGTGACCAAACCATCTAAGACGACTCTCTCTAATTTTGTCCGTCACTGGTGCAACTCCAACCCTATTACGAATATATTCATTTCATATTTTACCTCTAAGTGGAAAGCCACTCATCCACCTAATCATTCTCATATCGGTAACACTTAACGTTACATTATGCTTCTCTTTTAAAGGCCAACATTCAGCACCATAGAGCATTACAGGTCTCACCACCATCTTATAAAAATTTCCTTTCAGCCTAACCGGTACTTTTCGATCACACAATAGGTCTGATGCATTCCACCTTCAACCAACTAACCTGAATTCTACTATTAACATCCCCATCTATATCACCATCGCATTGAACAATAGACCCGAGATATCTAAATCTTTCATGCCTTTTAATAAATTGATCACCTAAAGTTACAAAATTCTGTCACTAGAGTTACTATTACTAAAATTACATTCAATGCAATCATTTTTAGTTCTACTCAAATGAAGACCTTTAGGCTCCAATGTAGACCTCCATAATTCAAGTTTTTCTTAGACTTTTTCTCTCGTCTTACCCACGAGGAGGATATCATCAGCAAAAAGCATACACCAAGGTACATCCTCTTGTAATTGTCCAGTAAGACCATCCATAAATAAAGCAAAAATATGGGCTTAAAGCTGATCCCTGCAATAAACCAACATAAATAGTGAAATATTTGGTCAATCCTCCTTCAGTTAGAACACATCTAATAGCTGTATTATACATATCTTTAATTACTTGAATATAAGTCATATTAACACCTTTCTTCTCAAGAACTCTCTAAAGAACATCTCTTGGAACCTTGTCGTAAGCTTTTTCTAAATCAATAAAAATCAAATGTAGATCCTCCTTATTATCTCTGTACTTCTCCATCAAACCTCTCAATAAATGTATAGCTTCCATAGTAGACCTGCCCGATATAAATCAAAATTGATTATGAGTAATCTTAGTAATACGTCTTAACCTATGTTCCCATAATTTTAAAGTATGACTCATCAAATTAATTCCTCTATAATTTGCACACTCTTGTGCATCCCCTTTATTCTTAAAAATGGGGACCAATATACTCTTCCTCTACTCCTCGGACATTTTTTTAGTTTTTAAATTGATATTAAAAAGTTTAGTAAGCCAAGAAACTCCCAAATCACCTAAAAGTTTCCACGCTTCAATTGGGATATCATCGGGTCCTACAAACTTTCCACCCTTAGTTTTCTTTAAAGTTTCCTCAACTTCTTTTCTACTAATGCGACGGTAAAAATGAAACTTTTTATTATTATTAACGATATTAAGATCACTAAGATCAATAGTATTTTCAGAATCTTCATTAAAAAGTTTATCAAAATAACTCACCCACTTATGTTGAATATCTTTTTCTAACAAAAGCACTTTTTGATTTCCATCTTTAATACACTTTATTTGAGTTAAATCTTTACTTTTATTCTATCTTTATTTGGCTAGTTTATACATATATCTTTTACCCTTCTTAGTATCTAACATGTTATAAAGATCACTAAAAGCATAATTTTTAGCGTCTCAATTTATTCTTTTAGACTCCCTGCCGGCCATTTTATATTTTCCCAATTCTCTAAACTTTTACATTTAAACTAATTTTTATAACATTTCTTATATTTTATATTTTCTTACACATTATTATTCTACAACCAACCATTTTTATGTATCGAAACTTTTTCTTTTTATTCTTCAAGTACATCTTTTGCCACTTTGTAATAGTATTTGTTACTTTTTCCCACATAACATTTGCTTTATCATGAACATCCTAAATATTTAAATCTTGAATTTTACTCGTAAAACAATTTTATTTGTCTTTTAGATACCCTCATCTAATTCTACGATGTTGAATCCTAATATTATTTATTTTACTACTCTTCATCTTAAAATCTAGAACTAATAATCGATGTTGGGTATATAATTCCTCACTTGGAATTACCTTATAATCCATACAATCTCGACGATCTCTTCTTCTCATTAGAAAATAATCAATTTGAGTTTTATTAGATCCATTCACATAAGTAATAAGATGCTCATCTCTTTTCTTGAATAAAATATTAGTAATAATCAAATCATATGCTAAAACAAAATCTAATATGACTCTACCTTCTTCATTAATCGCTCTATAATCGTAGCCACCATGAATATTTCTGAAATCTTCTACACTCTACTGACATGTCTATTTAAATCTCTTCCAATAAAAATTATTTATTCAAGAGGTATCAAGTGTATTAAGTCTTCTAAGTCAATCTAGAATTTATCTTTAGAGACTATATCTAAACCTATTTGAGGAGAATAAACACTTATAATAATAAAAATCTTGGTATCAATAATAATCTTAAGTGTTATAATTATATCTCCAACTCTATTAATTTTCACAATATTATCTTTCAAACTTTTATCTATAATTACACCTACACTATTTTTAGTGTGACTCTTACCAGACTACCATAATTTAAAGCCTAAGTTATCAATCTCCATAGCTTTTTCCCCAACCCGTTTAGTTTCTTGAATACATAGGATATTTATCTTTCTATGAATCATAATATCAACTAATTCCATTAATTTACCATTGAGAGTACCTATATTCCAAGATCTTATCCTAATACTAGTCTCATGGACTAACTTATTTACCTGCAACAGTTCGTAATATGGGAACCCTTGCTTATTTGACACTACGCACGGGCGCCGTTATAGTGGCCCTTGCACACTTTCCATTGTATTCAGGTCATACAACGCGTCGCTTCCAGGGAACACCCTAGCACTTACACAATGATCAAAATGATTCATGTCATGATTTTTTCGACAAGTTTTTACACTGGCTGTCGACTGCCTAACACAACCCTTTACTTTTCACATCCGGGCTTGAGACCGACAATGACATTGTTTCTTATAGAGAATTAAGAACCCAAAAAATATAAATCCTATCTAATTTTTATATTAGATAGGAGAATTATCGGTCATAAATTCACAAACTAAATAGATGTCATAAATCTCTTAGTTTAAATGATTTAGCCTACTAACAAGTGATATGTCCATCTCTTGCAATGGTGTATTACTTGTGGTGTTGTGTTCAAATGTTTATACTATTAGACATATGAGATCTCTTTGGTCTCATTTTCCAAGATTAAAAGGTTACGCTTAAAAATCAAAATTATATGTATGTATCTATGTGTGTGTGTGTGTGTGTGTGTGTGTGTGTGTGTGTGTGTGTGTGTGTGTGTGTGTGTATTAAATTTGAAAATTTTATTTTTAGGAAGTTGGCCGACACCTACTCCTCCTTACCAAAAGCCATTATTAACACAGAAGTGAGTTGTCGCGACATGAGCTAAATAGAAAGACATCAAAGGAATCAGAGCAACAATATATGTGTATATGTCTGTGCACGCGCGAGTGCATGTTTACACCTATAAGTTTGTCTGTCATAATTCTAAGATAAATCTTCAATACAAGTTAGCTTGTATTATTAATTGTATCATGCAGTAGTGGATTTTTTAAACTACAAAAAAGAAAAATCAATATTATAAAATGTTATTATAAAGACACAAAGGAAAAAATTTCAAATGTGGGAAGGATGAGCTTGAAATCCAATAGGTTATTGTTAGGGATATAACTCCCAGAGACTCAAGATATTTAGAGAGATACTAATAAAGTATTAAATTTTATATTTAAGAAGGATCATTATATCAATTATATGTTAATTTGGAGCAAATTATTAAAAGTATTGATTACTTCTTAGTGGCAATTATGGATTTACCGTTAGGAAACAACTATACTGTGGACTTGTGACATAACAAAATGATGTTAGCCTCAAATTTAGATCTATTAAAGTATTTAACATATTATTAGGAGTGAGGAATTATGAAGACATAAAAAGACCTACAAATTTAAGGCTACAAGATCATGTCCCATTATTTAATTATAATATGAATGAATGGGGTGAGACTTATAGTCTGACTTTAATAAAATATTAAGAAAGACTTACATGTATCATTGCAATCTTGTTGGGATAGTACATATAACTAGGCACACTTGAAGTCTCTATGGAAATGCCATATAGGGATAACATTTTATTTTAAAAAATTTTGGCTTATAACATTTCCACTAAGGAAAGGGTAGTTCAACCATGAGGGTATAATAAAAATAAGCTTCAAACTTTATATCTAAGCCTTAATATGTGGGATAACATTATTGTGCAATTAAGACCTACAAGGTTAACATATTTTCATATAAGGGGTATGATCGATTATTGGGCTATGGTTGGTTATTTGAAAAAGTGGCTATATAGAAGCTATATATTAATTTTTAATGAAATAAAAATTTCAAATTTATTTTATCCTATTTAAAAGTTATGATAAAAGAATTAGAATCCTTAGGTCCTAATAAAATTAAGTTTAGGTGCATCATAATACAATCTTATAAACCTAAAAAATAAATATACATTTTTTAAAGCCACAAATTAAATAAACTTAGCAAAATATCTAAATACTAAGAGTGTAATGTAGAAGCATAGTCGAGATATGCAATAAGCTATAAAAAAAATTAAGAATGCTTTTGTGGTTTTCAATATATACGACTTAGTCTTATATTTTATATGTAAATGAGATGAAAGAGGGTCCTTGATATTGGAAATTAATCCACTAGACATTTAGGCATTCAACATTTAAATTTTTTTGTGTGATTACAAAGCTTTAATAAACTAAACTATACACATGAAAACAAAAATATAACTAAATATCGATATATACACTCAAATTTTCTCAAAACTCTTACTAGCTTAGCATAATATTATGGAAAGCAAACAAGCAATACTTATTAAGGCGATACATGCCAAGCATCTAATGAAATATATCCTCACATAATGAGCATAATTATAACCAAGTCTTATTAATATTTTGTTAACACGTCCTGAATACATCACTTAACAAAATAAAAAAATAAGAGTCGCCACTCTAATCACACCTTAATCCTATGATAATATTATCAAAACTTCTAGTGTGTATTTGTGCATCCAATTGAACCTGTGGTTGGGTGCATTGTTTCCAATCACAATATTTGAGTTTAAGGCCTAGCATATATATTCATGAATGAGGTGAGAGTGATCAAGATATTTGAATAAATTAGTTTAATTTAAATTATTCATGGCTTGATGAATTTTTCAACACATTTTATAACTTAAGGTTTCATTATTAAGGTTTATAAAGAACCTTAGAAATGTGAGTGTAATCCGCTCTAGGGTAGATGATTTCAACATAAGTTTATAAAACCTATGTTTAAAAAATATCATATTGTAAAGAAAATAGATTGATACATAAAATAAGGTACTACTACACCTTGTAAGAGCTTGTTCCACGCTACAAAGACTCGTGTATAAGAAGTTATTGGCCCAATATCAATGAATTGGGTTAAATCCACTTTTGGCCTTGTAACTTCAATGTTTAAAGTATTATATATTGAAACAATATAACCTAAGGTGTACTACCCATCTTAAGGTTTTAAGGTATTATAATGTAGACATTTCAACCTATGGTTGAATGTCATATCAGAGCACCTTAAAGATTTTTTAAATTTAATAAAATCACTATGCAACATAATTTTAATTGAGACTACTCCGTCACTAATTAATCTATGCTTAATTATTATAAAATATGTTAAGTTATTAAATCACTTAGACTAAATTGGGGCAAGCTAGAGTCCAATAGCACAAAAGTTTTGTTAAATACTCTATAGTCATTTATGATTTAGTCATTATTTAGCTTAGTTTTATCCATAGGTGATCCATTGAAAATTTGATAGCTTTTTAATATCCATTTCATACCTATTTTGATGATGTTGCACTTTAAAGAAAGGTATTTTTCATGATTTCATGTAGGTACAATGATTTTAGGCCTTTAGAGCAAAAGGAAGCAAAAAGGAGCAAATTTTGAGCAATATGGAGCAGAATGCATTTTATTGAACTAGCACAGAACGGTGTTGTCACCAGTGCTAGACCGCACCAATTTACAGAGAGTTTTGACCAAAAGGCAGAAAATAGCGTCGGACGATGCCCTATCCTGCGCCGGACCGCGCTCTATCCCGATTTTAAACTAGATTCAATGTATTTGGCCGAATTTTGGAGGGATGCTTGAAGAAACTCTTGGGAAATTAGTTATGATCAAATTCAATTATTTGGAGCCAAGTTTTAAGAGAGGAGAGAGTCTTTAGTGTGAGAGAGTGAAGAGTGAGTGTGTCTTTTCATTGTTT
Source organism: Papilionanthe hookeriana x Papilionanthe teres (assembly GCA_022702705.1). Classification (NCBI taxonomy): domain Eukaryota; kingdom Viridiplantae; phylum Streptophyta; class Magnoliopsida; order Asparagales; family Orchidaceae; genus Papilionanthe; species Papilionanthe hookeriana x Papilionanthe teres. The sequence goes on from CM040421.1 coordinate 6,729,400, forward strand.
AGTGTAGAGAGTCCATCTAGGGTTTGTGTGTGTTCTCTTCTAAGGAGTGTAAGAGGAGAGGAAAATTGAGAAATTTCTTCTTCCTTATTTATCTAAAGAGAGAATTGTGTGTTGTTGTGAAGAAAGAAGAGGAGTCGAAGGAATTCCTTGAGATTCGCTTAGGGAAGAGTTTGAGATAAGTTGTCTTTTCTTTACTCTATTTATATGACGTTATTTTTATATATATAATCCATCTTTTGTCATTTTTTCCTCATGAGTCTTGAGTAGATTTCTTTGTCTTCCTCCTTTTCATGTGATGTGTTGATGTTGTGATATGAAAATGATGTGTCGATTTATTATGGAGAATTTATGATGACCTTTTCACTTCGTACTTCATTTACTTTTTGATTTGGCCAATTAAATTGTTAAAACTTGTTTGGAAACATATGTTCTGAAAGGATTATGAGTTTCACAACAAAAGTGAAGGTCACATTCAATGTCCATGAATGAGTGACGTAGTTCATGGGGGTTGAGTGCAAATAAATAGGAAAATATATTTTGATGGGCATAGAATTGGAGATTTTAGAGTGACAGGCTGAAATCCCTAATTTGGTCCTAGGGTTTGGAAACAAAAGTGAGAGTTAGTCTTCAAAGGAAGGGAAGTGAGAGCTCTGGAGTGAGAGCCAGTATCCTCCCAGCCTAACCACGGATTTGGGGACTGAACTTAGGATTAGCCAATATTCTTTATATGCTTGGAAGAGGGTAAAGAATAAGAATACTTTTATTTGACACAATACATTTGTATCGCTAATCTATGTCCCTAAAACATCACATTATTATTGGAGATGAGGAGGATTCTTTCTTACAATTAAACTTTTGTTATAAAGTTAGTCTTGTGTTAGTTAGCTTGCTAGAGAGTTAGAATGTACTTTGGTAGAATTAATAAGTGCAACTGTTTGTTCATCTTTAATTATTATTAATTACTTGCAATCGTGCTGTGACTCGTGAAGTGTTTTTTGTGCTACATTATAAAATTAACTGTCTCCTCGTGGGATCAATAACCACCCCCTCCCCTCAAAAGATCATGTTCGACAAATAAGCTTATCATGAGATGAATGTCGGTCACATAATCATCTTTTTCCTAAAACAAAAATGGAAGCCAAGAAAGACACTTTAATCCTGATTGATTCGATAGTGTTTTTTAATTAAATCGAGTTTAACATGCCTTAGGAAAAAACATATTATTTATGATACTATATTTTTAAAATAGAGGGCCAAGAAAAAGAGAATAGTGAAGTATATTATATGTAATAACACATTTCATTTTCTGAAGAACATGAAGATATTTATTTTCTCAAATTGAATTGATTAATTATGTGATATATCTACAAACGAAGATGTCTTTTGTGACGCATTATTTGAACAAAGACGGTTAATTTGTTGAATGATTTTTTTTTTGCATTGGTCGTGTTCTTCACACATCAATTAATATCTTAAACTAAAAATTGAGCAATTAGTATTATTCATTGGTTTAAGTATTTCAACACTCATTATCATGATTATGATAGAGCCACTAGTATGAAGGAATAATTTAATGGGTTGAAGATTTTTGACCTCACTTACGGTTAACCCTTCGTTCGAACTCAAAACCAGCTCAAATCCAACTCGAATATGAAACATGTTCAAATTAAGCTAAGAATGACTAGTTTGTGGTTCATTTGTTCATGGTTTATTTGAGCTTTCATCAAGGATGCCAGTTTTCATGTGGTGGGACCCACAGTTTAACCTCAATTGTCTCACCTTGGAAATGATATAACCAAAATCTACCATGCCGTTGAAATCATTGTTTTTTCATTTATTTGGGTGGATTAAGGTTGTCTTCTCGTTTAGGATCGTGTGTTCGCACCCCACGAACATGACAACATATGCACGAGCACGCGTGCTCCCACGTTCCTGTGCGCCCGCCAAAACAAGTTTATGGGCAACAAAATGCATGCATACCCACGCACCCCTTTCCCTTGAATCGACGTGTCTATACTGATTTGGGCTCAGCCATGCCTAGAAGTTCTAGTGCATGGTCATGCCTAGTTCAGGAGCAACCACTCCCGATTGTTCCTAGGCGTAGTCATACCTGACATTGGCATGGCCGCACCCTTAAGACATGTTAGAGATCCATGGCCTTCTTCCTATAATCCAACAATGAATCAATGAGTTATTTCAGCGTTAGTGATTCGTGGGAGCTCCAATTGCTAGGAGAATCGTGCCCTCCAATCCTTACATCAATCAATGGTCGTCAAGGCCAATTTGTGGGCGGTAATGACTGCTACGAACGCCTCTGTCACCTATGCATAGAACCTCCGCCTAACACTCCCCCCCCCCACACACACAAACACATATAGAGAGATTGGACTGCTTTTGCCTCCTCCTTTGGAGAACTCCTACAGCACACCTCTTCAATGAGCCTCTTTCTTGTTTTTATATTTTTTCATAGTACTTTTCTTTAGCTAAGCTAAGTTAAATTTCTAGTAAATCAAACTCATGGATTAGGCTTAGGTTTAGGTCTAACTTAGGTTGACACAAATCTAGCCTAAACTTGACCCGAACCAATCCTAAACTCGATTAGAACCTGACCTAAATCAGACCAAAACCTAACCTAAACCCAGATCAACCTAGGTCAAACCCAGCTCCAATCCAGGTCCAACCAAGGTTCAAGGCCTAACTCAGGTCCAACCCAAGTCACCCCGGGTCAAACACAAGCCAAACTAAGTCCAACATGGGTCAAACTTAAATAGAAATCAATCAAACCAAACCAACTAAGCTCAATTTTTTATCTAAAATCAGCTGAACCCTAGCTAACCTTAGCTCACCCTTAGACTAAGTCAAATCCAAGCTATATTTAACTTATGTCATATTACATGTATATCGAGTTAAAAATTCATGTTTCACATATCTTGTGTAGTTATTTTTATATAAAAAAATAAGAATAAAAAAGATAAAAGAAAAGAGAGGATGAGAACCCTTCACTTGTGGTTCTCACCATAAATATTTAACAAATTACCCAAAACTTAAGGACAAAACCAAAAGGAGAACGCCACGGTTGGGGTGTGCTCGCTCATGGTTTTGTGTGTGTATTAAGAATTCTTGAACTTGATTTGTTCAGCAATGTGGCAGTACACCTTTGTTTCTCAGCAACGACACCAAAATCTTAATGTGTGTGTGTTGGAAAACCAAATTTGCTTCCAGGTCAGGTGTTCTTGCACCCCAACGTGTCAGACAGGCATACGTGGTCGTTTTACGTAATATTAGATTTTTTAGTCCTGATTGTCAATCCCACGGGGAAAGAAGTTTTACAATCTTAAGAAAAATTTTAGCCACTTCTTCCCTGCAAGAAAAACACAAAAAAATCTTTATTTTAGTGCAATTTCATCCATAAAACAGGTGCAAACGATAAGGGAAATTAAACATGCTTGTAGACATATAAAAATCCCCCAAACTGAAATGTTACTTGTCATCAAGTAACACTAGTATTTCAAAAGTAAATTTATTAATTTGAAGGAGAGGTTCATTAAAGTAACTAACAATTTTTCCTCAAGAAATTCAGAAAATAAATTTAAATTAACTCTAGAAAATAAGTCTAACCCTAAGTTAACCTTTCATCTGATGAGGAAAACTTGATTTCTATTCAATTTAAAAGTGGCAAATAATTGTAAACTAAATGTTTTTGCTTTCTTTTTCTCTCTTTTTTTAAGGAGTCACCAGCTTATTGATCATTGTATACTTCTCTAATTCAAATAAATTTCCCTCCTGAATCAAATCAGTGATTCAAAGAGGAGAGGAACCGAAGAAGAAGAGACATAAGAAAAAAACGACAAATAAGAGAAAAGAAAAATGTGGAGTGTCTAAGTGCAATAAATATCGCAAGGATAGGTCAAGTATGTCTGCCCAAAATAAGACCGGGCTTGAAAACACCTTGGACCAATATCCGTGAAAGAAGTATCTACGTAGGCTACCCATAACCAGAGATTTAGTTGTATATACTTATTTTGAGGTCAAGAGCACTCCCAGAGGAACGTATTTCTACGGTTTAATTACATCCCGGGTGATACCAATGAATACTCTCAATAAAAGAAGTATTACTTTATGTTATCATAAACCTGGGTTATAGGTCATCAACGGAAGGTTATTCCGTGTGGGAATGCCCAAATGCTTCAAAGCTCTTACTAAGCCATCGGGCAAAGTGTGAGTCTCTCACATCCTAAATGGATAGAGGCTCATCGACATAGGTGGCCCATAGAATAACCATAATCATCTTGACAGGGATATCCCAACACGTCAAAGCACGTTCAGGCCATAAGGACAGAGAACAAATCATCGCATCTCAAAAGGGCGGTAGCTTATCGGCATCGGGCCATCAAGATGATATCGACGAATTTAAGGAGTGAAAGTTCTTAACTTGAGTAGTCAATGGAAGGGAAGATTAAATCCATAAAAAGTAGAGGTAGCTAGGTCAGGGTACACGAACTCGTCATCCCAAATGACTATGACCCTAAGTCTACCTGGTGTGAAGGTTGTCAATCCAACACATCCTGAGATCCCTAGTCAACAATCCGTGAATAGCATCATCCCAAGGGAATCTCGATAACCTTAAGGTCAGCCGAACGAGACTCTATCCTCTAACTATTGGCTGGAGCTCAAAAAGTTGGGACCTAGACCTGCCGAGGTGGCGAGTATGCCTTCGAAAAAGAGAGAAATGGAGGTTCAACAACAAAACTGGAAACAACTCTGAACAAATGGATTTACACCACGTATGGTTGGGGAGCCTTCTAACACCCTAGGCACACTAGACAATCATCTATATATAAAAAGGTATGTTAGAGCAGTCGTGTTGAAGAAATACGGGGATCTCTTCTCGAGGCATGGAATATGAATGCAATTATCTAGAGTGATCCTTAACTATTGTAGAGTATGCTCAATTGAACCACCCAAATTTAAGAAACCACAGTCACATATGAATTTGTGATGTAAAAGAGAGTCTTCAATCATTGTTTGAGCTTTAATACTTATGAATGTGTTGTTTTCAAATGACCTTGGGGCCTTATTATTTCCTTCAGATCTGAATCTTGATGCCATATCTTCTCGATAAAAGCAAGTAAAGAAATAGAAGGAAGAGGAAGTTAGAATATTGAGCATTCAATAATTTAAAAATCAAGGGTACAAAATGAGGTTTGAACCAAACCCCTATGAATAAATAAAATAACATCATGGTTGTATGTGTGGTGTTGTTGCTTAAACTAGCCAAAAAGCCACGCTTGCCAATGCTTTTTTCACTATTACAAATGATCATCATCAATTTCAATCTTGGATAGTTGTGGTGCTACGTTGAGGATTGATCGATGATAGTAGATGCCATCAATTAACCCCGAAATAGCTTATTTAACTGCATGCATGTGATGTTGACCATCACCTATTCACATCTCTTTTTGGTCTGACTTAAATGGCTTTTTTAGTTTCAGAATTTCTTTAGTTCTCCCTTTCTAGGCCATCCTTACTTAAAAAAATAAAGAAAGAAAGGAATTTTGAAGGTGAAATAATATTGAGAAGAAAAAAAAGGTAATTATAAAGACATTTATATAATAAAATGCTTGTAACATAAACCAAAGCAGAACTGTCCAAAGTAAATCAGACCATATTTAACCCAAAAAAATATTCGAGAAAAATCCTATAAAAAGACCTTTGTAGCAAAACCAAAATACAAAAATCAAATTTGTTTAATATAAGTTTAAAGAGATCTCTCATAATGATGTGTCCTTCTCGTAAACTACATCATGTGAAATACCAATTAAAACTCATAATAAAGTTGTTGTGTTAGCTTAAGGTAGTCTTGAAGTATATGCATTCAAGGATATTTTTTATGATCCCGGTAGGGGATATTCTTCAGTCATCAAGGCATAAATAGACCTTCGAGCAGAGAGTGAATCATCGTAACATGGTGGAGAGATGACATTGAACTAAGAGGACTTACAGTGCACCATACAAGAGAGTCAACAAAGAAATAATTATGCTGAAAGGAAGTATATCAACAGGTAGGTTACATAAATTTCTAAACGAATAGAGATAGCCTGATTGGGGCTCTATTGATCCATTCTCCAAGACTATTGAGACCCTAGATTTACTAAGCTATGAAGGTTGTTGACCAAACCAAGTCGGGGATCACTTCATCAGCAACCCATGTGCTGCATTGTCTGAAGCAATTAGTAGACCTGAAGCCAATGGAAAAAAAATGTCAAAAATTCCTATGACTCTATCTTGACCAAAAAATTATAATAGAGATTATACCTTCCAATGTTATGGATAAGAAACCTATAAGGAAGTGAGAACAAATGAATCCCCACAATGAATTTACAATTACGTCTGAATAGGGAGGGCCTCTAACACCTTATACTGCGCTACAAAAACACCTATTCATTAAAAAAAAACATATTTTGGGCCCATTATATTGGAAAGCAAGAATACTTTTCTCAGGAGATGCAGTATGCGTGCAATGAGCTAAGACATCCTTAAGTATGGAGGCCTTATTAACATGCTCGGAGATAGAATTCATGCATTTTATGACCATTATAAAATCATTCTGAAGGTCATGAAGGAAATAAAACAACATATCTTTAAAACTTGAATTCTTTAGTCTTAAAGTTTATTATGGATAAATCTTTTAGGATTAAATTTTGTAGGAGAGATTTTATCTAGAAGAGCTTAATGGTGATTGTACCAAGATAAGCCGCATTTATAATAATGAGTGAACAAAATAAAATTGCTGTAAAGAAAGCAATCAATATAAAGGAGTAAAAGTTTAGGTCATGTTGGGCTGAATACAATCCTAAAAAAGAAAAGGTGTGGTTGGCCTCCACATATAAATACCCAATCCTAAAATTATATAACAAATGTTCAATATGGAATTAAGGTACGAGATACAAGCAAGCATCACTTGCTCTTCTCCACACGGTCCCTGCTCCAAGCTCCTCGACTCATGCTTGTAACTTATCCAGTACATACTCTTCTAAAGGAATTTTAAAAGTACATGAAGAAAATCTAAAAAAAATGACTTGACCTACAGATGGAGTCAGTATGGTCTATCACATGCAACTTACAAAATTCTGTATCCAGTGGGATGACAGTTAAACAACACTTGTAGAAAATGCATTAGTTTAAATCACAATTAAGCTCCACCCTTTTGGATACAATACTCTACAAGAAATAATCTTCCCTAACATGCTAGTGTGCAAGTTTTAAACCATGTAAAGCATGAAAAGGCACATAAAGTGCACAAAAGCTAGCACAAACTAATGAATAATTACCATGTACTAATATCCCTAACTACACTCTAGCCCTAATTCAAAAAAAGCAACTAAAAGGTGTTGCTTATGCATGTATCTCTGTGCAAGAAGAGTATGTACATGAGCTAAGGGTCTTCTCATAGGATCTTGACATGTTCACAAAGCTAGCCCCATCTCAAGCACTTACATAAATTAACCCACGCCATGATAAGTGACAAATGTTAACCCATGCATATGCTTGGAATGATCTTATGAGATATTGTAAAAATATGGTAACTCATATTACTTGATTGGACAAGCCAATGAGAAATGCTCGCTTCCTTGTTATTACCACAAGTCATACTAAGGGTCATTCGGGTATTGCCGCTAACATGTAGACTCATTAAACTAAGAACTCTATGGTGAAGTAGAAAACAAGGTCATACATGGAAAGGTAGGAACTTAAGTGCAAAGATGCATACAAATGATTCATGAAACATGTCACATAAAACATGCTATGATAACTGACCCAAAGTATGGCATCATACTGACCCAAAGTATGAAACATGTCACATAAAACATGCTATGATTCAGAAATAAGCATACAAATGAGGGATGAGATGTACGACGTACATGTGTAGAAAATTAAATGCTAATAGATTTTAAACATGTAAAAATTACGTCTGCTACCATGAAGAGGAAAATTTGATGCCATGAAAAAGGCTCCAAAGAATGATCTTTACGATTCAGGGATGAAGAAAAAGGGTACACTAGTAATCACTAATTGTACTTTGGTATCATATTCTTTCAATCTCTGAGGAGAAAAGGGATATCCTAACACACAATGCAACCTAAACATAATTAGTGGTAGAACTCAAGTGTTATCCTACTCACTTCATGACCCAATGAAAAAATGTTAAAATTTTCATGCCTATATTGTATTAATTTTGATGATATTGCACATTAAAGAAGGGTATTTTGATGATTTGTTGTAGATATGAATATTTAAGAACATTGGAGCGAAAATATGCAAACATGAGCAAATTTGGCGCAAAAAGGACCAAAATTATGAAAATTTGATCTAGGGCGCCAACGGCGTAGACGGCGTGTTTTTCCCGAGAGTTCAGAATATATTACAAGGAGCCCGCCGACGGCGAAGATCGAGGCCGCCGACAGTGGGGCTTATGCAGAAGGGTCCAAGGCTAAGTATTCTAGAAGGCTACCGACGGAGAGCTTGAGGCCGCCAACGGCGAGATCAACGGTTCTCTCACAAGGTGCATTGAATGTGGACGATTTTTGAAGGGATGCTTGGAAAACTCTTGGAAACTCTTCAATTACTTTAAAAGGAACAATTTGGGGCCGAAAAAAGGGTCCACTAGCGTCCATTTGTGTTCACCATGTGTCTATCTAATCCATTAGAGAGTCAAGTGTGTGAGTTTAGTTAGTCCATAGAGTTTCTAGAGTGTTAATTAGTGAGTTCAAATAGTGATATTTGTGAAGAATTCTTCGGGAGATTGTAAGAGTGGAAGGGAAGTGAGAGATTTCTTCCTCATTGTTGTTTCAAAGGAGAATTCTGCTTACTGTAAAGAAAGGAAGAGATTCAGAGGAACATCAAGGAGTTTTCTCGGGGAGGAATTTAAGATAAGTTGTATTTAATTATTTTAGTTTGTAGAACTTTGCTTTTATACATGAAATCCAAGTTCTATTGTATCCTCTCCATGAAATCTAAGTATTTTTTCTGTCTTTCTCCTTGTTTTGATATTTTTGTGAAATGGTAAATTGAATTAGAGTGCCAAGAAAAGTGTAAAGAAGTTGTGATAATCTTTTACTTAAATCTTAATTTACTTTCAATCTGGTCAATTGATTAGTTAAAATATGTTGAGTTTAACAACTATAGTGAAGATTACTTCTGAGATTCAGAGAGGTCAAAGTCTTTGGAATTAGTGTGCAAATAAATAGGGAAATAATATTCATCGAGCGTAGAATTGGAGATTTTAAAGTGACAGACAAAAATCCTCAATTCGGTCCTATCGTTTGGGTGCTGAAGTGTAGATGTTAGCCCTCAGGCGAGGGGAACGTGGGAGCACTGAAGTGAGAGCCAGTATCCTCCCAGCCTAGCCGCAGATTCAATAACCAAGCATATGATTAGTCAATGTTCTTTATGCCTGGACCAAAGGGTAAATAATATGTATGCTCCTATTTAGCACAACACCATTTTAAACTGATTTTAATAATCCATTCACTTAAATATCTTAACAAAAGAGAAAGATTCTTACTTATATATTTGAACTTCACCTTATTAGTAGAATTAGTTATTTGTTAGTAGAACTAGTTTATTAAAACTTAATATTATTTTCGATTGTGTATTAGTGATAGATAGACAATTTCGATTTCTAAGTTGTGATTTTGAATTGATTTGTATAATCCTAGTTCGTAGCCTCTAAAATATTCCCTATGGGATCGATATCCAGGACTCCACTGGAGCCCTGTATTACTTGAGCAATACATATACTTGCATTGAATAGTAACTCCATGATTAAAGAATATATTATATACTTGTTACAAAAAAATTAAAATTACGCTAAGTGCGCAGGGTGGTTCAAGTTTTTGGCGCCGCTGCTTGGGAGTATAACATAATTAGAGTAATGGACGATTTTGGACTTTTAGAAAACTTTTTAATAGAATTGCAACTTATTTAGTTAATTGTTTTGTTGTGTACTGATTTTGATTGTATGCGTAAATTTGGTTCTGAAAATCTTATACCCTATGATTCAGAATTAGAGTGCACTGTTAGGAGAATTAGAGAACTGAGAAAAGAACTTAGAAACTCTAAAACAATGGAAAACAATGTAAAAAACCAAAGAATAGAAAATGAACATCAATCTAGACCATTAAGAGATTACACTAACCCTACATTTGATTAAATTCACTTAACTATCCAAAATCCTGATTTAGCTGCTAATTCATTTGAGCTTAAACCTACAATTATCCAAATGATACAAAACAATCAATTCGGTGGAACTTCAAATGAAGATCCTAATTTACATCTTGCAAGTTCTCTAGAACTTTTTGATACTTTTAAATACGACAGAGTGTCTGATGATGCTGTCAGACTTAGACATTTTCCTTTTTCATTAAGGGATAAGGCTAAGGTTTGGTTAAATGCGTTAGCACCTGGATCTATTAGAACTTGGATGGAACTTTCACAAAAATTCTTATCGAAATATTTTCCACCATCTAAGACTGCTAAGCTTAGAAACAATATCACATCTTTCAGTCAGTATGAGAGAGAATCGATATATGAATCTTGGGAAAGATTTAAAGAACTTCTAAGATGTCCACATCATTTTTTACCAGATTGGTTAATTATTCAAACATTTTATAATGGATTAGTAGGATCTCTTAGATCTATTATTGACACTGTTGCTGGTGGATCTTTAATGTCTAAACCTTTTGAAGAAGCTTATGCTTTAATAGAAGAAATGACTACTAATAATTTTCAATGGCCTGCTGAAAGAGTAAATCTTAAGAGAGTAGCCAGTATTCATGATTCAGATGCTTTAACTATGATAGTTTCTCAAATTGCTACTCTTTCAAAGAAAATAGATCAATACGGAATGAATCGTTCTCAAACACCTCTAGTGTTAGAAGAAAATTCATTAGGACAAATTGTAGATGATCAATCTTCATATGAAACTATAAACTTGATAAATAATATACAAGATAATCCTTATTCAAACTATTATAATCCAGGTTGGAAGAATCATGCAAACTTTAATTGGAATAACCAAGGTAATGCTAATACTGTTAATCCTCAGTGGGGGAACAATCCTGTAAACCCATTAGAAAATATAAGCAATCAAGGTAATTCCAATTATAGACCTTTTAATCCACCGAGTTTTTATAAAAATGCACAATTCAAGGAGAAGAAGTTATCTATGGAAGAACTAGTTTTGAATATCTATAATTCAGAGAAAGCTTCCTGAAAAACTTAAGGATTCTGGTAGTTTCACTATCCCATGTGCTATTGGTGAAAAATTTTATAGGCGAGCATTATGTGATTTGGGAGCTAGCATAAATTTGATGTCTTTATCAACTTTTAAAAGGTTAGGAATAGGAGAGATTGCACCAACTTCTGTAACTCTACAGTTAGATGATCGATCAATTGCACATTCTAAAGGAGTTGTAGAAGATGTTTTAGTCAAGGTTGATAAATTTATCTTTCATGTGAACTTTATCATTTTAGATATGGAAGAAGATAAGGAAATTCTAATCATTTTAAGAAGATCATTCCTAGCTACAGAAAGAGCCATGATAGATGTTAAAAAAGGAGAATTGACTATGAGAGTAAATGATCAAGAAGTAACCGTTAACATCTCAAAGTCAATAAAATATCCTTCAATAGAAAAAGATGATGAATGTTTCATAATGGATATATGTGATTATCTAAAAAAAGAATAGTTCAAGGAAAATTATGAAGAAAATGAAGACATGGAAAAAGATAAATATGATGAAATTGATAACAAAGAAGCTGATTATATTCAGGAGAAATTTGAAACACAACACCAGAAAATGAAATATTAATTCCATATGTTTTAAACCCCCTAAACTTGAATTAAAAAATCTTCCAAATAATTTGAAGTATGTATTTTTAGGAGAGTTCTCAACATTACCAGTAATTGTATCCTCAGAATTCAATGAAATTCAAGAACCAAAATTAATAGATACATTAAAAAATTCAAAAAAGCTTTTGGTTGGTCTCTAACTAATATTAAAGGAATTAGTTATTCGATTTGTATGCACATAATTTTATTTACCAAGAATTGATACACAAAGGAGACTGAACCCTATTATGAAAGAAGTAGTTAAAAAAGAAATTTTAAAATTGTTAGATGCTGGAATTATATATCCTATTTTGGATAGTACTTGGGTAATTCCAATTCATTGTGTTCCTAAGAAAAGAGGAGTAACTGTTGAATTAAATGAAAATAATGAATTAATACCTATCAGACTAGTTTCTGGATGTCGTATTTGTATTGATTATAGAAAATTAAATGTTGCCACTAGAAAAGATCACTTTCCTCTTCCTTTTCTAGATCAAATGCTAGATAGACTTGTTGGACACAAGAATTACTACTTTCTGGATGGATATAGCGGTTACCATCAAATTCATATTGCTCCTGAGGATCAAGAGAAAATAACATTTATTAGTCCTTATGGAACTTTTTTTTTTCGAAGAATGCCTTTTGGATTATGTAATGCACCTGAAACATTTCAGAGATGTATGATGTCTATATTTAGTAAGTTAATTGATAATGGAATAAAAGTATTTATGGATGATTTCTCTGCTTTTGGAACATCATTTGGCGCATGCTTAAATCATCTTAAAAAAGTTTTGGAGCTATGCGGAAAAAACTAATTTAGTTCTAAATTGGGAGAAATGTCAATATATGGTTGCAGGAGGAATTGTATTAGGGCATAAAATTTCAGAAAATGGCATGGAAAAAGACCCTGCAAAAATTCAAGTTATAGCTAAATTACCACCTCCTACTACAGTGCGAGGGGTAAGAAGTTTTTTTGGACATGCTAATTTCTACAGGTGATATATTAAAGATTTTTCAAAAATTACCAAACCTCTATGCCAACTTCTAGAAAAAGACAAGAAATTTGAATTTACTAAAGACTGCTTAAATGCCTTTGAGTTATTAAAGGAAAAACTAATCACAGCACTTGTAATAGTTTCACCAGACAGGGAGAAACCATTTGAATTAATGTACTATGTTAGTGATTATGCTATTGGAGGTGTTCTTGGTCAAAGATATGATAAATTGTTAAAGTTATATACTACGCTAGTAGAACTCTTAATGATGTTCAGATTAACTATATGGTTACTGAAAAAGAGTTACTGGCTATTGTGTATACTTTTGATAAATTCAGATCATATTTAATTGAAACTAAATGTATTGTGTATACTGATCATTCTGTTATTAAATATCTGATGCAAAAGAAGGATATTACACCAAGATTAATTAGATGAATACTTTTGATGCAAGAATTCAATTTTATGGTGATTGATAGAAAGGGAACTGATAATCAAATTGCTGATCATTTGTCGAGACTACAATATCATGAATCATCTGACACCGACAATGAAATAACATACAGTTTTCCTGATGAACAACTTTATAATATTAATGAGTGAAAAATATCTTGGTATTCTGATATAGTTAACTATATAGTAAGCGATATTTTGCCACTTATGCTAACACTGCAGCAACATAAAAAATTCATTCATGATGAAAAAGCATATTTTTGGGATGGTCCATATTTGTATAAGCAATGTAACGATCTTATTATCAGGAGATGTGTGCCTAATGAAGAAACTGAACTGATTATTTAAACATATCATGATTCTGAATTTGGAGGATATTTTGGGATTGACAAAATTGCGAATAAAATTTTGTAAGCTGGATTTTATTGGCCTACTCTCTTTAGAGATGTTTATAGATATATCAAAACTTGTGATATATGTCAACGAGTAGGTAATATATCTAGAAGAAATGAAATGCCTCTGAATTTAATGTTAGAAGTTGAGATTTTTGATGTTTGGGGATTAGATTTGATGGGACCATTTATTCCTTCATTTGGTAATTTATATATTTTAATTATAGTTGATTATGTATCAAAGTGGATTGAAGCACAAGCTTTACCCCGTTGTGATGCTAAAAGTATTTCAAGATTCTTAATGAAAAATATTTTCACAAGATACGGAATGCTGAGAGTGATTATCACTGACGGAGGATCCCATTTTCGGAATAAATACATTTAGAGATTGGCAGAAAAGTTTAATATTATTCATAGATTCTCTACTGCTTATCATCCTCAAACCAGTAGTTTAGTTGAAGTTTCTAATCGTGATATTAAAAAATTTTTAGAAAGAATGTAAATCCAAGTAGAGTATATTGGTCTGCAAGACTGGATACTGCATTATGGGCATATATGACTACTTATAAAACTTCTATTAGTATGACTCCTTAAAGACTTATTTATAGAAATACTTGTCACTTACCAGTAGAATTGGAGCATAAAGCATTTTGGGCGATATAAGAATTCAATTATAATTTATAAAATGTTGGTGAGAAGAAATTTTTACAATCGAATGAATTAGAAGAATTAAGAAACGAATCTTATGATAACAACAGAATTTATAAGGAAAAACTGAAGTTAAGGCATGATCGAAATATTAATCAAAAGAACTTTGAACCAGGACAAGAAGTTTTACTTTACAATACAAGGCTGAAATTATTTCCAGGGAAATTGAAGTCTCGTTGGTTAGGACTCTTTACTGTGACTCAGGTTTATACTTATGGAGTTGTTGAAATTGAAGATCAGAAGACTGGGAATAGATTTAAAGTAAATGGACATAGATTAAAACCATATTTTGATGGTAAAATACCAAATTTTAAAGAGGTTTTAATGCTCGGTCAACCTGAATAACACCTGGATAGGTCGGGCTGACGACGTTAAACCAAGTGCTTTATGGGAGGCAACCCATAGTTTTCTTTATTTGTTGTGTGTTTGTTTGAATTTATCATTAGTTTGTAGTAATATTGAATTCGACTCTATATATTTGCCCTTTGATTATCAAGAATTTGGATCCATAGAGAAAATTTGGAACGTATTTGACCACGATGTACATGTGCAAAATTTTTCCTAGGGCGCTGATCACTGAAAAATTTATTAAGAAATTCATACCTATTTTTGATGAAATTGCACTTTAAAGAAAGGTATTTTCTTTATTTTGTTGCAGGAATGGAGAATTTAGGTGATAAAAGCAAAAATCATAAAAAGGAGCGGATTTGGAGCAAAAAGGAAGAAAATAATGCAATTTGTGTTGAGTCGCCGACGGCGAGATCAGAACCGCCGACGGCGAGGGTACGAGGAAGAAATTCCGAAGGATTTATAAGCTGTCTCGGCCGACGACGAGCCCGTGCCCGCCGACAGCGAGATAGCGCGGTTCGAAGACCTTCTAGAAGCCTCGCCGACGGCGAGGTAGTTTGTCGCCGACGGCGAGGTAGTTCAAATGGCGCAGATACATTGAACCTGGACACTTTTTGAAGGGATGCTTACACACCTCTTGGTCCTTTGCTCACCTCTATATATAGAGGCCGAAATTCAGCTTATAGGACTGTGTGTTATAAGGGTGTGTTTTAAGTGTGTGTCAATTTGTGTCTTAAGAGTCTTTTATTTATGTGTGTGAGCAGTCTTTAGAGTCTTAATTAGTGTAATTAGTGAGTCTTTAGTGAGTTAGTGAGTTTTTAGTGAGTCATGTCTGTCTTGGAAGAAAGAGTCGAAGAAGCTGAGGAGTACGCAGGGATAAATCGAGATAAGTATTTGTATTTATTGTTTTTAACTTTAAATGAAATCCATGCTTAGTTTAGTTCCCATGCATTCGAGTAGTTAATTTAGTCTTTCTCCTCGTTTATGAAATTAAGTGACTAGATGAACTAAAAATAGAAGTACTTTTAAATATTAATAAATTGTGATAATTTTTACTTAAAACTTAATTTACTTTCAAGTCGGCCATTTGATTTGTTAAAATATGTTGAATATCAACTATAGTAAAAATTACATCGGATATTCGGGAATTCAAAAGCCTTGGAAGGAAGGTGCAAATAAATAGGGAAATAATATCATCGAGCGTAGAATTGAGCATTTTAGTGTGACGGACTAAAATATTCAATTCGGTCCTATTGTTTGAGAGTCGAAGTGTAGATGTTAGCCCTCGGGTGAGGGGAACGTGGGAGCTACGAAGTGGCGGTCGGTATCCTCCCGCCTAGCCGCAGATTCAGTAATCAAACATAAGATTAGTCAATATTCTTTACACCTGGACCAAAGGGTAAAGAATAGGAATGCTCCTATTTGTCACAATACCTTAAAATTATCTATTTAAATTCATCAATCACTTAAATTTCTAAACAAGGGGAAAGATACTTTTTCTGAATAATTAAGACTTATTTAGCAATTAGTTTAATTTTCTGCACTTTCAATACGTATTAATTTTCTACTTAGTTAAGTTACCTAATTAAAATACTTAGTTTACTTTATTGCGCTTAAATTTAGAATTCCAAATTTTCGTATACTATTTTAAAATTATTATTATTATTTTAAAATTAGTTGTTATTTAATTTTCTATTTCCTCGTGGGATCGATAACCGGGACTCCACTAGAGCCTCGTATTACTTCGATACGATACGTATACTTGCGTAGCATCCACAACATAAACAATTACAATTCTATACATATAATATAGCGGGGTCAAGTTTTTGGCGTCGTTGCAATTAAATTAAAAATATCATAATATAAAATTGTGGGTCGAGTTTTTGGCACCGTTACTTAGGGAAAGTAAGAAAAATTTACTAGAGTAACGGACTATTTTAAAATAATTATAATAAATAAATTAATATCTATTCTAAAATTGTATGCGCAAATTTGGAAACGAAAATTTAATACCTTATGATTCTGAATTAGAGCGTACAATTAAAAGAATTAGAAAACAAAAGAAACAAGTTATAAATTTAACACAAATGGCGAATATTCCCGAAATTCAAAATATGAACCAACAAAGACCATTAAGAGATTATGCCAACCCTACATCGGATGAAATTCATTTAACTATTCAAAACCCCGATGTAGTTGCTAATTCATTTGAACTTAAACCCGCGATTATCCAAATGGTACAAAACAATCAATTTAGTGGTTCACCTACTGAAGATCCTAACTTACATCTTGCTTAGTTTTCTAGAACTTTGTGCTACTTTTAAATATCAAGGAGTATCGACGATGCTATAAGACTTAGACTTTTTCCTTTTTCATTAAGGGATAAGGCTAAAATGTGGTTGAATTCGTTAGCACCTGGATCTATTAAAACTTGGGGAGAATTATCACAAAAATTTCTATCCAAATATTTTCCACCATCTAAAACTGCGAAATGATATAACTTCTTTTTGTCAGTTAGATGGAGAATCAATATATAAAGCTTGGGAGAGATTTAAGGAACTTCTTAGGAAATGCCCACATCATGCGCTACCAGTATCGGTCGATTATTCAAACCTTTTATAATGGGTTAGTAGGATCTTTAAGATCAATCATCGATGCTTCTTCTTGGAGGTTCATTAATGTCTAAACCATTTGATGAAGCCTATGCACTAATCGAAGAAATGGCAACAAATAATTTCCAATGGCTCGCTGATAGAGTAAATCCGAAAAAGATAGCCAGCATTCATGAAAACGATGCAATATCTATGTTAGCTTCTCAAATTGCTGCTATATCTAAGAAATTAGATCATTTTGGAATAAACTACTCTCCTACTTTAGAAGAAAACTCATCTGGACAAATCATAGAATCTCAATCTAATTATGAAACTTTAAATGCTTATTAATAATAGAACTAATAACCCTTATTCAAACTATTATAATCCTGGTTGGAAAACTCATCCAAATTTTAATTGGAATAACACATCTAATCAACAATGGATGAATCAACCTAATCAAGCAAATCCAAACTATAAACCTAATTACCCACTCGGATTTAATAACAATAACCCTCGATTCAAAGATAAGAAATTATCTATGGATGAATTAATATTGAATATGGGTCATCAACTACAAAATCAAGGAAATCAACTACAAATTCAAGGAAATCAATTACAAATTCAAGGAACATCTATTAAAAATATCGAAACTCAACTTGGACATATTACTATCTTGCGTTAAATAATAGAATACACGGAACTTTTCCTAGTAATGTGGAAATAAATCCTAAAGATCAAGGAAAAGAACAAATTAAAGCAATACAACTAAGGAGTGGAAAAGAATTAGAACCTCAAATTCAAAAAGAACTTGAAAGCCAAAAGAGGAAGTGAAAATTGAAATGGAAACACTTCAACAAGATTCGAACTTAGAACATCCTTTAATACCTATGAAAATTTCGTTGAAAAACTTCCACCACCATTTCCTCAACGACTAGCTCAACATAAAAAAGATAAACAATTTGCTAAATTCCTTGAAATATTAAAGAAATTAACAATCAATATACCTTTTGTCGAAGCTTTAGATCGGATGCCAAATTATGTAAAATTTATGAAAGATATTCTAAATAAGAAAAGAAAATTCACCGATAATGAAACGAGTCGCACTTAGTGAAGAGTGTAGTGCTTATTATTCGGAAGAAGCTTCTGAAAAATTGAAAGATCCTGGTAGTTTCATCTATACCCTGCTGCTATAGGAGAAAAATTTTATGGAAAAGCTTTGTGTGACTTAGGAGCAAGCATCAATCTAATGCCTCTATCGATTTTTAAGAGATTAGGATTAGGAAAATTTACACCTACTTCGAGTAACCCTTCGATTAGCTGATCGTTCGGTTACCTATCCTAAGGGAGTTATTGAAGATGTGTTAGTAAAAGTGGATAAATTTATCTTCCCGAGTAGATTTTATTGTTTTAGATATGGAGGAAGATAAAGAAATTTCTATCATTTTAGGAAGACCATTTTTAGGCTACTAGAAAAGCTATGATTGATGTTCAGAAAGGAGAATTAACTATGAGAGTAAATGACCAAAAAGTTACATTTAATATTGCAAAATCAATGAAATATCCTGCGCTAGAAAAAGATGATGAATGTTTTCGGAGGGATATACTTGAACATTTACAACAAGAACATTTTAAGGAATATTACGAAGATAAATTAGAAAAAGAAAACACTGAATTAATTGAAGATAATAATGAAGAACTAGATTATATTCGGGAAAGATTTGAATTTTTGGATAATGCGAAAACACCGACAAGAATATAGTTCTATCAATTATTAAACCTCCTGAACTTGAGCTAAAAATATTACCCGATCATTTGAAATGTGCTTATTTAGGTAATTCTTCAACTTTACCGAGTTATTATTTCATCCGCATTAAACGAATCTCAAGAACAAAAACTTTTAGAAACTTTAAAAAAATATAAGAAAACTTTTGGTTGGACTTTAGCGGATATTAAAGGAATTAGTCCTTCAATCTGTATGCATAGAATTATTTTAGATGATGAACATAAACCTAAAGCGAGATCCCAAAGGAGATTAAACCCGATAATGAAAGAAGTAGTTAAGAATGAAATTTTAAAATGGTTAGATAATGGTATTATATATCCTATTTCGACGGTGCTTGGGTAAGCCCAATTCACTGTGTTCCTAAGAAGGGAGGAGTGACCGTCGGTTGCCAATGAAAATAACGATCTTATTCCTATAAGACAAGTTACTTGGTTGGCGTATATGTATTGATTATAGGAAATTAAATACCGCCACCAGGAAAGATCACTTCCCTTTACCATTTCTAGACCGGATGTTAGATAGATTAGCCGGACATAAGTATTTTTGTTTTCTAGATGGATACACCGGTTATCATCAAATACAAATTGCTCACGAGGATCAAGAGAAACTACATTTACTAGTCCTTATGGAACTTTCGCTTTTCGAAGAATGCCTTTTGGATTATGTAATGCACCAAGTAACATTCCGGAGATGTATGATGTCTATATTTAGTAAGTTAATTGACAATGGAATAGAAGTATTTATGGATGATTTCTCTATATTTGGAACATCATTTGACACATGCTTAACTCATCTTGAAAAAGTATTAGAAATATGTGAGAAAACAAATTTAGTTCTAAATTGGGAGAAATGTCAATTTATGGTTGCGGGCGACATTGTATTAGGGCATAAAATTTCGGAAAAAGGCATGGAAGTGGACCACGCAAAAATTCGAGTTATAGCTAAATTACCACCTCCAACTACGGTAAAAGGGGTAAGAAGTTTTCTTGGACATCGTTGGATTCTACGGACGCTATATAAAAGATTTTTCAAAAGTTACTAAACCTCTATGCCAACTTCTCGAAAAGGACAAGAAATTTGAATTTACAATCGAATGCTCGAATGCTTTTGAACTCTTAAAAGAAAAATTAATTACAGCACTCTATAATAGTTTCACCTAGCCGGGAGAAACCATTTGAGCTTATGTGTGATGCTAGGGATTATGTTGTAGGAGCGAGTTCTTGGGCGAAGATATGAAAAGATTTTTAAAGTTATATACTTATGCTTAGTAAAACTCTAAATGATGCTTTGAAATAAATTATACGATTCTGAGAAAGAGAATTATTAGCGGTAGTATATGGTTTTAATAAATTTAGACCTTATCCGATTGGAACAAAATGTATCGTGCATACCGATCATTCTGCTATCAAATATTTAATGCAAAAGAAAGATTCCAAACCAAGATTAATTAGATGGATGCTATTAATGCAAGAATTCGATTTTGAGATCGTTAATAAGAAAGGAACCGATAATCGAATTGCGGATCATTTATCGAGATTAGAAAATCATGAATTATCCGATATTGAAAATGAAATTATAAACGATTTTCCCGATGAACAACTATATAATATCAATGAGTGGAAAATACCATGGTATCTTGATATAGTAAACTATATAGTTAGTAATATTTTACCACCTATGCTAACTTTGCAAAAACGAAAAAAATTCATCCATGATACGAAAATCTATTTTTGGGATGAACCATATTTATATAAGCGATGTAAGGATTTAATTATTAGAAGATGTGTACCTTATGAAGAAACTGAACCAATTATTCAAAAATGTCATGATTCGATTTTTGAGGACATTTTGGGACTCGATAAAACTGCTTATAAGATTCTACAATGCTGGATTTTACTGGCTTACTCTATTTAGAGATGTATACGGATATATTAAAACTTGCGATAAATGTCGAAAAGTAGGAAATATATCTAGAAGAAACGAAATGCCTCCGAATTTTATATTAGAAGTTGAAATTTTTGATGTTTGGGGATTAGATTTTATGGGACCTTTTATTCCTTCATTTGGAAACTCATATATATTAGTAGTTTGTTGATTATGTTTCCAAATGGATTGAGGCACAAGCTTTTCCTAGGTGTGATGCTTAAGAGTGTTTTGAAAATTTCGATGAAAAATGTTTTTACTTAGATTTGGAATGCGAGAGTGATTATCATCGACGGAGGAACTCATTTTAGAAATAAATACATTCACGAACTAGTAGAAAAATACAATATTACTCATAAGATATCCACTGCTTATCATCCACAGACTAGCGGATTAGCTGAAGTATCTAATCGTGAGATTAAACGTATTTTAGAAAAATCAGTAAACCCGAATAGGTTAGATTGGTCTACTAGATTAGACATACTGCATTATGGGCTTATAGGATCTGCTTATAGAACTCCGATTGGAATGACTCCTTACGAGCTTATATATGGAAAAACATGCCACTTACCAGGTTGAATTAGAACATAAAGCATATTGGGCGATTAAAGAATTTAATTATAATATGAAGGAAGATTAGTGAGAAAAGATTGTTGCAATTAAATGAATTGGAAGAATTAAGAAATAAATCATATGATAATGATCGGATTTATAAAGAAAAGATGAAATTATGGCATGATCGGAAGATTAATCAGAGAAATTTTGAACCAGGACAGGAAGTTTTGTTATATAATACTAGATTGAAATTATTTCCTGGAAAATTGAAGTCTCGATGGTTAGGACCTTCCACCATAACTCAAATATTTTCATACGGAACTATAGAAATCGAAGATCCAAAAATTGGACATAAATTTAAAGTTAATGGACATAGATTAAAACCATATTTCGAAGGTATAAGACCTAACTATAAAGAGGTTTTAATGCTTAGTCGACACGATTAATAATTGAAATTAGGTCGGGCTGACGACGTTAAACCAGCGCTTTATGGGAGGCAACCCATATTAGTTATCTATTTTTATTGTATCTTAAAAGTTAATCTATATTATTGAAACTTTACTACTCAATTATTATTAAGAATCATCACATATTCGAACCATTATGATGAGAAAAGAAAATTATTCGATTTAGAGCGAAATTGGACATTATTTTGGAATCTCGCCGACGGCGAGGTCGATACTCGCCGACGGCGAGGTTCGCGCCTAAATTAAATTCGGTTTTTATAAGCCGAGTCGCCGACGGCGAGAAACTTCTCGCCGACAGCGAGGAAGTTATAAAGATGAGTTATTTATAATTTGAATGCCGATTTGGACGGTTTCAACACCAATTCCTTTGTGAAAACCAATTCTTGAATCATTCTAGATCTGCCTTCTTCACTAGAATTCATTCCATTCACCATAATGGCCTCCAAATTCTTAGATTCCTCTAATTCTGGAGTGTTTAACCGGAGGAAATTTGTGAGTGCGGAAGCGCAGCGGATCTTCGACAAGGTTTTGGTAAAGAAAAGAGTTATCAAGGAATGTGGATTTGTCGATCGAGGATTAGAGAATTCCACTTTACGAAGATAGAAGAAACGATCGCGCGGCGGCTGCCTGGGAGGTATTTTGTTACACTACGTCTGTTGTTGTTATTCCAGTTGTGAAAGAGTTCTACTCTAACTTACATGCGATCAACAATGGGAATGTCTACATCCGAGGAAGATGGGTGACGTTTACTCCATCAAGAGTAAATGAATTATTCTCTATAGAAAACACCCCGGTATGTCACTATTCAAGTTTTGTGCCTTCTCGATATAATATGAATGAGATATTTCGATATCTAACTGATGAACCGGAAGATTGGGAAATGCGTGAAGACGGGTATGTTAGTTTCTCTGCATCACTTTTGAATCCTGTGTCAAAGCACTGGTACTTTTTCATCTCATCTAAATTGTTACCTACTATGAGGGTAAACAATGTTTCGAAGGAATGCGCTATATTGAATTATTGTATTCAAAATGGATTGTCATTGATGTTGGATCAATAATTGTTAAGTCTGCATTGGGTTTAATTGTGCATGGGTCAGTTCACGGACTAGGACACCCATCTACTATTTTTGCATTATGCAGTCAGTACCAGGTTTCTTATGAAGCTTGGGAAAATGTTCTGTTACCTTGGAAGCCGCTTGATCCTACAGATATGTTCCCTACTTTGGACAATAATGATGAAATTACATTTATCTATGATAAAGCTTCACAGAATAATCCTATAGCAAGGCCTATTTCAGATAAAACGGAGTTACTTATGAAGAAAATTAAAGGAATGGAGAAAGAAGCTGCAGAAAGTGAGAGATTCGATCGACAATATATCGATTTATTTGATCACATTGATTTGGAGGATGAAGGAACACTTTGATCATTCTAGACACTGGAAGCTAGCTTTCTTCATTTGCGAGACGAAGGGTTGGATCATCGAAGAATGCTGCCGAGTTTCCCTTCGAGCCTTTCTATAACTTATTTGTGCATCATCGTTATATCGAAAATATCAGAGAAGATGAAGATTCTGACATTGAAGAGTAGTAGTAAAGATTTCCATAGTATGTTTGTATTTATGTTATTTGATTTGATTTAGATTTTATTATGTGTGGAGTGAAGATTTGAATATCTCAAACTTAATTGAGATATGCGTCATAGTTTTGTATCAACATTTAGTGTGTCGTGGATTGGTTTGTGATGCTGATTAGTAGTAAGGATTGGAGAATTGAAGTTTGATTATAGAGTTTAAAATTATGTTAGTTTGTACATCTCATGGATTTCAACATTAAAGTTAATTTGTTGTGTTGTGTGAATTTGTTTGTGTATAAGTAGCTAATCTTCATATTAAATTAATAAATGATGTGATCGAAAATATAATATAAGGCAAATCGAGGACGAAAATGAGTGACGAATTTCGGAAATTAAATTTTTTGGAATCTCGCAGACGGCGAGAAAATCCCGCCGACGGCGAGATCGACCTCGCTAACGAGCGAAGGTTAGAGCAAAAATTTCTCGCCGACGACGGATTTTTCCCGAGAGTTTTGGTTCCGAAAAATATTAGCTCGCCGACGACGAGAAAAATCTCAGCGACGGCGAGGTCGCGAAAAACACTTTAATTGACCGAGTCAAAAACACTATTCATCATCCCCAACCTCTCATTTTCGCAAAAACTACCCTAGGGCTCACGAAATTTCGGATTTAGAGGAGATTTCATCACTAAAAAACACTGGATTTCATCTTCTCTTGGTAAGTGCTTCACTCCTATGCAAAAATTTTTTATTTTCACCATGTATTTTCTCCGCATTGAAAAATTTTGAAAAATCCTAAATGTGGAAGAATTACTCGGTAGAAATCCATAAAATTTGTTTTAATTTGATCTTAGATGTTGTAGGAAGCCTCCTTAGTAATATTAGGAAGTTTAGTGACGATTTTTGTGAATTTCATAGATCGATCGAAAAATGGCTCCGCGACAGAAAAGACGAGTAGATTACGATGCTGGCCAGATTTGTCGATGCGCGAGCACAAAATCGGTATTTTCAAAACATTCGAAGTAAGAAAGTGCATTGTGAATCGAGTTTTTAAGAATCCGGGAGGCGAAGTTGAGCGGATCATTAAAGAACGAGGTTGGGAGAATCTCTGCTACATCACCAATAAAGTTGCTTGTGGAAGTAGTAAAGGAATTTTATTCTAACTCGACCATTGTAGAGGACGCACCGATAAAGGTACTTGGATTTATGGTTGACTTCGATCTTTGCTAGAATTAATGCCTTTTATGAAGTTCGGGACGGTCCAAATGAGTACAAAACATTTGGAACTATGCCGGAACCTCTAGAAGATGTGATAAATTTTCTTACTGACGGGACTGGAGTTTGGAAGATAAAGCAGCGGGAAAGAGTGAATTTTCCTCTTTCTAAGTTAAATGCAAATTCTAAAGCATGGCACTATTTTATTTGTTCTACTTTGTTACCTACATATCACCACGGTGAGGTAACGAGGGATAGAACGGTTCCGAATTTACGTATTCGGAACGATAGAAGTATAAACATTGGAAGTGTCATCTATGGAAATATCTTAGCCACTATTGGAAATGAAAGTGGAGGGGATTGGGACATCCGGGTTGATTTATGCAATGCGCAACTCTCGTAGTTGAGGCGAGCGGATGATGAGGAGTGGATATAACCCATGAACCCACTCACGATGGCTGATATTAAGAAATATGAGTCTCATGAAGGGTGGAGATCGGGAGTGAGAAGTTATTTCACTCGGTCAGTAGAGATATACCCTCTGCTAGCTATGAACCTCCCGAGCCTACCACCCCTACCCTACAAGATCCGATGAATGAGGCGACACTGCATAGGAGGAGTTTTGAGCGGTTTGAAGAGACGATGGGGAGAAGATTTGATCATTTTGATCGAAAGGATTGATAATCCGGAGAGGAGACATGATTATGATAGTGAGTACACTGTAGAGACATTCGAGTACGAGATAGCATATCATGAAGGCGAACGTCGCTACGGGAGTGGAGATTTAGATTTCATCTTTCCGGAATGCCCCGAGTATACTCGGTATCATCCTACTCGGTCTTCTCGGCTGCGGATCGAGGAGGGGATGACAATATAGTTTGGGACTTCAATATAGAAGATTAGGACTTTATTTGTTTTATTTGTTTGATGTTAAGTTATTTTGGAAACTTTTTATATGTTTGTAATATTCAGTACTTTATGTTGTGAGACATTGGATGTTTGTTAGATAATTTGCTTGAATTGTGATAATAGTTTAGTTATTGTTTTTTGTGTTAGTTAATTGCATTTGTTTTTATGTTAAATAGGATGTTAGTTTTCTTTAGTATGTTTTTATTTTATTTTGTATTGTTTTAAGTTTTTAAAATTGTTAATGCTGTTAGTTCAATGTTTTTAATATGTTAGTCATTCATATGTGTAGTGTAGAGTTAATTTTAATTGTTGTATTTAATACTTATCTCAAATTTTATCCTGCATTTTCTTTAAATTGTTATATATATATGGAAAATACTTAACGATACGGAGTTCGATGAAAAATGAAAAAGCTGCAAAAATTTCAAAGAAAAAGAAATACATAAACTTGAAAGGTATGATTTATTTACTTTCCCTTTTTCATTATTTAGAGTAGATATAAAAATTTAAGTTTGGGGGGGAGTAAAATACAAATTTAGTTATTAAATTGTTCTCGATTTCTATTTTCAAATTATTATAAAATGATTTTCACAGCAAATTTTTCAATTTAATTAATATGAATTATTTTATTTAATTATTATAAAAGGTTAAATGAAATATTTCTAGTGCTTTAATTAATTAAATAGAATAAAATATTTGGTTAAAGGGAATAAGAATATAGTAAACTATTTTTAGTAAGGAAAACTATATTCTAAAATTAAAATTCTTAAGTATTCAGTGAAAAAGAAAAGATTGAAAATCAATGAAGTAAAAACTATGAAGTATATATAAGCTAAGAAATATTTCTAAGTTTCAAATTTAGGAAGATGAAAATGAAGTTCAAAATTATTAACGAGGCTCTCCAGGATACGGTAATCCTCATTAAAAAAAAAAGAAAAAGAAAAAGAAAAAGAAAAAGAAAAATGAGGAGAAGCTTGAGGAGATGCCTTATCAAAAATTGGCTTCATTTGAATTAGCAAAAGGAAAAACTTAGATATTTCCAAACTTATGTTTATGGATTAGAATTTTACCTAATAATGTTTTTTTGAATTTCTTATCATATGAATATCTTAAGTAGTTATTCTTTTAAATATAGTCGTTACTGAAATGAATAGTAAGCTAGAAATCTTAGACACGATAACTAAATAATTTATTTACTATAAGATTAATTAAATTACATGAATTATTTTTATTTAACTTTATTATGATATTAATTAATCTAATTCATAGTTTATTTAAATTGAAAAATCTTATTATATAACTCATTATTTTTATGTAGTACTAAAATTACTTGAGGACAAGTAATAAGTAAGTTTGGGGGATTTTGATCACTTGAAAAATTTATTAAGAAATTCATACTTATTTTTGATGAAATTGCACTTTAAAGAAAGGTATTTTCTTTATTTTGTTGCGGGAATGGAGAATTTAGGTGATAAAAGCAAAAATCATAAAAGGAGCGGATTTGGAGCAAAAGGAAGAAAATAATGCAATTTGTCTTTGAGTCGCCGACGGCGAGATCGAGCCCGCCGACGGCGAGGGTACGAGGAAGAAGTTCGAAGGATTTATAGCTGTCTCGGCGACGACGAGCCCGTGCCGCCGACGGCGAGATGGCGCGGTTCGAAGACCTTCAGAAGCCTCGCCGACGGCGAGGTAGTTCGTCACCGACGACGAGGTAGTTCAAATGGCGCAGATACATTGAACCTGGACACTTTTTGAAGGGATGCTTACACACCTCTTGGTTCTTTGCTCACCTCTATATATAGAGGCCTAAATTCAGCTTATAGGTGTGTGTGTTATAAGGGTGTGTTCTAAGTGTGTGTCAATTTGTGTCTTAAGAGTCTTTTATTTTTGTGTGTGAGCGATCTTTAGAGTCTTAATTAGTGTAATTAGTGAGTCTTTAGTGAGTTAGTGAGTTTTTAGTGAGTCTTCTTCATCTTGGAAGGAAGAGTCGAAGGAGCTACGAGGAGTACGCTTGGGGATAAATCGAGATAAGTATTTGTATTTATTGTTTTTAACTTTAAATGAAATCCATGCTTAGTTTAGTTCCCATGCATTACGAGTAGTTAATTTAGTCTTTCTCCTCGTTTATGAAATTAAGTGATTAGATGAACTAAAAATAGAAGTACTTTTAAATATTAATAAATTGTGATAATTTTTACTTAAAACTTAATTTACTTTCAATAGCCATTTGATTTGTTAAAATATGTTGAATATCAACTATAGTAAAAATTACATCGGATATTCGGGAATTCAAAAGCCTTGGAAGGAAGGTGCGAATAAATAGGGAAATAATATCCTTGGGCGTAGAATTGAGCATTTTAGTGTGACGGACTAAAATATTCGATTCGGTCCTATTGTTTGAAGTTGAAGTGTAGATGTTAGCCCTCGGGCGAGGGGAACGTGGGAGCTCGAAGTGGCGGTCGGTATCATCACGGCTTGGCACGGATTCGGTAATCAAACATAGGATTAGTCGATATTCTTTACGAGTGGACCAAAGGGTAAAGAATATGAATGCTCCTATTTGTCACGATACCTTAAAATTATACATTTAAATTCATCGATCACTTAAATTTCTAAACGAGGGAAAGATACTTTTTACGAATAATTAAGACTTATTTAGCGATTAGTTTAATTTCTGCACTTTCAATACGTATTAATTTTCTACTTAGTTAAGTTACACAATTAAAATACTTAGTTTACTTTATTGCGCTTAAATTTAGAATTCCAAATTTTCGTATACTTATTTTAAAATTATTATTATTATTTTAAAATTAGTTGTTATTTAATTTTCTATTTCCCTGTGGGATCGATAACGGGACTCCACTAGAGCGCGTATTACTTGATACGATACGTATACTTGCGTAGCATCCACAACATAAACAATTACAATTCTATACATATAATATAGCGGGGTCAAGTTTTTGGCGTCGTTGCAATTAAATTAAAAATATCATAATATAAAATTGTGGGTCAGGCGCCGACGGCAGGTTTTTCCCGAGAGCTCTGGAATTTAATTGCACAAGGCTTGTTGACGGCGCCATCGAGGCCGCCGACGGCGCCATCGAGGCCGCCGACGGCGCCATCGAGGCCGCCGACGGCGAGATCGGCGAGTGGGCAATTTTTTTAGTTTGAAACGAAGTTTTTTGGCAGTTTTTAGCGAATTTGTCCCCTATAAACTTTCATGGACGGTTCCTAAACACTCCAATTCCCAAAAATGAATGGAAACTCCCTTGAATTCCTCTTAAATGGCTTCAAATTCAGTAGATTACCCGAGATTTCAAATATACAACCGGAGAAAGTTCGTCAGTGCCGAGGCACAACAACTTTTCAACAAGGTGATGTCAAAGAGAAGGCTAATCAAGAAAAGAGGATTTGTCAATCGAGGATTAAGAAATTCTTCGTCGGCAATTGAAGAAATGATTGTACAGCGAAGATGAGAAGTATTTTTTTATACTACTTCCGCAGTAGTCGTTCCAGTGGTGAAGGAATTTTACGCCAATTTGCATGGAATCAACCAAGGAAGCGTCGATGTGCGAGGTAGGTGGATAACACTTAATTCTGGATGGATTAATGAATTATACATGCTTGAGAATGTTCCTGTCTGCCATTATTCAAATTTCATACCGATAAGAGGTAAGATGAATGAAATTTACCAATATTTGACGGACGAAACTGAAGACTGGGAAGTTAGAGAAAACGGGTACGTTAGTTTTTCTGCTATACTTTTAAATCCCGTTTTGAAATTGACACTTTTGCATATCTGCAAAATTATTACCGATGATGAAAATCGGTAAAGTCACCAAAGAGAGTGCTATATTGAACTACTGCATTCAAATGGGATGGCCAATTGATATTGGATCAATTATTGTGAAGTCTGTGTTTAGCCTGATCGTTCAAGGATCATCTCAAGGGCTTGGACATCCTTCAACAATTTTCTCAATATGCAGACTATTTCAAGTATCGTACGAGATTTGGGAAAAGGTATTACTACCTTGGAAACCTTTAGACCCAACCCGTATGTTCCCAGCCAATGATGAGGAGAATGATATGGGCATGATTATGGATCAAGCATCATAAAATTATATTCATATTCAACCTCTAGTAGTGGACAAGACATCGATGATCTTACACAAAATCAAGAATCTGGAGAAGCAGGTACAAAATTTAACGAGTACAGTTAACAATATGTCTAATTTTTTTATCATATTGATTGGAGCATAAAAGAACATTTTGATCATACTGGGTATTTTGAAGCGAGTTTGATACGCTTAATGAGAAATATGGGATGGATTGAAGAAGATTCAACTGAAGAATTCCCATTCCGACCTTTCTATAACATGTTCGTCCATGTTTAAGCGATGGGTGTTATCAGAGGAGAAACCAGCACTGATTCAGAAGAGTAGTAGAATTGCTTTACTTTATTTATTTCATTGTGTCGTACTTGATTTGAATTATGTTTGTGTGCATGCTTTCTTTGTTTGCTTTGTAATCTTTGTATATTTGAGATTATGATTGAAATATTTGTTTTTAGCGTTTAGAGTGTTGTGATTTGGATTGCGACCCTGATTAAATGAATTTAGGTTGAGAAAACACGTTCTTATGTATGTTATGTAATGTGTATTGTAAACACTTAAATTTAATATATAATTGTGAAGTTTTGTAGTGTGTAAGTTTTGTAGTGTTAATACATCACTTAATCACTTAAAATATATGATTAAAATGATCAAATGGATGACGATGAGGCTTAAAATTGATCGAAATCGCAAAAATTTGAAAATGATCAATATTTAAAAATCTCGCCGACGGCGTGCTCGAGGCCGCCGACGACATGATTTTCCCAAGGCTATTGGAATTAAATCCATTGGAGCCCGCCGACGGCGCGAACGACCCCGCTGACGGAGAGATCCCAAAAGTTACCATTTAACCCGATTTTGACCGGTCAGCCGCCACTATTCATCTTCTTCTTCCCCGATTTACCGAAAATTTCGACCTAGGGCTTGATAGATCTCTGATTTGGAGCGATTTCAATTCATTCTAACACCAGATTTCATCTTCCCTTGGTAAGAGCTTCCCTCCTATGTAAAAATTTTTTATTTTCACCATGAATTTCTTTCACATTAAGAAATTTTGGAAAATTTAAAAATGTGGAGAAAAGACTTGGAAGGAATTCATGGAACTTGATTTAGATTGTTTAAACTACCTTTAAAAGCTACTGTATTATTATTTTTGAGTTTAGTTTGGATCTTTGTAATTTTGATAGATCAAACAATGGCTCCACGTCAAAAGACGAGACTTGAATTCAACGAGACACGATTTATAAATGTTAAAGCACAATCTAGATACACTTCAATCTTTCAAGGAAAGAAGTGTATTGAAGATCGAGTTTTCGATAATCCCGGAGGAGAGGTGGAACGAGTCATTAGAGAAAGGAGATGGGAGAACTTCTGTTACACTACAAATAAAACTACTATTGAAGTTATAAGAGAGTTATATTCTAATCTGACTCAACTTGAGGACGAACCTGTCCAAGTAAGAGGATTTTCTGTCGATTTTAATGCTACCCGCATTAATTCCTTTTATGAGCTTCGCGATTACTATTCTAGCGAGTATGAAACATTTGGAACTATGGAAGGTTTGTTATATGATTTTATTAATTTTCTCACTGATGGAAAAGGCACTTGAAAAATTAAGAATCATGAATGGATTAACTTTCCTCTTTCTATGATGAATGCCACAGCTAAGGCTTGGCATTATTTCATTTGTTCGACTCTGCTACCCACCTATCACCATAGTGAAGTCTCGAGAGACAGAGTTGTTCTAAATTTTTGTATTCAAAACAATAGAAGTATAAATGTGAGGAGAATAATTTACAAGAATATTATGGCTACGACGAAGAGTGAATCATGTGGATATTTAGGACATCCTGGCCTAATTTATGCACTTTGTCAATTATCTGGAGTAGAAGCTAATGATGATGAAGAATGGGTATACCCTATGAAACCCATTAGTAAAGCAAATTTGAAGACTTATGAATCTCATGAGGAATGGAGATCTGGGAGTAGGAGTAAGGCACCTTCTACTAGTAGAGACATCCCTTTTACTAGTTATGACCCTCCTGCATCTAGCTCCCCTACTCTTTATGATTTGATAAATGAGATGACCCTGTAGCGGAAAAGTTTTGAGAAATTTGATGAAAAACTGGAAAGAATTGATCATAGGATTTAAGGATTTGAGCGGAGACATAATCACGATAGTGAGTATCTTCAGCGGTACTCTGATTTTGAGATTGGTTATTATGATGCTCAGGCTAGGTACTACAGAGGTGAGCCGGATGTCATTTTTCCTGAATGCCCCTATTATACTCATTATCAGCCCAATCCTCCTGCTGACCAGGGAGATGAAGACATAGCATGGGATTTTGAAGACTGATCTTAGTGATGTGATTGTGATGTATGTGTTTGTCTTGTTATAGTACTTTCATTTATTAATTTTATTCTGTGGACTATGTTTTGTTTCTGAGATATGTGGTTAGTTTTGTAGTTTGTATTTTCATTTCTAGACTGTGATGGATTGTGATTGTAATTTTAATTGTGAACTTTTAAGTTAAAAATAGTAGATTGTTTGTTTGTGTTGTGAAATGCATGTCCTGTGTAGTTAATTGTTGTTAAATGTTTTAGTTTATATACTTGTTTTAAAATTTCATTACCCCAATAAATTCTCTAAATTTTTATATGTGTAGAAAGGTTTTTAATATTAAAGGTCAGTTGAAGTTAAAATTTTTTGAAAAGAACCTGCAAAATTTCAAAAAGTCAAAAATGCATAAAGTGCAAAGGTATGATTTTTATATTTAGAATTTTTCTTTCCACCCTGTATTATTTCTATTATGGAAAACTTTAAGTTTGGGGGGGGGAGAAAATTATTAACTATTATGTGTTCTCAATTAAAATATTTTCAAAATTTATAAATATGATTTTTGTGATAAAATTTAATTCAGATAACTATATTTAGATTTAATCTAAATATTATAGAAGATTCAAAGAAATATTTTTGGTAATGAAAATTAATTTTGTAGGTTAAGATATTTAGTATAAAAGGATAAGACTATAGTTAACTATTTAAAGTAAAGAAAACTATATTTTGAAATATTAAGAATCTTAGGAATTTAGTTGAGAAAGAAAAGATTGGGATTCAATGATGTAAAAACAATGAATTACATATAAGGTAAAAAATATTTTAAAGTTTTAAATTTTGGAAAAGAAGAGTGAAGTTCAAAATTATTAACAGGCTATCCAGATATGGTAATCCTCACTTGAAAAAAGAAAAATAAAAAGTAAAGGATTGAAAAACAATCCCTAAAAAGAAAAAAAGAAAAGAAAAATTAAGTGAGGAGAAGCTTGAGGAGATGTCTTATCAAAAATTGGCTTCACTTGGATTAACCTAAAGGGAAAACTAAAAAACATTTCTGAACTTATATTTATGACTAGTTTCTTTACTAGTAGTGTCCTCATGAATTTCCTATCTTCTGAATATTCTAAATGAATTGATATTGCAACATATAGTAATTCTTGAAAGGAATAGAAGACTAGAACCCTTAGACTTGATGACTTGATAGCCTTAGTTCTACAGAGTTTATCTAATCAATTGAAAATCTTTCTAAGAATTCTTACTATGATATTTATTTAAATCAAAATTATTGTCTTTTTAAATTAAAACTTTACCATAATAAATCATAACTTTTATGTAGTACTAAAGATTACTTCATGACAAGTAATAGTTAAGTTTGGCAATTTTGACACAATGAAAAAATGTTAAAATTTTCATACCTATTTTATATTAATTTTGATGATATTGCACTTTAAAGAAGGGTATTTTTGATGATTTGTTGTAAATATGAATATTTAAGGACATTGGAGCGAAAATATGCACAAAGGAGCGAATTTGGAGCAAAAAGGACCAAAATTATGAAAATTTGATCTAGGGCACCGACGGCGAGATCGATGACGCCGACGGCTTGTTTTTCCCGAGAGTTCAGAATATATTACAAGGGAGCTCGCCGACGACGAAGATCGAGGCCACCGACAGCGGGGCTTATGCAGAACGGTCCAAGGCTAAGTATTTTAGAAGGCTGCCGATGGTGAGCTCGAGGCCACCGACGGCGAGATCGACGGTTCTCTTACAAGTTGCATTGAATGTGGATGATTTTTGATGGGATGCTTGTAAAACTCTTGGAAACTCTTCAATTACTTTAAAAGGAACATTTGGGGCCGAAAAAAGGGTCCACTAGCGTCCATTTGTGTTCACCGCGTGTCTATCTAATCCATTAGAGAGTCAAGTGTGTGAGTCTAGTGAGTCCATAGAGTTTCTAGATTGCTAACTAATGAGTTCAAATAGTGATATTTGTGAAGAATTCTTCGAGAGATTGTAAGAGTGGAATGGACGTGAGAGAATTCTTCCTCATTGCCGTTTCGAAGGAGAATTTTACGTACTGTAAAGAAGGAAGAGATTCAGAGGAACTTCAAGGAGTTTTCTTGGGAAGGAATTTAAGATAAGTTGTATTTACTTATTTTAGTTTGTAGAACTTTGCTTTTATACATGAAATCCAAGTTTTATCGTATCCTTTCCATGAAATCTGAGTAATTTCTCTGTCTTTCTCCTTGTTTTGATATTTTTGTGAAATGGTAAATTGAATTAGTGTGTCAATAAAAGTTTAAAGAAGTTGTGATAATCTTTTAGTTAAATCTTAATTTACTTTCAATCTGGCCAATTAATTAGTTAAAATATGTTGAGTTTAACAACTATAGTGAAGATTACATCTGAGATTTAGGGAGGTCAGAGTCCTTAGAAGTAGGGTGCAAATAAATATGAAAATAATATTCATTGGGCGTAGAATTGGAGAATTTAGAGGGACAGACTAAAATCCTCAATTCGGTCCTATCGTTTGGTGATGAAGTGTAGATGTTAGTCCTCAGGCAAGGGAAACGTGGGAGCTCCGAGTGAGAGTCGGTATCCTCTCAGCCTAGCCACAGATTCAGTAACCAAGCATAGAATTAGTCAATGTTCTTTATGCCTGGACCAAAGGGTAAGGAATATGTATGCTCCTAATTGGCACAACACCATGTACGACTTATTTTTAAGTTGTGTGTTTTGAAAAGGGGGTCGCCTACAGAAATTGTCGGCGGATTTTTAGATTTTAAATTTAGTTTAAGTATATATAATTTAGAAAGTAGCATTTGAATTTAAAAATAATTTTAAGTTTGAAAATTTTCAAGATAAGAAATCAAACCAATCTCACATCCCAAATAGTTTATATAAACAAGCACCTCATCACAAACCGTGTATCTATCCCGAAAAATAGACACACTGCTTGGTGATGCGGCTCGATTAAATAAACTAGAAGATTCGTGACATCCATTTGGTCTGCAAACCAATTTTATAAGCTGATAAGTTCCCCTGCTTAATATAAAGGAATTAAGCAGGGTTTATATTACCTGGGTTCTTAAAGTTCCCTATAAGGGCAAACCCCTATAGTTAATTTCATCTTAAATGTCTGAAGACACTTAAGAAAACTCTCGATAATGATCAGTAGTTTTGCTCTCAAGAATTTCAAAGTTTAAGGTTTCAAACAAATGGATTTTGGAAATTTCAATTGGGAATAGATCAAATTTGGAACAGTTATTTTAGGAGTTCAGAGGAAGATAAATAGGAGAAGCTGAGGATCCAAGAAGAATCTTGGCAACTTCCCAAACTATCCTATTGTTTGGCTTCAATTTAAGAGTTTATTTAATGTTATAATCCTGCCAATTTTAGTTAATTAGGACTTATATTTGTATGACACAATCACACAAATAGCCTCGAAGATGTGAGGGTTTATGTCGTACCAAACGACTACCTCGGAGTCCTAAGATCGGTTAGGGCTTAATTTACATAACACAATTATGCAAATGCCTAACGAAAGGTTGAGGATTTATGTTGCACTAAGAAAACTACCTCGAAATCCTATGGCTTGGTTATTTAATTCTAAGAAAGGTTTAGCTGAAGTAGACACAAGTTTTGCTGAAGACCATGGTCGTGCTGCCCACTATGCTTGCTTCAAGCTCCTTGTTGGTGCAGAGGTTTAGTTTTAGAAAGTGAAAGTCACGAGATGAGAGAAGTGTTTCGGTTTAGAAGAGTTTTAAGGTTCAAATATCTTAGTGTTTTATTAGGGGAATCTTAAAGTTGAATATAACAACACTGGTTAAGATCCCACGGTTCCATCATACTGGCACCGTTATTTTTATCAGATTCACTTAGTTCAAATGAATTTGCTAAACTCAACTGAATGAGTTCCACACTTTCATTTAGACCGTGGGAAATCCTGTTTGCAACACGTAGGTTACATCATCCGAGGTATTCCCGATCATCCAACAGGACGTTTTAATTTAATTGTAGTTGTAGTTTTGTTGTTCTGTTTGTGATTAAATTTTGAGTTGTTTTATATTTTGAATGTTGTGGCAGTGGATTTTATCTTGTTATGACTTTAATTTAGTTTTGGGTTTCAGTTTTATGGCTATCCTAAAAGTTTCAGTTTTCATGCAGGGTGACATTCTTGTTTAACATGCAAGAAAAGTAAAGTGCAGTACAGGTAAGTAAATTGCAATAAAATAAAAGCGTACCTGGAGAGTCTTCCCGTCATTCCAAGCTACACTTAAAACACATGTTAGAGCATTTATATATTTCAAGGAAAGCACCTAGGAAAAGCTAAGGGAAGGTTTTGGTTGTCTACCAAAATCCTAATCCTATAGCTACTCAATTCCTATGACGTCTAGGTTCTTGTGTTTTGTTAAAGATGATTTTCTTCATCAAAGAACAATTAAGTTCAGTTGTTCTTATAAAACATCTCATCATATTGAGAAAGTGCTTAGGACGAGTCCTAAACATCTTTTCAATATTTCTGAGATTATTTTGAGTCCAAATGAATTTTATTGTACTGGTGAATTAACCATCTCAAAGTTTAGTTGAGTTCTGCATCTTACTCAGTGAACTAGAATGTTTGATTATCCTATGAGTGAAGTGACATTTCACTCGATGCTTCATTTAGGAGATATAATAATGAAAGCCTTTAGGGGCAAATTAGTTTGTTGAAGATTTTTAACAATTCTTAATTTAAAATTTGAATTGATGATTTAAAGTGATTTGGTTAGTTATAAAATCTTAATTAATATTTTTAAGTTTGGAATAGTGTTCAAGTTGTTTTAATTTATATTTTAAATGATCTTAATATTTCAGATTAATTTTAATATTTTAAATTTGCTTAGGATGAAAGAGGTGTTTAAATTATTTATTTTTATTAAATTTTGATGACTTGATTTGGATTAATTGTGGTACTTTAAGTTGATTTTAATTATTTTGATTTTTTATATATTTTTTTATTATGAATTGTTTCGAGATTACTTAAGGTTTCAAATTTGTTTTAAGTTTTTTTTTAAGTGATTTTCAAATTAATTTTAATTGTTTAAAATTTATTTGTATTTGGTTGTTAAATCATTTAATGTTTTGAGCTTTAACTTAATTAAGAGTTATTAATTAATTAGTTCTAAATGTTTTAGATTGATTTTAATTTGATTATTAAATCATTTAATGTTTTAAGTTTTAATTTAATTAAGGATTAATTCCCTTTTTAATTATTAATTTCAATCATTACTTTAGAATTGATTAAGGATTAATTATCATTGAATTAATTCAATTAGGGACTTTAAATTAAAGAATTGGTATCTTCTTAAGTCACATCCCTAACCTTAATAATCCAAATTTTAATTTATTCTTCCAAAATTCAAATCATTTAATTAATTAAGGTTTACTTTAAATGTTTTCAAGATGATTAATAGGTTTCTACCTCTTAGGTACTTAAGTTTCACTCTCCCAAGAGAAAATTAAGATCAGATATTATACCCTCCCTTTGATTAGACCTAAATATTAATTAGGGTTAAAAATCTTTTAATCACCTTTATGCCCCTTCAGGCTTGTTTATTTCATAACTCATCAAATTAAGCTCAAATGAATTTAAAATTTTTATGTCACTTCACTCATATGTCAATTAAGACACTAGGAGAAAATGTGATTTTCTGAATTTAATTTAATTTATATATTTATTTTTGTGGGAAAATGAGGGTTTTCAATGAAAATTCAACAACATGACCAAGGTTAGGTTCCTATCCTTAGGAAAATTATGGGATGTTCCTACTGACCAGAGAACCACTTTGACCAATTTTGGTGATTTTTTTAATTATATTTTATTTATTATAATTATTTTAAGTTTTGGAGTGTTAATTAATTATAAAATAAAATTAAAGTTGAAAAATGAATTTTATATTTTTCTTAAGTCCCTCTAACCTCAAGGAGTTCAGAGAAATAAATTTTATATTTTTCTGATTTTTCTTTGATTTATTAGAATTAATTTTGTGAAAAGGTTAAAAAAACCATTTTTTAATATTAAAAATTGTTTTAAGCCTTTAAAATTCAATATCTTAACCTAGAGACTTGGGAAAAATACTTGGTTTGTTTCTAAATGATTAGTAGGCAAAATATGACATTTTTGTGATTTTTAATATTTTTGTGATTTTTATTATTTTTAATTATTGAAATATTTAAGATATGGTGAAAAAATGAAAATTTTTAAAAAAATTCAAATTTTAATTTTCTTAGACTCCTCTGATATCAGAGAAGTCCCATAACCAATTTGGTGAATTTTTGAAATATATTTTGGGTTTTATTAATTTTTAAAGTTTAAAAATGACCATGCAACTTTAATGATCCATTTAGTGGGTTAAATCATTTCCAATTGACTTCAAATTTTTATGTGAGACTCCTCTGACCCTAAATATCAGTGGAGAATTGATTTCAAGTGATTTTGATGTGTGGTTACTCCTAATTAATTAAAATTCAGGTTTAAGTGTTTGGGCTAATTAGGATTATCCTTAAGGAGTTAGACCAAACCAAAATTTTCTAGGGTCCTCTGGTCATAAGATACCTCCCTAAATTTTCCAAGAATTTTCTAAGCAACATACTAATTACTGGAATTAAAATGGCAAAACAGATACATGAATTTAAAAAATCAATATCTTGCCACAGAGATGGCCTCTGGCCTTGGAAAATTCAGGGAATGTTCCCAAGAATAGAGGCTACAAAAGCCCTATGGTCTCATGCCATGGTGAATTGTATGAATGCATGGAGAATTAAAATACTAAAATCAGTAAATAATTAATTATAAATAAAATGCTCATCAAAATAACTTAATTCTTTTTCCACATTGTTCTCCTCTGTTCACTGAGCAAGAGGGTATTTTTATTTTATTTTTGTGATTTTTCTACACAAAGATATGGATTTTTTAAGTTCTGGGTATTTAATAAATTCAGAAAATACCCTAATTTCCTACTTAACTCAGTCAGCGCCACGTCAACCTACGGCGGATCGAAAGTCCACATGGCGCCTCCCTATTCGACGCCGCCATCTGACTGGGATGCCATGCGGCCCGCGGTCTCGTTCCATCTTCTCATCCGGCTCGATCTAGATCGTCCATTCGAAACACGCGCGATCCGAAGGTTCCTGGTCATCGTCTCCGACTAGTGTGTCCCGAGAGTCGTCCACACTAAAACCCTAAGATCTCCCTCATTTCTCCACCAAATTTCATGTTCTTATGCTCTGTGGATTCGTCTTAACAAGACGCACACATCTATACGGCTAACATGCTATGAAAGTGAGCCAAATAAAATGGAGAACTCACAGAAGCTCGGGAGGAAGGAGAGATCCATACCTTTGCTCTGATAAGTGAAGCTTCAATTAGAGAGTTGTGGCACCTTCGATTGAACACAAGGAAGCTCCATATGAAGTCTCTGGCTCTGGTGAATTGCCTAGACCCGATTTCCACCAAGCCCGATTTCAAAGCTTGGCCGATAGAAGAAATGGCTGGCCTGAAGAGGGGGCTTTTGCTGGGCAACTTCTTCTCTTGGTCTGGTGAAGGTGTAGAGTCAATCAATTTAAGGATTGGCTCACTGTGGTGAAGTGCCCTATTTTTGGGTGGATTTTGAGCTGAGAAATTGAGCTCTGTTAATGGAGATTAAAGTAAAGAGATAGTAGGGATCAATTGCTCTGGGTTAGGAGAAGAGTTTGAAGCAATTTTGGCAGAGTTTTGGTATGGTTTTGTTCAACACCTCTTTTGGCCGAGAGGGGGTGGAGTTTAAATAGAGCTGGCTGGAGGGCTTCCTAGGGGCAATTGGAGGCTGGGATCAGCTGCTCAGGGGAGGAGAAGAACAGCCATGGTTTCCATTTGGGTTGGGACAACTCAGCCAGTGGGTTTGAATTTTTTGAAGCTAAATAAGGCTCTCGGCCTGGTGTTTTCCGGTTGCTGTGGTGGCTAGCCGGCCAGGGTTAGGTCACCATCTGATTCAGTGTGGTCAGGACTGGGGTTTGGTGCAATCAATTGGCCTTGGACATGTGTAAAAAGTTTGATTCAAATGGTAGGGGGGAAGGGGCTATTTTGGACTTGGTTTGGTTCAATGCATGGATTAGGCTAGGTGCACATCCCCAAGGCTGGTTTGGGCTGAAGAGAAAGTCATTTGGATCAACTTGATTAGTGGGGTCAAGTCACAATCCAAGTACAATTAGGCTTAAGCATGGGTTAGGGGAGACATGGGAATGGTTAATGACTTTTAAGGGGTGCTTAAAGGCTCTCCTCCTTTTTCCATTTATGGGGTGTTGACAATCCTAAGATTTGGCTTGTGCATGGCTCCAAGGCTTGCTCATGGCTTAGGAAATGGCTTGGTCAATTTCATGGAAGAGGGTTTCAGGAATTTTGGCATTTTGGTGAAAATTTGGATGAAGCTTGATTTGGAATGATTTGATTATTGATTTAGGACTTAGGGATGATTTCAATTAAAAGGATTATGATGGAAACAAATGCCATGTGGACTTTGGATGGATTTTGGGCTTTTGGATTTGGTGAGAGATGGGCTTTTAAAATGGTTTAAGGAAGTGGGCTTTTAGGTTTTGAAATAAATTGATGGATGAAAATCGGTGAGGGTTTGTGTCAAATAAATGTTGAGATTGGTTTAAGAATGTGCCATGAGTAATTTGGAACAAGTTTGGGGGGATTTTGAGTTGAATTGAGTTTAATTTGAGTCTTTTTGGTAATGAAGCCAAAGTGGATCAAATTGGGCTAACTTGGGTTAAGGTTGGGCCAATGTTGGGTTTGATGTAAAATTAATGTTGAAAAATGTTTATGGGGGTGTGACAAAAAGTTTTCAACTTTGGTTGGGCTTTGATTTTGGGATTTGGGCTCATTTGGGTTCATGATTGGTTTAGGCCAAATTGGGGATTTTTGGTTTGGGTTAGGTTTGGGTTCAAATTTTGGGCAAACCAAGTTAATGTTTTGTTTGTGGGGATGTTAGGAAGGTTTAGGAAAAGATTTGGGGTTAATTGGAGTTGAGTTGGGTTGGTTTGGGCTAAGTTTAAGTCTTGGGCCAAAATTGGGCTTTAAGCTTCAAATTGAAATTGGATCCACATGTTGATGAAATTGGGTTGGGATTTGGTCTAAATTGGTATTGGGGATATTAAATTGAAGCTTAGGATTGAATTGGATCAAAATTGAGGTCAATTGGGTTGATTTGGTTTGACATTGGGTTCATTTTAGGTTAAAAAAGGGTCAAATTGGGGATTTTAGTAAAAGTGGGCTAAATTGACAAAATTGGCATATGGTGTAGTTGAACAAAATGACATTGGGAATATTTTGGATTTTCTGGAAGTTTTTGGGAATTTTTGGATTTTTTGGGTTAAAAGGGTATTTTGGGTATTTGGAGGGAATTGGGGGGTATTTTTAGAAATTTTGGTATATTTAGCCATGGATGATCAATTTGAGTGGTGGAGAATATTTAGGATTGATTTTGAGGAATTTTGGCAATTTAGGAAATTTTGCAAATTTTGGGCAATTTCAAGGGCATTTGGTAGGTTTGGCGGGTTTAGGGCCCCGGGGGTCAAAAATTGAAATCTTGGGAAAATGAAGATTGATTAAGTGTGAGTGAAATAAAACCATTTGATTGAGCCATGAATCCATATTAAGCTCACGAAAACCATGAGATGACTCATCTTAGGCACTCAATATGTTGTTCCTAACCCTCTTAACCAGGGGCTTAGGGGTTAAGGTCCATCCATATGAATTACCTCCATGAGTCAGGAAGTCAAATCGGTTAAAGGTAGTTTTAGGGCTTCGAATGTGTGTGTGGGAGTGAGGTGTGTGCGAGTCGGCCCTCACCGGACCGAGCCACTCGGGGGTAGTCCTAAGGCCCGAAGAGTCTATAAGGAACTCATCCTTTAAATCTCAACATTTGAGCTTAACCCTCCAAGTGGTTTGGGGGTTGTTAATCAGGAATGTGGGGTTTAAAGAGAGTTTAAGAGGTCTTTGAATTTCTAAGTGATGGGTCCCATTTCTAGTCCTCTAAGATAGTCAGGAGAAGCTCTAAGGCTAGATCCTGAAATCTTAGGAGAGAGAAGAGAAAAGACCTCATCAAAAATGAGGTCAACAAATGGACCCCCAATAGGTGTGGTGTGCTAACCAAGCACACCGCGCGTATTGGCGTTGACCGAAGAGATCAACAAAACTAACACAGATGTCTAAGTGACACACTTAGAACGAAGCACAGAAAAATTTCCACTGGGGAGTAATAGGTAAATCTCTAAGACTGAAGATTCCAGAACTCTCGCTGGGGAAAAGAAAAGGATGTGAATTCCAGATCACAAGATCTGGAGAAATTTGATTCATATTTCGCTTCATTTTCTATTTCAAGTTTTAATGTTGAGTTTGGATTTCGATTTGTTCCGAGTTTCAATTTTGATTGAAGTTTAATTTAAGATCGATTCAAGAAAATTCTGAATTTGAAATGAGAATTGGAACCTAGGTTCCAACCTCGAGATTTACTAAGAGGCTGGAATTTAGGTACCAGCCTCGAAGTGAGAGTCGAAGTTTAAGTATTGATTGAAAATGATGAGAATCAGAATTTAGGTACTGATCTCGAAATGAGAACTGGAATTTGGTACCAGTCTCGAAAGAGAGAATTGAAGTTTAGTATCAATCTCAGAAAGAGAGTCGGAATTTGGTACCGACTTTGAAAGAAGAGAACTGAAATTTGGTACCAGTCTCGAAAGAGATAATTGAAATTTAGTATCAATCTCGGAAAGAGAGTCGGAATTTGGTACCGACCTCGAAAGGAGAGAACTAGAATTTGGTACTAGTCTCGAAAGAGAGAATTGAAATTTGGTATCGATCTCGGAAGAGAGTCGGAATTTGGTACAAACCTCGAAAGGAGAAGCTGGAATTTGGTACCGAGTCTCAAAGAGAGAATTGAAATTTGTTATCGATCTCGGAAATAGAGTCGGAATTTGGTACCGAGCCTCGAAAGGAGAAGCTGGAATTTGGTACCGGTCTCGAAAGGGAGAATTGAACTTTGGTATCAATCTCGGAAAGAGAGTCGAATTTGGTACCGACCTCGAAAGGAGAGAACTGGAATTTGGTACCAGTCTGGAAAGAGAGAATTGAAATTTAGTATCAATCTCGGAAAGAGAGTCGGAATTTGGTACCGACCTCAAAAGGAGAGAACTGGAATTTAGTACCAGTCTCGAAAGGATGGGAATTGGAATTTAGGTACCAATCCTAAAAGTTTGTATTTGATTTAGTTTGGAAGATTTTGTGGAAATTTTAGTTTAGTGGAAGATTAGAATGAGACATGAAAGTATTTCACATCCCAGGAGAGTTGATCGAATTTTGATTGTTTGGCGAAGGATATGAATCCATGCCATCAGAAGCAAATCAAAAATTTCGTGGTTCTGTGTCAGTAGACTCAGTTGACCTTCTCAAAAGAGGAAAGAGATCGCGGAGAGTCGAAAGGGTTTGAGAATAGCTTGAGCCTGGGAATTTCAGATTCGGGAATTTGTTTTCGTCGTTTGTTGTGATTTGATTTTAACTTGATTTTCAATTTAGAGTTCACGTTTATTTGGAATTTGTTTTGACATTCGGATTTTTTAAGAGAGTTCTCATTTATTTTTATTTTTCCTTCGTTCTTTGTTCGAAGTTCAT
The DNA here is from genome assembly GCA_022702705.1 of Papilionanthe hookeriana x Papilionanthe teres. Lineage (NCBI taxonomy): Eukaryota > Viridiplantae > Streptophyta > Magnoliopsida > Asparagales > Orchidaceae > Papilionanthe > Papilionanthe hookeriana x Papilionanthe teres. The sequence continues at coordinate 6,773,350 of CM040421.1, forward strand.
TTAACTTAATGGCGTTTCCCAGTCAATTTGCACAAAAAGAGGTGAAGGTAAAACATGACATAGTCATTTTCATTCTAATCTTGTTGAAAATACATCATACATCTTGATCAAAACATGATGATATTTTCTTTGAGAATTCAGTATCTCATACAATCCACATAAATCCAAAACGGATTGTGTAAGATTCTTGCAAGTTATTTTTAAAAGCATCTGTTGAAATCCATGTTTGAACAGTAAGATACATGGACAATAGCATCACCTTCCAAGCCATCCTTGGCAGGAAATGCCGTCAGGATGCGCATTGGAGGTGTCTTTATCTCCTATGTAGCTCACAGCTCGTAAGGCTGAAGGTTCTCTAACTCTGGATCTGGCTGAAAGTGGAAATGCATTTTTCTGTCATCCATCCTTCTGAAAGTGACGAAAATTCGTTCAACAGGCACACCTGGAATGTAATGTTTTGCTACATCCGCTCCATTTCCTTTTAACACCAAGACGGAACCTACCGGTAGTGGTATCTCCACTAGCCCTCGGAATTCTCCGGAGCCTGCAATCCGGAGGTCAGATCCGAACATGATGTTGCACTAGTTGACAAAAGACACTATGCAGAAAGGTCTGACGAAGTCATGATGGTCTATGTGTGAAGGTATGCAGTCTCCCTCCTAGTAGATATTAATGATGCGGCTGTTGGTTATGCAGTATGCGGGCAATACCCTCCATGTCACCATCCTCTTTACCATTCTCTTAATAATTCTTGGCATCAGATCCACCTCACTGCGATGGAGTATCCCTGGTGGATTTCTTTTTCTGTCTACCGCAAAGTTGTAGCAACATCCGCATTGGATCGTAACTCTTCCTTTTCCTGGAATCCATCTTCGGGGTTCTGAATAGGTCTTTTCCCTTAGGCGGCCAGCTCGACCCATTTTCTGAAGTTTAACAATGCAGTCTACAATTTGCTGTTGTGCATAATCTGAGAACACATCTGTATGCAGCTCAAGGCCTTCCAAGATATTAATCCTCTTGCCTCGGATTCTTTCAAAGTATTTGAAGGTTTTCTTTTCAACTTGCTGCAGTCTCTCCAGCTCGTATTTTGGAATTATCTGCAATCGGCGGGGTCTAGTAACGTACTGTGGGATGTATGGTTCAGTCCCAACACGCTCTCCTACATTTCTTGGCTCCTCGGGGATCGTCTCTGTCGGGACATCCTCCGGGGTTGTTTCCGCAACAAGACTCCTTAAAACTGGTACATCTGCATAGCGTCGTGGCGCCGATTCTGTTTCCGTTCTTCTTGGGATTTCTTTTACCTTTTCTGTTGTTTTTGGAGTTGACTTCCTCTTTTCTGGCTTCTGCTGAGCTGATTTCTTCGAAGTGCTTGCACTGACGTTAGTAGCTGTCTCTTCACGTTGATCCGCTGCTAGCTTTGTTAGCATCTTGCGAATGCGACGGTTCTTGTTTCTTCGCTGGGTCGGAGTGAGAGTAGCTCTCCTTACCTCTTGAATTTTTGTGGGCATTGCGCTGATGAGCCTGCCCTCTACTGTAGCAACCACAGACTTAACTTTCTTGTCCTCTCCTGTTGCATGAGCAGTGTTTGCTTTTCTTTTCTTGCTGGTGGACCGCTGACTTGGGCCACCTAATTTCATCTTGTCTCACTGTGGAATTCTTCCCGATCAATCAGGGTCCAATCATTTTCTTCGTCATCGTAGCCGGCTGAGTGTGAAATCAGAGTCGATTTCAATCACGACACCATCCTTCATCCTCTTTTCATCAAGTGCTAGACTCACGCCATTCTTAAAGTTCAGAACCAACAGCCCGTTCGACATTTCCCTGCGAAAAACAAAGAAAGGATCAGGGGCTATACTAAAAACAAGAACAATAAGAAAATTTATTTATTAATGAAGAGATTTTATTCGTTTCTTTCAAATTTAAATAGGAGTAGGAAAAGATGAAGAAAGACTAAGAGTGAGTTGATTTAAAAGGAGGAATCAAAATTTCATTATTATGATTTCACATGTTTTCTTTTTTTTAACACATTTTTTTGTTAATGATTTTTATCATCCATTTTTATGTTTTTCGGTTCGGACCCAGTTACAAGTGATTACTATGCCCGTGCTTATAGGAATGGGAATTCATTCTTCAAAACATCATGTCGCGTAATACTTCTTTAGATATCGCCCATTAATTGGAAGCATAGATCGTTCTCCGTGGCAATTCACAAGCTGGTAGGAACCTCCTGAGTAGACTGTCTCGACCACGAATGGCCCTTCCCAAGTTGGTTCAAATTTACCTCCTATCTTGCGGTGTGCAAGAATAGGTCTCTTGAGGACTAGAACAAATTCACCGACTTTGAATGTCATTGGGCGGACCAGTTTATCATGGGCCTGGATTATCTTGACTTGATACAGTTCCAAATTTTGTTGCGCTGAAAGTCGTTTCCCTTCCAAGCTTTCCAATTCTTCTAGTCGTAATTTGGCATTCTCTTCTGTAGTAATCTTGTTCGCAACTGCAATTCTGAGAGACGGAAGCTGAACTTCCAAGGGTAAGACGGCCTTAGACCCGTATACTAGAGCGTAGGGCGTGGACCGAGTAGGAGTTCTGAAAGTCATCCTGTATGCCCATAAGGCTTCTAATAACTTCTCGTGCCAATTTCTTTTGTTGTCGTCCAAATTCTTCTTTAGAATCTGGACGAGAGTTTTATTAAAAGCCTCGGCCAAGCCGTTCACTCTTGGGTAGTAGATTGTCAAATAACGCCAATTGATCTCGCGTCTTCTGACAAAATTGTTGGTCTTCGTGCTTCTGAATGCGGGCCCGTTATCTGAGATAATTCTGAGCGGTACCCCAAAACGGTAGATGACTTGATTCTTGAAGAACTGTAGCACGTGATGTTCTTTCACTTCTCTGAGTGGTACTGCTTCTGCCACTTGGAAAAGTAATATGTAGCTGCAAGAATGAAGAGATATCCTCTTGAAGAAGGCGGTTCTATCGGACCCACGATATCTGTGCCCCAACACTCAAATGACCACGACGCGATTGTCGGATGTAGCACATTTGGAGGTTGATGTAGAACCACTCCATGCACTTGGCGCTGGTGACAACTCTTGGCAACTTTCATACAGTCGGTCATCATCGAGGGCCAGTAGTGCCCTAGCCTTTTAATCTTCATTTTCATCTTCGGACTTGACTGATGAGCGCCACAAAGCCCTGAATGCACTTCTTTAACAATTTCACGAGCTTCGGACCCACTCAGACACCTTAGCCACATCTGATCGAAAGACCTTATGTATAACGTATTGTTCATTAATGAGTAAGACAGAGTTCTTTTTTTGATTTGATGGGCTAATGACTTATCGTCCAGTAGGTTTCCTGTTTGCAGGTAGTCTATGAGCGGTTGACGCCAGTCTTCTGTATTTTCCACTACTGTCGCAACTGTTTCTTCTTCTTCTTCTGACTTGTGTATCGTGTCCATGTTGAGCTGCGAGAGAACCTGACATCTCTGAACTGACACTTCAACTAATTCATCCTGTAAGCAAGCAAATTCCTTTGCAAGGAGGGATAACGCATCTACGAGAGCATTTTATCTTCTGGGAATCTTGTAGATTGTTACATTCGGAATCTATTCCAGCACTTTCATTGCATACTGAAAGTACTGCTCGAGTCTTGGCTTCAGAATTTTGTACTGTCCGGCGACCTGTTGAATAATGAACTGAGAATCCCCGTAGATATTGATGTCTGTTATCCCCATCTGAATGGTTATTTCCAGTCCAGTTATGAGAGCTTCGTATTCGACTTCGTTGTTCGTACATGGTTCTGTTAAGTGGTAGGAGTATCTTAACATCCCCCGCTCCGGCGTTATGAAGATCAGTCCGATCCCTGCCTTACCGGGCACTATCTTTTGCAATTCTTTGTCTTTCTGTGCTGAGAATGCTCCGTCAAAGTACACTTCTCAAAGTTGATCATCGGGGTCTTCTAGGCTCATTATCTGCTCGTCAGGCAAGTCGTCCTTGAGAGGCGATTCTGTCGGTAAAGGGTGTGCTGCGAGGAAGTCTGCTAGGACTTGTCCCTTTACGGCACGAAGCGGCACGAAAGTTATATCGAATTGCAATAGTATCATCGACCACCTAGCAAGTCTGCTGGAAAGCGTCGGTCGGGTCATCAAATATTGCAATGGATTAAACTTCGAAATAAGGTTGACCTTATGAGAAAGCATGTAATGCCTGAGCTTTTGAGCAGCGAAGATCAGGGCCAAACAATGCTTCTCAATATGACAATACTTTACTTCTGTCGGAATTAAACGACGACTTAAGTAGTAGAGAGCATTTTCTTTTCCCTCGTCGTTGACCTGGGCTAGCAAGTCTTCGAGAGAGTCATCTAAAGCCGCGGTATAAAGTATCAATGGTCTACCTGAGACTGGGGCTGCTAAGACAGGAGGTGTCATTAAATATTGTTTGATGCCATTAAAGGCATGTTGACATTTGGAGCCCCAAGTAAACTTGGCATCCTTCTTAACCAAATCAGAAAAAGGCTAACACCTTCCTGACAAATTCGAGATAAAGCGTCGAAGATATGTCAATTTTCCTTGAAAGGATCGTAATTTCTCGAAGGTTTTGGGAGGTGGCATTTCTAAGATAGATTTAATCTTTTTCGGATCGATTTCAATTCCACGATGTCGGACAACAAATCTTAAGAATTTCTCAGAGGTAATGCCGAAGGCGCATTTCAAGGGATTGATCTTAAGGTTATATTGTCTTAATCGCTCGAAAACAATTCTCAAATCATACAGGTGATCTTCTTTCAGTTTGCTTTTGATGGCCACATCATCCACGTAGCACTCGACTTGGTTGTGAATGAAATCATCAAAATCCCTTGTTATTGCTCTTTGGTAAGTTGCTCCTGTGTTCTTCAATCCGAAAGGCATTGCTGGGTAGCAGTATATTCTGATTGACGTTCTGAAGGCTGTGAGCTTTTCATCTTCTGGTGCCATCTTTATCTGGTTGTATCCTGATGATCCATCCATGAAAGAGAAGATTTCATGTGTCGAAGCGATGTCGATCATCAGTTCTGGAATTGGTAGAGGAAATTCATCCTTTGGACATGCCTTGTTCAAATATCTAAAATCAACGCAGATTCTGATCTATCCATTCTTCTTTCTGACTGGTACCACATTGGCTAACCAAGTCGAATATTGTTCTTCACGGATAAATTTAGCGTCTATTAGCTTTTTAACTTCAGCTATAACTTGTTGTTCAATCTCTAGACGCATTCTTCTGGGAGCTTGTCTAACTGGAACAGCAGTGTGATCCACTCCTAGTTTGTGAACTGCGACTTTTGAAGCTAATCCTGACATTTCATCATAACTCCAAGCAAAACAGTCTTTAAATTCCATTAGTAGCTTGATCATGTTTTTGGAGTCTTTTTTATTGAGTAAGGAGCTAACAAAGGTCGGCCTAGGCTCTTTGCTAGTACCTAAGTTAACTTCCATTAACTCGTCTATTGTAGATTTAATTTCTTCCTCGAATTCTGGTGAAGCATCTCTAATTTACAGATCTTCGAGATCATCTAAGGCTTCCAAGCAGTCTTCATCATGCTTGCAAGTGACAACCAAGCAAAATCCCGTGTCATCAACTGATCCTACTTTGTCGAATCCAAGACCATGTTTTGAATTGGGAGGACGACTGCCATTGTTCCATAATTTTTCAAAGTGTTATGATCGACCTTTTGTCCATTGTTTAGGTAAGACACCACGTTGAATTAAATTCTGAACACAGGGAGAATACCATTCAAAAGGCAATTCCATTAATTCAGATGAAGCAACATCTTCAAATTGTACATCATTTTCAATTTTGGAAGAAGAAGCACCACGGTAGAATTTGATTGGCTTAGTACCACCAATATGCACTTCCTTGACCACCATACTCTCGATCTTATTAGGATAGATTGGGGTCAGGGTCATAGTATGCACAGAATGGTTAATCTTTTCGTACTTTGATTTGTATTCTTCATTCTTTTCATCTTCGAGAGAGATTTTGAACTGGGGTTTCTTTTGATTTATTGTCGCTGCTTCTTTCTTGATTTCTTCTTCTTCGGAACTGTTCTCCCAATCAACATCGATGATCGGTTTCTTCTATTCAACTGTTCCATCGTTTCTTCCACGACCTCGTCCCCGGCCTCGACCTCGGGTGCGAGTTCTGGAGAAACCTTCACCATCTCGCCGTAAGGGAGTGGTGAGTAACTGCTGAACTAGAATTTCAGGTTCTTCATCGTCTCGAACTTCTTTTGCTTCATTTGGTACGGTGTTTCTGGAGAAGATAGTTTTCTTCGGAGGTGCGTAATAGGCTGCATCTTTGTGGATTCTGATTTCATGCACGGAGAACAGTTGCAAATCACCTTTGATATACTGTTATCCTCCTTCATAATATTTTATGCACTGGTGCAGAGACGACGATACCATCCGGTTCTCATGGATCCACGGCCGACCCAGTAGAGCGTTGAATGATGTCTCAGAATCAATTATATGGAATTTTGCGGTTGTCTTTGCCAAATCACCGGTCTTCATTAATAGTGTTATCGATCCAAGGGCTCTTTCTCCTTTTTGATTGAAGCCTCTTAGTAACATCTTATCTGCTTCGAGGTCGCGAGCATCAATTTCCAGATATGCTAACGTTCGAAGGCTCATTATGTTGATTGATGCTCCTGGATCAACCAACACCCTGGAGAGCGTGAACTTTCCGATAGTGACCGATATGTACAGTGGTCGATTGTGATAAGATGTTCAAAGTAATAGATCATTGTCCGTGAAGGTAACACCTCATTGTTCTTTTAACGAGCAAACCTCGACTAAGGAATTACCGGCCATTTGAGCTAAGCAAATTTATGGGTCAAGTAAGGCCTTGATCAGAGTTTCCCTCATCTCCTTCGACAGAATTAGAACATCGTATATGCTCAGTTTGGCTGGTAGCTTCCTAAGATGGGCTAGCACGTTATAATCCACTCTATTACCAGGTTCTTCAGTCTCTTCCCGAATGGGCAACTCCTTCGCTGGGGTTTGCTCTTCTTGAGCAACCACCTGCTTTCCTTTGTCCTTTGGACCCATTCTCGGGGGTAGAACTTTTCCACTTCTTAGATTAACTTCTGTTATTTCTTCTGAATCTTCCGATGTCTCCTCTTAAATCGGAACTACTGGGTCTTCTGGAGTTATCTCGGAATCTGACGGCTCTACTTCTATTGTGATTGGAGTTCCTTGGAATTCATAAATGGACTCGTTGCTTGTCGAGCTTTCGTATCCATCCATGTGAACGTCTTCTCCTTCATTGTGGTCATTGAGGTTTAGTATGATTTGAGAATCGATATCCAGATTATGTTGGTCGTCGTTAGTTACGTAACCATTAGAAACAGTCAAAACATAGCCAACACCAAAACTCTTATCATTATAAGATCCCACCGGGGCGAACAAATAATCATACAGAGTCAGAGGTTCGAGGGATTTCTCCCCCGAATCGGAAACAACCATCCTAGGATAAGCAACCCCTAGTCTTCTTCTCTCCCACAATCTTCTCCTCCTTCTGGGGCGGTTCTTCAATCGTAAGCGATAGCACCAGCTCGGCAGGTTTCAAACTTTAAGTTGAAGCGCGCACCGAAGCGTTCTAGATATGATCCAAGATTTTCTTTGAAGACTTTTTCCAGACGGTACTCCATCCATCATTGGTCGTGTAAGGGTCTATCAGAACAATAAGGTCCGTTGAAATAACATTAACGGAACCTCCTTTTTGGGGTTCCTTCATGAATTCCTTCAGGATCGTTATGTTCCCTTTCTGGAGATTGTCGTCAAGCCAACTCTTGAAAATGATGCAATCCTCTATCTTGTGCCAGAGCTTCCGGTGGTAAGGGTGATTGTTTGGATGATCTCTCTTATTGACTTCTTCCGGCCTCTTGGGCTCTGGTAGCTGAAAATTGGGTGTCTTCATTAAACTGTGGAACATCTTCGCTCATTTGCTTTAGTTTTGAATGGATATTCCTTACTAAAAAATTCTTTCAGGGTACGTTGTGGACGAGGCGGTTGCTCACAATACTGAGGTGACTGATAGCTTGGTCGAGGCTATTGGTAGTTCTGTTGAGGTTGCTGATAAACCTGTTGTGGTGGTTGATAACTAGGTTGTGGTCGCTCTGGTACGTATCTGCACTACTGCTGCGACGATTCTGGATTTCATTTCAAATGCTTTTACAGGCTTCTGCTTATCGGTCTTATCCACGAAACTTAGCTGTTTTGCTTCCTCCCGCAAGCTCCCGGCCTTGCTAAGCAACTTCTCGAAAGTCTTGATTGTAAATCCTTTAAGGAGAAGTGATATCGGGTCGTGGATACTTTTCAGCAAAATACCGATCGCATGCTGTTCTTGAAGTTGTTGTTCACACTTCATGCTTAAGTTCCTCCATCGAAGTATATAATCAACTAGAGTTTCGTTCGGTTTCTGTTGCTCCACCACTAAATCACCGATAGTGATGTGGTGTCGAGCTCCGGCAAATCGCTTAACAAAGAGGTTTTCTAACTCTGAAAAGGTCTTAACTGAGCCATTTGGCAGTTCGCATACCGGTCGAAGGCAATCCACGACGAGTGGCTGACGAACTGACGAAAGAGTAAAGCATCGCTCCCACCGGCATTGCAGCAACTAGCACGAATATGTGCGACATGTTGTCGGGGGTTTCCCGTACCATCAAAAGTCTTGAATGGAGGTGGTACGAAGTCTTTCGGGTATTGGACTTCATTAAATTCTTCAGGGTAAGGTCTACTCGTCTGAATAGATGCTCCACTCTTAGACTGAGCTAAGGCTTCTCGCACCTGCTGTTCTACCATGTTTTTGATATCCTTTTCGGGAATCATGCTTTGCATAGAATCTTTCTTCGATTGTTCATCTCCATTAACAGATGTGATCTCCTTTCCTCCGTCCGCGATGTGAATAATTTCTGGGGGTGTTTCCTTTTGAGGTTGCAGCTGACTCTAGAGAGTGGCTAAGGCGGCAGCCATCTCTTCCATCCTTTTTTCCATCTGGGAAATTGTGTCATCCTTTTCTTGAAGTTGTGCTCTCATCACTTCCGGTTCCTCCCTTTCCGAAGCTGATGGAGCGCCTTGTGAAGCTGCTGAGGCTCGGGTCTCGACCATATTGATCTCAGCACATTCTTCATCCATGAATTCTGATGAATCTACTTCATTTGCCAATTCTTCTCCTCTTTCCCTTACCAACCATCGGATGTCCGTTCTTAGTTTTCTTATAGCATCCTCAAGTGGTCTCTTCCAAACGGTTTTGCGATTGTCATGTGATGACTGTTGGATTTCTTTCTCAGGAATTTCTTTTAACGCAGTGGTGCTTTCTTCAGATTCAGGCTTCCTGATGAGACTTCTCTTTCCAGAATGCTCTGTTGGTTTCGGTTCACCAATAATAGGTTGCCACACCATCCTTCTCGCACTAGAAGGCCTTGGACCAGATGGTCGGTCGGCTGTGCGTCGGTAGGTGGTGTCCTCCCTAATATGGTGACCTGATACGACAACAGACATCTTTCACTAGCTCGCACTTTCTTCCTTGGCCTCTCTGGGGCAGTGACGGGGTTTACTCGTGGTCCGAGGCGGGATTTGACTGGAACTCGTCGCATTCTTCTTAGGATCTCTGATACGGGGCACCCTTCCTTCTTAGCTAGTTTCTCTACTACGGCTCACAGTCGAGTAAGCGGTGTAATCTTGGCCCTCTTCCTCTTACAGTCACTATAGTATGCAGGTCGGGGTAATGCAGCGGCGATTCTCTGGACATCTTCTTCATCCAATGCAGCAGAGAGAAGGTGGAACCTACTTCCTCCCAACAGTGGTGAAATTTCAGGTAGTTCTTCTTCCTCCTCAAGAATCTCTTCCAGAAAAGCAACTTCAGCAGCCTTGGCCTTCTCGATCTTGGCGATCTTTCTGCTCCTATTTCTTCTCTGAGTCTGAGTCAGGGGTGTAAACTTTGAACTGGACCCAATTTTGAAAACAGATGATATTGCAGCTAAATCTGCACCCTCCACGGTGGCAGGCTTATCATAAACTTGGACTCCCTTCCCTTTCAGTTTGGAGAGAGCCGAGGCAGGTGTAGAGATAACCAGACCGGTGGGGGTAGAGATCACAGTCCTCCCACAAACAGTGGTGTCTCTTTTAGCTGGGACTTTTCGTAGGGGAGGGAATTCTTGAGTCGACTTCAGGTTGAACTCAATTACGGGTTTCTCAGTTTCTGGCACTTTGTCCATTTGTGTGAAGAGGGTGACATCAGCGAACTTAATATGTGTATTGTCAAATCCTTGTCCAAAACATATGATTCCATTGTCGGGCAGTTCATCCTTATAGACGGCGAATTCCATTCCATTGGTGAAGGAGAAAATTAATTTTGGTGTAGTCATTTTCTGCAGGGTAAATTCCGAACGTCAGTCCCGAATTATGCTTCCTTTTGTCGCAAAACATAAGACGGAAAAGAAAGAGTCCGAAAACATTTTAGTTTATCTTAATGTATTTTTGATTTAAAAGAGTTCGCTTATTAAAAGGTTGTTTATTAGAGGATTTGTTTGTTAGGAACAAAATGATTAATGGAGGAAGGTTAAAGGAAAGGTAAAGGATTTGATTTAAAATTGGAAAGGAAGAGAAAGTTCCATAAGACTTCTCAACTCGAGGGACCGCTCCTAAGCTAACACCTTATTGGGGGTCCATCCCACCTCCTAAGAGGCAAAAAGATTTCGGAACCTCTCTGTTTAGGGGTGTCTAAGCAGTGGCTCCAAAATCCAAGAGAGTTGACTATACCCGTTCAAGACAAAAATGAACGTGGTATGCCAACGGAAAGAATGGTAGTTTGGTCCACAAGGGGTATGGACTCACTACTGATTTATGAAAGCAAAACCATCTGATCAAAATGGAGAGAGAAACTAGTCTACAGCGGAGTCGCCAGAAAATGTACGGCTTATTTTTAGGTTGTGTTTTTTGAAAAGGTGGTCGCCTACAGAAATTGTTGGCGGATTTTTAGATTTTAAATTTAGTTTAAGTATATATAATTTAGAAAGAAGCATTTGATTTTAAAATAATTTTTAAGTATGAAAATTTTCAAGATATGAAATCAAACCGATCTCACATCCTAAATAGTTTATATAAACGAGCACCTCATCACAAACATTGTATCTCTCCCGAAGAATAGACACACTGCTTGATGATGGGGCTCGATTAAACAAACTAGAAGATTTGTGACATCCGTTTGGTCCGCGAACCAATTTTATAAGCCGACAAGTTCCCTACTTAATATAAAGGAATTAAGCGGGGTTTATATTACATGGGTTCTTAAAGTTCCCTATAAGGGAAAGCCCTATAGTTAATTACATCTTAAATGTACGAAGACACTTAAGAAAACTCTCGATAATGATCAGTGGTTTTGTTCTCAAGAATTTCAAAGTTTAAGGTTTCAAACAAATGGATTTTGGAAATTTCAATTGAGAATAGATCAAATTTGGAACAGTTATTTTAGGAGTCCAAAGGAAGAGAAATAGGAGAAGCTGATGATCCAAGAAGAATCTTGGAAACTTCCCAAACTATCCTATTGTTTGGCTTCAATTTAAGAGTTTATTTAATGTTATAATCCTGCCAATTTTAGTTAATTAGGACTTATACTTGTATGACACAATCACACGAAATAGCCTCGAAGATGTGAGGGTTTATGTCGTACCAAACGACTACCTCGGAGTCCTAAGATCGGTTAGGGCTTAATTTACATAACACGATTATGCAAATGCTACAATGAAAGGTTGAGGATTTATGTTGCACTAAGAAAACTACCTCGAAATCCTATGGTTCGGTTATTTAATTCTAAGAAAGGTTTAGCTGAAGTAGACACAGGTTTTGCTGACGACGATGGCTGTGCTGCCCACTATGCTTGCTCCAAGCTCCTTGTTGTTGCAGAAGTTTAGTTTTAGAAAGTGAAAATCAGGAAAAGAGAGAAGTGTTTCGGTTTTGAAGAGTTTTAAGGTTCAAATATCTTAGTGTTTTATTAGGGGAATCTTAAAGTTGATTATAACATCACCGGTTAAGATCCTACGGTTCCATCATTCCGGCACCGTTATTTTTATCAGATTCACTTAGTCCAAATGAATTTGCTAAACTCGATTGAATGAGTTCCACACTTTCATTTAGACCGTGGGAAATCCCGTTAGCAACACGTAGGCTACATCATCTGAGGTATTCCCGATCATCCAACAGGACGTTTTAATTTAATTGTAGTTATAGTTTTGTTGTTCTGTTTGTGATTAAATTTTGAGTTGTTTTATATTTTGAATGTTGTGGCAGTGGATTTTATCTTGTTATGACGTTTAATTTAGTTTTGGGTTTCAGTTTTGTGGCTATCCTAAAAGTTTCAGTTTTCATGCAGGGTGACATTCTTGTTTAACATGCAAGAAAAGTAAAGTGCAGTACATGTAAGTAAATTGCAATAAAATAAAAGTGTACCTGGAGAGTCTTCCCGTCATTCCAAGCTACACTTAAAACACATGTTAGAGCATTTATATATTTCAAGGAAAGCACTTAGGAAAAGCTAAGGGAAGGTTCTGGTTGTCTACCAAAATCCTAATCCTATAGCTAGTCAATTCCTTTGACGTCTAGGTTCTTGTGTTTTGTTAAAGATGATTTTCTTCATCAAAGAACAATTAAGTTCAGTTGTTCTTCTAAACATCTTTTCAATATTTTTGAGATTATTTTGAGTCCAAATGAATTTTATTGTACTGGTGAATTAACAATCTCAAAGTTTAGTTGAGTTCTACTACTTACTCAGTGAACTAGGATGTTCGATTATCCTATGAGTGAAGTGACATTTCACTCGATGCTTCATTTAGGAGTTATAATAATGAAAGCCTTCAGAGGCAAATTAGTTTGTTGAAGATTTTTAACAATTCTTAATTTAAAATTTGAATTGATGATTTAAAGTGATTTGGTTTAGTTATAAAATCTTAATTAATAATTTTAAGTTTGGAATAGTATTTAAGTTGCTTTAATTTATATTTTAAATGATATTAATATTTCAGATTAATTTTAATATTTTAAATTTTCTTAGGTTGAAAGAGGTGTTTAAATTATTTATTTTTATTAAATTTTGATGACTTGATTTGGATTAATTGTGATACTTTAGGTTGATTTTAATTAGTATGATTTTTTATATATTTTTTATTATGAATTGTTTTTGAGATTACTTAAGGTTTCAAATTTGTTTTAAGTTTGTTTTTTTTTAAGTGATTTTCAAATTAATTTTAAATGTTTAAAATTTATTTCTATTTGGTTGTTAAATCATTTAATGTTTTAAGCTTTAACTTAATTAAGAGTTATTAATTAATTAGTTCTAAATGTTTTAGATTTATTTTAATTTGATTATTAAATCATTTAATGTTTTAAGTTTTAATTTAATTAAGGATTTTTTCCCTTTTTAATTATTAATTTCAATCATTACTTTAGAATTGATTAAGGATTAATTATCATTGAATTAATTCAATTAGGGACTTTAAATTAAAGAATTGGTATCTTCTTAAGTCACATCCCTAACCTTAATAATTCAAATTTTAATTTATTCTTCCAAAATTCAAATCATTTAACTAATTAAGGTTTACTTTAAATGTTTTCAAGATGATTAATAGGTTTCTACCTCTTAGTTACTTAAGTTTCAATCTCACAAGAGAAAATTAAGATCAGATATTTTACCCTCCCTTTGATTAGACCTAAATATTAATTAGGATTAAAAATCTTTTAATCACCTTTATGCCCCTTCAGGCTTGTTTATTTCATAAATCATCAAATTAAGCTCAAATGAATTTAAAATTTTTATGTGACTTCACTCATATGTCAATTAAGACACTAGAGGAGAAAATGTGATTTTTCTGAATTTAATTTAATTTATATATTTATTTTTGTGGGAAAATGAGGGTTTTCAATGAAAATTCAACAACATGACCAAGGTTAGGTTTCGATCCTTAGGAAAAATATGGGATGTTCCTACTGACCAGAGGACCACTTTGACCAATTTTGGTGATTTTTTGAATTATATTTTATTTATTATAATTATTTTGATTTTTTGAGTGTTGATTAATTATAAAATAAAATTAAAGTTGAAAAATTGATTTTATATTTTTTTAAGTCCCTCTGACCTCAAGGAGTTCAGAGAAATAAATTTTATATTTTTCTGAATTTTCTTTGATTTATTAGAATTAATTTTGTGAAAAGGTTAAAAAAACTATTTTTTAATATTAAAAATTGTTTTAAGCCTTTAAAATTCAATATCTTAACCTAGAGACTTGGGAAAAATACTTGGTTTGTTCCTAAGTGATTAGTAGGCAAAATATGACATTTTTGTGATTTTTAATATTTTTGTGATTTGTATTATTTTTTAATAATTGAAATATTTAGAATATGGTGAAAAAATGAAAAATTTTGAAAAATTCAAATTTTAATTTTCTTAGACTCCTCTGATATCATAGAAGTCTCAAAATCAATTTGGTGAATTTTTGAAATATATTTTGGGTTTTATGAATTTTTAAAGTTTAAAATGACCATGCAACTTAAATAATCCATTTAGTGGGTTAAATCATTTCCAATTGACTTCAAATTTTTATGTGAGACTTCTCTGACCCTATAGATCAGTGGAGAATCGATTTAAAGTGATTTTGATGTGTGGTTACTCATAATTAATTAAAATACAGTTTTAAGTGTTTGGGCTAATTAGGATTATCCTTAAGGAGTTAGACCAAACCAAAATTTTCCTTGGGTTCTCTGGTCATAAGATACCTCCCTAAATTTTCCTAGAATTTTCTAAGCAACATACTAATTATTGGAATTAAAATGGCAAAACAAATACATGAATTTGAAAAATCAATATCTTGCCACAGAGATGGCCTCTGGCCTTGAAAAGCCCTATGGTCTCATGTCATGGTGAATTGTATGAATGCATGGAGAATTAAAATACTGAAATTAGTAAATAATTAATTAAAAATAAAATACTCATCAAAATAACTTAATTCTTTTTCCACATTGTTCTCCTCTGTTCACTGAGCAAGAGAATATTTTTATTTTATTTTTGTGATTTTTCTACACAAAGATATGGATTTTTTAAGTTCTCGGTATTTAATAAATTCAAAAAATACACTAATTTCCTACTTAACCCAGTCAGCGCCACGTCAAACTACGGCAAATCGAAAGCCCACGCGGCGCCTCCCTATTTAACGCCGCCATCTGACTGGGATGCCACGTCCATCTTCTCGTCCGGCTTGATCAGGATCGTCCATTCGATACACGCGCGATCCGACGGTTCCTGGTCATCGTCTCCGACTGGTGTGTCCCGAGTGCCGTCCACACTAAAACCCTAAGATCTCCCTCATTTCTCCACCAAATTTCACGTTCTTATGATCTATGGATTCGTCTCAACAAGACGCACACATCTATACGACTAACATGCTATGAAAGTGAGCCAAACAAAATGGAGAACTCACAGAAGCTCGGGAGGAAGGAGAGATCCATACCTTTGCTCTGAGAAGTGAAGCTTCAATTAGAGAGTTGTGACACCTTCGATTGAACCCGAGGAAGCTCCGGATGAAGTCTGCGGCTGCGGTGAATTGCACTAGACCGATTTCCACCAAGCCCGATTTCAAAGCTTGGCCGATAGAAGAAATTGCTGGCCTAGAGAGGGAGCTTTTGCTGGGCAACTTCTTCACTTGGTCTGGTGAAGGTGTAGAGTCAATCAATTTAAGGATTGACTCACTGTGGTGAAGTATCCTGTTTTTGGGTGGATTTTGAGCTGAGAAATTGAGCTCTGTTAATGGAGATTAAGGCAAAGAGACAGTAGGGATCAATTGCTCTGGGTTAGGAGAAGAGTTTGAAACAATTTTGGCAGAGTTTTGGTATGGTTTTGTTCAGCACCTCTTTTGGCCGAGAGGGGGTGGAGTTTAAATAGAGCTGCTGGAGGGCTTCCCAGGGGCAATTGGAGGCTGGGATCAGCTGCTCAGGGGAGGAGAAGAATAGCCATGGTGTCCATTTGGGTTGGGACAACTCAGCTAGTGGGTTTGAATTTTTTGAAGCCAAATAAGGATCTCAGCCTGGTGTTTTCCGGCGGCTGTGGTGGCCGGCTGGCCAGGGTCAGGTCACCATCTGACTCAGTGTGGTCAGGGCTGGGGTTTGGTACAATCAATTGGCCTTGGACATGTGTAAAGGGTTTGATTTAAATGGTAAGGGGAAGGGGCTATTTTGGACTTAGTTTAGTTCAATGCATGGATTAGGCTAGGTGCACCTCCCCAAGGCTGGTTTGGGCTGAAGAGAAAGTCATTTGGATCAGCTTGATTAGTGGGGTCAAGTCACAATCCAAGTACAATTAGGCTTAAGCATGGGTTAGGGGAGACATGGGAATGGTTAATGACTTTTAAGGGGTGCTTAAAGGCTATCCTCCTTTTTCCATTTATGGGGTGTTGACAATCCTAAGATTCTCATGTCTTTCATGTGGCTTGTGCATGGCTCCAAGGCTTGCTCATGGCTTAGGAAATGACTTGGTCAATTTCATGGAAGAGGGTTTTAGGAATTTTGGCATTTTGGTGGAAATTTGGATGAAGCTTGATTTGGAATGATTTGATTATTGATTTAGGACTTAGGGATGATTTCTATTAAAAGGATGATGATGGGAAGAAATGTCATGTGGACTTTGGATGGATTTTGGGCTTTTGAATTTGGTGAGAGATGGGCTTTTAAAATGGTTTAAGAAAGTGGGCTTTTAGGTTTTGAAATAAATTGATGGATGAAAATTGGTGAGGGGTTGTGTCAAATAAATGTTGGGATTGGTTTAAGAATGTGCCATGAGTAATTTGGAACAAGTTTGGGGTGATTTTGAGTTGAATTGGGTTTAATTTGGGTCTTTTTGGTAATGAGGCCAAAGTGGATCAAATTGGGCTAACTTGGGTTAAGGTTGGGCCAATGTTAGGTTTGATGTAAAATTAATGTTGAAAAATGTTTATGGGGGTGTGACAAAAAGTTTTCAACTTTGGTTGGGCTTTGATTTTGGGATTTGGGCTCATTTGGGTTCATGATTGGTTTAGGCCAAATTGGGGATTTTTTGTTTGGGTTAGGTTTGGGTGGAGTTTGGGTTCAAATTTTGGGCAAACCAAGTTAATGTTTTGTTTGTGGGGATATTAGGAAGGTTTAGGAAAAGATTTGGGGTTAATTGGAGTTGAGTTGGGTTGGTTTGAGCTAAGTTTAAGTCATGGGCCAAAATTGGGCTTTAAGCTTCAAATTGAAATTGGATCCACATGTTGATGAAATTGGGTTGGGATTTGGTCTAAATTGGTATTGGGGATATTAAATTGAAGCTTATGATTGAATTAGATCAAAATTGAGGTCAATTGGGTTGATTTGGTTTGACATTGGGTTCATTTTAGGTTAAAAAAGGGTCAAATTGGGGATTTTAGTAAAAGTGGGCTAAATTGACAAAATTGGCCTATGGTGTAGTTGAACAAAATGAAATTGGGAATAGTTTTGAGTTTCTGGAATTTTTTGGGAATTTTTTGATTTTTTGGGTTAAAAGGGTATTTCGGGTATTTAGAGGGTATTGGGGGGGTATTTTTGGAAATTTTGGTATATTTGGCCATGGATGATCAATTTGAGTGTTGGAGAATATTTAGGATTGATTTTGAGGAATTTTGGGTAATTTAGGTAATTTTTCAAATTTTGGGCAATTTCAAGGGCATTTGGTAGGTTTGGCAGGTTTAGGGCCCCGGGGGTCAAAAATTGAAATATTGGGAAAATAAAGATTGATTAAGTGTGAGTGAAATGAAACCATTTGATTGAGCCATGAAGCCATATTAAGCTCACAAAATCCATGAGAGGACTCATTTTAGGCACTCATTATGTTGTTCCTAATCCTCTCAACCAGGGGCTTAGGGGTTAAGGTCCATCCATATGAATTACCTGCATGAGTCAGGAAGTCAAATTAGTTAAAGGTAGTTTTAGGGCTTGGAATGTGTGTGTGGGAGTGAGGTGTGTGCAAGTCAACCCTCACCGGAAGCGAGCCACTCGGGGGTAGTCCTAAGGCCAAAGAGTTCTATAGGGAACTCATCTTTTACATCTCCACATTTGAGTTTAACCCTCCAAGTGGTTTTGGGGTTGTTAATCAGGCATGTGGGGTTTAAAGGAAGTTTAAGAGGTGTTTGAATTTCTAAGTGATGGGTCCCATTTCTAGTCCTCTAAGATAGTCAAGGAGAAGCCCTATGGCTAGATCCTAAGTACTAAGGAGAGAGAAGAGAAAAGACCTTATCAAAAATGAGGTCAACACACCATTTTAACCTGATTCTATTAATCCATTCGCATAAATATCTTAACAAAGGAGAAAGATTCTTGCTTATATATTTAAACTTCACCTTATTAGTAGAATTAGTTATCTGTTAGTAGAACTAGTATATTAAAAATTAATATTATTTTCGATTGTGTATTAGTGACAGATAGGCAATTTCGATTTCTAAATTGTGATTCTGAATTGATTTTTATAATCCTAGTTCGTAGCCTCTAAAATATTCCCTGTGGGATCGATATCCAGGACTCCACTAGAGCCCTGTATTACTTCAGCGATGCGTATACTTACGTTGAATAGTAACTCTGTGATTAAAGAATATATTATATACTTGTTACAAAAAAAAAATTACGCTAAACGCGCGGGGTGGTTCACTTCACACATGTGGTATACCAAAGGTACTAGATGGAAGAAATAAGCTTATGTCAAGTCACATCAATGAATGATAAGTAAAACATAAACTCTACTAATCAGTTAGACAAACAAGAACTACCACTCAAATGGAAGGGTGTGCAGACAATCATTAGACAAGTCTTAGGGTCAACAATATATAAAGATAGAGGACCCACTGATGGACAAAAATTTTTCACGAGATAAATGACTAGGCACACAAGTATACATATCAAGTAATATGAACTTTAAAAATTTTGTGTATCGATCCACAAAGAAAGAGCCAAAACTATTCCAACAAATGAATCTCTAGTACACTAACTTTAGGAACATAGTTTAGAGTATCACAAATGTAGAAGTCAAATCCTACAATTCTAGTAATGGAGCGCAAAATAAAAGCACGATCTTGATAACTGAAAGTAAGATTCTTAGTATTCTTCAGAAGGGGTGAGGTTCATGCCTCTGTGGCTTGGGTGTAATGTAAGTTCATGGTTTTATTAAGTGTTATTTTACATGATAATTGTCAAGTATAAATAATAATTTCTCCTTAGCCTATGCCAATTTCATAAAATGAATAAAAAATCTATGCATTTTTGTTTCACTTTACCATACGGTGTTTTCCAATGTTCTTTTGATTACTTATCTTTGTTGTAAAACCACCCTAATGCTAATATACATATTTCACTAGATTGTTGTGGTTAACCTATTAATTGTATTATACAATAGGAAGAAGTTGTAGTTCACAAAAAATTTTAACAACCTAATTTGTTAAATCAAGAGTACACAAAGATTGGAAGGTTAACCTAACAACTTGGATAAATCCAAGCTCAAAAAATGTTAAGGAAAAACATGCAAGGAAAATCATGATAAATCTACTATTCCTACGTCACAAAGGCACAAAGACATTTAGTTAACCATGGTGAAAATAAATAATGCAAGGGAATTAATTAAAACCAATGATGCAAGTATTAATACAAAATAAAAACAACTTACAACAAAAGCTTTCCTCTCCACAAAAGAAGCTAGTCCCTCTCTCATATAAGGTCTTCTCAAAAAAATAAAGAATCTCTCTTAGGAGCTTTTGCCCTCAAGAAATAAGGAGAAGAGCTTCTAAAGCACACATAAGAAATCCTTTTCACAAAAAAAATCCTAGCCTCCACCAATACAAAGGCATCTCTCACCATTCAAAGTAATAATTTTTATAGAGGTGGCACCACAAAGGAAAGAAAATTCATTCAAATTTGAGTTATATGTTAGTGCATCAGGGTTGAGCATGAATGCACATGGGTTAAGCGCAGGCATGCTGCCAGATGGTCATAGGGACACGAGTCTTTGGGCCATAGGGTAGCGTGGGTGCTTTACCCATATGTGTGGGGACATTCCCACGTGCACTTCAACGTTGGTGTGGGTATTCCATTCTCTCTATCTCATGCAATGACTGAATTTGGATTTGATGTGGGTGCGCTCCTGGTGATGACCTAGCACGGACGTAATCTTCCATTTTCATGGGTGCACTTGCTAAAATCTCCTCCATTTTGCTTCAAATGACCTAATTTTTTTACTTCCAAGTAGTTAAACCATGTGAAAATTCAAACAAAAAAATATCTTTCTCAAGCTTCATAATATCATAAAATACTCAATAGAAAGGGTAAACTTACAGACAAATTGTCACATATTTCATTCACATAAAATCCATCAAACTTATCTATTACTTGTCCTAAACTAATCTTATCACTTAGCTTAGATATTTCTCAATTCACTTAATTTAGTATGACTACAAATATTTTCATTAATTCCAGGTGATTTTAAGATCTTACTTCTTGTTCAAACAACTGATTATCTCTCAGTTTTTCGTAGTTCATAGTATTAAGGACTCTAATTGAGAAACCGCGTCATTTATCTAAGTTGGGGAGGTGAGCTTGAAACTAGTAATTGAAGTGCTATTCTTTTTAACCTCAAGCTTCTTCTCTAATATATCAATCCTATTTCTTTTTTCATGTGAGCTTTTATTTGAAATATTTGTTCCCTTCATTTCTTTTTTTAATTGTTTTTCATTTATCTTTTCTGAGAGAATCACTATATCTGGTTAAGCAATTTTTTTATAACTTTGAGTCCCTAGTTTTTCTTACTTAGATATTTTAATTTCCCCTTGGTGTGAGTTCATTTGATCATATAAATCAATTTTAAACTCAATTTTCAATCGTATTGTTTGAATTAAGCCTGAAGACTTTAAATTTTTAGATTAATTAGTCTTTTTTATAGGCACACTTTTTCAAATGTTTTGAAGATTTATGTTAGGAAGAAGGGTGAATAAATTTTAATATTTGTTTATTATTGAAAAATTAAAATTCTAATTTTTACATGTATTTCAGATTTGCTTAACAACTTTTATCTTACATTATCGAATAACAAGGGTTCATGAAATAATTTGTAATATCAAATAAATCTTAGTTCAATGGTAGGTCAATACTAGTGTGAAATTCCCTCCCCAAGCTTGTTTTCTACCACAACCTCACCACTTAGTGATTTATATAATAATAATAGAGAATAGCAAAAACAAGGAGTAAAATATTACAGAAATGTAACATTAAAAAGAAGCAGGTACACTATCCAAATGTGTGTAGAAGTAGCAGGAAAGCATGTAATGAATCATATCATAACATCACGTGTACTAAGAAGTCATAAACTAGAGTATACAATAATGGAAGAAATTAAGGTAACATCAACATTAATGTTTCATAAAATCGAAAAAAATCCACACACGAAGGCATCAGAGTCGCAACATGCTACAAACGTATACAATCATAAAGACAACCACAGTCTACAACAGGAAATCAACAAATTAGAAATACAAATAAGAACAAATAATACAACTCAGCTCGTTCCACCCTCCTCCTCATCATCATTAGCCTTCATGGGTACATTGTTGTACTCAAACATCTTGAACGATGGGGGTATGGGGAATATGATGAGGGTTGGTCTAGGGTTTCACTCCTCTCGGCAGTAGAGCTTCTAATCCATATTAAAATATTGATGCATGTAATCATACTACTATTGTTGTTTCGTGACATAATGGTGTAATTTATCATATATATCATGCAGCTCCCAACTCTGGCCTCTGACACTAGTAGTGAGTGATTCAACCCACTAAATGAGTGCAAAGATTGATATGACCAGATTTGGTGAGGATGATTCACATGTTGAGCAATTATCTCCCCTCAAACTTTCTTCTCTTTGTCACCTCATGGTATTTCTATACGAGAGGATGATCACCTGTCAAACTCTCTTCTCTTTGTCGCCTCAAGGCATTCCCATAAGAGTGGATGATCACCTGGGTGATTGGGTTGGAAATGTTTAACACCACCTCTCACCTCTCTACCATCGGTTAGGACGAGAAGCAGCGAAGAGGCAAAGGGAAAAGAGGATTCATGAAAATAATGGTGCACATTAATACAAATGAAAACTTTAAAAGGACGAGTACAAGTGCGTTGGGCACACAGCGCAGATGCTCTAGTGTGCCTTAATTGTGCACATGGGCACTAGTATGGAGCAGGCACACTTACGGTCCTTAGTTAAACTCGAGAGATAGCAAGGCACTAGTACACAAGGTATACAATGTGGGGGAGCTCAATGCTATCGGGAGTGCACCAATCATCGGGTATGCCTACGTCGCGTTCTATATCTACAAAGGCTTTCACCTCTATATTTACATTATTATTTAACTTGTATAAGGAATTTAACGAATCATCAGATTTCATAACATAAAATTTTACTACATTGAATTATCAACGAGCCATATAAAAAATTACAAAAGACACACATGTTCAAAATTTTTAAAATTTTTGTTGGCCATTTTTTGCTCAAAAGCCAAAGGGAAAACACTTTATGATCTTACAAACTCCCAGTTCTTAATTCTTTAGCTAGTTTTCCTAATTCCTTTTAGGCATAATTACCCTATTTATCCTATGATAGGGAGTGTATTATGGTAGATTGCTCTCCTCTCCATCATATACATTTTCTCCTACTTCGACCGACAAGAGCCTCATCAACTTATTAATTATAACTTCAATGATAACAACTTATTTATTATTATGCTTTTCATCCCTTTGACTCTTTTTTTATTTCCTAATCATCTTTTATAATTAGCACCTATTCAACTTTACATTATTGAATTAAAAAACAATCCATGTTATAGGCTAACATCTTATCCTCTCTAAATCCATAATAATAAATAAATAGTCCAATGTTTACCAAAATACTTTTGAATGTTATAATACAATCCTCTCCCATCTTCTTTTTTGAGTTTTGCACATCTCTCCAATACTAATAGGCTATGTAGTTCCACTTAAATGGCTAAACTAGCTTTATCTGTTCATATATTTTTGGTGATCTTGTTAATAAGCTTCAATCTTTAAAAAATATCATTAAGTAATGGTGCTCTGCTTCAAATCCATCATTAGAGGAGTTTAGCCATTCCACGGTTAAATATAATTTTTACTTATAAAAAGGTATTAAACATAATAATTCAATTATCATGCTCTTCCATAAAAAATGAAAGCATGTACTAGTTAAAAAACCACCCACATCTAACCAAAAAATAAGTAAACCTAAAAAGGTAAGTACCCACCCTGATAAGCTCTTATTCCATATATTAAGGGCTTATCATATTAGGTGCACCCTCCTTTAACTGGGCACACTTGGCTTTTAAAATTGATATTTATAAAATGATATTGATAAACTAGTTAACATTTATTCAAAAATTGGAAATAACATTCATCATCAACTACTTAAACCTAAAGTTATGACATTCCTTCCATAATAAAAACATGAGAATTAGTACTATAACTTTTTTTATGTTTTTTATTGAATTTATTCTAAATGAATATCTTTATTTACAATGTACTCATAACTTTGTCATAACCAACCAAAGAGATAATATTCAACATGAAAAAAACTTTTTTTATACACATCAATGCCAAATATTTATTTTAATGTTTAGTAATTCTTATAATCATAATGCAATAATGATTAAATAATGTGATCCACCTAAAAATTAAATGTTTTAAGTATACATTTCATGCTCATTTTATGTACATTTTTAATGATAGTAAACTTTAAAGGAATGTATTTTGCATATTTTTGTCTTCATGCACAAGAAATTGCCTTTTTGTTAAAATAAAGCAAAAATGGTGCAATTTGGAGCTAAATTGAGCAAAGAAGAAAATTCTGATATAGTGCAGTTTGATATGAATTTCTATGCTTAATTTCCTCTATATTTATCACATGTTTTGAATGAAATTATACTTTAAATAAAGGTTATTTTCATGTCTATCTTGTAGGTATACCAATCTGGAGCGCAACGGAGCTGGAATAGGGCGAAACGCTAGAACTGCCTAAAGGATGACGCCTAGGCTTCCAAACTATCACGACAAGAAAACGACACCTAGGCACTGGAAACTATTGTGTAAGGGCTAGAAATGGTTGGGGACGATTTGAATGACTTTTGGTGGTTTTGGGATGTTCTGAAAAGTTCAAGATGGCTATGCACACCCCAATGAGTCATGCAATGAACTAGACATAAAAAAATGAAGAGATGTGTCTTTTAGAGTGGAAAGTTGTGTCTCTTAAAGTGAAGATGTTTATTTCGTGGGAAAAAGAGATTTTTTGTCTCTTTAAAATGAGGTGCTTAGTGCCTCTCGGGGGAGATTAGAGGGTGTTTTAGGAGGATTTTTAGAAGAATTTAAGAGAGCGTTTAGTGTGAGTTTATGGAGATGTAGATTTCTCCATTTTCTGGAAAGGTTGGTGAGATATTTTGAGAGATATGTTTAAGGAAGTGTGAGAGACACATGGACTGGTAAGAGCTTTCTTAGAGAGATTTTTCATCTTTCTTTCAGAGGAAGAAAACTAAGTATTGTGTTCTTCGTTATCTTGTAATTGTTGTAAGCACTTTATAGTGAATTTTCTTTGATTTAACTGAAGTTTTCTGTTTGTGTTTTATTCATGTTTTGTAAATAGTATTTTTTTACTCTTTTCTTTTAATATGAAGCAGGAAAATTTGTTTTATGATAGAATTGTTTTTATTTTAATGTGATGAGTAATATCTCATTCTCTTTATTGACATATCTTACGTGGCAATAAGTTATGTTAAAATCTTTTGTAAGTTAAACTAAGGCTCGGGAGAGTGGTGAACTCGCAACTAGAGTGCGCTCACATTGTCTAGTTGGCTATTGCGAAATAGTATGGGTTGTAATGCAACTTTTAAGGAGATATAATTCATGATCTATTTCTATTAGAAGTTTTTAGGTGATAAGTAATTGCATAAAACTAATAGAATACTATGCATACCTATATGCTCAAAAGAGGGTAGGTAGACATATGTTCCTAATTGGCACTTGGTTTATTACATAATTCTATCAATTCTTGTATTGTTTATGCCATTATCTTCATTTTAATTTTCTTTTAAAATGAATTGGATGCATGATTTGGAATTTAGATTTGCTTAGAAATTCTCTTATTTCATAAATGTGATGGTATTTTCACTGGCTCTTAATTTACTTTGAAAACCGATCACTTATATTGATTGTTAAAATTTGTTGAAAAACTTATAGACTTGAGAGGGCTAAGATTTCACCAACTAGTGAGTAAAATATTTCACTTTGGAAAGAGCAGTGGCGATCATTCGAGGGGGAGTGTAAATAGATAAGGAGATAATATTTGATGAGCATAAAATTGATGTTTCTAAGGTGACATGCTATATTCTTTTATTAATTTGGTCTAGGGGTTGGAACTAAGGGTCACTGATAGGTCTTATAGAGGGGGCACAATGGGTAATTTTGGAGTGAGACACTAGAACCTACCCAACACTACTATACATATCGACATCAACTTTAGATTAGCCAATGTTCTTTATGCTCGGAAGAGGTAAAGAATAAGTAGGCTCCTATTTGTCACTGACAATATTATATTTTAAGCATTTCATCCCTACACATCTTTTAGGTCATTGCATAAGAAGAGTGGTTTTTGACAACTCAAAATTCTCCAAACCAATTTATGCAGATAATTTATCTTTATATTTAAGATTTTTTATTAGAAGTAACTATTAGAAAAAATGACTTTAATCGACATTTTAATTTAAGGCCTGATAGTAGTATACTAGAATAAGCCTAAGGGATTTCTTACCTCGCTTCTCTGTGGGATTGATACTCTCTCTATATTACTTAAAATGATATTTATATTTGCGTAGCACCCCTAGTGTGTAAACGATTTTCACAATTTTATAACATTTCAATTTTGCACACTAGCGACTAAATATAAATTTGGGTCAAGTTTTTTGTCATTATTTGGAAGCTAAATTACTGTGTAATTGTGAGTCGGGTCATAATGCCCTCCCATCATTGTACAATTACTCAAAATGTTACTATAAAAAAGTGATTGAATGTGGTATTCTATAAGGCTGAACTTATTAACTAATCACATAATGAATATGATGGGTCATATTATATTAACATTTTTTAGTAGTTCTAAGTTAGAAGGCCAATACTCGATGAGATACAATCTTAATGTAATTATACTACTTATATAAACATAATATTTATGAATAATCTCATTGTGTTATTTGACAGTCAAAAAAATAAAGGCAAGTTAATGTTTGCTTCATTAAGCTAAATGGCTTTGTGCTTAGACCTTCTCATGCTTATGTAAACATCTCAGTTTATGAACATACAAATATGCCCTTTGGGAAAGACTAGTATCTTATTATGTTCACATATGTAAAATCAACTCTAACATCCCATCAATGGTAATGGAGGCATATAGCTTAAACATTGCTAAGCTTGGCCATTCACAATATCTTCATAAGAAACCACTTCTCTAAATGAATGTTAGAATTTCTACATTTATCTAAAGGAAAAATTAAACAAATTATGCTTTAGTTCATGTTGATGGTACATATTTAAAAATAAATAATTATATGCACTCAAATTCAAGATAATGTATATTATCTTATATCTAATTAAACTAGCCTAATATTAAGTAAATCAAATATGACACTTTACTTACATCATTAACATTATTATTTGTGCATATTTAGAAATATATGTACACACACACACACACAACACTCTATACCCTTTGGTACATGTAAATTTATGACTTCAGATAACCCATTAAAAACATGTATTCCAAAAGAGCAACAAATTAGAAGGACACTATAAAAATTCCAAGAATTATGAATCATTACTATCTTTATATTATGCATAAGGAAGTTGAGATGGATAGATTCTATGAAAACGTGATCCAAACAATTGGATATTCCTTTCAATAAAATGTCAATATGATGACTCATACAATCATTAGGTTGTCTACCATAAAACTAAGTATTTTGTGCGTTCATTAATAATTATCTTCAAGTCACTTATAAATCTCATTATCACCCAATGACATAATTTATATTGACTAATTCCATGCCTTTAAATTAAAATATGCCTCAATTAATGAGTTCATAGACAAATAATGGAATTATGGTAGGTCCACAAAATGGCACTATTGTTTATATTTTGTCCTTACTAGCATTTTGTGGTGAGCGAAAGATAATCAATCATAATTAATTTGATTATGACATCTAATCTTAATTTCAACATTACAACTTTATTTCTATCCTTCCACTAATTAAGAAAGACATTCATCCTCTATATGATTTAAGAGATCCATTGATTAGAAACCCTAAAATAAAGTTGCAAGTATCACTGAAAATATACACACACACATCTTTTATCCATTAATATTATTAATAATTATAGTTTAAGTAGTTAAAAGCACCATACCTTGATCACTAAATATAATTAATAAGAATCTTCCATATTAATGAAGAGCTCAAAACAAGCTTTATGACATTTCAATCAACTTCAAGTTTATTCAAACAATTATTTAACATAATCCAACTAAGCACAATATTATCATCAATATCTTTTTCTTCATCTCCAATATGGTCAATGCCCCCACTTGGCATGAGCATGACATGTTCCTAACATCATTGCTCACTCTTTTATTCTTATAAAATATATTTTGACTATATGAATGAGGAATGCCTTCACTAATAAAAGTTTATAAAATTATTGTGGCCACATTTGGCCTAATTCACATTGAAGGATAAACCTTAATAGAGATGATCATTTGATGTATATGTTTAAATGCCAAAAAATACTCATGTCATAAAAATTGCATATCACAACTTTTTATTTTTCATTTCTCATAACATAGTTGAAATTCATTAAATGCTTAAGATTACATTATTCCACTTTAATTTAGACCATATAATTAGTCTAATATACTATTTAAGGCTTTATACTCATGATGGAATTGCAAAACATTATCATCCATCCCTTATACAATCAACTCCTAACTCTTTTAGTGCTTAAGCCTTATGCCTTGTCAATTAGATAAACAAGTGTGAAGCTCCGAATAAAGGCTAGTGTGAACTTAATAGCCACATTTGCCAAAATTAGATCCATAAAAAATAATATATAATGCATTTGATGATATGAGACATTAGTCAACTCCATCCTAATTGACATGGCTTAGTTTTACACTTAATCCAAACTAACCAACCATTGTTACATGGATCTATAATGGCATAACTATCTTTATAACTCATGTAAATAAAATATACTTAGGTCCAACCAAACTTATTTATTTTTAGATCATATCCAAGATAAGATCACATCACCTCAATATAATTTAAGAGTTCACTTGAAGTCTTTAAATCATTTTAACCATAAGAAGGTTTCATTTTGCTTTTTATAAATCAGAGTACCTAACATAATTCATTCTCATATATAGAATTCTAAATGGTAACACCGCTGAGCCACCAATATTTATGCTTATGATATATATATATATATATATATATATATATATATATATATATATATATCGAAATTGATACTCTTTTTTAATGATATTTTAATGTGGATACTACGCAAGTATACGTATCGTTTATCAAGTAATATAGGACTTTCTGATTAAGCTCGAGATATCGAACCCACAAGAAAAGTGATAAATAAAGGAAATATATTCTAGCACAGAAAATAGAAAATTAACTTTTTACTTTTTAGAAAAGATCTTACTCAAACTAAAGATAATATTCTTAGGAAATAAAATTCGATTCTTTTTGTTAATTTTTATAATTTTAAATGAAAGTAAGCAACTAATTTTTCTAAACTTTTGTACGATGAAAACTTATGTAAACATGTGATTCTTTCCTATTGTTGATTAAGACAATACCATACCAATTTTTACATGTTCTCAACACCAATTTTAACATCTTAATTGGTCAAATCAAGAACTAAATGAAGTGCAAGGTTTTAAATCATCACAACTTCTTCCAACATTGAAATCCTATATTTCACACAACATACTTACATAACTTTATTACTTCATCATTTTAAGGAAAACAATAAAGAAAATGACTCAGAATTTATGGAGAAAATACAATCACAACTTGGTTTAAAATTAGAAATCATAGTGAAAACATAAGAACTCTTAATTAAAAACCAAATATAATAACAAAGATGAAGACTTATATGAAAATTCTCTTTACCAAACTCTTGAAGTTCTTTTGAAAACTTCCCTTACAATACTCCTTAGAGGTTATCACCCAACTCTAGGGTTCTAAATCTCACTTCTAATCCTAATACAAACTTAATAAAGTAAAGTAAAGATGGTGAAGTGGAGAGGTGTGTTCTAAAATAACTCTTTAACATAAACCACACTCTTAAACATAAATCACACCCTCCAACATCAATCATTTTTCTGAACTTCAAGTCATCTTTTTATACATTTCCAAAAGGTGTCTTCACATCTCTTCAAGTTGTGTCTAAATTCAATGTATCTTCCAAGAGATGCATCCATTCTAGAGAGATTTAATTTAAATTTGGTGCCAATAGGAAGTTACTTACGTTCTTACCAAGAGGCGCCTCAAAACCACTTCAAAGTGGCGTCTAACATTAAATAACTCATCTTTTATAACTGCCATGCATAAGGGCGGGGTTCCGACACTTAGCCACGAGCTTGCTAGCGCCTAAGCTCCATATCTGGGCTCATATGCGCGGATTATGGCGCTTAGCCGCCACATATCTCTTTTTTCAATTTTCTTCACTTCTGTTCCAAATTGGATCATTTTTCTCTTCTTTCATCACAACCAACCATTTAATGATACCTGTAAGAAAAACACAAAAAATACCTTCCATTAAAGTGCAATATCATCAAAAATAGGTATAAAATGTGTATAAAATTACTATATATTTTAGGTTTATCAACCGCCCAACTCAATATCACTTACTTCAGAGCTTTCTGAACCATTTGAGTTAAGGATTCAAACATATTAGTTGGAATGAGTAAAACTTAATGAGCTCCGTAATTTCTTGTTTTTTCTATATAGAGTTAAACTAAGAGGGAATGTGTAAGTCCTAGTTTTTTGCACTTGGTTAAAGGTATACACATGCTAGGCTTTTATCAACATTACTAGATTAGTGCTTATCAGTGACATAGTTCAAAGTTAGTCAAATATCATATGGCCTTCAGAAAAGCATATATAGAAGTCCAACTTTCATGAAGTCATTTGCAACTTTACCACTACACTGTCTGATTAGCCTAAAATGGTTCCTCCTAAATTATTAAGCTTTATATAAATGTCTAACTACACCATAATAATAAATTTTACTAAAAATAACTTAAACACTAGATGTTGTTCTAATTAATATACTGACCTCACATCATCAAATTAACTTGCATGATATGATAACTTGCTCTACAATTAGATAATCTTATTTATACTTTATTTGTAATGACTCTCTTAAAACCTTATCTAGTCAACTTTTTCAATAGTTTGCCTAATATCTTTTATAGGTCATCTAGCTTATCTTTTCTCCATACTAATTTTCATAATCAACTTCAAATCTCTGAAAATCTTCATAAAATTTCATAGATATCCAAAAACAATATATTATGTGTGAGTATCACTCTTTCTTAAAACATGTATTCAAGTTGGGCACTTTTATTTATGATGCATGTTCTTGGACCAAAGCTAATAAAAAAGCTCACCCTTCACAAAGAACTCATGTTCGACCAGTAAGTAACTCATGTTTGATTCGTTTGTTAAACAAGCGAGTTGAACTCAAATAATTTTTTGACCTTGATTTATAAATAAGTCGAACATGAAAAAAAGTTTGCTTGTTTGCGTTTATTTCATTTTGCCTCAAAATAATTAAATAATTAAATAATGATATTTATTTATATTAATTTTTATATTGTATTTAAAAATGATAAATTTTATTATTTTTAAAAATATTTTTGGGTGATATTACTATTAAAAGTATAATTTTAGGTGTTAGATATGTAATGACATGAGATTTGGCTAGTATGTATGCAAATAGTCCCAAAATTCCTATCGCTCGCTATTCGATCGATCTGCTAATTTTAGGTGTAAAATATGTAAAAACATACGGTTTGGCTGGTATGCATGTAAATACTCCTAAAATATCTCCTTTTCCACTTTCTATGCGAGCGACAAGACTATGGCTGTTACTTACTTATTAGTCCTATGTCGAAGAACCGAGAAGTGAGAATTGAGAAGTTCTCTTTGAAAGTAAAAACTTAGCATGGCATATAGAAAAACTTCAACCTTCAAATCCGTGTGAATGCGAGACGGCTCTAATTTAGCTTGCGCTGAATACGAGTTAAATTGAATAAATTTAAGCACATCATGAAAATGTTATTCATGATCCATTTCAAACAAAAATAAAAACAATCGAACTAATCCAATACAAACAAGCCACGTGATTGCTCAAACTCAGCTTGTTTACATGCGAACCACTAAATTATGACCAATCAAGGACGTACTGATGACTACCATATATTATTCACTACTTAGTATGTGATCTCCATTCATTATGTCGTGTTTCTCATGACCTATACCACACCAAAACCTTAATAAAGAGAAGGTCAATGTCCATGTACTTAAGAACATACAACTCTGCTCCCAATGTTGTTTCACATCCTCACCAATCAATCTAATTCCATCTAAAACTCTTAAGGCCTACTAATACCTCTTTTCTTCCTTGAGGAAGAAGGTTTGAAATTTAAAACCCCTAATCCTATTAAGTTATGAAACATAGATAAAAAAATTGTGTTCTTCTCTCCCTCAAGTTATCTATATACCCTTTGTGTTCTTTTTGGTAGTGTTTATAGAAAAGTTATTTATATATTCCCTTTCTCTCTATAATGCAATCTTTCCCTCAAAATATTATGGAGTTCAACAACAAAGCTAAACCACAAACATCCACGTTTTTATATATCCACTTTTCATTTGATTCGTACTCCTTAATATAAATATTTCCTTATATACAATACTACTTCATTTAGATTTTCATATATGCATCTCATCCAACTTTGACTTTGGGTCTATTATCTTATCTATGTCATCAGATATTCTCAAAGGTCTCCATGAGCCTTAATGTATGCCATCTTAATCATGAGTAGGGCCCATATATAATTTAAATTAAGCTTGAAAGTTTGAGGGAAAATGCTCTTCATGAGGTAGCTCCTGATTTAGTATTTTTCTGACATTTATTTTATTTTTAATTTTTTAATGAAGATAATACTAAAGTCCTTATAAATTAGGGCATTTAATCATAGGGCTGCTCTCTAGCCTTGGAAAAATCAAAGGAGGCCACTGATGTCATTAGGAACAAACCCTCAAAATTTCAATTAATTTGGATAATTATTTAATGACTTATAATTACTAGAGGTTCAATTAATTTAAAATAAAATATTTGATAATTTTTTTTTTATTTTTGATTCAATAATTTTCCTCTCTTCACTGAGCGCATATGTATTTCTTTTTTTTTTAATTTTTCTATACCAATATATGAATTTTTGAAGTTAGATATCATTTTATATATTTAATTAATTCCAAAATACTCTATTTATCTACTTATATGACGTGGTGCTCCATCATCCTCGGTAGTTCCAAAGTCCCACACAGTGCACTCTGGTTGGTTATCCTTTCCATGTCGGCCGCCACGTTTGGTTGCGGTTCATGTATCCGTCGTATGTTCGTCTTCATCTCGAGTGCTCATTCGATACACATGCGAATGGATGACATCCGCTCATTGTCTCTGATTACCCTAACCCAAGAACTGTTCGTGTTCTAACCCTAAGAGCTCGCCCGATACTCAACCAAATTAAATGTGATTTGTTTCTACACCTTCATCTAAGTGAGATGAACACATCCATACGACTAGATAAACATGGATTGCTAGTTCCTTTCACAAAGGTCCAAATGAGGCCAAATTAGAAAATTTCGTGTCATACCTTGACCAAAGAGGTGAGGCATAGATTCCTAAGCTTTGCCTTGAGTCTGTAAATGTCCTCCAAGCTTCAATTCGATCTATAACCAAGCCTAAGTATGTTTCAGGGTGAGAGGTGGCTTAGGTGTGGTCTAGGTCTAGGTTAAAGGGCTTGGGATGATGGGGTATTGATCGAGGAAGCGGTTTTGAAGCATTGTGAAGCTTTTGGGATGGTTACTTTTAAGTTTTGTGGAGGTTGATTCCAATACTAAGAAATGCCCTAGATTTGAGTTTGGAAATTAGAGCTCCATGGTCGGTTTGAGAGTTTAAAAATGATGGGGACATGCTTCGTGAGGTTGTGAGGTATGGGAACAATTTGACAGGGCTTTGCCAAGGTTTTGTGCACTCCTCCCGTTTGGCCGAGAGGTGGTGGCTTATTTACAGACCAAGCTATGGATGTTGACAGTGCAATCCGGGGTGGCCAGAGTGGTGCTTAGGTGGAGGGAAGAGAGGCTTTGATGTCCAATGGGAGTGATCCACCTCAGGGAGTTCAAATTTTGAGTTTGGCCATGGGGGCCTTCTCAGGTTTGGTGTTTTCTGGTGGCTAGGGGTGGCCGAATGGCCAAGCAAGGTCACCTCCACACTGCGAGAGGTTAGGAGTGGGAGGATGTGAAGTCAATTTGGTCCAAGCATTGGTAATTGTAATTTTCCATAGTGGTCAATGAGTTTGGGTTAGGTTGGGTAAACCATGGGTTTAGCCCCATGGAAATGGATTTGGGTCATTTCCAAGGTGGCTGGGGTTGCTGGGTCAACTTATGGGGGCTCAGGTGATTGATTTGGCATGAGAAATATGCATTGGTGGGATTAGGGTTTTGGTCAAGCCTTTTTCGTGGGAGGTGAATGAAAGTCCTCCTTTTACCATTTTGAGGTGCATGAGACATGTGATGCTTATGGATGGTCCCATGAGTGATTTCATGACATGCATAATGCCATAGATAATTTTCATGAAGAAGAAACTTGGGGATTTTGAAAATTTGGTGAGAGAATGTCATGAGACCCAAATGGATGGTTTTAAGCATGAATGCATGATGTGGGGTGCCACGGTGTAGGATTTTGTTTAAAAGAATGTTGAAAAGGAATTTTTCATGTGGGCTTTAATGGTAATTGAATTTGGGCTTAATTTATGGGCTTTTGAATTTTGTCAAGAAGGAATTAATTTTGGGCTTTTAGGATGGGTTAAGAAAAATTGATTTTGGGTTTGGCCAGTAGGCTTGAAGGTCTGTGGAATTGTCATGAAGAGTTGATTTTGGTTTGGTGTATTTGAATTGGTGTGTGGGTTCAATTTGGAGGATTTTGGTATGAATTTGAACATTTGGCTCAAAATTGGGGGTTTTGAGTTTAGAATTGAAATTTGGGTTTTGAATTTTTGGTTTGGTGAAATTGATTTTGAATTTGGTATTGGAAATTTAAGGACTTGAATTTGGGGTTAAATCAAGTATTTTGGGGAATTTGCGGGACATTTGAGAAATTTAGGGAACTTGGGTAATTTAGGAAGCATTGGGTTAGGTGATCATGCATGTCATGAGCCATCTTGAAACCATAAGACACCAAATGAGAACTCATTTTTGAGTCTCCACATGTTGGTCTTAGCCATCTTAACCAAAGGCTAAGGGCTTGGGACCACCCATGTGAGTTTCCCAAAGAGTTAAGGAGGTAGGTCCAGTGTATGTGATTTTAGGATTTTGGGGTATGTAGAGTGTTTCATGGGTTTGAGTGTGTGTAGGTGTGTGTGAGACCAAACCTGAGCCGCCCATGGTTTTCCTATGGTCCATTGATCCTATAAGAACTCATTGTTAAGTCTCCACATGTTGGTCTTAGCTATCCTAATGACATTTAGGGGCTTGTGACCACTCAGGTGGGACTTCACAAGAGGAGTCAAGAATTACTTTGAATTTTTATGTAAGGTGTGGATTCCCTCACTAGTCCTCTAAGATAATCTATAGAAAAGTCATAATGCTAGTTCCTAGGCTCCTAAAAAGAAGAATTTGGCCTCATCAACAACGAAGTCAACATATATATGTAAATAAATAATAACAAAAACACAAGGAATTTGACACACACACACACACACACACACATATTCATTAGATATATACAACATTAAAAGTCTCCATCATTACATAGGAACCTAGAATGTAAGACATGAGGAAGAGTGGCCACAAATAGAGCAACAGTAAAATGCACCATCATCACGTAGTTGTTACGTAGCTGAGCAGCTAGACAATAATTAAGCAACCAAAGAAGTAGATATTCTATTCATTTTTCAAATAGGGAATCCAAAATAACGCCATGTACAAATCAAACATCATTTTTCATCCATTTTTTAAATAGAGTAACATTGCTATCTACAAATGAGCACCGCCTTTTATCCATTTTTCAGATTCATACTCAACGAATCAAACAAACTCTTTCATGCATTCTCTAAAACATCACTCAATATTTTAAATTTTTTTATTGCAAATTTCAAATTAAAAATTATCAAATCACAAATGATAAATCAAAAATACACAAATCATGAATATCACAAATATCTCAAGACAAAATGCAAATCAAAGAGCTAAATAACTCATAAAGAAAGTCAATCCATGACAATTATCACATGAATTATTTACAGAGCACACTAACAAGGAGAAAAGAGAACTACCAAACAAACACTACTTCCTACTAAGCTGCGCAAAGGGCATTTAATGCGATCTAACTTTCCACTTAATTCTTATATACGAAGGCATCACGCTCTTCTTCGCTCTTTTTACTCTAGTAATCGATCAAACGAGTGTTCCAGTTTTCGTCGCCGACACAAGACCTGCAACTGTAGTGGCACGTCTGCGGTAGAAGAGCATCGGTCAAAAGCTTTGTCTGAGTTGGATGGTGTATTATGTAGAACTAATATGTTGATCTAATGTATCATGGATCGACATCCGCAAGAAGGATCGGTGCATGAATTGATTAGATCATTTTTATAAGATCGTATTTGTCTATGTGTGGTTTCTCGATAGATCTGTATTATTTTTCGTGGATCTGGCAACTAGGGTTTCGAAGATGTACGCCAGATCTGGGCAATCTTCCTACCGGGATCGTACGCAGGAGTTTCTTACAGTAGCCGAGAGATTAAGGAAGTCCATATCATCTGCTTCAAACGCACAGAGTAGTAATGTTGGGTCGAAACTGGAGGGGCCGAAGTCGGCTGTCTCCATCCACTCGGAATTTAACAAGAGAGCTTCAAGGATCGGTCTCGGGATTTACCAGACTTCTCAGAAGCTTGCTAAACTTACAAAATGTAAGACCATGCCTTCTCATTTCTCAGTCTTCGGTTGCTAGTTGTCTTAAATAGACGAGATTGCTTCTTATGTGTAACTGTTTTATGTCAACCAATTTTCTGAGACAATCTCTTCCACTGCTGCTATATGAACTCAAGTAGTAACTCTTTCTAGATATACTCGATTTTTTAGTAATTTGAATGATGGTAGATTAATTATATGTAATTGGTTTGTTTTTGCATTCATATCATAACTACTTTGATTCATCTTCATCGGTAAAAAAAAAATATTCTCAATATAGAATAATAGAAACATGCATCCTTGCTACTAATTAGAATTCATCAAAGCATGGAAGGAAGGATTGTGGGCAATTGCATGTAAAAAATAAGAGGCAGAATTTACACTAGTCATTTCTACATTCTTCTCTTCTTTTTTTCATCATAAACATTATGGTTACTTTTATCCAAATTGTTTGGGGTTTATTTTATGAATCCTTCTTTTGCATTCATTCCTAATGTTTTCCAACTTTATTGCAAGCTAACATATTTGTTGGTAACTTAATCTTCTCGAAGTCACCTTTGCTCTATCTATTTTATCTCCTATGCCTAAAGTGGTAATTCCATTTCCCTTCTTGCTACAATTTTGCCTAAGATTTATCTAATTACAAGAATATTTACATGACTCAAAGGGGGTTACATAATTTTGTGAAATTTTTTGATTGGCTATGATTTAAAATTCCATGATTGGTTGTGAGATCATGAACTATTTCAACTAGCTAGGAAATCATTTTTAGCAAACTGATCCGCTTTTAGTACAAGTGAGTCACATCTTATTAGTTGAAGTGAAATAGTGTTGGAATTGTCGAATCCACAATAAATAAAAATAGAAACAAAAGCAAAAAACATAAAACAATGAATCCTCAAATTGTTGATGTTAATTTCTCATAGCACCAGGCTATCAAATCCTCAAGTCAACTAACTAGTGAACTCGAGAGGCTTGCAAAGTCTTAAAACTTTAGGAAATGGACGAAGTGAACAAGGAAAATGAGTTTAACCATGTCAAATCAAGTCCAGTGGAGTCCATACTCACTTAGACCAAGCAAAAGGGCTAATTATATCTAGGTGGCATCTTAGTTTTTGCTATTTATCTCCAGAATGAGAAATTTAGATATGATTTTCATTCAAAAGCACATATTTGCTAAAGATTTGAGTTTATTTTTATTTCAAATGAGCCAAAATCAAATTTACAAATCAAGCCACTAGTGGATCTTTTGGCAACTTTTCAGGCTGGTTTTGATTATGTCAAAACTACAAAGTCAAGCTCTGGAGAAACTTAAGGCTAAATATAAAGCCAAATCTTCCAACTTCCATGAAGGAGAAGGAATTTAAGGGAATGAAGGAAACTCTCTGTAATTTATTCCACAGTCCCTAATACTTTTTTTGCTGTTTGAACCTAGGGAGAGTAATTCCAAGTAAAAATATGTAAGATATTTTCAAATAATGTAATAAAAATTTAACTAAGAATTGACTTATTAATAATCTTATTTAGATAGATATTTATCATCTTATCTCTTAGACTACATTTGAATAATTCCTCCAATTATTTATTTACTTAGTAAGGAATTAGATGGCTATAGCTATAGCTTCTAACTATGCTTTGAAGTTAATTGAATGCAATTTTGTTCACTTTGAATTATTACTTCTTCTACTCTACCATTTCTTCTCTTCCTTCGTCCTTCCATTCCCTTTGGCTCTTGGCTACATAAAATTTGCTTCTTTTTCTGTCATAAAGGCGTTCAACTGAAGTCAAGCTCTGGAGAAATTTAAGGCTAGCTCTGGAGAAATTTAAGGCTAAATATAAAGCCAAATCTTCCAACGCCATGAAGGAGAAGGAATTTAAGGGAATGAAGGAAACTCTCTGTAATTTATTCCACAGTCCCTAATACTTTTTTTGCTGTTTGAATCTAGGGAGAGTAATTCCAAGTAAAAATATGTAAGATATTTTCAAATAATGTAATAAAAATTTAACTAAGAATTGACTTATTAAAAATCTTATTTAGATAGATATTTATCATCTTATCTCTTAGACTACATTTGAATAATTCCTCCAATTATTTATTTACTTAGTAAGGAATTAGATGGCTATAGCTATAGCTTCTAACTATGCTTTGAAGTTAATTGAATGCAATTTTGTTCACTTTGAATTATTACTTCTTCTACTCTACCATTTCTTCTCTTCCTTCGTCCTTCCATTCCCTTTGGCTCTTGGCTACATAAAATTTGCTTCTTTTTCTGTCATAAAGGCGTTCAACTGAGAGCAAGAATTTAGTAATCCTAAAATCACAATCGTCATTTGCACCATCCAAGAACGGAATTCAATTTGCATTTAGACACTGCATACTAATTCATGAATATCGGGGCCGTAAATTAATGAAATTGCATTACAATCATATGTTTGCATCATATTTAAAAGTTTTATTTGATTTCAATATTTAATTTATGCATATGCTCAACACGCTTTGTAATAAAAATCATTGAATGTAATAATTATAGGGTGTCTACTGGCTAAATACTGAAATCATGAGGAGAAATGGGTGAATTAATTAAAGGTTTAAGAGTCAAATTTTGTTTGTTGGTTTTGTTTCCAGATTTGGTTTTAGTTTGGTTTCATACTAAAATTTTATTTCAGCTTTAAATTCAAAACTGTTTGAGATATATGGTCGGTTATGGGAATATAAGTTATACAATATAGGTTGTTAATTTATTGCTGTGTTTTTGTTGCAATCATCATCGGCGAGGAGTTCATTATCTTCACATTTTCTTTATTTCAATTGGTTGAATATGGAACATCATTAGACTCTCTCATAATATACATAATTTTATGAGGGCATCGTGACGCTGTATTAGGTTTTATTTGATACCTATAATAGACAAACTTGGTAGGTCGTTTACCTATGGATTGATTAATTTTAGTGAAAACATCCCTGGGAGTATGTGTATATTACTAATTTTTGGAATAAACTATGATTGTTTTAATAGATGCAGGTGGACTCGTCCTTATGGTAACAAATTATTTTGCATTGCTTTTAAAGGAAAGAAGCTGACATATCCTTTTGTAGGGTTTACGATGAGCTCTATCTGCAGTCTTTGGTTTCAAAGAGTTGTACTCTATCTTATTTTAAGGTCAAAGTTCATTCATGAAGTTATAATGGCTAACTTGTTCCTTGTATGCAAATCAAATTTAAAATTTAATTCTTCAAATTGATTTATATATTCATTTCGAATTAAGTTTTTCAAATGTCATCCTCATTAGTGCATTGATAGTACATAAAAATGATTTAATTATACTAATTCAAATGTTTTTCTAGCATCTCAAAGCGATTTTGGGTATTTTAACATAGGTTTACTTTTTCTTACTCATTAATGCTGAAGAGAACAGTTGTATTCTACTTTTATGGAAAATATATAGAAAAATAGAGAACTTGATAGGGCTTTACTTCGCTCATAATGATGTTGGATCTACTCCTAATCCATAAAAATCTGGGAGTAGAACCTGCTGTCTCCACACTATATTAGTTGGACCAAAGTTTGAAAAAAACAGAATCGAGAACTGAGGTGCTTTTCCTTAGCAAGGCGATGCGTAAGCCTCAAGAAAGAAAAGACTCATAAAATTTAAAATAATTCATAGACATAAATCTTTGATATGTTGATTTAATTTATTATCATAAAGTGATAATTCTTAAAATCTTAATCTTAAATGTTAATATAAAATAGAAATTTAAAATGTGATTTTAGGTAAACTTTCACTTAAAATTTAAATATTCAATGATGTTCAAGATTCCTAGTGGAGTCATCCTTGCTTGCATCAAATTAAAAAAAAATCTTCATCTTTATTATCATATAATTCCATCTCATTTGCAACTTAAAATATTATTTAATCACAACAACCTTA
Source organism: Papilionanthe hookeriana x Papilionanthe teres (assembly GCA_022702705.1). Taxonomy (NCBI): domain Eukaryota; kingdom Viridiplantae; phylum Streptophyta; class Magnoliopsida; order Asparagales; family Orchidaceae; genus Papilionanthe; species Papilionanthe hookeriana x Papilionanthe teres. Next base: position 6,813,694 of record CM040421.1, read on the forward strand.
TTTTTTTAAATCATTTAAATTGGAGTCCAATATAATTTAAAATAAAATAAGAAATTAATAACATAATCAGTAATCATACTTAAATTATATTTCAACCTGCTTGAGGCATTTTATTAAATATATATAATATAATATATATTAATAATATAATACAATATAATATATTTTAATAATATAATATATATACTTTTTGTGCACTTTACTTTTTTTTTTCACTTCAAATTTAGATATATAAGAAAAAAATCAGCAATTTTAAAATATATGAATAATTTCTAACATTTCATAATAATCCATAAGAATTTATATATGAGATAAATAATAAGATTTATAGGGTAATTTGGTGTACACAATTTATCAATTATAAATTACAAAACTATTTATATAAAATGTGGACAACATCATTTATAAATTTTATTATGCTATAGTATTTTTTATCAGTGTCTATATAATCAGTAAATTACGTAAAATGTTACATAACATAAGTCATCTAGTAAAAAATAACATTCATACTAATGTGACTAGAATAATTTACTCCATGGCATATCAAAAGTTATATGATGAAAAATTTCAAAATTTTTGTTGATTTAAATTTTTATAAAATTTAATCAAATAAATTATCAAAATTTTCATGAAAATAATAAAATTGAATTTGAAAGTAACGTAATAATAGCCTACCTCGAGCTGAACAGTTTCCTCATCTTTCTCGATGGATGAAAGCTCTAAAACTTTCGTTCCTAAACTCTTCATTCTCCCTCTTTCCTCTCTAAAGCAGATCACTATCATGGAGATGCATTGCTAGTTTGTATATATATCTCTATATATATATTGATGGATTTATTAGTAACAAGTTAATTTTTTTTTTAAATTCATATAAATATGCTTCTCATAATTAAGAGTGTGCAAATTATAGAAGAATTAAATTGATGTGTCATACTTTAAAATTATGGGAGAGGGTAATTGAACATAGGTTAAGACGTATTACGAAGATTTCTCATAATCAATTTGGATTTATGCCGGGCAGGTCTACCATGGAAGCTATACATTTATTGAGAGGTTTGATGGAGAAGTACAGAGATAATAAGGAGGATCCACATTTGATTTTTCTTGATTTAGAAAAAGCTTAAGATAAGGTTCCTAGAGATGTTCTTTGGAGAGTCCTTGAGAGGAAATGTGTTGATTTGACTTATATTCAAGTCATTAAAGATATGTATGCTAGAGCTGTTACATGTGTTCGAACTGAAGGAGGATTGACCAAATATTTTACTATTTCTGTTGGTTTACATCAAGGATCGGCTTTAAGCCCATATCTTTTTGCTTTATTTATGGATGGTCTTACTGGACATTTATAGGAGGATTACCTTGGTGTATGCTTTTTGCTGATGATATCCTCCTTGTGGATAAGACAAGAGAAAAAGTCCAGGAAAAGCTTGAATTATGGAGGTCTACATTGGAGTCTAAATGTCTTCGTTTGTGTAGAACTAAAACTGAATACATGGAATGTAATTTTAGTAATAGTAGGTCTAGTGACAGAAGTGTAACTTTCGGTGATCAAATTATTAAAAAGTGTGAACGATTTAGATATCTCGGGTCCATTGTTCAAAGCGATGGTGATATAGATGGGGATGTTATAGTAGAATTCAGGTTGGTTGGTTGAAGTGGAGGAATGCGTCCGGCCTATTGTGTGATAGAAAAGTACCGCTTAGACTGAAAGGAAAATTTTATAAGATGGTGGTGAGACCTTCAATGCTCTATGGTGCTGAATGTTGGCCTTTAAAAGAGAAGCTTAATGTTAAGTTAAGTGTTGCCGAGATGAGAATGATTAGGTGGATGAGTGGCTTTACACTTAGAGACAAAATGCGAAATGAATATATTCGTAATAGGGTCGGTGTTGCACCAGTGACGGATAAAATTAGAGAGAGTCGCCTTAAATGGTTTGGTCACATTAAACGTCGACCACCTGATGATCCGATTAGCCTAGTAGATGTTTTAAATACAATTTATATTAAGAAAGGCAGAGGTAGACCTAGGAAAACTTGGGCTTATTGCATAAAAAATGATCTCAATTTATTAGAATTAAACGAAAATTTGACACTAAATAGGACGCAATGGAGAAAAATGATTCATGTAGCCGGTCCCACTTAGTGGGATTAAGGCTTTGTTGTTGTTGTTGTATAAATATGCCTCTCTATCGAAATTTATAACTGCAAAAATTATAAAAAATAACCAGTATATACCATAATATGTTTAGAATATTGACAAAAAATGTTCCTAAAATTGATATTGGATGGTTTCAAAAACTTTGTTTTAGTATATGTTAATTTTTTAAGAAAGGCAAATCTAATAAGAAACTTATTGTTTCATCCTTGTAATGCTTGTAAAAATAGGTAAAATATACATAAAATTGAGTACATAATTCTTTATAGTATGATAAGAATAATTTGTAAATTGAACTTAAAATATTTCAAGAAAATTTAATTGAAATGTACTTCATTTGATTTCAACATATTATAATTTACTTTAGACCAAAAAAGCAAAAAAAATGATGAATAAACTATGCATAAAATTAATGCTAAAAATTTACAGAAAATTATTCTACATAAAATAAACATTTAAGTGCTGTCAAATCTTTATCGGATAATTACATGTTGGTCCAAATACTGTAGAAGTGATTTTTTATTTTCTTTCTCCTTAGAATAATATCTTTTTTGGCATTCACTATTACTGAACATCAAATAGATTTAGATAAAGCCATGCGTGTCATCTTTTTTCCCCATATGATTTCTATTTAACTTATGCTTCTATTGAATAGGTGTTTTCTTGCTTCCTAAGTGTCTCACATCATAAACAAAATTTTATTTGAGTTCTTTACAAGTCTAGTTGAGTTTTATCTTAATCTCATCCTCAAGAATTTTGTGCTTAACATTTATGACTCATTTTCTTTACATAGGTATATGGAATATACTATGCACATCTATCATATGATTTGGCAATACTAACTTATACGTAGATTTTCTAACTCAATTAATCATCTTGAAATGCTTGATAAATGTCATTCAACTTTCTTTTTTTAACAATAAACTAAACACTTTTCATATGACTAACTTAAAAATATAGTCAACTACTTGAAATTCAGCTGTCTAATGCTTTGGATCATAATATTTTTTTCTTTATTATGTGATGCTCTCAAATTGTTCTTGATTAATCTGATCTTCTCAGTGACATGATTTACTAATTTATATTTCCTCTCACGCACTTTTGTTTAAGACATTGATGTCTTGCATCTTTTGTCATACGCCTCTTACAACAGTAAACCAATACTTGATTGAATGCTATTGTTATAAGCAACTTCAATTAAAAATATGCGATTCTTTATTTTTTCCAATATCCACTAAAATCAATTTACACTATTAATATAATTTTTAGCATTTGAATGGTCCTCTCAAACTGAGTATCTATTTGCAGATGCTAGTCATTTTAAAGTTCAACTTAGTGTTTAAACCATGTAGATAATTCTTTACAATTTGGATGTGAATGTATTTGTACAATCATAAATAATAATCTTTGTTATCTCTTGTAGTATGATAATCTTGCACATACAACTGCACTAACTTAATTGAATTTTTTTGCATCATAGGAAGAAATTTTGTTGTTAATTTAGTCAACCGATCAACTGCAAGCCATGCTCCTAACTATCTAGCCTCGTAAACCCCATAGCAAAACTCATCATGACCTCATCCCACATTCACTCGGGAATAAGCAAAGACTGTAATTACCCTAGGTCTCTGATGATTTGTTTTCACCATCGACATATCTCTTATCTTGAGGCAAATTTTGTGATTTCACGCTTCAATCCATGCCATCAAATCCTCAGCTTCAAATTATAATATATCTTGATACTCCTTAGTTAAATCTTATATCCATAATAAGGAGCCTTCTATGGTCCTTATATCACCATTAGCAGGAAACCAAAGTTGACACTTATGTAGTTTAGTTTTCCTTTTAGGCTGAATAGGTTCATCTAACTCCACAAACCCAACATCTAATCTTTAGGCCTCAATTATCTCATATAAAGAAGCTTAAACAATCATCTATGAAAGCACTCGTGCATCCACACTAACTTGACTAATAACTTTCAATTCCTATTTTATTATCTAAAAAATTAAAGCTTCATAAGATGTAATTATGCAAGTTACTGCCCAAGTGGACTTCCTATTCAAGACATCAACCCCAACATTATCTTTTTATCAGATTGGTATATAATGATAATGTTATAATTTTTTACTAGCTTTAACCAACTCTTATATGTTTAGCTCACTTTGAATGAAAATGTGTTTCAAATTTCGATGATCCATATAGATCTCATGTCTTAGTATGTACAAATATTTTTTATTCATAACTTTTAATGCAAGCTAACTACCAACTCCAAATAATGAGTCAAATAAATTTTCTCATGCTACTTTAATTTTTAGAAGTATATGTGTCAACTTTCTCATGTTCGTGCAATAGAACCAAATCTACTTAGAGAAGCATCACTAAATACTTGAAAGCCTCACCGCTAGATTGAGTAATCATAACTATTGTTGATAAAAACAATTATTTAATTTTTTAAATAATGATTACATAATTTGATGTCCAACAATGCTTTTAAAAGCGAGCTCCGAAGTCTACTTCATGCGCAAAGCAAAGCAAAATGCTTGATGCCCGTTTTACTTCATTGAAGCGTGCTTTGAAGCACTGAAGACAATTGGCCCGTATAACAATTTAACGATAATAGATAAAGGCTTCGGTCAGCTCGCAGGAGCACAAATTTGAGAGTTTGAGGAGCATAAGGGAGCCGAGCATTATCTTTGATTTTGGCTTAGATTTCGAAGCGGGCTTCAAGTGCTACAATTTTCTTTCGACTTTGGCCTAGACTACAATTTAACTCATGCCTCTCAGTTTCTATGTATTTACATATCTACAACCTAAACCTTAATTTTTACATATTATATTTAGGTGTTAGAATTGAGTCATATGTATGCAAATACCCAATTTTTAAGTTAATGATGTTAAACCATAGAAGTATAGATTTTTGAGCAAATTTTAATTAATATCAAAATATTTTTCTTCATTTTTTTTAATTTTCAAAAGAAATAAACTCAATGTTTGCCTTCAAGTTAGGTATTGTACTACATTCTTTTTTATTTTATATCAGCATTTAAGTTATACTTTATGTTATATAATTGTTCATGAAAGTAGTTATATATTAATGATTTTATATAATATATTAGCGCTTTGGTTAATAAAAGTGCCGTTTGATCTGTGCGACGCATTGGTTTTTGCACTTTGATAACACTGATGTCCGGTTAATATATATCTTTTTTGAGTCAGTCTTGTACTATATTCTTTTCTATTTTATATCAACATTTAAGTTATATTTTTTGTTTTATAGTTGTTTATGAAAGTAGTTATACATTAATGATTATATAATATATTAGAGCTTTGGTTAATAAAAGTGCCGTTTTGCTATGCGCTTTGCGTTTTGAAGCAAATGTAAAGTCTTGCACATCGTATTACATTTTGCGCTTTGATAACACTGATGTTGGTTAATAGATTTCTTTTTCGACTCAATCTTGTCAAATTATGTGCAGTATGTAAAAAGTTTTTAACAAACTTATTATAATAACTTGTTATGCCTAGAAAATTGCAAACCAATGACACTAAAGTTGGACTCAGCCAATCAACCATTACTTTGCACCTTTTGGATATTTATGAATTTCCCGTTATCATCGACAATATGGCCTATAAATACTACATATTTTAACTAGAGTTAACATTCTAAAAAAATGTATACAATTGGTGCTGCCCTAAATTCTCTAACGCTAGCCTTAAATGAATCACCTGATCATTCTTTGAGCTTGCATACATCATTACATCATTAATTTAAATAAAAACAAGTTGATCTAAATATGCTTGGAACATGCTATTTATCAAATCATAAATACAGTTGAGACATTGTCAGCACTTATACCAAAAACATGATTGCAAACCTTATGGTTGTCATAATGAGTACCAAACGATATTTCTGCTACTTCTTTCTTTACCCTCAAATTTTGACACCCATATTTCAAATCCTTTTGAGAACATAAATTCTCCTTTTGGTTAGTTAAATAAGTTATCAAGTATTGACAGTGGGTATGCTCAACTGTCACTCGATTTAACTCCTTATAGTCAATGCATAATTTTAAACAACATTATTCTTTAGCTCAAACAATGTAGGTTTAAACCATGGAAATCCCTGTGCCTAATAAATTTGTCCATTAACTCCGACAATTACGTTGTCACCTCCAATATCTTTGATGTCATCTATAAGAAGTCTTCGCAATGCGAGATTTACTAAACAGTACCATGCAAAATTTTAAAAGGTGAAATCAAGAACTAAAACTTATTGAGATGATGCAAAAATCTTGAGATAGATTAAAACATATGCCTAAAAAAAAGGATCATAAACTTAAGAGTAGTTCATTAATATTTCTTAAATCATTATTATATTTGTTTTTTTTTTTTACTATGAAGACATAGAAATCATATAATGAAAAAACTAAGTACATTTTAATTTGAAATGTTGGTGTAAAATTAAATTTTGAAACGAGATTCAAGGTAAATACTCACTCAAATTTTAAACACATTATGAAGATCAAAATCTATAATATCTCGTCTTTTCTTTTCACATCTTCAGAAGTGTCATCATATATAAGAATTTTATTATCTTTGGAAGCAGTTTGATCGAGATTTTCATAATCTCCTTCATTACTATATTTTGCTTTCGTACTAGAGGAAGAGGAGGTATGTTTCTTGCGGAAAAAGAAAAATTGGCAAGTGACGCCGGCAACTAAGTCAAGGAGATGATTTACAACATACATGAAAATTAGTGAAGGGAGTGCATGAGACGAGAGTCACATGGGTATGGTCATGTGACCAATATCAAACATAAGAGTAAGATGCGCCGGAGAAATTGGCTTAATTGATGGGGCTTTATTAATTTTTTTACTTATATTTATTTTTATAAATAAGCCTTAGTTCTAAATTGCACTTATCTCATCAAAATTTAGGCGAGACATGATGCGCAACACACCTCGTATTTTGTGAGACACATGCACATTGTGTTAAAAACTCAAAGAAGCACTAAGATTTTCTTCATATTTTAAATCATGTCCATGCCTAATGATTTTAGAGAGAAGCACTCTATAGAAACATTCATCATCTCCAAATGCCTATTTGACGGTGAGCCTCAGGGCATACATCATTGAAGTTTTGGTGTAGCTAGATCACATGTTATTGAAAATTTTGCTTAATGTAATGCCTTGTTAATACTTTTATTGATATTATGACATATAAGTGTATTTTAATGACATTTTGGTTGAAGTTATGCAAGAAACTTGAGGTGCCTTCCACATATCCTTGCCATCTAAAGCATGAGTATGTTAGCATTATATAATACTTTAAAATTATTGTGTCATTTTCTGTTTATATGTTGCTGGCTAATCTATGAATGTGCTTGCGTTGTTTTCAACTACTCTCAAAACTTGAAAATGCTCTGTCACAACCCAACTCAGATAATCCATATTGCATTATAGACTTTGAGACCTGGAGTAGAATAGAGGGAGGGATATAATATTCATTTGTTTTTTATTCTAGGCGTTTATTTTATTATCCTTACAAAAATATTTTGTATTTTTTTTATCCCTACAAAATAACAACCATTAATGCATCATACAGGGACTTAATATGAAATAAAAACTAGAGTCTTCTACTTAGCTATAATTATACAATATCAAAGGTTACATCATCTCATATATATGCTTAAATCATTATTGTCTCAAAATAAGACATTTTATATGCTTATGATATTCATAGATCTATTATGGTTATCAAGGTTTTAAAAATTGGACCGGATTGGTTTGTTCAACTTGTTTGATCGTGAATCAGACATATTGCTAGTCCGGGTAGTTTAAGAACTGTTTTTCACATCGAATTAGTGACAACAAATGTGAATCGTCAGTCAATCTGGCAAACCTATTCCGATTATATTGAACTGACCAATCCATTATTTAATTATTTTTAATTCTCAATTAAATGATTAAAATTTCCTATATAAGGTTTATTTCAATAAATTATATTAATTCAAACATATAATTATGAATTTAAATATCTTAAATTTGATAATTAATATAAGTTAAATCGAACTAATGCATTACATGCTCACCACCAAGGTGATTTAGATTCACAAGCTGTAAAATTATTATTCTTTATATAGGCAGTGAAATGTTAAAGACTTTTTTATGACGTGGAACTAAAAAATTATGAGTGCTGAAATATGATTTGAACTATAAAAATGAAGATTTGAGATGGACTTTGAAAATATTAAGTATGATGGAAGAATATTATAAATTCTTTAATTTTTTGATATTATAAACATTTTATTCTTATTAATTATTTTAAATTATACTAATAGTATAAATTATATTTATACTATAAAGTATTTTTATATTTATATATTTTTATTATATTTGTTTTTTTAATTTTTTAATATATATAAATATATATTTATATAGTTATAATACATATATCATTATATATTAATGAGTATTATCTCAAATTTTAAATTTACAATTATTAAAAATGTCACTTGCATCTATATTTTATTTATTTTTTTCATATATTAATATTATTACATCATTTAAATCATAATAAAATAATTTTTATATTTATTAGGTCATCTTATTAAACTCTTAGTTTAATTTCGGTTGAATCTTGAATCTCTCATTCTGGTACAATTCCCGGTCTGGCTTTTACTACATATTTATTGTATCATATTCTTTCCTTTACTTGAAATGAATAACAAAAATAGATATATCAATATTAAGCATAAATCTTAATAGCTTACCCTAATTTTATCCAACTATTCATCGCGCAAAATAAATAGAATATTATATGAATGTTTATCTAGTTCATGATAGAAGAGAAAGCAATTCATTTTTTTGTCAATTTATATGTTGAGCATTATAGTTTGGGTAATTTAATACTCAATATTGAAATGATAAATATTTACTTGTGAAAATATTCATACTTTTATTCTTAGATTAATAACATAAACTTGAATCTTTCATATACTTTAACTAATGATTCAATTTAGTTGTATGTCACATTCTTTCATCATCATAGCATCATCATGGATAGTATCATATACACAGGCATCATATTCATATATATGCACAGGCATCATATTCACATATATGCCATATAATTTGCTTATCTATTGTTCATAGGCATCATATTCACCTTATATCAGTTACATTATCTAAAATCCCATTTTCATTCATTCCTCTTTTCATCGTATAGAGAATCATCCGCCTCATCTTTTTTAATCATTTTGACAAACTTGTAAGTTGCCCTATTGTAGGAAAATTTTAAGATCTACCAAATTGTGGACTGTTCATTTAGCCTTATTTTCATTATATATGCACTTCAGTAATTTACATAATTTATCATTTGATCCACATGCTTATATATGCAAAATAATACATGCTATTGTTTTTATAAAATAACATGTTATAATTTTAGCATATCCAGTATTATTCTTAAATTTGAACTTAAAATGGCATTTCCTTAAATTAAAAATCACTTTATAAATATTCCATATTGATATCAAAGTTATGTTGGATGCCTCATATATTAATTTAAGAATGATTCAAGTATATTAAACAAAACCAATATAAAAGAGGGCTTTTATTTGACTTTGATGTATTTAAATGATATTATGTATATATATATTTGTGTGTGTGTGTCTTTTGTTATGATGTATGTCTTTGAATCATAATTTTTTATTATTTACTTATTGTGAATGATATATGTATAAATTAGCCAAATAAAGAGAAAATAAAAGATTTAAAATAAGTACTATTTATTAAGATGAAAAATTAAAAAGAACCTTTCATCTATGAAGATATTCAACATAGGTGGGTGAGATATTTTGATAAACTTTTTCATGAAGTTTTCGAAAGTACGATCGACTTTGGTGATCTTACTATTGTTAATAATAATAAATATTTTTATTTTTATAGTCGCATTAGTAAAATGAAAGTTGAGGAGACTTTAAAGAAAATCAAGGGTGAAGAATCAGTAGGACCGAATGGTAGCATAATAGAAGTGTGGAGATATTTAGGAGATTTGATAATTTTTTGGCTTACAAAAATTTTTAATGTTAGTTTAAAAACTAAAAAAAATTCTGAGGAGTGAAGGAAAAATATTTCAAACCCCATTTTCGAGAATAAAAGTGATGCACAAGAGCATATAAATTATAGAGGAATTAATGTGTCATGCATTAAAATTATGGGAGAGAATAATTGAACATAGGCTGAGACATGATACAAAGATTTCTCATAATCAATTTGGATTTATGATGTGCAAGTCTACTATGGAAACCATACATTTATTGAGAGGTTTGATGTAGAAGTACAGAGAGATTAAAGATGATTTACATTTGATTTTAATTCATTTAGAAAAAAACTTACAATACGGTTTGAAGTGAAGTTTTTTTTGGAGAGTTTTAGAAAAGAAATGTGTTGATATGATTTATATTAAAATCATTCAAGATGTGTTTACTGGAGCTTTTACTTGTGTTCGAACAGAAGGAGAATTGACAAAGTATTTTCCTATTTCAATTGGATTACATCAGGGATTGGCTTTAAGCCCGTATCTTTTTGCTTTATTTATGGATGCTTTACTGGAAATTTATAGGAGGATCTGCTTTGGTATTTATTTTTCACTGATGATGTCTTTCGCGTGGATAAGACTAGAGAAAGAATTCAGGAAAAATTATTGAGGTCTATTTTAGAGTCTAAAGGTCTTCATTTGAGTAGATCTAAACTGAATACATGGAATGTAATTTTAATATTAGTAGATCTGGTTCAGTTGTAATAATGTGTGATCAAACCATTAAAAAGAGTGAACTTCATAGATATATCGAGTCTATTTTTGAAAGTGATGGTGATATAGATGGGGATGTTATTAGTATAAATTAAGTTGGATGGTTGAGGTGGAAGAATGCAACGAGCTTATTGTGTGTTAAAAATGTATCGCTCAGACTTTAAGGAAAATTTTATAAGATAATACTGAGACCTGCAATGCTTTATGGCGCGGAATGTTGGCTTATAAAAGAGAAGCATAAAAGTTAGTTAACTGTTGCTGAGATGAAAATGCTTGGTTGGATGAGTGGCTTTACAGTTTCAGACAAAATGCGAAAAGATTATACCCGTGAAAGGGTGCTGTAGCTCCAGTAGCAGGCAAGATTAGAGAGAGTCGTCTTAGATGTTTTAGTCACATTAAACGTTGACCATTTGATGTTACAGTTAGGAGGTTAGATGTTTTAGATTCGACCTATGTTAAGAAAAGTAGTAGACCTAAAAAGACCTGGGCATATTGTATAAAAAACGATCTTAATTTAACAGAATTAAATGAAAAGATGACACTCAACAGGACACATTGGGGAAAGGATTCATGTAGCCGACATCACTTAGTGAGATAAAGGCATGTTGCTGTGTTGTTGTTGTAGTACTTAATGAAATTTATAAAAAATTAAATTATAATTTTATGGGATATTAACATGCCATTGATACATAATATTAATCACTTCATATATTTTCAAGTAGTTCATTAGTACATATAATATTCTTATTTTAATATAAATATTTTTACATATGTATATCATAAATTATGCATAAAAAATGATCTTAATCTATTAGAATTAAACGAAAATTTGACACTAAATAGGACGCAATGGAGAAAAAGGATTCATGTAGCCGACCCCACTTAGTGGGATTAAGGCTTTGTTGTTGTTGTTGTATGTATATCATAAATTATCATTTGCTTGTTCATTGTGTAAGATACATAATCATAGCGATGAATTATGACATTAATTAAATCACATTCCAAGAAAACCTGGACAGTTTATACACTTAATTTGAAACTTCATGTAGAAATTATAATTAGTTCAATGTGAAGAGTTTATTTCCTTCATCAAGAATAAATTTTATTAACCATGAAAAACTTTCATAAGAGCTCAATATATATCATGATTAATCTCTTATATCATTTAATAAGAATATTTAATAAATTCTAAGATAGGAGGTGGGTATCCTACGTTTTTGATAGCAAAATTCCTATGAAAATTTCTTTCACATGCTTGCTAGTATGGATCGTTTTTTTTTTCTTCTCTCTTATCCAACACTCGCCCAGTTTTTTTCTTAATATTTTTTGAAGGAAGAAGCATCCCAAATCAATTTCTTTTATTTATTAGCTTGCCACTCAAACTTTCTAATCATCTCTCCTTTTGCTTTCTCCATATTTCATATCATACTCTCTTTAAGTTATCATATATTAATTACAATATTAATTAATCTTACTGATATTAATTTAATTAATATTATTTATCATTAATACTCATTATATATTTATAATTATATTTATACTTACATAATCATGTTTAAAAGTTATAACAAGTTTGAAATTTTGGGTCTGATGACCATCTCTTAGTATTTTGGTTATAACTTTATCATTTCTCAACTGAATTTTATGCTCTTATATGTTATAGTAAGCTAGCAAAATTTTTTGCAGTATCATGTTGATGATTTTATCCTATTCGACCATTAAATTAACTAGAACTTATAAAAACTTAGAGTAAAAGTTATTTTTTTGCAATAGATGTTTTTTATGAAGTAATTTAATCATATCATGATTCTCACAAGTAATGATATGATTAAATTAATTTATTATCATATTTATTTTATAAATATGCACATATAAAATACGATAAAACTATTATTATTGTTATTATTTTTTGTAATTATAAGTGCTATTGCTCTCTCATCTGTTAATTTTATCTCACTTCAATATTATAATCTTTCATCTGTTCTATTTGTTTTCCTATGCCATATTTTTAAAAGAAAATGCCTATAAAATTGGTCTTCTGACAGTAAAATTTGTTAGAACCGAGCAATTGGAAGATTGTGCCATCCAGCTTGCCTTCAGATATGCTCTGAATCACCCTTCTTTAATCTTGATATTCAAAAGTTTGAATAACAATCTTTGTTTGACTTAAGGAACCTCTAAATTCTAAAACGAACAAAACAGTGAATTGATAGTTTATGCAGAAGTTATATGCCAACATCGAAATTTCAATGCTGTGTATTTTTAATCTATTTTACTAATATTTGAAATAAGCTAATCTGAGACCAAATTGGGTTCAGATATATTACAAACTTATTCAACTATAGCTGGTGAAAGAGCATGCAAGTGGTCCTTTTGCGAGTTATATTATGCTTGAAATATTAGAGTGACTTAATTTTTTTACTTAGGGGTGTAAAAAATTGACCTGCCATACCAACTCGACCCGAACTTGACTAAAATAATCATGATTCGATGGGTCGGGTTCGAGTTATGAATCCAAACCCATTTAATTTTTTTGGGTTGGTACGTTCCAACCCAAAATTGATCTTAAACTGATTCACGAAACCGAAATTGACTCGAAATCAGCCCGCTTACTTAAAATGTACCCGAGATCGACACAAACCTGAATAGCTGTTGTCTTATATTAAACAAGTTATACGGGTTGAGTTCAGATTAGTAGGTTGGGTTTGAGTTGGGTTTGGATCACGTAATTTTGGTTCGGTTCAATTTCAGTTCCAACCTGAACCCGACCCGAGATTCCATTTTGACCTTTAATTTTATCAATTGTAGTGTACATAGATAAATATTTTTAAAAAATTTTCTTTTTTTACCTAATTTTAAACTTACATCTTATTGTTCAGTGGCAAGGAGAACTTCAGTTTTTGATGACCCTACTGTCGAGATACAAGAACTGACTGCAGTCATTAAACATGATATTACTGCTCTAAACTCTGAAGTAGTGGACTTGCAGCTACTCTTCAATTCGCAAAATGATAGTGGAAATATTTCCAGTGACACATCTAGTCATTCTGCCACTGTGGTTGACAACTTGAAGAACCGCTTGATGAACACTACAGAAGAGTTCAAAGAAGTTTTAACCATGAGGACTGAGGTATGCTCTAGAATTTAGTATAGGGAAATCTACATGTATACCACACAATTAATATTTATTCACATATTTAACACCTAGTGTTTGATATTTAAACTTATAACACTTTGGTGTCATAAACCTAATCATGTAACTGTGCATTTCACTTTTAAAAAATTAACAATGGTGGTATTTTTGATATGATGTTAAAGTTTTGAGTATTACAAATGTAAATATGAAAGTTTAGGTGTTAGATATGTAAATACATAAGTATTCCGTGGTATGTAGTAAGTACCACCTTAGCATAACATCATGGAATTATTACTTAAGATAGATTGTAATACCTTATTTTATCTATTTTCCATTCTGCAGAACTTGAAACTTCATGATAATCGGCGACAATTATTTTCTTCTTCAACATCAAAAGACCCCACAAATCCTTTTATTCGACAAAGACCTCTCTCGAGGATCACATCTGACTCAGCCGCACCTCCAGCACCATGGGCAAATGACTCGGCATCTACTTCTCAACTGTTTCCCAGGTAACTTGATCGCCTCTATAGCATCACATGGAAAGAGCTTGTTCATTTTTGGGCATATGTGATGGTATTAGATAAAGTAGAAAGACCAAGTTTCCTATTTTTAACTTTGTTCACTTTTGGGCCTTAGTTGTAAGCCACTTAATTTAATAGGGGCATTTACTATGAATTTACGTATTTAACAGCTAAAATTTACTTTTTATATTTATACCACCCAAATATTTCATGTCACAACAAAAATACCACATTTTAACTTTTAAAAAGTCAAATGCACCTTTTCTTTCTAAGGTAAGGTGATATGTATGTAACAATTGAAGTATAGGCATCAGATATGTAAAAAATAGGAATTGAGTGGTATGTATGTTGATCTTCCAATATTATAACATTGTTTTAGATTTACTTAGACAAATCTTCTGTTTTTGAATGAACAAAGGTGAATGTGAAATAGCGGATCAGGGTTTGTTTGTGCAATTGGTAAGGCGTTTTTATTAAATTTTGCATCATTATTCCTGTTAATTTTCAGGAAAAAGACAAATGGGGATCCATCATCATCATCATCATCATCATTTCAGCCCTCACTCCAGCAGCAGCAGCAGCAGCTGCAGCTGATTGCTCCATTGCAGGATAATTACATGCATAGCAGAGCAGAGGCCCTCCAAAATGTTGAATCTACTATTCATGAGCTGAGCAGCATCTTCACTCAATTAGCCACCATGGTTTCCCAGCAAGGAGAGCTAGCCATAAGGTTATTCTCCTTTTTCTCAAAAGAAAGATAATGGTGAATCTAATAGTTTATCCCGTAAATTCCAACCAATTTTTATATTCCACCCTTTAACAAATTAAACTCTATAACAGCCACTTTTGCTTTAGAATAACATAATTTTCTTTTTAAATGACCATTAAACATCTAAATTATTAGAGTACACTTTTAATCCGTGTTAGTGTTGTTAATTTTCTTTCCAAAAACTATCCACATATTCAGGTATTGACTAGATAACTGATTGACATACCAAAATTTTGGATGGCATTATAACAAAATCATAATATTATGCGGTATATCAATAAAAATTCATTTTTTCCTTATTTTATCGTGTCTTATGAGGTTAATTGCTAAGTTGACTGTAATATTTTATAGGATTGATGAAAATATGGATGACAGCTTAGCTAATGTTGAAGGAGCACAGAGTCAGCTGCTGAAGTACCTCAACAGCATATCCTCCAACCGGTGGTTGATGATGAAGATATTCTTTGTATTAATAGTTTTTCTCATGATATTTGTATTTTTTGTCGCATAATTTTGTTCCAAGGCTTGAAACTCTTTAATAAATTTTTTTTCTTGTCTTGGTTGTAATGTTTTCATCTCATTCCAGAGTAATATATAATAATATCTTCTCTCCGGATGTGTTCTAATATTTTTTCTGTCACTGCACAGTTTGGCCTAAATTCTATTTCTGAACTTAATAACATGAGGCTGCAGCTTCACATGGGTTGATTTGGGTCAGGTGCTCTTTTGGCTGCTTATTAGATGATTAGGCTTTGTTTGGTATATTTATGTGGATAAATTTTGAACTTTGTATATAGAATTACTTTGAGTTAGTTGTTTCATTAATTTATTTATGTTCATAAGGTCATAATACATATATTAAAATCAACTGCTAATAACCAACGTTATAAATTTAGGGTGTGTTTGGGGTAGCTCGTGCTTATTCAGATAAACTGCTTATTTGGAAATGCGGACTGCGGGTTTCGACTTGTATTCCGCGTTTAGTGTAAAAAATCAACTGTGTTTTTGGATAAGCTGCGCAAACACAGTTTTCAAATAATGAGGCGGTGTTTTCAAAACGCTGCTGCAGCGGATAAACTTGTCTCAAATGCACCCTTGATGAACTCCCTGGTGTGTTGGTAATTTTTTAGCTTTTATTTTTTTAGAGTTTCTTAAACTTTATGTTGGTTTTTTTCTTTTTTTTTTTGTGTTTTTTGAGAAAGTTTGTGGAATGAAATAAGTTTTTTTTATTTTTATTTTAATTCGCAGCTAAAAAAAGGAAAGCAATGTAGAATAAATATAGTGAATTTGAAATAAGCTGTCCCAAACGCACCCTTAATGAATTCCACCAGTGCGTTGGTAATTTTTTCGCTTTTATTTTTCTGGAGTTTCTTTAACTTCTTCATGTAGGTTTTTTTTTTACTGTTTTTTGTGAAAGTTTGTGGCATGAAATAAGTTTTTATTATTTTTATTTTTATTTTTATAATTCAGATCCACAAAAAGTAAAACAGTGCAGAATAAATATAGTGAATTTGAAATATTTTGAAGTTTTTTGATTTGATATAAAATAAATTCAGGAATTCATTGTGTGTTTGATTTGAGGAAAATTGAAATCAATATGAAATTGCTTAGGCGGCAGACAGTGGCTGTGGGTGGACGCTGTTAGATGATGCCTATAGTGATAATAGGCTATATTTTTGTAATGTATTTAAAAATCGCTAAAATCTAATAAATAGTAGATAAAGCTATTTATTAGATAACTATCCCATAACTCTTGAAGAGAGAACTCTTATTGTTAAATTAGCATAGGAGATAAGCTTCCGATTAATCGTTAAGAAGCAATACAGCCTACAATTAATACTCGATCAAACAAAGAAAAATAAGCATATAATATTACTTTAAGAGCAAGACTGAAGATCATTCATTCTTGCTAAAGCCCAAAAGAACACGACTGCTAAAGAATCATCTGACAAAACTGGGATTTAGGAACTACAGAAACATCATGCCAAAGGTTCAAAGGATAACAATTTTGATGCTTTTTTTTTTTTGCCAAATTTAAGAGTTCAAGATTTTTTTTTGATGCATTTTTGTATGTATTTCATTGAGCTTCTCATCCTAAGTTACATCATTCAACATCATCTCCATCATCGCCACCATCACCGGCTCCATCACCACCATCCCCAACCCCTTCGGCCACCTCGGCACCACCTCCATTAACACCAGGAGAATTGTCTCCCCTAGCTCCCTTAACTCCATCATCCTCATCATCCAAGTCACCACCATTACACTCACGACCAAAACACCATTCATAGATGCAATTTCCACCACAAAAATAACACCCCAAAAACAAATCCAATATCAACCATAGCAACAACAAAAGAATTCACAGATGCGGTCGAAATCGACGACCATCGCGCATCTTCTGCTTCTCAAATTCTGCCTAAAATATAAAATTTTTACTCAAAATCATAACAAAATACCAGCAGAAACATCGCAAATTGAAGCATCAACAACCATCACGTTGCTTAGGGCAAAAACCAGAAACCAAATAATCTCAAAAAATTAGTGCAAACCAATGCTGCTAATAGAGCAAATCCACCATGAAAAAAATAGGGAAATGGGATATCGGGGAAGAAGCAGCCTCCAGAACGAGAAGTTAAAAAAGACGCGCAAGTACAGGACAGTTAGGGCAGAAGATGCGAGAGCTCCGCGTGAATGTTAGGGCAGAAGATGGGGTAGATTGATACACTAAGGGGGCGACACAATAAAAGTAATGCGAAGAAAAGCTGGCTTCAGGGTCGAATCTGCAGCCTGTGTTTTATTAAAATGTGTCGCGCCGCACCGCGGGAGAAACACCCCCCAAACATCACTGAATTGCAGCTTGAAACTGTGCCCAGGAAGAAACACCCCCACCACCAAAAGGCTAACATTAGTTCTAAAACATTATCAATCAAATCAAATTTCAACTACTCAAGCATTATGAATTAAGTCAACTAATATTTTTACACTAAATTGTTTTTAACTATCTAAAAATAATATTTAAATCATTACTTGACATACTCTATCTTTGATAGGCAAGCTTCATGTAATACACTTAAGTAACTCTTGCTTGGGAGAGAAAACGAGGAGAGAGAGAGAGAGAGAGAGAGAGAGAGAGAGAGAGAGATTTTTGGGAGGATAGAAAGAGAGAGCATGTGGTAAATTCCTCAGTACAAATTTTCTCCTTTATGTGCACAAACTTTAATCAGTTCCCTTAATGCTCTGAAGGCAGTGACCCACCTGCTGTCTATTTTTAGGAGAAAAGAAGGAAATGTTCTCTGTAAAGTTTCCTTTGTGTAGCAATATCCCAACTTTGGACTGTCTTTTCTCCTTTTCCTTTTTCTACACCGAGAATAAAGTTGAGAAGTGAAAAAGAAGCCTCTTTGTGGTTTTATTTAAAGGACCTTTTACAAACATTCCACACATTTTATATGGATTTGCATATATAAAACCTATATTGTTTGATAATATACATTTATAACAGCTTGGTGTTATAAAATCTATTCATAAAAGGTGCATTTGACTTAAAAAGTTAGTAAAAGTGGTTTATCTTATGTGATCATAAAGATTTGTAATTCAAGTACTATGAATGCAAGTATTAAAGTGTAGGTTTTGCATATGTAAATACATAAGAATTGTGTGATATGTATGTAAATGCTCCTTATTTAAATTATTTCTTCTTCTATGCCTTTGTTTCTTTATCATCTTCTCACTTTAATGCTTAATTTTTTTTTAATTTTCTTTTTTTAAGTTCATTCATTCATAAGAATGTGCGAGGCCTTCAACTCGAGGCTGAATGATTGACTATAAAACATCTGATCACCATGCCAAATGAGGTGCACAATTTAACTTTATACATACATAATTAATATATTTTTGTGTTACATCATACAAACAAAATATTAAGGAAATTTTATAGGTAGAGATCTAAACTTTTTTATAAACCAATTAATATCGTCGTTTTATGATGGAGATTGAATATCTAAAAAATGATGTTTTTCTTAACATGTTTTAGAACTTGAAAATAAAGATGTGGAACCAAAAGAAGGCTAATTTTATGTATGGTGTAATTGTTGGATCCTAAGTTGTCTGTTGTGAACACGCCTCTAAAGTTGGAACCGGGGGAAGGAGGAATAAAGAGAGAGAGTAATTAGGCCAATTCATGTACTAAATTAGGGAAAGTCTCTTTATTTGTCTTTTCGGTTCCTATTTATAAAGACATATTTGTAAAATTATAGAGAGGAGGGAATGGTTAAGGAATCACCCTTAATATGATTAATTATGCAGATTTTATACCAAATCTATATAACAATTTGAATTTGAATATGACGATAACTAGCTGGTCGATTTGCTTGGGTTCGGTCGACTAAGGCGACCGGTCGAATAACGATCGCGCCTGGAAGTAAAAGCTGATCGGTCTATTGGTTGCGATTGGACACTTTTGTAAGGAGTCTCTAGAAGACCAAGGCGCAGACGTGGTTCGCCGATTAAGTCCTTCGTCATAGTATGTCGATTAACTTTGATCGGGTGGTCAACCGTTGAATGAACAGTTCAGATCATATTGTTTTGGTCTGATGCCTCGATCACCCGACCACTATCCTGGGCCATTGGATTGCTTTGAGATTCATGTCGGCAGTTCTAATTTATATATATTAGTTCACCGAGTTTTCCTGCTGCTTGAAAGTGACAGCTGCGGTATGGACAGGGAAACTGTTTAATAATTATCGACGTTAAAATCAAGGAAATCACCACGATATCGAACTTCTCTTTGAATTTTGTGCTCAGTGTGTTTTATAAATAGAGTCTCAAGTTTGGCTTGATATTTCTTGCCATCATTTTTCCAGCTAACCGAGTTGCATCATGGATGATGGTTCGAGCCGGATCACCGTGGTTCCCAAGATTATCGCCAAGGCGGGCTACGAGCCCTTAGTTTATGTAAAGAAGGACAAGATTATGAAAGGGAAACTGTCGATCCTCAAACATTCATCTGAAAATCAAGTCGATTCATCTGGAAATCCCAAGGGATGAATGTTGAAAGTCCCTCACTAGGAGACCCCGATTGCTGAGTCTGACATGGGTGTAGGCTCCGAGGGCCAGCAGGTTCTGCTTGTTCAAGGTGCCGAGGCAATCGGAAAGGAGCCGGTGGGGGAAGCGATTGTTGTCACACCTCAGTCGCTTCTGTAGGAAGGCGGAGTTACCTCGGTGCAAGAGGGGGACGAGCCTTTTAAGACCCTTTCCTCGATAGATAGATTTATGGGTACGTAAAACTCTTTTTGGTCGTTGAATGTTTTTAATAATTTCTTGACATTATTCCCACACAAATGAATTGGTTGATTTGGAGGATTGCCAAGCCGGTGGGTAGTTGAAATATGCTGCAAAGTCTATTTCTTCTGCGGTGGCCAGCCTGCAGGCCAAATATGCAGAGCCTCTGTCGGCAACCACTTCAAGAGGGCATCGACCCCCCGATTCTTTGCCTACCACCAGCTCTCAATGGGAGCTAACAAAATGGCGACCATCTTGCTCTGGAGTCATGAAGCAACATGTCGGGAGGACCAGGTCATTGGTAGTGATAGTTGGTTCTTCATATGGAGCGGTCGGAGGTCCAGCCATAAATTCTGTGCGGGTGTTATTAGCCCATTCGACAACCATGGGTTTAGATGTATCGGCTTTGCAGGTGGACCTCGCCACTCTGCAAAGCAGACTAGCAGAGGCATTGAGCAAGCTGGGAGTGCTTCGTGAGTCGAGCAGTCTGAGCAAGTTCCTTGGCAAGGTAGACCTGGTGGACCAAGTTAGGCTAGGGAGGAGATGGTTCTCTAAAGGTTGACTCGGAGGGGGAATGTCCTAACTGAGGCCTTGAAGGACTCATTGATAAAACACTTTGTGAGACCTGTAATAATGTTATTTGAAATTGAAACAACATTTAAATAAATTCAAAAAGATGTGGTGTGACACTTATCATAACGTGACACCTCATTTTACACGTTTATCTTATAAGTAGGTCAAGGGACCACATATTTTTTATTTACGCACCGTGATTTCTTTCTCTATGCTTATGATCTTTATTTTCCTTTAATCTTCTGTTCGTCTTCTATTCTTTGAAATGACTCCTAAATATTCCCCTATCCTCATCAGCTCTGTCAGGGGTGCTGGTCCGTCTTTTTTTATGGAGAACAAGGCAACGGAGTTGCAGAAGATCTATGTTCTACATCATAGCGTCGTTCTTTGAAAGTTGTCAGCGTCAGATCAAGCAAGGGACACCATGGGCGGGGATCTGGTCTTATATCAAGATCAGTTCAAATATGGCCTCCAGCTGTCTCTATGTGATGAGCTCCACAACGTCTTCAACGCATATAGGGTTATTCCGGCACAAGTACTATCAAACTCCATAACCTCTATAACGACCATTGTCTTGTATTGTCATTGGGAGTGTATCCCATGGTCGATCGACCTATTTAATCATTTTTTCTTTTTTAAGGTTGACAAGGAAGGCTTCTCCATGTTTTTGGTAGTTAAGGAACTCCAGCTATCCGGAGTGGAAAATAAATAAATGATTGCAAAAAGAAGTTTCTAGTCGGCTCTTACACTGGTGTATGGTGGATTTGGATCGAGTTGTTAGAGAGGTTGGTGCACCAGCTGAAGTCACTTTTGGAGAATTGGATGTTGATAAGGCGATGACGATCGATTGCCACCTGTTGTTCTCCTAATACACTACCAGGCAATGGTTAATAGTGTGTTGACGGGCAAGATGAGCGAGGAACAATTGCATCTCTCGGACATCGAGGCGGTGGTCCAAGCAAAGACGACAAAGGAAAAGCTGCCACCAATCGTAAGAATCAGAGTCGTCTCCTGGGATCAGGTAATTCTATAGGAAGTGACGACCCACTCCCATATAGTACCAACAAGGTTACTGCTATTCCTTGTCTCTGTGTCTGAAACTAACATTGCCATTTAGGATCAAGTGACCAGCAAGGTTACTGCTATTCCTCAGAAACATGCTTCTCAGTTTATTGATACAAGGGAAGGTGACGGAGAAGCATTTGCTTTAGAGGGTTCTCGATGAGAATGCAATCACAACTCCCTCTTATTCAAAACCCGTCGCATCATCAGCTGCCACCGCTCTGCCAGATTTTTTGGTCGGGGACCTTCCTTTGTTTCCTTGTCCGCAAGAACAGAAGCTAGCCGGGTTACCTACACTGACTCTTCCAATTCCTCATTAAGAGAGTCAAACTTGCCATCCAATGAGGAAGTCTCATCTTCCCCCATGGCGAAAGAGATCCGTTGGCAGGGGAAGGAACCGGCGGAGGAGATGGAAGTCCCATGTCCCCCTGCTTTGAAAAGGAGCAGGAAGGCCTTCACATGTGAGCCTATGCGCAAGGGCACTGGGAGGACATGACTTGGGTCTAATAAGTGATTTGGTCTACTGAATCAGTCTTTAGATAGATACCCCCAGACGGAAGAGAACAGGAGCATCCCCTAGTTTTGTTGAACATGCTATGGTCAGAGGAACCCGACATTACCCTTGAGAGCTTAAGTTACTGAGAAATCGTTCAGAATGGGGACCTGTGGCAGTTGATGGAGGCACAGAGTACCCATCTTTTTGGGTAGGCCGTGATCGAATTGGAGGGATCGCTGGACAAGTATTAGAAAAAGAAGTCTTTGTTGGAGACTGACTTTAAAAGGATGCGATTGAGACCTCCTGAAGTTGAAGCTTTGTGATTTCAAGAAGGTCGATCGGGAATTTATCAGTACTATAGCGGCATTGGAGAAGGAGATTGTCGAGCTGAGGGAGAAGATCAATTTGTCAGTCTCCAGGGAAGAGCATGAGGACGACCAGGCGGACCACCTTAAACGTGGAGTGAATTTTGCTATCTAGCAATTCATTCATCACGGCTTGGTTGACCCCAAATTGTCTTATCTTAAAGTGTATTCTGCCCTAACCTGGATCAAGTCAAAAGAAATTCTAATGAGGAGGGAGATTTGGGCAGCAAGGAAGCGTCAACCACCCATTAGGGTCCTGTAGAAAGAGAATTTTTTCTCTCCCCATATTTTTTTGAAAGATGATGTTTGTGCCTCTTTTTGGGTGAGAAAAACTGGTTGAATTTTTTCTTCTATTTTTTGTTGATTGTGGTTTGAATGATCGTGCTAATCTTGTTCGTCGATCTTTCACATGGGCGGATTGACTGAGAGGTTTTATTAATCTTGTTTGGTTGAGTTTTCGCCTCTAGAGGGACTTGTATTTGAGGCGATCTTTGCAACTTGCTATGGATCTTGTCGCTAGCATGTGTCTTGGTCATTTTTAGTGCTAAACTCTAAACTTTAGACGTCACTCTCTTTGGTCGTCTTTTGATTTTCCAAGGGCTTGTTTAAGTTTTCAATTGAGAGTTGAATCATTTTTTACCACGCCTCTCATAGCGACCAGTTAAAATAAGTTGACTGATTAGTTTGCATCGAGCCTTGTCACCGCATACCCTCACCCTGATCGGTTGACAGGGTCTTTGCCTCGGCGGGGTTTGTTATTTTGCTAAAGTTACACTTTAGGACTTGTCTCCGGGGTGATTTGCTCTACACTCTTTTGTGGATCTTATTGCTATCGAGCAAATAACCATCTTCAAAGACCACGTGTTTCCAACTATAAGTGCTCGAGTTTGTGGTGTGAAGGTGGAGCAAGTAGTTAATTGATCTACCGTAACCGACCGTTAGGACCATACATATGATTCTTCATACATACATACATTCATACACACGCACACACACACACATATACATACACACACACATATATATATATATATATGTATGTGTGTGTGTGTGTGTGTGTGTTGCCTTACATGTGTCCTGTGAATACTATAGTTGGAAATCCAGGGGGTTCTAGTGGAATTTTTCGGTCGGTTAAGTTCCCTGAGTGTCAAGATTTGAGTATCGACCATTTGACGGGCATGGCACCATCGTCTTATCATGCGACCCTAGTGGGCTAGTATATAAAGCTTGCATTGATGTTGATATGAATTCCCTTTCTCTTTCTTTTTTGGGAAACAAGCTGCTGAGCCTTAATGCCAGTCTCAGCCTGGCAGGCATTTTGTTGTCCTGTCATGGTGGGCCAATTTGCAAGTGTTTTTAGGTGGCTACTGTTGTGGATTGCTGATCATTCCCCTTAAAAGAAGAAAGTGAAAGATGGGGTCTTTATCGATTATGCTTGCACTTGAAAATTGTTAGTGGAAAATAATGAAGCCTTCTATGACTTGGCATGGGGCCGATTACAAAAGTAACATCCTCTCAGCAATAACAAAGGATCTAGCACGTAGTGTGTGTTAATTTTCTTTTTCATCGGGTCGTGTGTTGAAAGAGGGTGTTTTTTCTGTATTAAGGGTCAAGCGTGACATCAGACTAGGTGAATTATCGAGGTCACCCCAGCACACAAATGAGTGTAGAGTCCTCATGGAAAACATTGAGCTGCCAACATATTCCTAGAGAATTCAATACGTTTATTCGATGGTTGATGCCAGAAGATATTTAAATCTTCTTTGTCAAAGGGGGAGGGGCGAGCTTATAAGCCTTTTGGCAACAAGTACTTGTTTCTCCACTCTTCTTTGCTCCCAGTCTTTGCGAGGAAGAATGTGAAGAATACGAGGAGCTAACTTATGGATTTGAACTCGATGGTGCACTGGCTGGAAACTCTCTCTTTGAGTTGATTATGGCCCCCAGTGATAGCATATCATTAGCTACTTTCAAGGGGTGCCTCATCAGCTCAATGACTGTTTCCCGCTGGCCTCTTTACAAACGTTCGGTCATGAACGGTTGTCAGGCAGCAGTCTTCCCTTCCTTGAGCACCACCTCCTAGCTTTAACTCTTTCTTAGAAAGAGTATGTGAGGAGGCAGTAGTAGGGAGGATGGGTGCTCTTGAAAAGAGTGAGGAAGAGGAATCGAGGGTGAGTTTGGACACAGAGCCCCAGATTCTTTTGAGCCTCATTCCAATTTTGTAAAAAATGTACATTTAGAGTTTACAGTTATTTGGATGTCATGTAACTTTTGACCGAGGTAAATAAAATTTTTGATTTTATTATGTTGTATCTGCTTTGAAGCTGAGTGGTTGTTTCTATTTTTTCTCTCTTTTTTTTTGTTATACTCTGATCGACATGTTGTCTTTCGCTTAGCCAACCCGATCTTGTCAGTCAAAAAAATGATCATCCTATATTGTCTGTTCGGAAAACACGTTTCTAGAGCTGCAAAGGTTGACCTGCCATTTGATTAATCAGGCCAGGTTCCTTGAGCATTGGGGAAACGTAGTTGGGCGATCTAACAAGCATGGCATTGCTGCCTTTCCTTGTGTCTCTCTTGTTAGTATCAAAAGTTACCACAATTTTGATAAGTATTCCTTTTCTCTTTTATTTTTTGGAGAAGTTTTGTCGCCAATCTGTCTAATCATGACACCTAGTCATCCTTTCCCAATGGGTCCTTGATAGGCCTTTTGTCAGGAGACCACAGTAAGGATATTTGATCAACCCCTTTCTAGAAATTGGGGGTTGGATCTCTACTTATTGCGCTGCACACTCAAATGAAAGATATTTAGCCAAAGTAATGGAAATATGGTCGACTCTGCGAGGATTTGAAGGCTTGAATGATTGTCGATGGAAGTAATGGGCTTTGATTGGGCTATGGTTTAGTCCTCATTTTCTTAAAGTCATGTGTCAAAGGAGATGACTCTCTTTGAGTCGGGTGTCGAATGTGACATTGGTTGGGGCCGACATCCTGGATGTGTATTGGATCCTAAGCAAGGAGATGTTAAGCACATTCATTGGGAATAAAGTGCATACATTCGACCATTGCTGCAGAAGGGCCCATAATTCTTCTAGCAACAAGTTGTTTTTCCCCGCCAGCTCTTGTTCCTCCAAAAATGAGGAAGAAATCTAAAATGTGGGGGGAATAGGTGTTAGTGACGAGGGCTCGCCGGCCAGGCGGCTCCCATTTCTCCCATTATCTCACGCTTTCTAGCTTGATTTAAAGGAATAGATGTAGAAAGCGTGAGTGGAATGGGGGCCGTGAGCTAAAGACACCCCAATTGAGACGATGCAAGACCCTCACTCTTATGCGCTTTGTCCTTTTTTCGGGCATAGCGAGTGAGTGCAAAGCCTATGTTCTTAGAGAGGCCTCGTAAACCGGATACAGGGTCTTGATTTGACTATAAGAAAGTTCGAGTGAGGTGTACCATTTACCCTTATTACGTTCTCTACCCACCTTGCAACCTAGATGAACAAAAAATTATTTTTCTTTTCCCAAAACATTTTTTTATTGTTCTTCTTGTGTTCTTCACTTGTCGGCATTGAAAAATTACTATCGCTCTTCCCCATCTGCTTATGTGACTCGAGTGTGGTGCGTATTATCACTCAATCTTTGGTTGCTCTGCAGCCAAAGCTGAGGGTCCAGAACTTACAGTCAAACCCAGCGCAATCAAGAAGAGTTCCCCGAGCCTCGAGGGGATCTCCCCGACCAGTGCCTCTTAGAGGGTCGAGATAGCTCTCCACCTCCATTGAAGATAGTCAGGAGGATAGTAGCTAGGTGGATTTCATTTGTTCAAGTGGGTCCATTTGCGGGCTCCTCCGTTGAGGCCATTCCCTATCACTGTGTGTGTGCTCCAACAACGACAAACTTCTTCAACTTCTTGGCTCGGATGAGCTTCTCTACCAGATTTTAAGGTGACGACATTCCTTCGTTTCATGTCATGGTTCTAATGGTAGGATCAATATTTGTTTGGATTGCACGGTGTTGGTACGGTCTTCAATGGAGGTTCTTTCTTCAAGTAGTCCTTATTTTGAATGGCCTGAACTAGTTTGACCATTGACACATTCAGGGGTGTCGAACCTTGCATATCCTGGTATATGTGTGGTTGCTTGTAGTACCGGGACCTGCTAACCTGTTTTGCTCGATTTCTCTTCTGAGTCTTAGGAGCTTGGGACTCCATTTGATTGATGATTAAGAGCTCGGTCACTTCTTGGCCTTTTTTCATCATCCTGATCTTTCTGCTTCTGTGACCGGTGGGTGGATGCTCTTGGTTTGATATTCAAGGAATCTATAATGTCCTCCACACCTTAGATGTGGTCATTTGCTAGTTCTGTAAAAGTTCTTGTCTTGAGTAGGTTCAGGTCGTATCTGAATTGCCTGTTGTGGATCCCCTGTTTCAGAGCAGTCCAGGTGATGAAATGCTCCAAGTCTTCACTTCCAGCATTTTCTTTTGGAAATGAGTGATGTAAGCTCGCAATATTTCATTCTCCCCTTGCCTGATATGAAGCAAGGTCTTTGTATCTTACTTAGGTTTTTGTATGTTAGCAAAGTATGCCACGAAGAGCTTTCAGAATTCGAAGAATGATGGGAAAATTTCATATGGTATGCTATCAAACCATCAGAGCGTGGCTTCTTTTAGCGTGGTAAGTAACAAACGGCACTTCATGGCGTCATCGACTTGTAGGACTCCTACTATCAATTAAGAAAAAGTGAGGTGGTCGGCCAGGTCACTCTTTCCTTTGTAGGAGTCGAAGTGAGGTATCTTGAGTTGTGCCGGGGGTATTGTTTCTAGGATCCTTCGGGAGAAGACACTACGTACAATCGGCTGAGTGAAAGATCCCACTAGGTCCATCCAATGTGGGACCGCCGATGTAGTTGTGGTGTTATTTGCCAGTTGAGAATCTTCTGGTATTTCGGTTGGACGGTTGTCGGGCCAAATGTGGGGCGCTGACGGATTATCGAGGGGAAACTTCTGGGGGCTGGTTCCTCGAGACTCTCCCTTCACGGGTATTAATTGGGCTTTTACAAGATTATGACTGCCCGAAGAGCCTCAAAATGGTACATTATTTGTGTTTGTAATGTCTGGAACTCTTTCTATATATCTCAGCGTACAGTTTCTCTACTGAACTCGATGGGAGCTATTTCTCTCCACTGGGATTCTCCTTCGTAATAGCATCTGCTTCTCGTCTAGGACATGTCCACGCTCACAACACCATATTTTAGGATGTTGGATCCTAAGTTGTCTATTGTGAACATGCCTTGAGAGTACGTCTCGAGAGTTGGAACCGGGGAAGGATGAATAAAGAGAGAGAAAAATTAGACTAATTCATGTCATAAAACCTGGGAAAAGTCCTTTTATTCATCTTTTTGCCTTCTATTTATTGAGGTGTATTTGTAAACTTACATAAATGAGGGAACGATTAAGGAAATATGATTAATTATGATGATTTCATACCAAATCTATATGAAAATTTGAATTTGAATATGGGGGTAACCAGCGGTCGACTCGCTTGTGTTCGACCGACCGAGGCGATCAGTCGAATGACGATCGCATCTATCGGAGTAAAAGCCGGTCGGTCGACTGGTTGAGATTGAACAGTCTTGTAAGGAGCCTCTAAGTGATCGAGGCTGCAGGCGTGGTCCGTCAATTGAGTCCCTCGTCACAGTATGCCGATTGATTTCGGCCGGGCGGTCAGTCTTTGAATGAACGATTTGGATCATACTCTTTTGGTTTGACGTCTCGATCAGCCGACCACTATTCCAGGCCGTTGGATTGCTCTGAAATTCACGTCAGTAGTTCTAATCTATACAGTAATCATATTAATAATGTGACTCAATCACATTGCATGAATAAAATCATTTCATTCTTTCTTAATACATATTCTTTAAGGTTATAGAGAACACACACGAGTAATATAACAAAATTTAAATATATTTTAATATAAATGACTAACTTGAATAACATTTGCTTAGAAAAACAAAATACTAATAAAACCAAAGTTATCATAGTACAACATAGGGATTCCCAGGATCCATTGATTTCAATGCGATCAATAAATTACATGGGTCCCACTTCCCATATTTAAGTAAAATAGATATTAATATAATGGACATAAACTAAGGAAGGAGCCTATAAGTAACACTTACATGATGATGTGAGTTTCTCAAGAACAATAAGAGATTTATTACCCAATGAATGAAGAAAGCCAACAGTCACATAACCTGAAGTCATTATGATGCAGAAAAAAGTGATATGCAATTAAGGCCATCATTTCTCCTCAGTTCAGGTGATGAAGAATTTAATTCATCATCATCATCATTATATTTTTCATTTTTTTCAATATAAAATTTTATTTTTCTCTCTTAGTTCTTTGTATCTTATCACATGCATTTATGAAGATTATGATCATTAATTCTTTGACAAGCACAGTCTTCTTTCTTTCAGTTCCTTCCAGTCAAAGGTATGTCTGCAATTTTCCATTTTAAGGAGGGGTCACATGTGGATGAAAATATAGCAGGAACACCATTATAAATGTAGAAAGTTTACATGCATACCTCTCAATTCCTATGTATTTATATATCTAACATCTAAACTTCATTTTTTAAAAGTTAAAAAGTGAAGTTTAGGGGTCAGATATGTTAATACATAGGAATTGAGTGGTATATATGTAAATCTCAAAAAGAAAAAAAAAGTTGCAATATGCAAAATACATTTACAGAAGATAAAAGATGGGAATGTTTGTTTTGAAGTTGGAAGCTTTATATTTTTGGAAGAAGCAGCTTTTAGAGTCCCACCAAACAGGCTAAGGACAGGGAAAGGAGCAATGGAGAAAATATTTTTTTGCACAGAAAGTGCATGCACTCAGAGTATAATTGTATTATGCCATACGCTTAACATCTTTCCTCTAACATACAAGTCGCAGTCACGGGGTTGCCTTGATATTACCAAAAGTATATTCAGAGGGGGTGAGGAAATGGCTGGATATAATGAAAGAGCAAGAAAGCAACTTTTCTTCTGCTGCTTTGCAACTGTGACAGCATTTGAAGTTTTATTTGCAGAGGAAAATGATTGAATTATTAATGTCTGAGTGTATATAATTTGAAAATTTTCTATTTAAATATGGAGCATGCATGATGCAGTTTTTCAATTTGGAAACAATAACAAAATTTTAGATAAGGTGAGCATCTGGACAAGATGGATACAATGATGTTAGCAATGTTTTGATCTGAAGTCAATTGGATTGAAATCAAGCATTCAAAAATGTGGATGGATATTCTATATGGTTATGTGGGGGATCAATTGACATCTAAATTTATTGTTTAATGAGACGAATTTGATAAGCTTGAGATTATTTGATTTTAAGATTATTAGAGTGTTGAGAAGTTTGATTTAAGGGGAATTAGCACCATCTTTTTTGTGCGGATGAAATGTGTTAATGTCTAATCACATTAAGCTATACGCCCACCTCCAAAAACCTATAAACAACATTGTTATATATTGTAGAATGGTCGAGAGATGACCGCTAGAGATTTTAAAAGTTGAAGAATTCTAGAGTTTTGATTATCGATTGGAACCTGGGACACACAATCAAACATCGGCAATGCCCAACGTTGACCAGTAATGATGCTCACCTTCGACAAACATTGACTCTCATTATCATCTTATGGCAATCCCATTGTCAAAAAATACTAAAAACCGTTATGTGGTCATTGACAAATGCTAATACTCCCCATCATTATTGCTGTAATCGATATATTATCTTTATTAGGTGCTAGCCTTTTTTTATCATATGATCTTTTATTCTATAAGAAGAATGATTGATTAAATCTTTGATAATTTCTCACCATCAATACTAATCAACTGTCATATGACACGTTATCCATTAACACCTAACTCCCACATTCCTAGTTGTTGATCTCCCTTCATGTAAAAGGAATGATTTAACAAATAATTGATTAATTAATTATAGCACATAGCTCCTAGAATAGAATCATTTGATGATTACCAAAGAAAAATGTTAGTAAACCACTAGCATCAAACATATTCTTTTGGCCTTTGATATCCTCTCCTTTGAAGAGGATGATCTTGCATGGCGCCATTCATTGTCTCTTTTTGTTCAATATTCAATATAAATCATTATCTCATGACTTATAACATGTAATATTTGTTAGCCATCAACTCCTAATGCTTGCCTTCCTTATAGTTAATCTCCCTTTTTTATAAGGAAAGCCATTTAGAAGGTCGCTAACTATCACCTGAAATCTAAAATTCCTAACTGATTGTCATTTTAATCTTACCAATATTTGATTGTTGTAAACTAAAAACATTTGATTTATGTTTTATTGACAGCTTGGTCTCCACTCTTATAAGGAAAGTAATTAAAGTGATTATCCACTAACACTAAACGATAATTTACGCATCTCATGGATCATACATTCATGACAAAATAATACCTTACGTAGTTCATATCTATAGTGCATTAGTGCCTTTTATAGTCATGAAAAGTAACATTTTTATGATATATAGATTATACTAATAATATAATTTTAGTTAAGTTGTGCCTTATAGGCTTTCTCCCTTTTGAGATATTTTATATAGAAAAATCTAATTCTTAATTTATCTCTATCCATGTGTAGGATTTTTATTTAATATCAAAATAATAGATTCTTTCTCTATCATCATGGATATATTTTAACACATTCTAATTTGAGAGTTATAGTGGGAAGAAATTCAAGGTAGTAGGCAACATTGAGTACAACCTTAAATTAACGTTAATGCAAATGTTCAAGACCTAGTTATTATCAAGAATCTTCTCCCTTATATCATCTATTGATGTTTCAATTTCATCGGAAGTAAGTCAAGGACAGAGTAAATCTTGGTTGTAACCTTGAAGGACATTCATATTAAAGTTTTATACACAGTTATACTTAAGAAACTATTTTCCTCTACCATTTATCGACATAATTAAGGAAACTACATTAGCAACTATAAATGCTTAAGATCCTATTTTTATGAATCTAATTTTTTAATTGAGATGGAGAAGCTTATTCAAAATGAAATAATGTGATAGAATAAAGAGTTGATGATAAACAAAAGCAATGTATACACTTGATGCTAATGGGAAACAAAGTATTTATTTCTCATATTGTTTTTTTAAATGAATGGATCTTATGAATTTGAATATAGTTGTAAGAGCATATAGGGATTAGAATATCCAAAACAAATTATTATCAATTATATCTCGAAAGATACCAGAAAAAAAATCTTTACTAAATAGTCTATTTTTTATTTAACAGTTGTTTATTCTTTGAAATATGACAATCCATTTAAATTTAAAAAAGAAAACTTTTAAGACCGAAATTCAAAAGAATAGTCAAATTTGGTTAACTACTGAGACAAAAAAGTAGAACATCCTTGATATAAATGCAATGGCATATATGTTAAAGAAGTGCTACTAGTCAACATATGATTTGGATGTAGATATGGACTTTAGATATAATGATAGACAACATGATAGAAGAGATAGAAAATAGGATTTATCATAATTGTAAACTAATTTTCATGCTTGAAAACACCTTATATAAGAAGCTCAATGATTTATATTAAAAAAAACTTTGAAAAATTATATAAGAATTATTAAGAGAATGAAAACTAAGCATGACATTGTTAAAGATAATAGAGCTTAAGAAGTTATTATGGAAAGTATGGATTTTTATGACCTACATTATAAAAACTATGGATTTTTACAATAACATTGACATATATGCATCATAAGAAGTTATTAAATAATGTAAGCAAAATAGCTTAAAAAATCATAAGAGAAACTGAATGAAAAGTGTCTAGTAGAACTAAAAAGACCATCACAAGAATAAAGAGACCAATTTAAGGAACATGAAAGATCAGTCCAATGAAGAAGTAGACTAACCTTTGGAAAAGAGAGGACAAACTTAAAACAATGAAGGATGATCATGATCATGGTATTATAATCTTTTTTATGATTTTTTTTCTTAAGAGATTTTAGTATATTTAATCAAATAAGAAAATCAACTTTTTTTTAATAAAAAAGATCCTTACCAACAACCATGAGTTATATGGTCTAGGAGGACCTTGTATATGATGAGGGTGGGGTAAGAAGACCGAATATTATGTTGATTAATGAAATTTAAATCCCAAAACCAATGAAGAGAGTACCGATAGATAGAAGGCATTCTTTTAGATCACGAGAGATACCCATAGATATGACCTACAACTTAATCAAAACAAAGCACAAAAGGCCTAATATATTGTAATTATATCCTACCTTGTTAGAAATGTTACTGAATCTTGAATTCACATTAGAAAAAAAGTGGAATTATTCAGCTTCAAATAAAGGATAAAAGGAAAACACACCCTAAAGGTGGTTGACCAAGAAATGACATATACATAATGTTTTTATTTAAGTTATTTACCCTAATGGGAATCCTAGACCGTCATAATATGATATGCATTCTCCAAAACATTACTAACAAATCACATATTTATATCCAAGATAATGAATATTTGTTCAATTATGGCTTCTATTAAAATTTTGGCTAACAAATCCTAAACCAATCTTATGGAGACGTATGCAATTTATTATATTGATTCAAAAGCTCAATAGATTTAGATGACATAGTTTTGTAACTATAAAAGATGCAAAGGATGTAGTCATTATTATATATAGTGTCGGTTCACCTTCATAACATTTTACATAATAAATATCTAAGGTTATAAAATATGTTATACAATGATAAATACTTATAGTAATAGAATATATATCTATACTTTCTTCCCTCTAGAGCTTTCTATTTAGGTCTATTAAACATATGCTAATAGGAAAAAAAAATATCACAACTCCAATCACATTCTCAAAGTGGAAATCAATAAGACTTTGGATTTATCTTTTCTTTTATCCTTGATACTCTTCATCTTTGTGTTAAAGAATTTGAAACACCCAATTATTGCATAAAATTGTTTCCCTTTGAATGAGCTCTTCTACCAACTACTTGTAAGAAAGAGAGTAGCTCATCGAGGGAAGCATAGATGATATTCAACAAAGCTCAAAAGATTTAAATAATAGAATTTGATTTTGAACCTTTATTTAAGACAATTCCTTTTGTTACAGGTTTCAATAAATATTTTGCAAATACAAGTGGGGTTACTACATCTTGAATGAAATTTCATGTATATCTCTTTAAGAAAATAACTATAAAGATATTTCTCTATTTATGTATATTATAAGGAATATAGTTTCGAATTTTTCTATCGAGACATTTTTATTAGAAATAACTAACTAACTAAAGCTTGTTGAAATTAAATAAATATAATTTTATTATTTTTAGAAATTATAATAATTATTTAGAAAAATAATAATTTTTATTTTGCATATATTTATTTTTTTAAATATTTTTTTACTATACATTCATTTTTTTTAAATTTTTTAAATAATTCATTGAATTGGATGAGCAGTGCTTATGCAACAACCTCTAATTAGACTAACTAGAATACTAAGGTATGAATTGTAGGTCGATGCAAGGCATGCTTAAACTTTATTCATATTATAGAAGCTCATTTAGTACTTGATCTAAAATTTTAGATCAAACATATGACAATTATGTTCATTTCGTTGTTTAATTTAAGCTTAAGGTGACCAATGAATGTCACGAGCTCCTCACGATCCATAGATCATTATCAGAAGCAAATGGGTTATAAATGCAAATTTTTGAGATACCCTAATAAAGTATTATCAATATTCAAGGTGGTGCAGCCTCTGATAAAATAATATTTTTTAAAATACAATTTATAGCTTTCTAATACATAGAGTATATAGGATTTAGTCTGTATCAATGGCTATGTAATGGTTAAAATAATGCAGTCAAAGTTTTCCTACAAAAAACAATAGGATCTTTGGAAAAATTAAGTTGGAAGCGGGTGCAAGGTGGTAAGAGGCTCAAGATTAGGCATTATTATTTTGTTACATTTTCTTAAGACTATTATGAGCTATTTACAAAGCTTGGTGTCCAAGAATTGAATTATAGTGGCAGGATATCACTCATCATTTATGCTTTTATGTTTTATTAAAAGGGTAAGATGCTTTGAAGTGTTTTCCAACAAGTGTAGTGGGGTGCTTAGGGATAGAGACGTGTATTATCATCCATACATGGGACAATATTATAAAGTTTCATTTTATGTAAACAACCCAAGGTTTTACCAAGTATTAGAACGATTTAACTAAAAATTTAAGTAGGTTTTAGGAGGTTTGTTGGTTGTGTGGGGTTTAAAGTTCCTTAGAGTTAAGTTGGGCTATTTTAAAATGCATCTGAACTATGAGACTATCCTAATTGATTAGGTATTATCAAACCAAATTCATTAAACATATCTGTGCATTTGGAGTTATTTAGTTGACTTAGGTGGGTCTACTAAGATCTAGGGTTTCATTGAAGGCTCCCATATTCTATAATTTCAAGCGAGGTTAGCTTAAATACAACTCAAAGCTTAGAGAATAAAAAGTTTGACTGATAGGTTTTGGTTGATTTAATGTAACTCATGAATTTAAAGTTGAAAATTTTTTTAAGTACTGATTGTAATTTAGATCTAGTTGTTTTAAAACATATGTAGGTCATCCTTGATCAACTTAAGTGTACTTAGTTATATAGCTCTCATAATATCTAGGGATTGATTTGGGATCTAACCGAACTAGCCTTGGTCTCCCTAATATAGGTGTGTGATAACATTACTATTCATTTGTAGTTCATATGTATATGCTAAAATAAAAATAATTCAAAGTACTATAAGAGATGGTTTAATTGGATAATTTAATTGATTAGAAAAGAGAAGTTGAGTTAAACCTAGTAGAACACATGATTAACTTTGGTGTATTGGTTTGATTGAATTAGCATGGATCATGTTAATTAAGCCTTTTTCTTGGTCAATAAAGAGACCTACATTAAGTCTACTTGAAAATATAATGGTAAAATTATACTAGGATAACTTAGCAAGGAATGTTTGATTATCAAAATAATAACAGGATTTTTGACATATTCATAACAAATCTTATACACAAATAAACTACGGTGATTCAAGCACTATCTATTGTGTGAAGTGATTATATTTAAATCATCCATTAGGAGAATGTTCTAACCTTATGGTCAATGGAATATTTGGTAGCTCATAAACGAAGCTAGAAGAGATTGGATAATTGCTCAATTTCATATGCTAAAAATTTTGTGAGCTATAACGTAATTTAGAATTAATCACATTAGGAGTATTATATACCTAAGTGCATAATCTTGGGATATATAAGTCTCAATCAAGTTAAGGCATTAGCCCAGTGAGATTACATTTGAAGGTTCTTATTGTATGCCATAATAAATGAGCCAATATTACAAGAGATTTCTCTTAGAAAAACTTAATGAGGATAATGAAATAAAGATGCAAACAAAATGTAATGAAAATAATTTCAACAAAGGACTCTTATAATTAACTATCATGTGTGATAGAATACACAAAGTGTTGGTAAAGAAAATTAGATATAGAAAAGTAACTAATTCATATAAAGAAGGATTTAATTCCCTTAAGATTGCAAGCAAACAGATCTTAAGATACAAAACAAGTTAAATATCATTATCCTATTTGTCCCATAATAGACAAAGTTTGATTATGTTGGGAATAATTTAGGCTTTAATACCCACATTAAAATCCATTTCTAATCAAAATATTATATTTCATTGGCTAGACTAATTAGTAGAGCTAACATTTCTACTCCATTTGAATGGGAGATATAGCATATTATATTTCCTTAGCTAGACTCCTTAGTAGAGCTAACTTTTCTACTCCACTGGAAAGGGAGATATAGCTTAGTGTCACCTAGAACGATTACTGTCAAAAAATAAAATTTGAGGGCTTATCCTCATATCGTCAAGTTTGTTATATATTTGGCCACAAATTCTCAATTGTTTCAAAGCTCATCATGAAATAAAGAATACTTCTTTTGTCGATCCAACACCTTTTAGATTTGTATACTTAAGGTGATATTAATGGTATGGAATTTCATGGGTGGTATTGGAAATACTAATGCTTAAAGTCACCCTTCTTCTTTGGTAGAATTGGGTTGTGTTGGAAATACCGTTGCTTAAAGTCATTCTTCCTATTTTATGATATTTTGTCCACTTGTATTTCTTTCCCATACTTTTAATACATTCAATTCAATAAAATTTGAAGCTTTTATATAATTTCAATTTTTATGCCTAAGCCTGCAATATTTAGTAATGCATTAAAAAAAAGAAAGCATTTCTCTAGATATCTATGATTACCCTTGTATACTCAAAAATGGTTTGCACGGGTCTTGAGATAATATGGCGGAGCAAGATATGAAGGCTGAAATTCCTTATACTATCCTCCATAAAGCAAGGGTAAAAATGTAATATTGTATCTCTTCTTTTTTATTTTTTATAACTAGAGGACCCTTGGCATGTGTACAGGGCTCCTTGGGCTCTCCTCTCTCAGAACCCTCCCGTGGGAGATCTCTCTCTCTTTCCCCTCTCTTGTAACCTTTATTTTCTAAGGAATAAAGTGTCAATGAGCCCAAAAATACCCCTTTTGCCCTCCACTGAGCAAATCTCTCTCTCCCTCTCACCCCTTTTTTCTCCCTTGATCATCTTGTTTTATCCCTTGGGAACTCACGTGACAGATTTGGATTCAACATCTTAAAAGTTGTTGTGAGCGAAAAACATGTTGAAAACAAGAAGACGAGCACACCAAAAGGGAGAAAATCTTAAACAGACAGATACTCCTAGCAAAGAGCATGCAAGAGGAACTTGCACAACAATAGATTTACCCCATTTATTTATCATCGCCAGTGATATGAAATCCCATCACTTTCCACATAGATTTGTGCAGGCTCTCCATGTCCAGATCTAGGGACCACCTACTCTCCTCCCGCGCTTAGATCTCACAACCTTGCCAAGTTTTTCTTTAAAGCCCAAGACGAGTTTTTCCTCGCTGTAGACTTCTCCTTCGCTTACCATCTCAGTCGTCCAACCTTGCTGTCTGACCAATTTTCGCCAGCCTACAACCACTACAAGGCTGCTAAACATTTGAACTTATGCTGCACGCAATTTACATCCCTTCGACCTATTTAACCCACAGGCAACCACCACGAAGCCGCCATCTGACTGTCGTTGTCTGTCGCACACTGGCGGCCCTCTCCACCTAATTAAAATCCAAGCTGGCCCCCTCTCCATCAAATACCTGGAAACACCCCTCTTTGCCCCCCCACGAGGCAAATCTATCACTCTCTCTCCATCCCTTCTTTTTTCTCCCTTGGTCTCCATGCTTTATCCTTTGGCCACTTACTAATAAATTTGAATCCAAAAATCCTAATCATGATTATGACAACAATTTTATTATAGTGTGTTAAAAGTTACCTATTTTTAAAAATAATAATGATAATCTACAAGATGATGGCTATAATTTTAACATGACCTCGTTTCTAAAGTTTGAACTTAAATATATAGACACTTGATATTCTTTTGAATGAATTTAACGATTATATATTTATAATATATTGATAAGTGAATATAACATTAATTTAAGCCAGTTTTTATATCTTATTCGATAAAAATACTATGTTTATATAATTAACAAACGATCAAATGATTAGCTTAGCCAAAGTACATATAAATATATACATACATATATATATATATAGTCCTATTGACCCCAAATGCTTCTTTCTCAATATTTTAAAGAGTTAGGAAAGTCATCAAAGACTTGCACAATTTCCTAAGTGCTCCCCCAATGGAACTAAATGATTGCATTATTTTCCCTCATTTTTGTCAAAAAACTGATGAAGAAAAAGAAATGGCTCTACAACTTTCTAGTAACGTTCAGGTACTCTGAAATATGATTCGATGCTTAGAATTTATCATCCATACATATAATGGAGAGCAATTATACAAGCCTACTTTGAGCAATTATACAAGCCTACTTTCTAGTAACTTCTCTGCCTCTTCACTACTAAAAAAACAAAGCTTTGAAAGCATCTGTGATTTTTAAAAAAATTACTAAGTGTAAAAGTCTCTGTCTTAGCAGTAGAACTTTTAAAATTGCTGTAAGATCCTTTCTTATCTCATGGAAATTTAAGATTTTTTTTAATATAATAATTAATGAATTTGTTAAGTAAAATAAAGGATAATATAAAGTAAGACTTTATTTACCTTGGGTTAAAGGTAACTAAGCTTGATGAGAAGATATTTAAGGTATAGGAAACTTACATATTGAGAAGGATTAAAGTATTCATATGTTGAATTGGGCAGTCAAAAACTCATTTTTCGTTCGTTTTCTATTTTGCTTAGTAGCTTATGTGATCTGTTCGTTAAGTAAATAAGTTGAATATAATATTTTTTTTGAATTTCAGTTATAAACGAGCCAGCAATTTTTTTTTTGATTTTGACTCATATCAACTAAAATTAATGAAATATAATTATTATAATTATTTTTATGTTAAAATTTTATGTTGTATTTTTTAAAAATAAATCTTATTAACTTATAAAACATTCAAGCTAATTTTGAGCTGAACATGGGTTGAGACATACAAAAATATTCAAATGTAATCAAACAAGAGCATGCTATTCAAGAGCAATTTCGAATGCGAGCCTATTTTGAACACAAAATATAAAAAATTGAACGAGCTAAATATGAATAAGCTCTGGGCTCGCTCAAGCTCATCTTGTTTACACCACTACGCATGAATTAAAGATTTATTATTTCTTGATGGCTATAATGTATATATAGCTACTATCTTTTAGCATGTAAAATTTATTCTCAAGTTGCACCAACAGCTCTTATTTATACATTTTTAAAGTATAATTACAATTAATTTTCTTTTTTATGCAAATACTGAAATGGTTAAAGGTAATGGTAAAGGCAAAGGATGGATTGGTGGTTGTGATTCAGAATGAAGCTGGGTATTTTAGCTTATCAAGATATGATGATATCAAGGGTATCAACTACATAGTTGGAAGGAGGTTCAGTGAATGACCAAGTGTTAGGGGACAATAGGAAAAGCTAATACATGTTTATTTTTAAAATATTCATATAAATATTTTGACTATAACTATTATGTAAGGACTTTAACAAATTTTTTTAAATATATATTAATTTTATTGAGGTTAACATTACAATGGCCTTAGTCAAAGACTTTAAAGATGATTTTACCCTCTCTTTCTTTATGTGGGGTCATGTCCTATCAGTACGTGCACAGTGTTGGGGGAGTGCTATGAGATACGTTTATGTTACTCTTATTTGAATCCACTTTTAAATCATTTGATTAAAATTTAGTTATTATTTAAAACATTTCGAATTAGTGTTTTTTTATGTGTATTTGTGAGTTGGGAGTGTGTGTGCGTCTCTGCGTGTGGTGGGCGGGTTCATTTTTCCAATGTATTAAAAAACATTAATATATTAAGAGATATTCATAAGAAAAATCTATAAAAATTTAATGGAACTACTAATTTTGCTTATTGTGAAACCTTAAAGAAGGCCAATGCAACTCAAAATAGTAACAATAAGGGTTGTGGGGGCTTAATGATGTATAGGATTAAGTCATACTACATTGTGCTCGTGAAGTTTGATAGAGCATTTCAAGAGTTGTGTCGAATGAGAAGAAAAGCCACATAAATTTACATGAATAGTAGCCTTTATTACCTAATTTTCTTTGTATTTTGTATAAACGTGTATGTTTTTGTACAGGAAAGCTAAAAAATAAAATGAATTCAAAAAATAATGGTGAACTTCACTGGAGCGCTTCAACACCTTGACCTAGAGCTTATATATC
The DNA here is from genome assembly GCA_022702705.1 of Papilionanthe hookeriana x Papilionanthe teres. Classification (NCBI taxonomy): domain Eukaryota; kingdom Viridiplantae; phylum Streptophyta; class Magnoliopsida; order Asparagales; family Orchidaceae; genus Papilionanthe; species Papilionanthe hookeriana x Papilionanthe teres. Next base: position 6,854,740 of record CM040421.1, read on the forward strand.
ACATAGGCATCCAACATGAATTATTTTCCAAGAGCTCAATGCTTGGATGCCAATTATCCAATGCTTAAGCGCCCAAATCTGACACCTCAGTGCTAGAGGTTTTAACATCACATCATCATTGAAGATAGGAGAAAGAATCAAAGACAGATAACTCAAATCCTTGGCATCGTCCAATTAGAGCATCAATGCCATCATCTAGTGCCTCAACGCCTAACTTCATCTTGAGTGCCACAATGTCATCGATGTCATAATGAAAGTTCAGAAGGCACAGATCTCAGAGTCTCAATCCTAACACTTGAGTGTTTCAGTGCCAATACTAGTGCCTATGTGCCATAATCACATAGTTGTGGCATGATACCTTGATAGGAATAGTTATGTATGCCAACATAAAAGTTTTTGGGAGAAGTATAAGGAGTTCTTGGACGCTTCTGTTAGAGGTATAGGAGCCATTAGGACGATGTCCTCTAATGTGCAGAAGTGAGTGCATGAGTATAGTGGATTGCTTGAGTAGTGTGAAGAGTGTAAAAGACAACAAAAGAGAGGATTATGCAGGAGGATTTAGAAGAATATGGGCAAGGAACAAGCATATTTCATAAACTAATATTTTGAGTGCCACATTCTTTTCTTTTCTTTGTACTTTTGATTAGAGCTGAATGCTTTTCACATGTGTTTTACAATGTTTCACAAAGTTGTTTTCCTTTGGATTAATATTTGTGTTGTGACTTTCATTTATCTAAGTTGAATTTGTGTATTTGATAAGTGTTGTTATGTAAACTTCTTAAATTTTTTTTAACTCTTAACTTAGTCAGTCATTTGCTAAAATCAATTATGATCTAGATATTTTGGAAGAAAATTAGTGAAACAATTTTGTCAACATGCATGACTTTGTTAGAATATGAATATTGCAACTAGAGGAGTGCAACAAATTAAAATATGGATTTCTTAGTAATTTTGAACACTAAATTATAATTTGGAATCCCCATAATTCTAAATACCTCATAAGACACTAAGGAGTATCGTGCTATTGTTCTTGATTGTCAGCCAATTTAAAATTTTTTGAATAAATTTAAGATCATAACACATCACGAATTAAAAGGAATTATTTTTATCAAGATAAAAATAACTAAAAAGAATTCATGTTTTAATATTTTAGGATTAGTAGACCTTATTTGAAATTGAACATTTTAAATAAAACTTAAAGATTAAAGTTTGACCTTTGATCTAGTTTTGGTATTGACCTAATTTTTTGTGGGATTGATAACTTGGAATCTAAGTTTGTATACTATTTAGGTGAACTTGCCTGAAACGCGTGCTATTACACATTGAATACATTTTTTAGCACTATTATCTGGGAACAACGTTAAATTTCTACTTTAGGTCAACATAAATCTAATACTTTTAGAGTTTTAATAACAGTTTATTTTGTCATCACATGTTATTTTCTTACTTTTTACATATTGAATCCCACTGTGCAGTTTGTGTGAATATGTGGTATATTATTTTATAAAAATAATATCATGTAACAAGCACCACAATGCCACATCATTAGGGCGCAACTCCATATGATTGATATCACCACATATTTATAATCTGGTGCCATAACTTTACAAAAAGTGTTTACAGTGCTTGAGTTAAAATTATATTGTTGTGATTTTTAACTTATGTTATCTTGTTTATAAACTATTTTTGCATTATTAAGTATACTTATTTTATGATTATTAGTGTAAAGTTACTACTTAGTCTAAATGGTGCATGAGTAAGAGTGAACTTTATGAATTTGTACATTTTGACCATGAAATTGAAAAAAACCACTAACAAAATAAGAAATGGAAAATGTCCAAAAACACTAGAGGAAAAATGATATATACTTCGATGCGAAAACAATCAAATTAGACCACTTCGGAAATTTGCTATCCCAATGGTAAAAAAAAATCCATTAGAGAATCAATAAACTTGCCATACATGCAAACACTTTTAAACTTAAGCATGTAATAATTCAAATGACACATAATAGTCAATTTGGAAACCAACTGTAGAAGACTTGAACTTACATATTAATAGTATTTTGAAAATCAGTACAGCCTGTAAGTATAACGTGTCTCTGATGATGTTGTTAGGCTTAAGTTATTTTGCATGTTATTTGAGAGACAAGGCTAAACTTGGTTAAAATCATTAGCTTAGGATCTTTAATCACATGGACTGATTTAGCTTAGCAATTTTTAGCCAAGTATTTCCTTCAATTTGAAAATGATAAACTTAATATTGATATCACTTCTTTCATCCAATTAGACAATGCATTGATCTATGAGGCCTGAGAGAAGTTTATGGACTTACTTAGAAAATGTCAATGCCATGCCTTATCGAATTGACTGATTATATAACATTTGTTAATGGGATGTTGGGATCACTAAGGTCAATAATAAATATTGTAGCAAAGGGAATTCTAATGTTAAAACCATCATTGAGGTCTACGAATTAATTGAGCAAATGAACAATATTAATTTTTTGGGAATGTTAACCTTAGGAAGATGGCCAATGCACATGATCAAATGTGCAAGCCATTCCGACTTCATAAAAAGTTGTATTATCTAAGAAATTAGATAATTTAGTGAAAAATTTAATACAAGAATAGTCCCTAATAAGCGATGAGAATGCTTATGGACAATTTGGAGATCCTAGTATTTGAATGTGATCGATAATAGACCACACAAAACTATTTTAATACACATAATCTTGATTTTAAAAAAAAAACTACCTTGACTTCAAAAGAAATAACAACTCAATTGTAAGAAACACTTAATGAGGTAGTAACCAATCATACTCCCTATGCAACTTGAATAATCAAACAAATAAATTTTCAAACCCTAGGTTCACTTACACACTTGAATCTGTTTACAATTATTAATTTAAGGACAAAAAACTATCTTTGAAAGAATTAGTGTCACAAAAGAGAAATTAATTGTAAAGTCGGGTTGTAGTAATAGAAAACATTGAAACTCAAGGGCAAATAATAAATTCTTTAAGTACTATACCTTATTAGATATTGCCAAATAATACAGAAGAGAATCTAAAAGTAAAGGAAAAGAGCAGTGTATAGCAATTAAACTTAGAAGTATGACGAAGTTAGAAGGGGGTAACCAAAGAGGAAGCTCGTTCTAAAGAGCCTAATCCTTATAGATTAAGTGAGAAACCTACTTTAGACTTATGAAATTAGGAAAGCGCTAGAGAGACCATCACCACCATTCACCCAAGACTTCAAAAACATAAGCTTGACTAGTAGCTCTCCCAGTTGTTATAAGTGTTAAAAAATCTTACAATTAACATACCATTTACTGAAGCTTTTAATAGATTCCCAGTTATCTTAAATTTATGAATGATATTTTAAATAAAGAATCACAAACTAGGTCAATTTAAGACTTAGGCATTAACTAAAGAATGTAGTGTTATCGCACAGAAAAAATTCTAAAAAAATTTCTAAATTCAGGTAGTTTCACTATCCTTTACATCATAAAAGATGAGTTATTTTTGCAAAGAATAGTACAAATTAAAAGCAAGCATCTATTTAATAACTTTATCAATCTTTAGAACACAAGGACTAGGTGAGGATCAGCCTTCCATTAACTAGCTGATCATTCTTTCACATATCCAAGGGGATTTATAAAGGTCATCTAAGTGAAGAGAGATAATTTTATCTTTTATGTTCATTTAATTTCCACATATGGATGTAGATGAAGAGATGTCTATCATTTTAGGAAGATATTTCTTAACCAATGGAAGGGTGGTGATTGATATGCAAAAAAAGGAACTTACTATGAAATAAATGATTAGAAAATAACAGTTAATATGTTAAAATTGATGAATTTTTCTCTAGATCCTAGAAATGATCAATGTTATAAAATATATTTGGTTAATGGGTATATTAGAAGCTAATTAAATGAGAACTTAGAGATGGACCCAATTTAGAAAAGAATTAAATTAGGATATTTTAGAAAAATATAAAAAAGAATCAGCTCTATTAATTCTACTCTTAGAGTGATTAGAAGAATGTTTGAACTATTAAACACTTTTGGAAATGCAAAAAATTTACAACCTTCAATAATTAAGGCACCTGCACTTGAATGAAAACTCTACCTACGCATCTAAGGTATGTATTCTTAAGTGAATATTCAAATCTATCAATAATTATATTTTTTCTGATTTAAATGACGTGTAAGTGGCAAAGTTAATGGGATTTCTAAGGACCGATAGATGAGCCTTCAATTAAATAATAGTATATATTAAATCTTGTCAGTCGTTAAATTCCAATCCATTTTTGTTTTTGAGAAAATATAGAATATATATATAATATGGTTTTGGTTTAATTTAATATACATATATATATATATATATATATATATATTTGAAAATAATATTTTAAATTTGAAAAATGAGATGGACGGATCTTATTTATTTAGTAATTTAAATAAACGAGCACAATATCGCAAGCAACACACTTATCCTAAGAGACAGACTACTTGTTGATAAGGCTCAATCAAATAAACTACAAAACTAATGACATCCATTTGGTCTGCGAACCATTTATATTGACCGACAATTGTCCCTACCTAGTATGAAAATACTAGGTAGGGTTTATATTAATATAGGGTCTTTAATTTTCCTATAAGGACAAGTCCCTATAGTTAATTACATCTTAGATAACCAAAGTCACCTAAGAAAACTCTTGATAAAAATAAAAAAATATTTATATTGATGACTTCCAAAAGATAGGGTTCTTCAAGAAAATGTGATAATAGGAAATCCAATAGCTGAGTGGCTCAAATTTCGTAGCAGTTATTGTAGGAGTCCAAAAGAAGAGGATGCTAGGTGAAAGACATAGATCCAAGAGAAACCTTGGTGTTTTCCCAACTATCCTATGCTTTGGCTTAAATTTGAGACTATTATTTGATGTTTTATCCTACTAATTTTATTATTTATGGCTTACATTCATTTGATACCAATCATGTGAACAACCTGAAAAATTGGAGGATTTATATCATATCTGATGAAACCTCGGAATAATAAGACGAGTTAGGGCTTATATTACACAACACGGTCATGCAAAAGCCTAAAGATATAAGTGAGGGCTTATGCTACACCAAGCAAGATACCTCAGAGTTCTATAGCTTGCTATTTATTTCTAAGGAGTTTTTTCTGTTGAAGATGGTCGTGCCCACTGTGCATTCTCCAAGCTCCTCGTCATAGCAGGTTTAGTATAAAGAAGTGTCAATTGTAGGAGAAAAGAAAAGTGTCATGTTTTAGAAATTTTTAAATTGAGGTGTCTTAATGTCTTATTTAGGGGGATTTTAAGTTGATTATAGTGGCACCGTTTAGGATCTCACGGTTTCCTCATTCCAGCACCACTATTTTCTTCGGATTCACTTAGTCCAAATGAATTTACTAAACTCAACTTAATGAGTTCCATACTTTCATTCAGACTGTGGGAAATCCCATTAGTAGCCATAGGTTGCATCCTTCGAGGTATTCCCGATCATCCAATAGAGTAGTTTTAATTTAGTTTCACTTGTGGCTTTGGTTTTGTTTGTGATTAAGTTTTGAGTTATCTTATATTTTGATTGTTTTGGTGGTCAATTTTATCGTTTTTTTTTTAATTTTTGATTTTTGGTTTTAGGTTTTAGTTTTGTGGCTATTCTAAAAGTTTTGGTTTTCATGCAGGGTGACATTGTTGCTTAACATGAAAGCTTATAGGCAAGAAAAGTACAGTAAATGAAGTACTCAAAAGAAGATACTGTAAACTTATAAAAGTTTACCTGACGAGTCTTCTCATTCCTCCACCTGAAACTTTAGTATCTTTTGTAGTAAATATTTATAATTTGCAAGAAAGTAAAAGCCTATAGATAGGTTTGTCACAGGCTTACCAAATCTTATGTCATAACTTGGTGGGTCCTATTTATTTCATTTGAGAGATGTTTTCCTTTAATAAGTATGATAAATTCAATTGTCCTACAAAGTGTCCAATATACTTGTGAAAAGATCCAGAGGATACTGTATTTCACAAACCTTTTGAAATTTCTTGAGTTCATTTGGACTTATCATAAGTATTAAATGATTCATCTATTTCATATTCTTATGCTCAATGAGCTGACATTTTAATTATCCCAAAAGGTTGTGGGGTAGATATCACTTGATATTTAATTTCAAAGTTATGTATGTGGGGTTTTTTGAGGCAAATTAATTTATGAAAGAGTTCAACCAATTTTGATGGGCTTGTAGTGTTTCAAATGTATTTTAAAATTAATTGTATTTTGCTTTTCTAAACCTCATTAGTCAAATTTCAATTAAGCCTAGCTCACTACTAAGCCCTTAAGACTTTAGTGGGTATATGTGTGATTTTTTTTAGAAAAATTAAGTCATATAATTATGATTATTGTAAAATTAATGAAGCATCAAATAGGGGTATTTAATTGATGAATTATTAACTTCCAATGTCAAACCCCTAAAAATTTAAGAATATCTTAGTTTAATTTTCTTCCAAATTAATGTGGTTAACAAAATCATAAGCTTATCTTTTAATGTGACAAAAATGAGATGGGTTTCTACCATTTATCCCTTATGTATCAATCATTTCAATATATTTATTAAGATCATTCATTACCCACTTCCCTCTTTAATAAGCCTAAATATTGATTATGGCAAAGTTCTTCAAAATTACAACTTTGCCCCTAAGGCCAAAATACTCAATAATTAATCAAATTTATTTCAAATGACTTCAAAATTTTTATATTACCCCACTTATGGATCAATTAAAGCATTTGAGGAGATAATGTGGTTTTTCTTAACATAATTTTATTTTTATAATTATTTTAATGCAAAATAGGAATTTTTAAAGAAAATCCATTAACTTAATAAAAATGAAACTTATGTCCCAAAGCAAATTACTAGAGGTTCACATAGAATATAGATTCATTTGGACAAAATTTCATGATTTTCTAAATTTAAATTTAATTAGTATAATTATTTTAATTTTTTTATTTTTAATTAAATATAAAAATACTATTTAATTGTAAAATTAAGTTTTATATTTTTCAAAAACCTCTCTGAGGTTAGGGAACCCAGATGACCAAATTTTATATATATTTTTATTTATATTTTAATTTCTAGAATTGTTTTAGTGAGAAATTAAGAAAATTCCATTTTAAGCCTTTAAAAATAATTTTAACCCTTTAAAATTTAATATCTTTAGTTAGAGAGTTTGAAAAATTATTCCAATTAATTTTAGTGATTAGGAGGCAATTTAAAATATTTCCATCAATTTTATTAATTTTGTGAATTTTATTAATTTTTAATTATTTAAATAATAAAATAATGCTTAAAAATGAAAATTTTATTTTAATTACAATTTTATTTTTACAAAATTTCCCTGGTCATAAGTAACTCCCAAGACCAATTTTATAATTATTTAACTTGTATTTTATTTATTATAATTATTTTAATGACAAAGATGATATTTAACTTAGAAAATCAAGTTAGGTGATCAAATCAATTCGAAATGACTTTAAATTTTTTATGGGAGTCCCTCTGACCCTAAACCATAGTGGAGAATGATTTTTAGGTTATTTTAATTTATATTTAGTCTAATTTATTTTTCTTTATAATTTATGGTTTAATTAAAATTAGGGATATGCTTAATGAGTTAAACCAAGTTTATATTTTTTCTATGTTCCTCTTATCACAGTAAACCTGCTAAAATTTACTTTGAATTTTTTTGATAAATATTTTAACTATTATTATTTTTATACTAAAACAAGCACCTGCAACTTGAAAAATATGGATCTCTTCATTGAGATCTCCTCTAACCTTGAAAAAATCAAAGATGATCCCCCATGATAGAGAGAACAAAAGCCCTAAGTTTCAAGCCATGGTTAAATGTGCATACAAATGGAGAATCATAAGATTCCATATTGTATTTAATTAATTAAAAATAGAATACTCATTAAGTAAACTTTAAACCAATTCCATATTATTCTCCTCTATTCACTGAGTAAGAGGATGTTTTTCTTTTATTTTTCTGATTTTTCTACACCAAGTTATGGATTTTTACAGTTTCCCTAATTTAATTAATCCATGTTTTTCCACTTAAGTGACTTAGCACCGCGTCATCCTTAGCGGCTCCAAGAGACTAGAAGGTGCTCCCAGGTCGACGCCGCTATCTGAATATGTAGCCACGTGTCCGCGCTTTATGCACCTTGCTCCCGTCCGACTCTATCCTAATCGTCCAAGCAAAACACGTGTGATCCAACGACTATGAGCCATTGTCTTCACTTGGTTCATCCCAAGCACCGTCCTCCTTCTAGCCTTAAGAACTCGAGCTAGATTCAACCAAATCACTTTGGGTTTGTTTTTATGGACTCATCTTACCTAGATGAACCTAACTATATGGCTAACCTAGCCTGAAATTGACCCAATTTAGATCGATAATCAAAACAAGCTCGGAAGGAGGAGAGAGTTCAATACCTTTGTTTGAGAGGGGAGGCCTTAATCAGATGGTTGTAGCAGCTTTGACTAGTCCCAACAAGCCTCCAGAAGAAGCCTTTTTCCCTGGTGAAATGTCTGAACCTAAGTTTGACCAGACCAAATTTCAGGTGTTGATCAAAGGCTATGATAGAGACTCTTTGTGATGGGGCTTTGTGGGGGAACTTCTTCTCCTACTCTGGTGATGGTGTAGAGCAAATTGGTTTGGGGTTTCAAGCAGTGGGAAGCTGCAATTGAAATTGTCCTGATTTTGGCTGAAATTTCAATGGAGAAATTGGCTTTGGACAGTGGGATTCAATGGTTAAGGATGGCGGGCTTGCACTCAGGGAAGCTTTGGGAGCAATTTGGCAGAGTTTCCTAAGGTAAATTTTCATCTCTTCATTTGGCCGTGAAGAGGGTGGGCTTATATAGCCATGGCTGGGGTGGAGCTCAGGGCCTCAATTAAGGTGCATTAGGCCACTTATGTGGAGGGCACTAAGGCTTCAATGGTCATTCAAGGCTTGACTCATCAGGTGGGCTCAATTGGGTGAAGAATCAAGTGGGGTGGCTCTTGGTTTTTGCTCCTCCGGCGACTAGGCCAGCCGGCCAGGCCAGGGAAGGTGGCCAGAGGTCAGATGAGCCAGATGTCAGGGCATCTTGGTGAGTAATTAAGCTGGTGATGGCTTTGGGTAAGAGATCTTCCTTGGTTTAGCCATAAATTGGGTGAAATCCCCTAATTTAGGGGACCTTTGGTCCATGACTCATATAGGTTGGGCTAAGTGGTCCTAGGGTGGTTCATAGGGTCAATTTGGTGGCTGTGGATGGCTTAGTTTGATCAATTTGGCTAGGTTTGGTCAATTTGGCTCGTGGATTCAATTTTGGGCCATGTGGGTTCAAGCTAGGCTAGGTTGGGTTCAAGCTTGGGTTAGGCCCAATTTATTGAGCAAAATGATGTATATGATTGTCATAAAGTGTTTAGAAGAGGATTGGGGTAGTTTTGAATAGGTTTGGGGGATGAATTGGTTTGATTTAGGTATTTGGTCAATTTTGGGCATGTTGGGTTAGCTTGGGTTTAAGTTAGGCTAGAGTGGGGTTAAAGGCCAATTAATGGTTCCAAATGGTTTAGGGGGATGTTATAAAGAGTTCCCAACAATAATTGGATAGAAATTTATTGACATTGAGTTTAATTTGGGGGAATTGGGCCATAGGGTCAAAATTGGGGCTCTTGATTTGAGTTGAAATTGAGCTTGTAATTAGGTCAAATTGACTTGGACTTGGTTTCAATTGGGATTAGGGATGTTGAATTAAAGTTTGGAATATAAATTGGGCAAGATTGAGAGCAATTTGGGTGGACATTGAAGGTAATTTGGGCATTTTGGGACTTAAGGGGCAATTTGTGGCTTTTGGTAAAAATGGGTCCTTTTTGTAAAATTGGGTCAAATAAAGTGGTTTAAGTTAAAATTGGGAATATTTGGAGGGTTTTGGGAATTTTTGGAATTTTTGGGCTAGAAGGGGCATTTTGGTATTTTTGGCGGTATTTTGGGAATCGTGGTAGATTGGAGGTGTTTTGGGTATTTTGAGTAGTGAGGAATGTCTTGGGATGATTTTTGGGAGATTTTGGTAATTTTTGGTGATTTTGGGGATTTTGGTTTAGGGGTAATTTGGTCATGTGGTAGAGTTTAGGGGCAAAGGGGTCAAAAGTTTAGGATTTTTGGTAAAATTTGGAGTTGAGTGAGATTGATAACCCATTTGAACCATGGACTAAGGGAATTCCCATTTGGATCCTCCATGTACTGGTACTAACCAAACCCTAGCTTAGGGATAAGAGCTTCGGAGAAACCACCCACATGAGTTTCCAAAGGGAGAAGGGGATCAAGTGTGGAGAAGTTTAGTACAAGGTTGTGAGGTAGTGTGCAAGAGTGTAATGTGTAAGTGTGTGTGAACCTCACCCAGACCACCCAGGGTGAGTCCTAAGACTTGACCATCCTATAGGGAACTCCCCTCAAGCTTCCTAATGCTTGGTCTCATCCTCCTAAATACTTAGAGGTTAGACTTTAAGCATTTGAAAACTTCAAGTGAAGCAAAGAAGTGTTTTGATTTTCTATGAGGTGAGGGTTCCATTGCTAGTCTTCTAAGATAGTCACCAGGAAAGTCCTATGGCTAGACCTTAGGCTATTTCAAAGAAAGACTAAACCTCAACAAAAGTGAGGTCAACAAATATCAAATACGAAAAGGGATCAACATTTTTTGTGTGCATAAAATTTTAATGGAATAGAATTATCAACCAAAGGTTGGCCCACTAAGAAGGCTCAACTCAATTATAAAAGAATTAATAAAAATAAAATCATGAATAGTTAGATTTAGAATCATTTATCTCATATTAGGTGGTGTTTGGGTGGGCTCTATCTACTATGTCTCAACAAAGGGGATTGACTGTATTTAATAATGAAAAGAAAAAAGCTCATATATACAAGAAATGTCATTAGATGGAGGATTTACATAGATTATAGAAAGTTGAATAAAACTACTAGAAAAGAACATTTTCCCTTGCATTTTCTTAACCATATGTTAGATAGGAAAGAAAGACGCCTTAATTTTTCTTCTTAGATGGTTACTCAACATATCATTAATTTTTATTGTGAGAAAAAATCAAGATAAGACCATTTTCACTAGTTTCTACAAAAACCTTATTTTTAAGAGGATGTCATCTATATTATGCAATGCCACAACTACTTTTCAGAGCAATCTGATGTACATTTTTGGTTGAACTTATTGAGCGTGATTTTAAAGTATTCACAGATGATTTTTTATGTCTAGCACATCATTTGAATTGTGTCTTGAACATCTTATAATGGTATTACAAAGATTTGGAGCAATAAATTTGGTGCTAAACTACGACAGATGCTAGCTCATTGTCACAGAGGGCATTCTTGTAAGGCATGTAGACCATGTTGAAGTTCAAGTAATAAAAAATTTAGCCCCACTCACATTTATTCATGAGATTAAAAGCTTATTAGAACATCTTAGATTCTTTAGACATTATATTAATGACTTCTATAAAATTACTAAACCATTGTGTCCTCTCTTACAAAAAAAAAGTTTCTTTTGATTTACCTTGAAGCTGTTGAATTTTTTTAAATAAAATTTAATCAATGTACAGGTTATTGTAGCACCTGATTGATATTATTTTTTTGAACTGATGTGTGACACAAGTGATTAACTATTGAAGCAATCTTTGGGCAAAAGGATCAATAAAGCATTTCACATGATCTAGTATGTTAGAATAACTATGATGCACAAATTTATTGTACTACTGCTAAAAGGAGTTGTTATTTATAGTATTCACCTTCGAAAAATTTAGGCCTTGCTTGACTAGTCTTAAAGATAAATTTCATTCAAATCATTTTATGATCAAATATCTTACAAATAAAAAGAATAAAACGTCATGATTTTTTAGATAGTTCCTTATATTTAGAAATTTGTGACATAAAATAAACTAAAAATCAAATAACTAACCATTTGTTAAGATCCAAGAAAGAAAACTCTAAGATGTGAAATGAAAATTTCAATGAAGCTTTTCCTATTGAGTGGTTGCTTGTATTGATTAAGCAAATTATAACTTGGTATGTTAATATAGTCAATTATGTTGTGAGTGATATCATTTCATTTGACTTGTTCTATAAAACAAGGAGGAAATTTATCTTGGATGCAAAATTTAATTTTTTGGATAAACCTTATCTCTTTAAAAAATGAAAGAATTAGATTATTAGACGACACCCCTAGAAGATGTAGAAATTATTTAATATGTCTTGCCATTATTTTGAATTTGGATAGCATTTCATAGTTTTTAGAAGTACTTCTAAGATCCTATAATTAAGATTTTCTTAATCTATCATTTTTAGATATGTTAAAAGTGAGATAAATGTTAGGGGATATGAATTATTTTTAATAGAAATAAAATGTATTTAAATTATATTCAGAAAATTGAGATATTTATTGTATGAGGGAAATTTTTATGAAATCTTTTGTACAATTATTAAGATATCAATGTATTTTGATTTCGACGAATTGTCTCAAAATGGATAAAGGCACCGAATTTACTAAGGCGTGATTCACAAGGTACTTCAAATTTTTAGATAAATTCATACGTAGTTGATTTGGAACATCTAGAATTATTATAAATGTGGAGGGTGACACTTTTAAAATAATAAAATTTAGACATTTATCGCAAATTAGGAATTAAACATAGGATTGAAAGTGTATATCATCCCTAAACTAATGTTAGTTGAAGTTTAAAATAAGGATATCAAAAAGATTTTAGAGAAAGTAAGCCAACCTTAATAGAAAGGATTACTCCCTTAGGTTGGATGATTGTCTATAAATTTTAAATAGAAATGTCTTCCTGCATGTTATTTTTTGGCACAGTGCGTCATTTGGTAGTAGAATTAGAATAGAAAGCTTATTGGGCAATTAAATAATTTAATTATAATATAAAAGATTTGACAAAAGAATATTACTACAATTAAATGAGTTAAAGAAAATTAGGTTACAAAGTTATGAAATGCCATAATTTATAAAAAATAATGAAAAAAATGGCGTGATGTAAAGCTTGTTAAGAAATAATTTGAGTAGGATAGGAGATGTTTTTGTTTGATTCTACATTGAAGTTATTTTCTTGGAAGCATAACTTTTAGTGACCAAGCTCATTTATTATAATAAAAATTTTAGCCATTTGAAGAAATGAATGTTCAAGATAGAGGAACTATGAAAAATTCAAGTAAATAGTCAAAGATTGAAGCTCTACTTAAGAGAAATTTTTAGTGTAGAGAAAATTTTTGAGTTAGTTCATCCCTAGTAAATTTGTCATCATCGAGCTGATATCATTAGAATATGAACCTTTTGAGAGGCAATCCATACTTATATTTTCTTGATTTATTGTTGATAGCTAAAAAATTACTGCAAAGTAATTCAGGCAATCACGTAAGTGTATGTTTGAAGTATAGTGCGGTCTAAGAGTCCGCGTATCGATCCCATAATAATAGTGCACAAATATTTCCAACAAACAATGTTCCAGTTTTCTCAACTACTAAATCTAGTTTGAAGTGGTTAAATTCAAGAGATAAATCTAAGAGTCCTAAAAATGTAATAAACAAAAATTTCAGGAAATAGTATTGAGCTTTTCAAATATGTAAGATTCATACACTCATGACACAGTTCAAGTGATTTCTTGAAATTTTCCTATGAAACTTGTAATTTTATTGACAACCAAGGATACAAGTTTTATCTTTAAGCTCATGCCTAGTTCAGAAGAAGATTTAAAAACCCATAACATTAAGTTTTACTTAACCTTATGCATTTCCTAGAAGTCTTTAGATCCCCTATCTAGTTTACAAAATTCTGTCAGGATATGTCTATTCTATCAGTTTTTTGTGGATAAGTTATTCTTTCCACAACATAACTGGCAGAATTCATAGTTTACAAGAGATTTTTAACTTTCTTGTCATATCTGATAAAAAGTAAATTACGATCGGAAGGTTAGCACATCAACATTAAAAATTTGTACATCAAAAAGGCATTGAGGGTGAGACACAAAACATATATATGATTTTTGCTATATGATTATACTCATTTTTTGTGATATTACACTTTAAAAGGAAGGTATTTTGTATGTTTTTTTTGTTTTAGGTACAAGAAATGGTGATTGGAGAAAAAGAAACAAAAACGGTGCAATTTAGAGTAAAAAAGAGCATAAAATGAAAATTTGCCCTGACACCTTTCGATAAGTCTTTCGATGCTTAATCTCTTTTGCACTTCTTGCATATTTCTAAATGAGATTACACTTTAAAGAAAGGTTTTTTGTATGCTTATTTGTTGACCTCATTTTTGATGAGGTCTTCTCTTCCCTCTTTAGTGTTTAGGATCTAGCCTTAGGCTTTTCCTTTGACTCATCTTAGAGGACTAGAATTGGGACCCATCCCTTAGAAATTTGAACCACTTCTTGCCTCCCTGCAAGCCCCACAAGTTTGATTGTAGACCCCTAATCACCTAGAGGGTTGAAATCAAATGTGAAGGTTTAAAGGATGAGTTCCTATATGACTCTTTGGCACTTAGGAGCACCCCAGGTGGCTTGGTGCAGTGAGGGTTGACTTACACACTCACTACACTCACACTCTACACTCTCACACACACAATCCAAATCCTAAAACTACACCCATACCCAACTTGACTCATTGACTCATGTAGGTAATTCATATGGATGGACCTTAACCCCTAAGCCCCTGGTAAAGAGGGTTAGGAACAACATAGTGAATGTCTCAAATGAGTCCTCCCATGGCTCATATAGGCTTAACATGGCTTCATGGCTCAATCAAAGTGATTCCATTCCACTCATATTTGATCAATCTTCATTATTCCAAAATTTCGATTTTTGGCCCGGAGACCACTAAACCTACAAACCTACTTGAAAGCCCTAGAATTGCCAAAATCCTCCAAAATTTCTAAATCACCCAAAATTTCCCAAAATTAACCTTGAACATTTCCTAACCAATCAAATTGATCATCCATAGCCAAAAATACCAAAAATTCCAAAAATACCCCCCAATACCCTCCAAATACCCAAAATGCCCCTCTTAGCCAAAAAATCCAAAAATTCGAAAAATTCTCAGAAAATTCGAAAAAATCCCACATATTCCCAATTTCATTTTTTCCAACTAAACCATGGGCCAATTTTGTCAATTTACCCCACTTTTACCAAAACCCCCAATTTAGCCCATTCTTAACCCAAGTGAACCCGATGTCAAACCAAATCTACCCAATTGACCCCAATTTTGGTCCAATTCAATTCTAAACTTCAATTTAACATCCACAATATTAATCTAAACCAAATCCAAGTCCAATTTGATTAACATGTGAATCCAATCTCACTTTTGACCTTAAAGCCGATTTGGACCCATGACCCAAACTTAGCCCAAACCAAACCAATTCAACTCCAATTGACCCCAAACCTTTTCTAAACCTTCCCTAACATCCCCACAAACAACAAACTAACATAATTTGCCCAAAATTTGGACCCAAACCCCACTCAAATTCAACCCAAAACCAAAAAGCCTAATTTTGACCTAAACCCAAACCTAACCCAAATAAGCCCAAGTCCCAAAAGCAAAACCCAACCAAAGTTGAAACCTCTTTGAAACACTCCCATAAACATTTCCCAACATTAATTTTACATCAATTTCAACCCTAGCCCAACATTGGCCCAAATTAGCCCAATTTGACCTACATTGGCCCATTTACCAAATGAACCCAAATTCAACCCGATTCAATTCCAAACCACCTCAAATTTGCTTCAAATCATTCAAGACACATCCTTAAACTAAATTCAACATTTATTTGGCATGGCCCTTTACAAAATTTTTTTATCTAAAAGCCCATTGCTAAACATAAAGGCCCACTCCTTAAACCTTCCTAAAAGCCATTTCCACCAAATTCAAAAGCCCAAATCAATCTAAAGCCCACATGACACTTTCCCTCATCACACATTCAATTTAAAATCATTCCTAAAGTCCTAATTTGTCAATTAAACAATTCCAAATCAAGCCTCATAACAATTCCCATCAAAATGCCAAAATTCACAAAATCCTTTCTTATGAAATTGACCAAGCTCTTGCCAAGCCATAGGTGAGCCAAAGACAAGCCATGTACAAGCCATATGAAGCCATGGGATGTTTGACATGTGACCATACCCAAAGTAGCAAAAGGAGGGCCCCGTTTCTTAAACCTTCATTAAGCTTTTTAACCCCTTCCATGTTACACACTAAACCATGATTAGCCACATCACTTAGATGGGGACTTCACCACCCCTTTCTAGCTGATGCAAATGATCCTCCCTCAGCCCAAATCATCCATGGGGAGGTGAACCTAACCCAAAATCATGGCTTGGACCAAATCAAGCCAAAATGGTCTCTCCCCCATGCCATTTTAATCCAATCCCTTTACACATGGCAAAGCTCAATTGCCTGCACAAACCTCCGACCACGACCCACTTGAACACGAGGGTGACCCATGCACTGCCGGCCGACCACCGGATCGCCGGAAAATACCATGGTCGAGACCTTGGGGGAGCAAATTTTGGAATTCCACCTTGCTTGAGTTGCCTCACTCCAAATGGCCATTGCAGTTGTTCTTCTCTTTACCGGAAGCAGTGATCCCAACCATTAAACCCCACAGGAGGCTCCTCCGACCTCTCTATTTAAACACCCCCTCCTCTCGGCCAAGAGAGGTGCTGAACCAAACCTTAGTGAAACCCTGCCAAAATCATCCCGGACCACTCTCTACACATAGAGAACTTGATCCCACTGAAATCCCCATGCCATTTCCTCTCTGTGAGCTCAATTTTAGAGTTAAAATCTAAGCCCAAAACCAGGACACTTCACCACAGTGAGTCAATCTTCAAATTGATTGACTCTACACCTTCACCAGACCAAGAGGAGAAGTTTCCCAGCAAAAGCCCCCTCACCAGGCCAGCCATTGCTTCCAACCTCCAAGCTTTGTGATTGGGCTTGGTCGAAATCATACCTAGACAATTCACCAGGCCAAGGGACTTTATCTAAAGCTTGCTTGGACCCAATCGAACGTGACACAACCCTCAGATTGAAGCTTCACTTCTCTGAGCAAAGGTATTGACTCACTCTTCCTCCCTAGCTTACAGAGATTCTCCATTTAGTTTGAGTTAATTTCAATGCATGTTTACCGTATGGATGTGTTCGTCTCTTCAAGACAAATCCATAGAGCATAAGAACACATAAATCCGTTGAGAATCGAGTGAGAAATTAGGGTTAGAAGGTTTACGGTCACGGGTTCGCAACAGTCATAGACGATGACTGGGAGCCGTTGGATCGCGCGTGTATCGGATGGACCGCTCGGATCGCGTCGGACCAGAACATGTTACGTGAAAGGCGGGTCCCGAGATGGCTGACTCAGATGGCGGCGCCCAATTACAGCGCGACACGCACCCCCTTCGGAGCTGCCGAGGTTGACGCAGCGCCGCGTGGATAAGTAGATAAATAGGCTATTTTCTATTTATTTAATTACCAGAACTTCAAAAATTCATAACTTTTATTAGAAAAATCCTAAAAATAAAATAAAAATACCCTCTTGCTCAGTAAACAGAGGAGAATTATGTGGAAAAGAAATCAAGTAATTTCATTAAGTATTTTATTTTTAATGATTTATTTACTCTCTGCATTGTTTTAATTCTCCATTTGCATATGAAATTCATCATGGCATGAGACCATAGGGCTTTTGAAGCCTCTGAACTTTGGAACATTCCCTGAATTTTTCAAGGTCAGAGGCCATCCCTATGAGAAGTTATTGATTTTTCAAGTTCATGTTACTGTTTTGAGTATTTTAATTCTAATAATTAGCATGTTGAGAAATAAATTCTAGGAAAATTTGGTGATGTTACTTGTATTTAGAGGGACTAGGAAAAATAAGTTTTGAGTTAATTCACTTTGAACAACCCTAATTGGCCTAAATACCCAAAATTGAACTTTAATTAATTAGGGTTAAACATTCATTAAATTAACTTAAAAACAATTCTTCACTGTCCTCTAGGGATAGGAAAACACCACATAAAAATTGGAAACCAATTGAACTTGATTAACTCCACTAAATGGGTTGATTAAGTCTCTTAAGCAAAATGGGTAAAATTAAACTTTAAAAATTTATAACTCGCAAAATACTTTTCAAAAATTCACAAAAATGGTTTTGGAGCCTCTCTGATATCAGAGAAACTTAAGAAAATTAAAATTGTAATTTTCTAAAAAAGTTGATTTTTATCATTATTTTAATATTTCTAATAATTAAAAAATAATAAAAATCATAAAAATATTAAAAATCACCAAAATGTCACATTTTGAATTCTAATTATTTAGGAACAAACCAAATATTTTACTTAAGTCCTAGGGTAAGATATTGAATTTTAAAGGCTTAATGTAATTTTTAATATTAAAAAAATGTATTTTCCAACCTGTTCACTAAAATAATTCTAATAAATCAAGAAAAAATCAGAAAAATATAAAATTTGTTTCTCTGAACTCCTTGAGGTCAGAGAGATTTAAGAAAAATATAAAATCTATTTTTCAACTTTAATTTTATTTTAAAATTAATTAATGCTCCAAAACTCAGAATAATTCTAATAAATAAAATATAATTAAAAAAATCACCAAAATTGGTCCAAATGGTAAATATCCCATAATTTTCTTAAGGATAGAAACATTTCCTTGGTCATGTTATTGAATTTTCCTTGAAAATCCCTATTTTCCATTAAAAATAATTACATAAATAAATTAAATACAGAAAAATCACATTTTCTCCTCTAATGTCTTAATTGACATGTAAATGAGGTCACACAAAAATTTCAAGTTCATTTGAGCTTAATTTGGTGAGTTATAAAATTATTAAGCTTGGAGGGCAAAATGGTAATTAAAAATTTCAACCTTTAATTAAAATTTTAGGATTAATCAAAAAGGGGAGGGTAAAATATTTGATTTAAACTGATTTTGGATGATTGAAACTTAAATGGTTAAGGGTAGGAACACGCCAATCATTTTAAGAATAATTAAAGTAAACCTTAATTAATTAATTAATCAAATTTAGAAGATTAATGGAAAATTGAAATTATTAAAGTAGGGATATTATTTAAGAAAATATTTATTCTTTAATTTAAAAATGCCTAAATAAATCACTTGATAATAATTAAAAAGAAAATTAAAAGAATAATCTAAATTAAATTGAATTAAATTAAATTAAGTAAAAATAAAATTAAATTGAATTAAATTAAGTTAAATTAAATTAAAATAAATTAAAATTGAATTTAAATTAAAAATTAAATTGAAATTAAATTAAATTAAATTAAATTGAAATTAAATTGAAATTAAACTGAATTAAAATTAAATTAAATTAAATTAAATTAAATCAAAAATTAAATTAAGTTGAATTAAATTAAATTAAAATCATTTAATAACAAACCTAAATGAAATCATTAAGAATTAAATCTAAAATAACTTGAACACTATTCCGAACTTAAACTAATTTTCTATAATTAAATTAAAATTAAAATTAAATCATTAAGTTTAAATCATCAAAGTATTTAATAATTTGATTTGCCCTTTTTAAAGCTCTTATTATTATAACTCTTAAATGACGTGTCAAGTGAATTGTTACCTCACTTATAGGATATTCGAATGTCCTAGTTCAGCTGAGCAAAAGAACAAAACTTAAACTCCGGATGATTAATTCACTTGTATAATTAAATTCTCTTGGACTTAAAACAATCCTAGAGGTATTGAAAAGATGTTTAAGACTCGTCTTAAGCACTTCCTCGATATGATAGGACGTTTATAAGAACAATTGAATTTAATTGTTCTTTGATGAAGAAAATCATCTTTAAACCAAAACACAAGAACACAGACGTCATAGGAGATGACTAGTTATAGGATTAGGACTTTGGTAGACAACCAAAACCTTTCCCTTAGCTTTACCTAGGTACTTGTTGAAATATTTAAATGCCTTAACATGCGTTTTTAGTGCAGCTTGGGATGACGGGAAGTCCCTCCAGGTACGCTTTTATTTTATTGCAATTTACTTTATTGCAATTTACTGTACTTTTCTTGCATGATAAACAATTGTTGCATGAAAACCAAAACCTTTACGATAGTCCCTAAACTGAAACCAAAACTAAATTAAAAGTCATTACAAGATAAAAATTCACCGCCACAACATTTCAAAATATAAAACAACTCAAAATTTAATCACAAACAGAACAACAAACTACAATTGCAACTAAATTAAAACGTCTCGTTGAATGATCGGGAATACCTTGGATGATGTAACCCACATGTTGCTAACGGGATTTCCACGGTCTAAATGAAGGTGTGGAACTCATTCGGTTGAGTTTAGCGAATTCATCTGGACTAAGTGAATTCGATGAAAATAACGGTGCCGGGATGACGGAACCGTGGGATCTTAATCGGTTCTGTTTAAACAACTTTAAGATTTGTTTTAATTAAAATATTAAAAACACGTGAATTTTAAGATTTTCTCTAAACCGGAATACTTCTCTCATCTCCCGATTTATGACTTCTAAAACTAAACCTCCGCAACAACAAGGAGCTCGGAGCATGGTGGGCAGCACGACCATCGTCATCAGCAAAACTCGGATCTACTTCAACAAAACTTTCTTAGAATTAAATAACCAAGCCATAGGACTTCGAGGTGGTTTGCCTAGTGCAACATTAATCCTCAACTCTTCGTTAGGTATTTGCATTATCATGTAAATTAAGCCCTAACTGGTCTTAGGACTCCGAGGTAGTCGTCTGGTATGACATAAACCCTCACATCTTCTAGGCTGATTGTATGATTATGTCATAAGAATATAAGTCCTAATTAACTAAAATTGGCAAGATTGAAATATCAGATAATATTAAGATTTTTTCAAATCTAAGCCAAACAATAGGATAGTTTGGGAAGTTGCCAAGATTCTTCTTGGATCCTCAGCTTCTCCTACTTTTCTTCCTTTGGATTCTCAAAAATAAATTGTTCCAAATTTTGAGTCATTCCCTTTGAATTTTCAAAAATCCAATCCTTTGAAAACCTTAAACTTTGAAATTCTTGAAAGCAAAACCAATGATCATTATCGAGAGTTTTCTTAAGTGATTCCCGTGACATAGGATGTAATTAACTATAGGGGCTTGCCCTTAGAGGGAACCTTAAGAACCCAGGTAATATAAACCCTGCTTAATTCATTTATATTAAGCAGGGGAACTTGTCGGCTTATAAAATTGGTTCGCAGATGTAATTAACTATAGGGGCTTGCCCTTATAGGGAACTTTAAGAATCCAGGTAATATAAACCCTGCTTAATTTATTTATATTAAGCAGGGGAACTTGTCGGCTTATAAAATTGGTTCACGAGACCAAACGGATGTCACAAATCTTCTAGTTTATTTAATCGAGCCCCATCATCGAGCGGTGTGTACTATTCTCGGGATAGATACACGGTTTGTAGTGCGGTGCTCGTTTATATAAACTATTTGGGATGTGAGATCGGTTTGATTTCATATCTTAAAATTTTGAAACTCAAAATTATTTTCAAAAATCAAATACTACTTTCTAAATTATATATATATATTTAAACTAAATTTAAAATCTAAAAAAATTCGCCGACAACTTCTGTAGGTGAGCCCTTTGCAAAACACATAACCTAAAAATATGCCGACATTATTTTGTAGGGTTATCTGTTAGGAACGCAACGCAACTGAAATGGGGGGAAACAGAGCTAAAACGGAGCCAAACGGTGGAGCTGCGCAGTGCTCCCCGAAAGCACCCTCGAGGGCGCTGACGGTAAGATTTTTCCGAGAAGGCCTAAAAATGACAGTAAAGCTCGCCGACAACGCCCTCGAGCTCGCCGACAGCGCCCGGGATGACTATGAACCGACTTTTGGCGGTTATGGGCCAAAATTCAATGTATTTGGACGCTTTTTGAAAGGGTTCTTGTGGCAACTCTTCAAACTTTGTCCCTAAACTTTAAAAGACGAATTTAGGTCGAAAAAGGAGGTGAGGAAGGTCAGAAAAAAAGGAGGTGAGGAAGGAAAAACTTGGAGAATGTTTAGGGCTCTTAGATTAGGAGTAAAAATGTAGATTTCAACCCTTTTGGAGAGATTGAAGAGGAGATTTTGGGAGAATTTGTAAGGGATTGCACTAGCATTGCATGGATCTACGGGAGACTTTGTGGGAGAGATTTTCATCTTTCTTTCAAAGGGAATAAACTAAGTATTGTTCTTCATTATCTTATGATTTTGTAAACATCTACCTAGTGAATTTGCTTTGGTTAAATGTAATTTTCGTTTTGTTTTCTTTGTGCTTTGTGACGTAACTCTCTCACTCTTTCTTCTTCTTTGGAAATAGTGGCATGAGAAGATTATGTCATTCTTTTCCTTTACTTTTCTTTTGTAATGAGTTGAATTCATGTGTATGATGTTGAGATACATGCTAGAAGAAGTTTTATAAATAAATGTGATGGTTTTACTTGCACTTCATTTACACTTCAATTAAGACCTGTTGCAATGTTAAAATTCATTGTGAAAACATACGATCCGAGAGTGTTATCCTTTCTACAACTAAGTACGAACCCCATTCAAATTTCATGGATGGTGAAGTTCATGGGGATTGAATGCAAATAAATAAGGAAATATAATTATTGGACGTAGAAGTGAAGATTTTAGAGTGACAGACTAAAATCCCCAAATTGGTTGTTTGAGCACTGAAGCAGAGATGTTAGCCCTCATGTGAGGGGAACGTGGGAGCTCCGAAGTGAGAGCCGATATCCTCCCAGCCTAGCCACAGATTCAATAAACAAGCATAAAATTAGTTAATGTTCTTTATGCCTGGACCAAAGGGTAAAGAATAGGATTGCTCTTATTTGGAACATACAATATTTAATGCATCTCATTCCTATATATTATCTATTTCATTACATAAGAATAGTAGTTTTTAGTATCTCAAAATTCTCCAAACCAATTCATCCAAAAAGGATTATCTTTAAAATTAATATTTGCTTTTAGTTATAGTTACTATCTTTACATTTAACACTTGCATTTATGAGTAGTTGCTAGATAAAACATCATTTTAATCGACATTACAAACTAATGAGTAATTGTAGTATACTAGAATTTGACTAAGGAACTTTTATCTCGCTTTCCTGTAAGATCGATAACCACCAGGACTCCACTAGAGCCATGTATTACTTGAGTGATACATATACTTGCGTTGATACAAGTGAATTTATTATTAATCAATTACACTTATTTTTATCACCTCAAAAAGTTGCAGTAAAATTTTTGGCGCCTTTGCCGGGGAAGCTTCGGAAAGAACTTTAGGAGAATTTTAGTTGAAGTAATTAGGCTTAGACTTAGAAAACTGTAGTGTCGTAAAAACTGTTTTGTGTGAAAAGTGTTTTTATATGAAAAAGTATTGTGAAAAAAGAAAAAAAAATTGTTTGTGTGAAAAATAAGGTGATGGTGAAAATGTTTTGTTGTGTTGAATATATTTCATCTATTATTTGCTTAATTGTTAATGTATTGTTTGTTGTGTTACGTATGCGAAATAAATGATCTGCAGAACTTATGCCTTATGATCTCGAGTTTGAAAAAAATAAAAAATAAAAATAGAGAAAGGACTCGAAAAACTAGAAATGGAAATGGAAATCTTTCAAGATAATAACTTGGAAAATCATCATACTTCGTTGAGGGATTACGTAAATCCTACGACAAATGAAATTCATTCAAGTATACAAAATCCTGTCGTAGAAGCTGATTCGTTTGAAGTAAATCCTAAGATTATCCAACTGGTGCAGAACAATCAGTTTGGGGGAACTGCTTTGGAGGATCCCTATTTACACTTATCTAGTTTTCTAGAACTTTGAGCTACATTTCGTTATAACGGTATGTCAGACGATGCTGTTAGATTAAGGCTTTTTTCCTTCTCACTAAGGGATAAAGCTAAAATGTGGTTATACTCATTATCACCTAGTTCTATTAAAAATTGGGAGGAGTTAACTCAAAAATTCCTAGCTAAGTATTTTCCACCTTCAAGGACTACTAAACTTAGAAACGATATTATCTCATTTTGTCAATATGAAGGGGAATCAATATACGAAGCCTTGGAAAGATTTAAGGAACTCCTAAGAAAGTGTCCACACCATGCTCTGCTTGATTGGTTAATCATTCAAACTTTTTATAATGGGTTAGTAGGATCCCTTGGGTCTATAATTGATGCTGTCGCTGGTGGATCATTAATGTCAAAACCATTTGATGAAGCATATGAGTTAATTGATAAAATGGCTACAAATGAATTTCAATGGCCATTTGCAATGGTAAATCCTAAGAAGGTAGCCAGTGTTCATATTACAGATGTGTTACAATTCTTGCATTTCAAGTTGCTGCAATATCAAGGAAGTTGGACCAATTTGGAATGAACTAACCTCAACTCACTCCAGTAAGTGAGAAAAGTTCATTAAGGCATATGATTGATTCTAACTTATCATATGATGCTTTAAATACATAAACAGCCCGTACTCTAACTTTTACAACCCATGTTGGAAGAAACATCCTAATTTTAATTAGAAGCATACTACTGATGGTGGAAACCGAAAATGGGAAAACAATCATGCAAATCGTAATGGAAGTTGGAATAATCAGGGTAACACAAACTATAGACCTTCATATCCACTGGACTCTAACAATGATCAACAATTTGAGGATAAAAAGATGTCTATGGAAGAAGTGGTATTGCAAATGGGAAACCAGTTGCAAAGTCAAAATGCTGCGATTAGAAACATAGAGAATCAACTGGGACAAATTGCTATTTCACTTAGCAATAAACCCCAAGGAACACTTCCTAGCAACATTGAGATCAACCCTAAAGAGAACACTAATGAACAAGTAGAAGCTGTCCAATTAAAAAGTGGAAGAAAGATAGAGGATGTGGTTAGAAAAGAGAAAGATGTTGTGAGAGAAACAAAGGAAACTAAAAGACCTGAAAAAATGTTTCCAAGGATCTGGAAAAATTAATATCCCCAAATAAAACCAGTTTGGAAAGACCACCACCTCCATTTCCTCAAAGACTTAGACAACATGAGTTAGATAAAAAATTTTCAAAGTTCATGAAAGTACTTAAGAAGTTAACTATAAATATTCCTTTCACTCAAGCATTGGAACAGATGCCAAGTTATGCAAAGTTTATGATGGAGATATTAAACAAGAAAAGGAAATTTGGGGATTATGAGACAGTTGCATTAAGTGAGGAGTGCAGCGCTATACTTCAGAAAAATTTTCCTTGGAAACTTAAAGATCATTATAGCTTTACAATTCCTTGTGCAATTGGAAAAAGATGCCTATATTTAGAAGGTTAGGTTTAGTCAATATTTCTCCCACTACTGTAACCATTCTATTTGTTGATCGATCTATCATTTATCTAAAAGGGTTATAGAATACGTGCTTGTTAAAGTGGATAAATTTATCTTTTTTTTGGACTTTATTGTACTAGATATGGAGGAAGATAACGAAATTCCAATTATTTTAGGGAGCCCTTTCCTTGTTACTGGACAAGCTATGATTGATGTGCAAAAATGAGAGTTGAGTATGAACATTAAAGACCATGATGTCACTTTTGTTGTATTAAAGACTGAATTATCCAGCTGAGAGAAAAGAAGATGATTATTTTTGGATAGATAAAATTGATTATCTAAGTAAAGACCATTTCCAGGAAAGTTTTGAGAGTAAGTTAACAGATGAGATTGAAATAGACTTTCATGATAATTTTAAAACGTTGTTTAAAGAAGTCTGTATGTATGTTCAAGAGAGGTGTGAAATGATGGACGTTACCAAAAATAGTAAATTTTTAACTCCATATGTTGAAAAATCTTATGAACTTAAGGTGGATGTACCCCATACAATTTTAAAGCATATCTATTTAGGGAATTCATCTACAAAACATGTCTTTATATCTTTAGATGCGACTCAATCACAAGAAAAACCTGAATTGAATGATGAACAAGATAAAGTTATTGAACGAGGACTTGGAAGAGAATTTGAGAATAAATTTCAAAAGAACTTTGAGTTGAGAAAAGAGGATAAGGATATTGGAAGACCATTGGAAGAAATTCCTATGAATTAGAAAATCCTATTTCCCCAACTAAGATAGATCCTCCATCATTTAATAATTATAAAGGGGAAGAATTGGAAGATAATTTGAAACAGAAGAGTAACATAGAAGAATTTGATCATGAATCTGAATTATCTAAGGAGAATATGATCCTAGATTTGAGAGATATTGAAGTATCTTATAGAGATCCATTTCTTATAAATTTCAAGGATGATATTAAAATGCAATTTCAAAAAATCAATAAAAGAATATTGGATCTAGAAATAAATATGAGGAATTATGATATAAATCAAACTGAAAATGAAGAGCTGAATGAAAAAATAAAATTTGAGGATTTTATATGAATTCCTAGATCTGGAAATGATTGGGCGATTGATCAAGGATTACTTAATTGGAATTTTGATCCAGGTGGAATCATTTGTCAGGCTAACGACGTTAAACCATGCGCTTTATGGGAGGCAACTCATAGTTATCAGTGTGCTTTGATTTAGTGTGGTTGAGAGTCATGATCCTTAGTGTTGTATTGTATTTGCTTTATAGTGGATTGATCAGTTTCATTGATGATTGGTATATGTTTAGATTATTAGTGATTTGATCTGATCTCTGTCTGTGTCTTGAGGGAGGTGATTCCTTAACTTCTTATTATGGTTAGACTTGATCTCTTGTAGTAGTTGGAATAACGAGTCCACTATGACTTGGATCTCACCAGACTTGAGTTTTACAAGAGAAATCATGAATTTTGAACATTGATAGTTCCATCTTAATTTGTTACTTCTTTTTTGCAACTTTATTTTCTTTAGGTAGGAGTCGTGAACCTATTTTATGAATACCATGTGGATGATCTTACACTATCTTTATAACTGTTAAAGGTGCTTAATTATAAAGATTACATGATGCCTAAGATTGGTGCCTTGGATCCAATATATCAGGGTAATCTTATCTTTCAGATTATAATCTATAAAACCATTTAAAATGCACCTTATTTATTTGTGTAGTGATTCCTTTAGAAAATGGAGTAAGTTAGTAAGATGTGATGAGTTTATGGGAGAATTAACCCCATTTATCATATGTATGTTAATGTTTGTGTTACAACTTTATTATGTCTTGAAGAAAATTTTTATATTTCCTTGTTAATGTCTGCTATGCTAGTTAAACTTTTATTTAATGAATTTCATTCTGACATGATTAGTTTAGATTTATTTTCTGCTGCATATTATTCTGTCGTAATGAACACTTGTAAATGGTTTTGCTAGACATTTGTGGTAGATAGAATTTCGAAACTGTTTTTCTTCCTGCTTATATTTTATGTACTGAATGCTATATATGTTAAAAATTAAGTTTGGGGGTAGGAAGAAAAATACAATTTTAATGTGAAAAATACTTCCTTTTAGTGCAATTTTATTACAACCATGTTTTAGGTTAGATTTACTTTCTCCTGCAGGCATTCTATCCTGATTATGCATGTATGTGAATTTGATAGGATGTTGTAGTAGTAAGTAGATTCAACCTTTACTTTTTCTTCCTGCAACATTTTATGGAATTAATTGCAAAATATTTTAAAATTTAAGTTTGGGGGGAAGAAAAAAATTTAAAATGTGACTTTATTTGTCCTTAGTAGCCTGTATCTAATTTGATATCACTTTTAAAATGACTTATGGTATGTGTTGTCTCCTTTAGGTTACTATTATTTCGATTTTATGAATGTTAGAAAAATAATCTAGTTGAAATCCTATGTGAAGAAACTGTTCTAGAGTTAAGATATTTTGTAGGAAACAATGGGAAAATTATTTTTCTATTTATGGTAGAAAGGAGTTGAATGTTTGAGAAGCTAAAATTCTTAGATTTATACTTAATGAAAATTAAGCCTTTATTGAAAACCTTTTTCGAACTAATACTTACACTTATAAAAAGTGAGGGAAAGTTTTGAGTTTTGGATTTTAGAGAGATGATTGTGAAATTCAAAATTATTAAAACCTACCCATATATAGTAATCCTCACATAAAAAAAGTGAAAAAAGGGGATTAAAAATGATCCCGAAAGAAAAAAAAGTGAAAAAAAATGAGATTGAAAATGATCCCGAAAGAAAAGAAAAAAAAGAAAAGAAAATAAGTGAGGAGAAGCCTAATAAAAAATTAGTTTCACTTGAATCTTTTTAAATGAAAAGACTTAAAAACAATCCTAAGCTTATTCTTATTTCAAAAGGTATTGGTTAAAATGGTATAGCTAAGGTGCTTAAATTCCATTTTGATATTATCTATGAATCTTTAGTTTGACAAGTTTTAATAACTTTTGAAGTAAATAAAAAAATAAGGATTCCTAAATTGAATATGAGATATTCTTACACTCAGTCTTAGGTTGATTTGCTAGAATTTCTCCTATGTTAAACTTTAACATTTCTGAGATTAAATTATAGGAAATTCTATTGAAGCCCATAACCACAAGTCAATATATTTGGTTTTTAAAGTTATAGTGTTACTTGAGGACAAGTAACAGTTAAGTTTGGGGGATTTTGACACACCAAAAATATTCACGGTTTTTGCTATATGATTTTACTCATTTTTAGTGATATTACACTTTAGAAGGAAGGTACTTTCTATGTTTTTTTTTTGTTTTAGGTACAAAAATGATGATTGGAGAAAAAGAAACAAAAATGGTGCAATTTAGAGCAATAACGAGCACGAAATGAAATTTCACCCTGACACCTTTTGATAAGTCTTTCGATGCTTAATCTCTTTTACACTTCTTGCATATTTTTGAATGAGATTTCAATTTAAAAAAAGGTTATTTTTATGCTTTTTTTGTAGGGCTATCTGTTAGGAACGCAACACAGATAAAATGGGGCGAAACGGAGCTAATTTGGAGCCAAACGGAGCAAAACGGTGGAGCTGCGCAGTCTGCTTGCCGAAAGCGCCCTCGAGGGCACCGTCGGCAAGATTTTCCTGAGAAGACTGAAAAATTAATAGAAAAGCTCGCCAACAGTGCCCTCGAGCCCGCCAACAGTGCCCGGGACGACTATGAACTGACTTTTGACGGTTATGTGTAGAAATTCACGTATTTGGACGTTTTTTGAAAGGGTTCTTGTGGCAACTCTTCAAACTTCGTCCCTACACTTTAGAAGAACGATATTAGGTCAAAAAAGGAGGAGAGGAAGGTCAGAAAAAAAAACGAATGTTAGGAAAAACTTGGAGAGTGTTTAGGGTTCTTAGATTAGGAGTAGAAATGTAGATTTCTACCATTTTGGAGAGATTGGAGAGGAGATTTTGATAGAATTTGTAAGGGATTGCACTAGCATTGCATGGATCAACGGGAGACTTTGTGGGAGAGATCTTCATCTTTCTTTCAAAGAGAAAAAACTAAGTATTGTTCTTCATTATCTTATGATTTTTTTAACACTTACCTAGTGGATTTGCTTTGGTTAAATGAAGTTTCTGTTGTGTTTTCTTCGTGCTTTGTGACGTATCTCTCTTACTCTTTCTTCTTCTTTAGAAATAGTGGCATGAGAAGATTATGCCATTCTTTTCCTTTTACTTTTTTTTTGTAATGAGTAGAATTCATGTGAAGGATGTTGAGATACATGCTAGAAGAAGGTTTAAATATAAATGTGATGGTTTTTACTTGCACTTCATTTACTTGTAATTAAGGCCTTTTGTAATGTTAAAATTCATTATGAAAACATACGATCCGAGAGGGTTATGCATTCTACAACTAAGTACGAACCAAATTCAAATTTTGATGGATGGTAAAGTTCATGGGGATTGAATGCAAATAAATAGGGAAATATAATTATTGGACCTAGAAGTGGAGATTTTAGAGTGACAAACTAAAATCTCCAATTCGGTCCTATTGTTTGAGTACTAAAGCGGAGATGTTAGCCCTCATGTGAGGGGAACGTGGGAGCTCCAAAGTGAGAGCTGGTATCCTCCCAGCCTAGCCACAGATTCAGCAAACAAGCATAGGATTAATCAATGTTCTTTTTGCCTGAACCAAATGGTAAAGAATAGGATTGCTCCTATATGGCACATACAATATTTAATGCACCTCATTCCTATAAATTATCCATTTCATTACATAAGAATAATAGTTTTTAATATCTCAAAATTCTTCAAACCAATTCATCTAAAAAGGGTTATCTTTAGAATTAATATTTGCATTTAGTTATAGTTACTATCTTTACATTTAACACTTGCATTTAGGAGTAGTTGCTAGATAAAACATCATTTTAATCGACATTCCAAACTAAGGAGTAATTGTAGTATACTAGAATTTGACTAAGGACCTTTTATCTCGCTTCCCTATGGGATCGATAACCAGGACTCCACTAGAGCCCTGTATTACTTGAGCGATACGTATACTTGCGTTGATATAAGTGACTTTATTATTAATCTATTGTACTTATTTTTATCACCTCAAAAAGTCACGGTCAGAGGGAAACAGACAATCTAAGGAATTAAAACCGCAATAAAATTACAAAACCTTCATCACAGAAGTATGAAAGTGAGTTTACTTATAATTCATGAAATAAAGAAAGCATCAATACTTATTATTGCTGGAATAAAAAGAGAAACAATGCGAGAGGTACAACAAACTCTCACCGAGCCAATCAGTCTTTGCAAAACACCATAATTCTCTGTTCAATACAAGTTACATGATGATATCATCCCATACAAATGCACTCAAGCTCTCCTCTCACAAATCATCAAAACTCAATAAATCACATGAAAAAAGAAAGCAAAGGAAATACTACTCCAGAAGTTCTCTCATTTAAGGAAGAAGACAAGACCTCTAGGGTTTACATTCAAACCCCCCAATCTCTACTTTCATCCATCTCTAATGATCCAAGCTCCCTCTTGAGATATCCTAAATTTATTTTTATAGCCCCGATCTTAGATTTGGCAAGAAATTTCTTCCCAAAATTATATCTCGCTTTGTTGGCGTGGTCACACCTAAACCCAACTAGGTCATGCCCGAAATGCTGATCTGATGGTGTTGTCTCATCTGAAACTGGCATGTTCATGCCAACGTTGGAGCGTGGTCATAGCCACATCTAGCGTGTTCACACTGTTTAGCACCATATCACATATTTTAACTTCATTTTGCATGCTAGACACCTATAACTACAAAATACCATAAAGAACCCCCAAAAGAATAAACTATAGATAAATAATAAGTAAAACATAGTATTTAATGAAAGAAATTACACAAATTTACTTAATAAAGTTCAACAAAAATATAGCTAAGTGCGTGATTTTATCATAATGTTAGAGAACTAGACCCTATAATGTATGATTGTATAAACTATGAGAGCAACATAGAGCCAATTTGACTTTTTGTAGTAACATCAAACTCAATAGCACTAAGGTGCCAAATTGCTATAACACATCAATGTTGTACAAATTGCATTGTTATGTGGATTTTGGCATCACATGAAATGGTTATGAAAATTAACAAGCACCGTAGACTAGACCTTTTAGGTATGAATTGATGGTTATTATCAAAGTGTTTAACCAAATTTAGGATAAACACCATAGTGTTATCCGTTAACATTTTGTGCCACAAGACAGAGAGCTCAACGCCTAGGTGTTACCCATGCAGCATCATAGAGCCAATTCATTGGTAAAAAAGTTTTGGCTCCTTTCCATTTATTTTAGCATTCCTTAATTTCTTTAAGCCTTATAACTCTACGTTCTTTCAATTTCCTCCTCTTTCTTTCACATAATTGGCATCTAATTCTTGATTGAAGGGAAAGAAATGGAGTTTTGAAGCACACAATGCTAATCGCTTTGTGAGAACTGAAGCTCAAAAGTGGTATGCATCTGATCTCATTATCCATAAACTTATCTCGGAGACAAAATTTCTTAATCCATGAGGTGGAGTTGAACACTCCATCATGGATAGGGGGTGAGGTAATTTTGTGGTGGAGCATAGTGCCTCCATTGCCCTCGTGGTTCATGAATTTATTGCACATGTAAAGAAACCCAAGAACCATTAGTTATTTTTTAGAGAAAAAATGTGTCCCTTTTGACTGTCTTATGATCAATGTTGTATATGGACTACCCAATTACGACATTGATAAGTACACTGTATTTGTCGATAGCTGACTTTATCAAGTAATTCTTAAATATTTAATTTGGTATGACTTAGGATCTGAGAGGGAATTGTTATAAATTTCTCTACCAAGGATCTAACAATTAAATCCAATGCTTGGCATACTTTTATTTATGCCAATTTATTATTGAGTTCACATGTGAGAGAGCTAGAAGGGGATTTGGCTACGTTAAATTATGTTATCTAAAAACTAATGATGATCAACATCGCTGATCATATTGTGAGCTCCATTATATACATGAATTGTAGTATATGAATGTTGAGATAGGCCGCCCCCCTCTTATCTATGCCCTCTGCAAGAAAGTTGGTATGTTGGGGTGACCGGTAAGAACATGTTTTCCCTAAAAGTAACATCATTAAGAATATTCTTATATGATTTTATAAAAGCTTCAGTGATATTGCCTTGGCTTCTCATCAGGCTTTTACCTCTGCTCCACCTCAATTCTCGTGCACTTTACTAGAGCAAGTACATGACTTGAGAGGAAATGTGGCGATCTTGGGTCACAAGATCAATCATATGGAGAAGTAGTAGTTTTGATAGTAATCATGACAACGCGAGCACAACACTGCATTCATACAAATGCTTGCACACAATGCTAACTAGCTTCATCTCCTAGATCCACCTACTTATATGTTTTATGATCAAAAGAGGGACCTGATAGAAATGTTATAGGCGATGAAAATGATGAGGAGGCCTATCAATGCTGATGATATGTGCACTTTACTAGAATTTGACTAAGGAACTTTTATCTCGCTTCCCTGTGAGATCGATAACCACCAGGACTCCACTAGAGCCCTGTATTACTTGAGTGATACGTATACTTGCGTTGATACAAGTGAATTTATTATTAATCAATTACACTTATTTTTATCACCTCAAAAAGTTGCAGTCAAATTTTTGGCGCCGTTGCCGGGGAAGCTTCGGAAAGAACTTTAGGAGAATTTTAGTTGAAGTAATTAGGCTTAGACTTAGAAAACTGTAGTGTCGTAAAAAATGTTTTGTGTGAAAAGTTTTTTTATATGAAAAAGTATTGTGAAAAAAAAATTGTTTGTGTGAAAAATAAGGTGATGGTGAAAATGTTTTGTTGTGTTGAATATATTTCATCTATTATTTGTTTAATTGTTAATGTATTGTTTGTTGTGTTACGTATGCGAAATAAATGATCTGCAGGACTTGTGCCTTATGATCTCGAGTTTGAAATAAATAAAAAATAAAAATACAGAAAGGACTCGAAAAACTAGAAATGGAAATGAAAACTTTCAAGATAATAACTTGGAAAATCATCATACTTCATTGAGGGATTATGTAAATCCTACGACAAATGAAATTCTCTCAAGTATACAAAATCCTGTCGTAGAAGCTGATTCGTTTGAAGTAAATCCTAAGATTATCAAACTGGTGCAGAACAATCAGTTTGGGGGAACTTGTTTGGAGGATCCCTATTTACACTTATCTAGTTTTCTAGAACTTTGAGCTACATTTCGTTATAACGGTATGTCAGACGATCTTTGTTAGATTAAGACTTTTTTCCTTCTCACTAAGGGATAAAGCTAAAATATGGTTATACTCATTATCACCTAGTTCTATTAAAAATTGGGAGTTAACTTAGAAATTCCTAGCTAAGTATTTTCCACCTTCAAGGACTACTAAAATTAGAAACGATATTATCTCATTTTGTCAATATGAAGGGGAATCAATATACGAAGCCTGGGAAAGATTTAAGGAACTCCTAAGAAAGTTTCCACACTATGCTCTACCCGATTAATTAATCATTCAATCTTTTTATAATTGGTTAGTAGGATCCCTTAGGTCTATAATTGACGCTGTCACTGGTGGATCATTAATGTCAAAACCATTTGATGAAGCATATGAGTTAATTGATAAAATGGCTACAAATGAATTTCAATGGCCATTTGAAATGGTAAATCCTAAGAAGGTAGCCAGTGTTCATATTACGGATGTGTTACAATTCTTGCATCTCAAGTTGCTGCAATATCAAGGATGTTGGACCAATTTGGAATGAACCAACCTCAACTCACTCCAGTAAGTGAGAAAAGTTCATTAGGGCATCTGATTGATTCTAACTTATCATATGATGCTTTAAATACCATAAACAGCCCGTACTCTAACTTTTACAACCCAAGTTGGAAGAAACATCCTAATTTTAATTGGAATCATACTACTGATGGTGGAAACCAAAAATGGGAAAATAATCATGCAAATCCTAATGGAAGTTGGAATAATCAGGGTAACACAAACTACAGACCTTCATATCCACCGGACTCTAACAATGATCAACAATTTGATGATAAAAAGATGTCTATGGAAGAAGTGGTATTGCAAATGGGAAACCAGTTGCAAAGTCAAAATGCTGCAATTAAAAACATAGAGAATCAACTGGGACAAATTGCTAGTTCACTTAGCAATAAACCCCAAGGAACACTTCCTAGCAACATTAAGATCAACCCTAAAGAGAACACTAATGAACAAGTAGAAGCTGTCCAATTAAAAAGTGGAAGAGAGATAGAGGATGTGGTTAGAAAAGAGAAAGATGTTGTGAGAGAAACAAAGGAAACTAAAAGACCTGAAAAACATGTTTCCAAGGATCTGGAAAAATTAATACCCCCAACTAAAACCAGTTTAGAAATACCACCACCTCCATTTCCTCAAAGACTTAGACAACATGAGTTAGATAAAAAATTTTCAAAGTTCATGAAAGTACTTAAGAAGTTAACGATAAATATTCCTTTCACTCAAGCATTGGAACAGATGCCAAGTTATGCAAAGTTTATGATGGAGATATTAAACAAGAAAAGGAAATTTGGGGATTATGAGACAGTCGCATTAAGTGAGGAGTGCAGCGCTATACTTCAGAAAAATTTTCCTTGGAAACTTAAAGATCATTATAGCTTTACAATTCCTTGTGCAATTGGAAAAAGATGCCTATATTTAGAAGGTTAGGTTTAGTCAATATTTCTCCCACTACTGTAACCATTCTATTTGTTGATCGATCTATCATTTATCTAAAAGGGTTATAGAATACGTGCTTGTTAAAGTGGATAAATTTATCTTTTTTTTGGACTTTATTGTACTAGATATGGAGGAAGATAACGAAATTCCAATTATTTTAGGGAGCCCTTTCCTTGTTTCTGGACAAGCTATGATTCATGTGCAAAAATGAGAGTTGACTATGAACATTAAACGCCATGATGCCACTTTTGATGTATTAAACACTGAAATATCCAGCTGAGAGAAAAGAAGATGATTATTTTTTGATAGATGAAATTGATTATCTAAGTAAAGACCATTTCCAGGAAAGTTTTGAGAGTAAGTTAACAGATGAGATTGAAATAGACTTTCATGATGATTTTAAAACGTTGTTTAAAGAAGACTGTATGTATGTTCAGGAGAGGTGTGAAATGATGGACGTTATCAAAAATAGTAAATTTTTAACTCCATCTGTTGAAAAATCTTATGAACTTAAGGTGGATGTACCCCATACAATTTTAAAGCATATCTATTTAGGGAATTCATCTACACAACAAGTCTTTATATCTTTAGATGTGACTCAATCATAAGAAAAGCCTGAATTGAATGATGAACAAGATAAAGTTATTGAACTAGGACTTGGAAGAGAATTTGAGAATAAATTTCAAAAGAATTTTGAGTTGAGAAAAGAGGATAAGGATATTGGAAGACCATTGGAAGAAATTCCTAAGGAATTAGAAAATCCTATTTCCTCAACTAAGATAGATCCTCCATCATTTAATAATTATAAAGGGGAAGAATTGGAAGATAATTTGAAACAGAAGAGTAACATAGAAGAATTTTATCCTGAATCTGAATTATCTAAAGAGAATCTGATCCTAAATTTGAGAGATATTGAAGTATCTTATAGAGATCCATTTCTTATAAATTTCAAGGATGATATTAATATGCAATTTCTAAAAATCAAAAGAAGAATATTGGATCTAGAAATAAATAGGAGGAATTATGATATAAATCAAACTGAAAATGAAGAGCTGAATAAAAATTAAAATATGAGGATTTTATAGGAATTCCTAGATCTGGAAATGATTGGGCGATTGATCAAGGATTACTTAATTGGAATTTTGATCCAGGTGGAATCATTTGTCGGGCTAACTACGTTAAACCAAGCGCTTTATGGGAGGCAACCCATAGTTATCAGTGTGCTTTGATTTAGTGTGATTGAGAGTCATGATCGTTAGTGTTGTATTGTATTTGCTTTATAGTGGATTGATCAGTTTGATTGATGATTGGTAGATGTTTGGATTATTAGTGCTTTGATCTGATCTATGTCTGTGTCTTGAGGGAGGTGATTCCTTAACTTCTTATTATGACTAGACTTGATCTCTTGTAGTAGTTGGATTAACGAGTCCACTATGACTTGGGTCTCACCCTGACTTGAGTTTTACAAGAGAAATCATGAATTTTGAACATTGATAGTTCCATCTTAATTTGTTACTTCCTTTTTGCAACTTTATTTTCATTAGGTAGGAGTCGTGAACCTATTTTATGAATACCATGTGGATGATCTTACACTATCTTTATAACTGTTAAGGGTGCTTAATTATAAAGATTACATGATGCCTAAGATTGGTGCCTAGGATCCAATATATCATGGTAATCTTATCTTTCGGATTATAATATATAAAACCATTTAAAATGCACCTTATTTATTAGTGTAGTGATTCCGTTAGAAAATGGAAGTAAGTTAGTAAGATGTGATGAGTTTATGGGGCAATTAACCCCATTTATCATATGTATGTTAATGTTTGTGTTACAACTTTATTAGGTCTTGAAGAACATTTTTATATTTCCTTGATGATGCATGCTATGCTAGTTAAACTTTTATTTAGTGAATTTCATTCTGACATGATTAGTTTAGATTTATTTTCTGCTGCATATTGTTCTGTCCTAATGAACATTTGTAAATGGTTTTCCTAGACATTTGTGGTAGATAGAATTTCGAAACTGTTTTTCTTCCTGCTTATATTTTATGTACTGAATGCTATATATGTTAAAAATTAAGTTTGGGGGTAGGAATAAAAATAAAATTTTAATGTGAAAAATACTTCCTTTTAGTGCATTTTTATTACAAGCATGTTTTATGTTAGATTTACTTTCTCCTACAGGCATTCTATCATGATTATGCATGTATATGAATTTGATAGGATGTTGTAGTAGTAAGTAGATTCAACCTTTACTTTTTCTTCCTACAATATTTTATGGAATTAATTGCAAAATATTTTAAAATTTAAGTTTGGGGGGGGGGAAGAAAAAATTTTAAAATGTAACTTTATTTATCCTCAGTAGCCTGTATCTAATTTGATATCACTTTTAAAATGACTTATGGTATGTGTTGTTACCTTTAGGTTACTATAATTTTGATTTTATGAATGTTAGAAAAATAATCAAGTTGAAATCCTATGTGAAGAAACTGTTCTAGAGTTAAGATATTTTGTAGGAAACATTGGGAAAATTATTTTTCTATTTATGGTAGAAAGGAGTTGAATGTTTGAAAAGCTAAAATTCTTAGATTTATACTTAATGAGAATTGAGCCTTTATTAAAAACCTTTTTGGAACTAATACTTACACTTATAAAAAGTGAGGGAAAGTTTTGAGTTTTGGATTTTAGAGAGAGGATAGTG
Source organism: Papilionanthe hookeriana x Papilionanthe teres (assembly GCA_022702705.1). Taxonomy (NCBI): domain Eukaryota; kingdom Viridiplantae; phylum Streptophyta; class Magnoliopsida; order Asparagales; family Orchidaceae; genus Papilionanthe; species Papilionanthe hookeriana x Papilionanthe teres. Next base: position 6,892,747 of record CM040421.1, read on the forward strand.
AAATTCAAAATTATTAAAAACCTACCCATATATAGTAATCCTCACATAAAAAAAAGTGAAAAAAGGGGAATAAAAATGATCCCGAAAGAAAAAAAAGTGAAAAAATGAGATAGAAAATGATCCCGAAAGAAAAGAAAAAAAAGAAAAGAAAATAAGTGAGGAGAAGCTTGAGGAGAAGCCTAATAAAAAATTAGTTTCACTTGAATCTTTTTAAATGAAAAGACTTAAAAAGAATCCTAAGCTTATTCTTATTTCAAAAGGTATTGGTTAAATTGGTATAGACAAGGTGCTTAAATTCCATTTTTATACTATCTATGAATCTTTAGTTTGACAAGTTTTGATAACTTCTGAAGTAAATAAAAAGATAATGATTCCTAAATTGAATATGAGATATTCTTACACTCAGTCTTAGGTTGATTTGCTAGAATTTATCCTATGTTAAACTATAATATTTCTGAGATGAAATTATAGGAAATTCTATTGAAGCCCACAACCACAAGTCAATATATTTGGTTTTTAAAGTTATAGTGTTACTTGAGGACAAGTAACAGTTAAATTTGGGGGATTTTGACACACCAAAAATATATACGGTTTTTGCTATATGATTTTACTCATTTTTTGTGATATTACACTTTAAAAGAAAGTTATTTTGTATGTTTTTTTGTTTTAGGTACAGAAATGGTGATTGGAGAAAAAGAAACAAAAATGGTGCAATTTGGAGCAATAACGAGCAAGAAATGAAATTTTACCCTGACACCTTTTGATAAGTCTTTCGATGCTTAATCTCTTTTACACTTCTTGCATATTTTTGAATGAGATTTCACTTTAAAAAATGTTATTTTTATGTTTTTTTGTAGGGCTATCTGTTAGGAACGCAACGTAATTGAAATGGGGCGAAACGGAGCTAATTTGGAGCCAAACGGAGCAAAACGATTGAGCTGCACAGTCTACTCGCCGAAATCCCCTCGAGGGCACCGTCGGCAAGATTTTCCTGAGAAGACTAAAAAATGATAGAAAAGCTCACCAACAGTGCCCTCGAGCCCGCCAACAGTGCTCGGGACGACTATGAACCGACTTTTGACGGTTATGGGTCGAAATTCACGTATTTGGACGTTTTTTGAAAGGATTCTTGTGGCAACTCTTCAAAATTCGTCCCTACACTTTAGAAGAACGAATTTAGGTCAAAAAAGGAGGAGAGGAAGGTCAGAAAAAAAATGAATGTTAGGAAAAACTTGGAGAATGTTTAGGGTTCTTAGAATAGGAGTAGAAATGTAGATTTCTACCCTTTTGGAGAGATTGGAGAGGAGATTTTGATAGAATTTGTAAGGGATTGCACTAGCATTGCATGGATCAACGGGAGACTTTGTGGGAGAAATCTTCATCTTTCTTTCAAAGGGAAAAAACTAAGTATTGTTCTTCATTATCTTATGATTTTGTAAATACTTACCTAGTGGATTTGCTTTGGTTAAATGAAGTTTCTGTTGTGTTTTCTTCGTGCTTTGTGACGTATCTCTCTTACTCTTTCTTCTTCTTTAGAAATAGTGGCATGAGAAGATTATGTCATTCTTTTCCTTTTACTTTTCTTTTGTGATGAGTATAATTTGTGTGTAGGATGTTGAGATACATGTTAGAAGAAGTTTTATATATATAAATGTGATGGTTTTTACTTGCACTTCATTTACTTGTAATTAAGGCCTTTTGTAATGTTAAAATTCATTGTGAAAACATACGATCCGAGAGGGTTATGCTTTCTACAACTAAGTACGAACCACATTCAAATTTGGATGGATGGTGAAGTTCATGGGGATTGAATGCAAATAAATAGGGAAATATAATTATTGGACGTAGAAGTGAAGATTTTAGAGTGACAAACTAAAATCCCCAATTCGGTCCTATTGTTTGAGTACTGAAGCGGAGATGTTAGCCCTCATGTGAGGGGAACGTGGGAGCTCCGAAGTGAGAGTTGGTATCCTCCTAGCCTAGCCACAGATTCAATAAACAAACATAGGATTAATCAATGTTCTTTTTGCCTGAACCAAAGGGTAAAGAATAGAATTGCTCCTATATGGCACATACAATATTTAATGCATCTCATTCCTATAAATTATCCATTTCATTACATAAGAATAATAGTTTTTAGTATCTCAAAATTCTCCACAATTCATCTAAAAAGGGTTATCTTTAGAATTAATATTTCCATTTAGTTATAGTTACTATCTTTACATTTAACACTTGCATTTAGGAGTAGTTGCTAGATAAAACATCATTTTAATCGACATTCCAAACTAAGGAGTAATTATAGTATACTAGAATTTGACTAAGGACCTTTTATCTCGCTTCCCTATGGGATCGATAACCAGGACTCCACTAGAGCCCTGTATTACTTGAGCGATACGTATACTTGCGTTGATATAAGTGACTTTATTATTAATCAATTACACTTATTTTTATCACCTCAAAAAGTCGCGGTCAGGGGGAAACAGACAATCTAAGGAATTAAAACAGCAATAAAATTACAAAACCTTCATCACAGAAGTATGAAAGTGAGTTTACTTATAATTCATGAAATAAAGAAAGCATCAATACTTGTTATTGCTGGAATAAAAAGAGAAACAATACCAGAGGTACAACAAACTCTCACCGAGCCAATTAGTCTTTGCAAAACACCATAATTCTCTGTTCAATACAAGTTACATGATGATATCATCTCATACAAATGCACTCAAGCTCTCCTCTCACAAATCATCAAAACTCAATAAATCACATGAAAAAAGAAAGCAAAAAAAATACTACTGCACAAGTTCTCTCCTTTAAGGAAGAAGACAAGACCTCTAGGGTTTACATTCAAACCCCCCAATCTCTACTTTCATCCATCTCTAATGATCCAAGCTCCCTCTTGAGATATCCTAAATTTATTTTTATAGCCCCAATCTTAGATTTAGCAAGAAATTTCTTCCCAAAATTATATTTCGCTTTGTCGGCGTGGTCACACCTAAACCCAACTAGGTCATGCCCGAAATGCTGATCTGATGGTGTTGTCTCATCTGAAACTAGCATGTTCATGCCAACGTTGGAGCGTGGTCATAGCCACATCTAGCCTGATCACACTGTTTAGCACCATATCACATATTTTAACTTCATTTTGCATGCTCGACACCTATAACTACAAAATACCTTAAAGAACCCCCAAAAGAATAAACTATAGATAAATAATAAGTAAAAAATAGTATTTAATGAAAGAAATTACACAAATTTACTTAATAAAGTTCTAAAAAAATATAGCTAAGTGCATGATTTTATCATAATGCTACAGAACCAGACCCTATAATGTATGATTGTATAAACTATGAGAGCAACATAGAGCCAATTTGACTTTTTGTCGTAACATCAAACTCAATAGCACTAAGGTGCCAAATTGCTATAACACCTCAATGTTGTACAAATTGCATTGTTATGTGGATTTTGGCATCACATGAAATGGTTATGAAAATTAACAAGCACCGTAGACTAGACATTTTAGGTATGAATTGATGGTTAATATCAAAGTGTTTAACCAAATTCAGGCTAAACACCATAGTGTTATCCTTTAACATTTTGTGCCACAAGACAGAGAGCTCAACTCCTAGGTGTTACCCATGCAGCATCATAGAGCCAATTCATTGGTAAAAAAGTTTTGGCTCCTTTCCATTTATTTTACCATTCCTTAAATTCTTTAAGCCTTATAACTCTCCGTTCTTTCATTTTCCTCCTCTTTCTTTCAAATAATTGGCATCTAATTCTTGATTGAAGGGAACGAAATGGAGCTTTGAAGCACACAATGCTAATCGCTTTGTGAGAACTGAAGCTCAAAAGTGGTATGCATCTGATCTCATTGTCCATATGCTTATCTCGGAGACAAAATTTCTTAATCTATGAGGTGGAGTTGAACACTCCATCATGGATAGGGGGTGAGGTAATTTTGTGGTGGAGCATAGTGCCTCCATTGTCCTCGTGGTTCATGAATTTATTGCACATGTAAAGAAACCCAAGGACCATTAGTTTTTTTTTAGAGAAAAAATGTGTACCTTTTGACTGTCTTATGATCAATGTTGTATATGGACTACCCAATTACGACATTGATAAGTACACTGTATTTGTCAATAGCCAGCTTTATCAAGTAATTCTTCAATATTTAATTTGGTATGACTTAGGATCTAAGAGGGGATTATTATAAATTTCTCTACCAAGGATCTAACAATTAAATCCAATGCTTGGCATTTATGCCAATTTATTATTGAGTTCACATGTGAGAGAACTAGAAGGGGATTTAGCTACGTTAAATTATGTTATCTAAAAACTAATGATGATCGACATCGATGATCATATTGTGAGCTCCATTATATACATGAATTGTAGTATATAGGGCTGTCAAAAAAGCTCGTTGTTCGCGAACAGTTCGTGTTCGGTTCGTCAAAAAGTTCGTGTTCAATTCGTTCGATAAGTAAACGAGACAAACACGAACAATTTTTTTCGTTCGGTTTGTTAAACGAACCAAACACGAACAGTGATGTGTTCGTTCGTGTTCGGTTCGTTATTATTCGAAATATAAAATAATTTTAAAAAATTATATATAAAAAATTTATGATATTTTAAAAATAATTATATATTTTAAAAATTTATCATATTTTAAATAATTAAACTTCTATAAATTATAATATATGATAAATTATTAATAACAATAATAATATTATAGTATTAATTATATTAATATAAATATTATAATATTATAATTAATATACTATACTATATATTAAAATAAAACCCTAATCAAAACCCTAAACGCCTTATTCGGTTTGCTTCATTTTGAGGAAGTATGGGTTACCTGATGTGTACGAAATACCTGATCAATTTGCTTCATTTTGAGGAACTATCCTATCAAAGTTAGGGCTGTCAAAAAAGCTCGTTGTTCGCGAACAGTTTGTGTTCGGTTCGCCAGGAAGTTCGTGTTCGTTCGACAAGCAAACGAACCAAACACGAACAGTGATGTGTTCGAACATTTCAAACACGAACACTAGCTCTGTTCGTTCGTGTTCGGTTCGTTTACACCCCTAGTAGTATATGAATGTTGAGATAGGCCGCCCCCATCTTATCTATGCCCTCTGCAAAAAAGTTGGTATGTTGGGGTGACCGGTAAGAACATGTTTTCCCTAAAAGTACCATCATTAAGAATCTTCTTATATGCTTTTATAAAAGCTTCAGTGATATTGCCTTGGCTTCTCATCAGGCTTTTACCTCTGCTCCACCTCAATTCTCGTGCACTTTACTAGAGCAAGTACGTGACTTGAGAGGAAATGTGGCGATCTTGGGTCACAAGATCAATCATATGGAGAAGTAGTAGTTTTGATAGTATCATGACAACGCGAGCACAACACTGCCTTCATACAAATGCTTGCACACAATGACAACTAGCTTCATCTCCTAGATCCACCTACTTATATGTTTTATGATCAAAAGAGGGACCTGATAGAAATGCTATAGACGATGAAAATGATGAGGAGGCCTATCAATGCTGATGATATGTCTGTTAATTTATTATGGGATTTTTTATGTTTGTTTACTTTATGTTTGTAATTTTTATTTCTATTGTGAGAACAATATTGTAGCAGGGTTATTATTTATTCTTTCGTGTGATTGTGGACATTTATTTGCTACTAATAGCTATTTTTATTTTCTTTGAGTGACTAGTGACTTATGTATATGTCTATTCGTATTCTTATACTTATTTATTTTATTTTGCTTTTGTTTATGTTTGTGTTCCTTTAAGTAATTAATATATTTAAGGACTAATAAATAGAAAATTAAAATAGCTGAACTAACTTGAGGTTATTTTGTTTTTGGTTCTTTTTAAAATTCAGAGTAGTCAACCTGTTTAATTGTTAGGCCACTAGGCCAAAGCGGACAATATATTGATGGGTGAAAGTTCTAGAAATCACACTTTAATTAGAAGATTTTATTATGTAATATCTTTTTTTAAAAAAAATTTGATTGCACATTTAATTTTCAACTTGCTAACCTAAATTTATAGTTATAAATAAATAAATATTATTTTTTACTATTTAATGAGAATGATTTAAAATTTGATGATTGATCTTTAAGGACACATTTTATGGAGTCTAAAGATTTTTTTTGCATTTTATATGTTGTTAGATATTTTCCTAGCTCTAAGGTACATGAAAATTTGAAAGTCTGGGAGTTATGCACGGCTTTTCGTCTATTTTATTATATCGCTCTTAGCTTGAAGAAATACTACAAATTAAAAAATATTATCCATTTTTTTTGTTTTCGACCAAGCTAGATTGACATGACACTAGTCAATCGATTCATTATTATTGCACCATTCATGAAGTAGCATCTTCCATGGCTTAGATATCCATAGTATAAATTAATTTTGTAAATGATATATTTCCAAATGTTAAACTAACTAACGTTGCATCTTTACTATTTTTGCAAAAAAAAAAGTTTGTTAAAATATTATTTGGAGAAATAGGAACATATATGGAATATCTATGTTAAATGAATATAAAATTCTAAATACAAGTTATAATATGTTTGTCTCTAAGTCACTACTTAAAGTTTCTCCGGATGTGAGCCTAATGCTCAAGAAGTTAGGAGAACTATTTCTATAAAATGAAGTTAAAAATTTTTTATTGATAAATATATGTACATAACTTAAGTTTATTGTGTTTAGTATATACCTCAAACACTTTGAATCACATATCCCATGTCGCCATTTGATCTCCTACCATGACATGTACAGAGTAGATCTCCAAATAGTATCCTGAATGGCATGAATAACCTTTGTAGGGGGATAAAATCTTAAAAATATATAAGATTAATGTAAATATCTATAAATAATTTATGTCTACCCCACATGCTCGAGCTAGTAACTGCTAATAGTGCTACCCATCATCTCTCACTCGACAAAAGTAGCATGGCCCAGAGCTGAAGTAAACGGTTGCAGTCACAACTGGAGGTAACGCTGAAGTAGCATGTCCCTGCCCTGAAGGAGTGAGGATGTCAACTGGAGTCTGTGTTGAAGCTGACAATGTTGGGGTGTGACATGCCTAAAAAATGCTTGATTTTTCATATACATTTTATGCTTTATTTTAAGGATATTGCACTTTAAAAGTAGGTATTTTATATGTTTTTTATTTTAGGTACAAGAAATGGACTTATGGAGGAAATGAAGCAAAACGGTGCAATTTGGAGCAAAACGAGCAAGAAAGCAAATTTTGGATTAACACATTTCGATAAGTCTTTCTATACTTAATATCTTTTACATTTCTTGCATATTTTTGAATGAGATTAAACTTTAAAGAAATGTTATTTTTATGCTTATTTTGTAGGGCTGTCTGTTAAGAATGCAACGCAACTGAAACGGAGCTAAAACGGAGCAAAATAGTGGAGCTCCTCTGAACCAGCGCCGGGGGTGCCCAAACCGGTGCTGTCGACGCCCGAATCCAGAGAAAAACGTGAATAGGGCGCCTCCGGTGCCCTATCTAGCGCCGGCGGAGCCCTATCTAGCGCCGGCGGCGCCCTATCTAGCGCCGGCGGTGCCCGAGACAGTTTGGACTCGATTTTGGGCGGTTATTGGTCATATACATTAAATCTGGATGCTTTTTAGAAGGCTTCTTAAAGCACCTCTTGGGAATTCGTCCCTATACTATATTAGAACGACTTTATGTCAGAAAAAGGGATAGGAAAGTTAGGAAAAATGTTGAGAATGCTTAGAGATATTAGAATAGGAGTAGAAATGTAGATTTCTACTTCTCTGGAGAGATTGGAGAGGAGATTTTGAGAGAATCTGTAAGGGTTTATACTGGCATTGTATGGATCAACGGGAGACTTTGTGGGAGAGAACTTCATCTTTCTTTCAAGGGAAAAAAGCTAAGTATTGTATTCTTCATTATCTTATTATTTTGTAAACACTTATGTAGTGGATTTGCTTTGATGAAATGAAATTTTCCTTTGTGTTTTCTTCGTGTTTGTGATGTATTTCTCTTACTATTTCTTCTTATTCGGAAATAGTGGCATAAGAAGATTATTCCATTATTTTCATTTTACATTTCTCTTGCAATGAGTAGGATTCATGTTTAGATATTGGGATGCATGCTAAAAGAAGTTTTAATTATAAATGTAATGATTCTTACTTGCACTTCATTTACATTACAAAAAGAGTTCGTTGTAGTGTTATAATTCGTTGTAATTGCAATATGACCCGAAGGGTGGTGTAATTCTCAACAAAGTGGAACCACATTCAATGTTCAGAATGAGTTACGTACTTCATGGGGGTTGAATGCAAATAAATAGGTAAATGTGTTTTTATGGGAGTCGAATTGGAGATTTTAGGGTGACAGAATGAAATCCCCAATTTGGTCCTAGTGTTTGGAAACTAAAGCAAGAGTTAGCCTTCAGGTGAAGGAAGTGGAAGCTCTGGAGTGAGAGGCAGTATCCTCCCAGTTTAACCACGGATTTAGGGACTAAACATAGAATTAGCCAATGTTCTTTATGCACTCGAAAGTGGGTAAAGAATAGGATTACTCCTATTTGGCACATAAAATATTTAATGCATCTCATTCTTTTACATTATCCAATTCACTACATAAAAATAGTAGATTTTATTATCTCAAAAATCTTCAAACCAATTTATCCAGAAAGGGTTATCATTAGAAGTAACATTTGCATTTAAGAACAGTTATTATCCTTACATATAATCATTTGTTGTTAGGAGTAGTTGCTAGATAAAACACCTCTTATATCGTCCTTCCTAACTAAGGGATGATAGTCGTAGACTAGAGTTTGACTAAGGACCTCTTACCTCGCTTCCCTGTGAGATCGATAAACGAGACTTAATTAGAGCCCTGTATTACTTGATACGATATATATACATGCGTAGAACCTCTAGTATGTGCACATACATATAAACATAAAACAAGCAGAAAAATAGTACATGTCGAGGGCGCATCTGGGTGAAGGCCTACTGCCCTGAAGGTGTGAGGATGTCAAGCATAACACTGATCGTGGTGGAGAACGATAGAGTAGTGCTCACACTAAGGGTAGCGCTACTGCCTCAGCTGATGAGGACCTTCTTCTTTCAGTACTGCCCTATACCATGTCCACCGCTATGAGGGAGACCATCATTGCATCCAAAAAATCATCTGCATTAAGGAAAATTAATTAGTGCACATAAATTTAAACAAAAGTATGATCATATATTAAATGCAATCTACAAACTGTTGAAACTAAAAATGCAAAACTATGCAGTCAGCTGAATGTAATATTGTAAAATACAATCTACAAACTATTGAAACTAAAAACACAAAACTACATAGTAAACAGAAGATAAAAATATAAAGTGCAATCTACAAACTACTGAAACTAAAACCACAAACATACGCAGTTATTAGAAGGTAATACTATAAAGAGCAATCTACAAACTACTAAAATTGAAAACAAAAAAACTATGTAGTAAACAAAAGATAAAATGTAAAGTACAGTCTACAAACTAATGAAATTAAAAACGTAAAACTACACAGTCATCAGAAGGTGATATTGTAAAGTGCAATCTACAAACTATTGAAACTGAAACACAAAACTTCACTGTGAATAGAAGACAAAAATATAAAGTTCAAACTACAAACTACTGAAACTGAGAACACAAAACTACGCAGTAAACGAAAGGCAATGTACTAAGCTTACAATATTTGGAGAGCAAAGCAATAAAATCTAAAATAAAAATATTAATGTATAGAAAAAGTAGGATATCAGTCTTCAAATTACAATGACAAAAGAATATTGGGATTATCTTAGTTTGTAATAAGCTTTTATGCCATGTCTCTACGAAATGGAACAGTGGGCATATTTATCTAATTTTGGCTTCTAAGGGATAAATAAAACAATTTTTTAAATATAAATGTAATAAATATTTGTCTTTCATTTTTTTTCATTTCTGGATGTAGTAATTAATGGTGTATTTAATTCTTGAACTTTATGTATTCTTCTTCATTGGCCCATTTTCATTCTCTTTCTACTTCCTAGAATGAAATTCTCTCTTTTCCTCTTTAATTTTGGGCACTTACTTGAAGGATAGATTAAATGCTACTTTTACATACACATAACCTCCAAAATTTTGTCAAAAAGTGAACAAGGGTTAATTTAATGGTTTCATATCATCATATATGAAATTCAAATTATATTTAAGAGAATTGCATGCTCTGATATGATAAGGATGCAAATTTTTTATTTAGTACAAAATAAGATGAGATTTTTAACAAATTTATCAACCCAAAATAGCTATCATTAATAATGTCAGTTCAAAGAAGATTAATCCTTTTACAAATCTTATTAGTGATGCTAGTTTAATTATTTTCTTATCTATATTTTGAGGTATTTCTATTCAATACAAACTGACAAATAAAAATGAATAAAACTAGAAGCATATGTAGGATTTTTTGGTATATTAGTAAAGTGAAATCATTAGTGGAGTCAATACAACTTACAATGTAATAGCATTAATAAAGAATGTGACAATGTGAACTAGGATCTTTTTAGATTTATCGCACAACAAAAAAAAAAACATGTTTATTAATTTTTATCACTGCATAATTTGATTACACCAATGGATTAGTGAAATCACCCTAAGCTTTATGATATCATCAACTAAAATATTTAAAGATACACTACATTAAAATGGGAATATAAAGGAGATGATAGAATTCTAAATATATTGAGAAATAAATCAAAATTTATTGTGTCTAATACCATCCTTTTAAAAGATAGCATTTTTTATTTTAAAATAAAAGAGAGCATGTAAAACATAATTACTAAATTAAAAGATAAGATGCTGATAAAAATATTCATATCATGCATCATTTTGTGATAAAATAAAATAAATGTACCAATTGACATAGTTCCATGTAAAAGCTTAAGGAGTATACAAAACAAATATCAAGGAAAAAGAAAAGAAAAATTCATAAATAAAGGATGATTATAATGATGATGACTAGCTAAAGGTGGATACATAAATAAGAGAGAGAGTGTGTGTGAGTGTGAATATGTGGATGAGAGAGAGAGAGAGAGCAACAAATACTACTTCATATCTTACTCAAAGCATAAAACCTGTAGTAGCAAGAGAGCTGCTAGCTCCATTTTCTTCTTCTTCCCATGGCTTCCTTGGTAGAGAAATCATGTAGTGATGTGGTAGTCTCTGTGAACTCTCACAAGCCAATTCCAGCACCATTCCTCACCAAAACCTACCATCTTGTTGAGGATACATCTACTGATCACATTGTCTCTTGGGGAGAAGATAACAACACATTTATAGTATGGAGACCTCCAGATTTTGCAGAAGATCTCCTTCCCAAATACTTCAAACACAACAACTTCTCTAGCTTTGTGAGGCAGCTCAACACCTATGTACGCAAAATAAGATCTATTCCCAGTATCTCTTATTTTTGCTTCCTTCATTTGAGACAAGAAAAGAAAAAAAAATCTCTTTTTTTTTCGGTTTTAATGTTCTCATTTAAAGGTATGTTTTATTAGTGTAGCTTTTTTCTGTAGTCTTTTTTTTTCTTATATTGATTTGATAGTCTGAATAGGGAAAGAGTGTTTCAATAACTCTCTTCATATAAGGTTCTATCGCTTCATTGCTCGCCTTTCTCCACAGTTGAACCCCTTTATTTTACAGGACAAAAATCTTTTAAAGTGTTCCTCATAATTTTTTTTTTGAGAAAAGCCTTATAATATATTTTATAAATTTTATTTTCTTCAGAATGTATGCATATATGAGAACATGTCTCCACTGAAACTAATATTCTTCTACCCACTTGAAACAAAAAAATGTGATTTTTTTTTATTTGTCATAGGATAGATTTCTGGTTTCTTAGGAACATGTCTTCACTGATCACAGCAAATATCTATTCAATGATTAACTTTCTCCTGAAGTTAACAATGAATCTTAATTTATGGTGTGAACAGTATAATGAAAGCGCAAAGTTAATTTTTTCTTAAACAAAATTTACAGAATTTGTGTCATTTTTCCTCTTATGTGTTGCTCTCTCTTTCCCTTTCAACACCGCAAGCTATTTAAAGTACATCCTAATCATCAAATACGCTATGTTTTGCAACAGAAGTTTATATCTGAATTTTTAAGTCGCTATGGGAAAGACTTGTGATGAGCAATAAAATAGAAGAAGTTAAGGACTTCATTAATTATTGTAGTTTTTATCTGGAAGTTAATGTAGAGTTTCCATCTCTATGAAAGCTTACAACAATGCAAAGCAAAAGAAATTCCATATTAATAATATTGAATAATAAATAGAATTCCACTAAGAGGTTTATTGCAAGGAAGTCCTTATAACATATTTTTGTTAGTTTGAGTTGATAAATGGAAGAATGATTACCTCCCATGTCTGGAGTAGAATCAAATCTAGACTTCAATTTGGTGAAGCCATATGATCCGACCTCAATGAACCATAAAACAGGCAAAAAACAAAAAATGGCAATTTTAACAACACAATTTGAGCTTAAAATAGTGCCTGTTATAGGCTGAAACAATTGAAAATTTTCATGTTATAGGATTAAAGGATAAAAAAACCATTTTCGTTTTCCGCTTAATTTATAGTTAAGTGAGATCGGTCACACGTAGCTTCACCGAATTGATGTCCAGAGATAGACATTTTAAGTCCAGACACCGAACGTAATATTTTTCGTTGCTTCAGTGACATAAATCTCTATCAGAGATTGGTAGATAAGGATTTACTTGCATAATAGTTGTAAATCATCATAAAAATTCTTCCATTGAGCAATACTTATGTCATAAATCTTATCCTTATAACTATTTGAATTAGTTTTTATTAATCTCACTTCACTTTTTTAAATAAATAGCAACCAAAGAAAAATGAGACCTTTTTTATATACTATCTCTTTATCTCTTCAGGGATTCAGAAAGATTGTTGCAGATAGGTGGGAGTTTGCAAATGAGTTCTTCAAAAAAGGAGAGAAACATCTACTCTTAGAAATCCACAGGAGAAAGACCCATCATTTTCATCATCATCAAAAACATAATTACTTCCATTACTCAACACCATCTTCGCAATGCTACACAGAATTCATCAGCCAGGAGAAGCCGCCACCCCCGCCGGCGGTGCTCGCCACCACCCTCGACAGTACCAGTTTCCTCTCGGCCCTCTCGGAGGACAACCTTCGGTTGAGGAGGAGGAACTCTCTCCTTCTCTCAGAGCTCACTCATATGAAGAAGCTCTATAGTGATATCATTCATTTCCTACAGCATCATGTAAGCACAGTGCACACATACAGGTATGATAAAGCTGGCAAAATAATAATTAAAAAAATATATATATTTACCATCAATTGCATTGAAAAAAAGAATCAGTAGACATAATATTTCATAAAATTTTATGCCAACCTTAGCTTAATTATTTGTTTAATTATCAAATGAAATACTTATTATCATAAAGTTTAAGTTTTGAGACTGCTGTGTCTACAAACAGGCATGGAATGCTCATAGAAATGGCTACCGAAGAAGGGCCTCAGTGCTCATTAACAATTAAGGGTGAGGAGGAAGATGAGGAGGAGGACGGACATGACTGTGCTGTTAAACTCTTTGGTGTTCCAATTTATGGCAAAGAGCTATGAGGCAATGAAGGCAAGTGGTTGATAAAGTGAAGTAGCAGTAAAAGAAGTTAATGTAAGTTTTGTGTAAATAAGCCTTAGCTTGTAGCTCTCTTGTTAGCTCCTGCTGATTCGGACTAGTACTTATTTGCTGAAGTTAATCCAATTTGATTGAGTTTTATCATTAGTGCTTAGTTATGTTGTATTTAGGACATCAATATATATATATATATATATATATATATATATATATATATATATATATATATATATATATATATCAAAATTTTTAAAAGGAAAGCCTATTTATTATGGCAATTTATGTGGAAGGAGCGCGGAGAAAAAAATTCTAATTGGAGCGTGGGGGCGCCTCACTTTTTTTTTTTTTTTTTTATATATTATAAATGTATTTATTATAAATAATAATAATATTATTATTATTAGTATTATTGTTATTGACATAAACAAAATTATTAAAATTAATTTTCAATTAATAAAAAAAATGAACAAATTAAATTAACTAACAAAATATAAATTAGTAAAATTTATATCATAATTAAATATTTTCATAGCATAATATTTACAAAAAATACAATCTTCCACCTTAGGGTGGAATAGTGTTGAGCCCAGTGTATATCGAGATGGGGATCGCTGTCGCAACTGATGTTCCTGAAATTCCTCTTCGATATCATTGCCTTTAGTTGTGTTATTCATAGCATCTCGTGGTATCTAAAAATTTTCTTTATTGAGATTTGGTGGAGAATAAAATTGTAGTGCACCGAAATCCATGCATATGTCAGAAATAGACACACAGACATTGGAAATTTCTGAAAGTTTAAATCCAAGTCTCTACAGTAGTGGTTGTCTCTTGCAAGTCGAATGATGGAACACATGCAAATAATACTACAGAGTCGACGATCCTTCAAAGCTGGGTTGTCCTTCATTGTCGGAGGGTCTCGCAAATATTGATTAGGAAGGATAAGCAAATGTTTTGGATATTGTTGTTCTTGAGATTCTTAAAACGAAGATCTTTGTGTTCTACTAACCGAAGATCTCCTTTGAGCATCAACTGTTGATCGTCTCGTAGCAGTTGAAGATGACCGACGTGGAGCATCTGAGGCTGATTAACGAGAGCCTAGCATTCTAATGTCTGTTCTATGAGACAGGCCTACTTTAAAATCATGTCGACCTGACCAATTAAATGCAATATAATCAATGTGTACCGATTCTTCCACTCGGCATGATAGCTCTAGAATCTCGTAATAACCTTGTTTAATAGAACCAACACCTGCATCACGATCCCCTCCAAACCTTTTTGCGATGTTCTTGCTAGAAATGAAGTAATCTAGCTATATAATTGTTAATATTATATTATTATTATTATGTGTTATAATAAAATAAATTAGGTGTTGTTATACAAGAATGCAAATACTTACCACTATTCTCTCTCATGACGATCGTGAGTACCGGGTATCAGGACACTGAGTTGGAGGCTTCGCTAAGTAGAGCAAGCCCAAGGCAATACCACTACAAATAATGATATAATTTTTCATCTTCATCTCCTTATGGTGGGTTTATTGGTGCAATAAATACCCGACGATTATTACATATCTCAATATATTTGTTGTGACATTACTCCCAGTCAATTCCTACATTACCTCGCCCACGACTCTCTGAAATCCTTGTTCGATTGGTTCAATGGTTATATATTGGATGCTTGAAAACTGATGCATAATGCTATTTGGAAGGTGCCACTCGACACACTTCCAATTTATTAGTGGAATGCATGCAGTCTAAAAATCTATGCTCTCAAAACAGATGTTATGTAATAAGACTATATTTACATCTAACCATGGTGTCCGAATAACATGCATATGAAATTATAAATTAAATTTAGTAAATATATATTTAAGATAAGATTATGAGATTAATAAAAATGAGTGTTATATCTGACTCTATTTGGGTTTATCAAGTTCACTTCTATACATCGTGATATTTAAGATTGACATTCTCGTACCCACTTCATTCCACCAACTTGTTATTTAAACAAATGAGTTTAATGTAACTAAAAATTTTGTGTGTTTAGCTGTAAAGGGAGAAAATAATTTTCTACCGAAATTAGAGAGATTTGCCTGTTAATTCTTGAAGAATTAGAACATGAAAATTTGGTCGGCCAACATGTAAGTGATCAAAGTACTAATTATGTATATCAATAATATGTCTGAATAAATCTCGAAAAAATCCAACGGACCGCACAACGAAATTTGATGCGCGAACATTCATCATTACACTTTAAGACGACCAAATGAAGGACTGACCGACCTAAGTTACACCGTGCGCTCGCATCAAAGCCTATGCAGTCAGCACCTACCACTAAAAAGATCAACAATATCCCTGAAAGAATTTCTTTTATACGGTCTCATCGACCGAAGAATGATTGTTTATTAGATTACGGTAATCTACCCTCTGTCTGATGGAATAATCCTTCCCGATGATAATGAGAATGTAAATTTATTAGCAAAAGATGATTGTAAATCATTCGGTCAGACAATCAACACTTGGCCGACTGAATGAACATAAAGTGATCAGACTTTGCAAACACGAAGTGATGCCAAGTGCGGTTACAAATATGGAAAGGCACCAAGAGTGGTTAAAGGGACAAAAATATGTCTAAGTTTGGTTAAAAATATGTAAAGGTGTAATGATTCATAAATAACTAAAATATTCCTATTAAATAGGGGGCAATCCTGTAATTCACAAAGCACTTCCTATAACTGATAAATAGGAAAACCATTTTCACTGGGTGACTATTGCATGATTCCCTAGAAACCCTAGAAATTGGGCGTTATATGTCTCATTTGTCTTTCTCCTACTCTATTTTCTTCCATTCCACCAATAATCTATTCATTGGGCATGATTGATAGGACACTTTGAATTCCAATTGATATTTAAAAACATAAGAATTGGGGGACAAATTTTAAAAAGAGGCAAGTTAGTAATCATTATAGTAATAAGAACCGAGCAAATACGCAACATTTTTGTTTGCATTTAATATTAAACGCAAGAGGGAGTTAGGAGGAAAAATACAACAAATGTTCGCATTTAATATTAAACGCAACAGGGAATTGCGTTCAATATTAATTGCAACAGTTTTTTTGCATTTTTTTTTATCAACACATGATCAGTATCTTGCACTTAATCTTAAATGAAATTAAAGAGCTATGTATTACATTGTCCCAACTATAAATCCTCCACCCTCCCCACATGCCATGGGAAAATATCTGTGTAAGTAAAGCGTACGCAGCGCTGCGTCCGTCATCCAGGTTACATGGAGGTTATTCAGAGGGTATTGGGGGGTATTTCCGAGTTTTATCCCCTGTAACCTCCTTGTAACATGTTTGTAACCTCTCTGTAAGCTATTTATTTTTGTAAGTTACATGTAGGTTACATAGAGGTCATACGTATGCAGCGCTGCGTACGCTTTACGTACACAAATTTTTCTCCTATGCCACACACATAACTTCCTCTCTTGAGATGGACTCTTTGAAACGTATATCGGACAAGAACATAATTGTTATATGAGAACTATGAACTCCAAAACTTGTATCCAAGAACCAAAATTTGTTGTATCTGAGAACCAAAAATAGTTGTACCTGAGAATCAAAAATACTTTGGACTTTCATGTTAAAAATACATTTTAAAATCATTTTTCTTATAATGAGAGTAGTAATTCTTTTTACATATAAAAAATAGTTGTGTTTTATCAACAAACACAATAATAATAATAATTATACGATATACATATCCTATTATTATTGTTGCTAATATTATTTTGATTACTCTTACTATTATTTTATCAAGATTTATATTTTATTATTCTTATTAGTATTATTATATATTTTTTTTAATATATATATATATATATATATATATATATATATATATATATATATATATATATATATATATTATATAATTTTTAGGACTGACTTAGAATTGATTTTCTTTTATTTTTTACTTGTACTTTTTTATACTCTTTGGTAAGAGAATTATTTGGTATGTTTTTCATATAAATAATTTTTTGATTTTTTCAACAAGCTCAATAATAATAATAAACATATATTTAATTATTATTATTATTGTTAATATTATTTAGATTACTATAATTATATACATACATATGCATATACATACATATATATATATATATATGTGTATATATATATATATATATATATATATATATATATATATATATATATATATATATATATATATATATATCCTCTTCGTGCACGACGATGAAGGTCAGCATCGTCTTCGTCGTCTGTCATCAGAAGTTTGCCTCTCGGCTCACCCTGCTCGCGTCCTCTGTGAGCTCGCTTTCAGCTCTCATCCTCTGCGTTCGTTCTCGCCTGCAGGTTCGATCGTCTCGCTTTCAAACTTGCCTGTCGGTTCGATCGTCTCGTGTTCGATCATCTGATGCGTTCGACCGTTCAATTCGTGACTGCTGTTCCACTTCTCGATTCGTCGTACATCTCTGCTCTCACTGTGTCGTTCGTGGGAGAGGTTTTTACTTCACGGGCTCCCACCCTGCTTTCTCTTGCGGTGTTCCTCCACTCGTTCTCCGCTGCTTTCTTCTTTGTGTCGTTTGGTTGTGTGCTACCTTAATGGCGGCACCTTCTCCCATTGATCTTGTGACGGATGCTGCTTGGGGTAAGGAGACTTATGTCGGGGTAGTAGGAAAAGGACAAGTTACTCCCACCAATTTTGACCAATTAATCTTCCCCTAAAGCTTCCATGATGCGGCGGCTGGTCGATCATCCTGCCCTTTTATCCATCCTGTTGGATTAAAGGATGGAGAGCCAGCAGTTCTCTTCACTGAACAGGAGGTTAATTCTCTGAACGAAGCAATTAAATTCTCTTTGGTTGGAAAATTCTTACTTGGCCATCCAAAATTAGAACTGGTGAGAAATTTTTTTGAATCGCTGAATCTGATGGGCTCTTGGAAACTTGGGCTCTTAGATGGGGGACATCTGCTTATTCAACTATCAGTGGAGGAAGATTATGCCAAACTCTTAGCTAAGCAGTCCATTGCCATTGCTGGCACCACCATGAAAAACATCAAATGGACTCTTGATTTTGACCATAGCAAGGAATCCCCTGTGGTACCTCTAGGGTTCAAGTTGCCGACCCTTCCCCACCAATACTTTACCCACAATGCTCTGTTCAACATAGCACAAGCTTTGGGCACCCCTCTGATGGTGGACCCCCACCTCCCCCCCCACACTCTCAACAAATCTAGGCCAGGGGTTGCTAGAATCCTTGTGGAAAGAGATATTACTCTTCCGAAACTCAAAAGGATATGGTTACTGCTATCAATGAGGGTTTTTGGAAAGAAGTTGTCTTACAGTCTAAACCTTATTACTGCCAACACTGTAGGATGTTTGGCCACACTATGGATAGATGCTTCAGACTTCATCCTACATCCAAGAAACATCCTCCCAACTCTACTGAATTGATGGTCACTGACAAAGCTCCTAATGTGGTTAATGTTGTGCAAATACCTCCTATCATGACTGATATACCCACTCCTGTAGTGGACAAGGTTATTGTCACTGCTTCTTCCTCCATCCAAGCTGATTTACAACAAATTCAGTGAATCCATTGCTCCAACTCCTCTAGTAATGTTAACTTACCTAGAGAAGTCACTCAGGTGGTTGCTGCCTCCAGTGACAGCATGATCCCCTCAGAAGCTTTATTGACAGAAATTCAACAAACCATGGAAGACACTTGGCAAGTACAAACAGCAAAGAAAAAGAAGAAGCAATTGGAGGAACTCCGTAAGACTTCAGAGGACATACTGGTATATGGGAAAGCTAAAACGGGCTCCCCCTTTAGACCTCCTAGGGGTTGATCCCGATCTAAATCCCAATCCTCCAACTACCCTCCTCAATGATCAATTTCTTAATTTGGAACATAAGGGGTATTGCTCACCCCCTTTCTTTTAAAAGACTGAATTACCTTATAAAAAAAACACAATCTATGGTGTTTCGCCATTCTTGAACCTATGGTTCATATCCATTTCCAATCTCTTATAAAAAAAATTCATGGGCTTCTCTCACTACACCAATATAAATAACAAAATTTGGATCTTTTGTAGACAAGAGGTCAATTGGACTGTTCTGGTGGACAATTACTAGTTTGTTCACATTTCTTTCACTCTTAATGGCTATTTGGGGTTTTGCTTACTTCGTTTATGCAGGTTGTAAACAGGAAGACAGAAGATCTTTATGGAGTTGCTTAAACACCATTAGTACCACTATGAACTCTCCATGGGTGGTTGGGGGAGATTTCAACTGTATTGAGTCTTTTGTGGAAAATTCTAGTGGGAGAGCTCCAAATCTGCAAAAAAATGACTCTTTTTAGTGATAATATTGCCAGAACTGGGCTGTTTGATTTGGGCTATAAAGGCCCTCCCTTCACTTGGAAAAGGGGACAGATTTGGGAGAGGCTAGACCGGGTCTTAGCCAACACTCATTGGTACTATCAATTCTTACTCACTTTAATCACAAATCTCAGTTTGGCAGGCTCTGATCATAGACTCCTACTCATCACAATCACTGCTCCTCTGAATCTTTCACATTCCCAACCTTTTAGATATCTTAATATGTGGTCTCTTCATCAAGATTTCAACAACACTGTCTTTGAAGGCTTGGACTGGAGTGATACATCAAGACCTTATTATCAAACTACAGATGTTACACAGCAAAGTGGGGAGAGCTCTCAAATCTTGGAGTTTGTCTTCTTTTGGTGACGTTTTCCAAACAGTCAGAGATGCTGAGAAGGAGGTGGATAAGCTAGAGAAAGAGGCCCTGCAAGGCTCTAATGTTGAGAAGGAATTGCTAACAGCACATGAATACCTTATTACTACCATTGAGAGACAATAACTTCTACTGAAAAAGAAGGCTGCTATTAATATTTTCAATGAGGGTGATAGAAATACTGAGTACTATCGTATTATATCAGTTACAAGAGAAAATGTAATACCATTCATACTATTCATACCTCTGAGGGACATGACTTACCAACTCCACTGATATTACTATGAATGCAGTGGCTCATTTTCAGAAGCTCTTAACTTAGTCTGATAATCCCAGAAGCTCTATTGACAGCAGCTCTTTGCTGATGATATCCCTACTGCACAAGAAATTATTATGACTTCCATTCTCACTGATGAGGAAATATGGCAAGCTATTCAATCCATTGACAGCTCCAAAGTTGCTGGCCCTGATGGCTTCATAGTTGATTTTTATAAAAAGTCATGGAAGATTATCAAAGGGGAAGTTACTGATGTTATCCATTGCTTCTTCAATGCTAATAGTCTCTCCACTTTTTTCAGTGCTTCCAACATTGTATTAATCCCCAAAACTTCTGTGCATAATAAATGGGATCACTTTAGACCCATCAATCTAACTTCTGTTGTCAGCAAAACTATCAGCAAAATCCTGGTTCACAGACTTCAACCCCATTTGGGGCAACTGGTTAGCCTCCACCAATCTGCCTTCATTAAAGGTAGATCCATAACTGATAATGTTTTGTTAGCACAAGAACTCCTTCTGGATTTAGATAAACATTGCAGAGGGGGAAATCGCATCTATAACCTTGATATCTAAAACGCTTATGACACTATCTCTTGGGATTTCATTTTAGAGGTTTTAGCTGCTAAAGACTTTAATCCCACTTTCTGCCAATTGATTTCCAAATGGCTGCAGAATAATGCTCAATCATTCTCCTCAAGGGACAATCCTGGGGATCTTTTCATGCTACCAGAGGGTTAAAACAAGGGGACCCATATCTCCCATTCTTTTCATACTAGCTATGAACTATCTTTCCAAAATTTTACATACTACTTCACACCAATGTCAGTACCATCACAGGGCCAGAATTTCTGTCACTTGTCTTATTTATGCTAATGATATCATGCTCTTCTCCAATGCCACCCAACATGTTGTCAAAAAAGTGTTCAAATGTTTAAAACATTTTCAGGACACTTCTGGAATGCAATTCAATGCTGCCAAATGTTAATTATTGTTTCCTAAGAACCTTGACCCCTACAGAAAACACTGGATCCTACAATTTACATGCTTTACTGCTACTCATCTCCCACTTAAATACTTGGGAGATATTATACTTACTGGAAGAATCAAACAGTCACAATTTGATGATATATTGCACAAAATCCAAAATAAACTGGAATGTTGGACCAACACTTTTCTGTGTAATGGTGGCAGAATCACATTGCTTAAAAGCATTCTAACTACCTTTCCTAATTGCATTCTACAGATGACTTCAATGAAGAAAAGTACACAAATGGGGATAGAAAGAATGTTTAACAGGTTGCTTTGGGCAGGTTGAAGACAGCAACTTCATTGGGCCTCTTGGCAGAAGCTGGCCAGACCTACCTTGGTAGGGGGTATGGGCTTCAAAGGTTTACAACATCTACTTCAAGTGAATCTATGTAAACTTTGGATTCAATTCAGAACCCAAAATTCCTTATGGGCACAGCTCATGAGGAGCAAGTACTGTCGAGATCAGCACCCTGCCCTTGTCTCAAGGAAGCTGGGGGATTCTAAATTATGGTTTAAAATGATTGCCATCAGGTAGCTTGTTGAACAACAATTCCTATGGGGATTGGGACATGGACACCTAAATTTTTGGTTGGATCAGTGGTGTCCCTCTGATTGGCCGATGGATGCTACTGCTAGAACCACTGATTACACTGTGGTTGATTTTTGGGAAGGGGAACATTGGTCCCTATCCAAATTGTCTGCTATACTCCCACAACATTCAGTAATTAAAATCTCCACTATTCCTTTCAATAAAAACAAGCCTGATAGCATTTTATGGCACTCCCCCAGAGCTAGTAGCCTTACCAAGGCTCTCTACAACAAATTGTTTGTTTGGCCTACTGTTCCTTAGGGTCCAGTCATTTGGAACTCATTTTTAACCCCCTCAATAGCCTTTTTCTGCTGGAAGGTTTTTAAAAAACTTTTACCTACTGATGACATTCTTAAACTCAAAGGATTGAGGGGTCCTTCTAAGTGTTGTCTGTGTCAAATTGAGGAAGAGTCTGTTGTGCATCTGTTTTTTCAGTGTCCTTACTCTCAAGCTGTTTGGAGAAACCTTTGGCAACATTTTCACTTCAAGGATGATCATCTTCAATGGGACAATCTTTTTTTCTACTGGGAGAGTTGGAATCTTCAAAATTATGGTAGCATACCCCTCATTGTCTCTTGGTTTCTCTTGATGGTCAGGAACCAAGCGAAACATCATGACCACCGTCCCACTTTCCAGAAGGTTAGCAAAAATTGCATCACTTTTATTTCTAAATTGATTAGTCACAAGAAGTTCCCCAACATCCTTCACTGCTTCTGTACTGACAGACAACCCCTTGTTTACATTGTACATTGGAAACCACCTACCCCTAATGCTATCAAAATCAATACTGATGGGAGTTTTTCTGAGCATGGGGCAGGTATTGGTGGATTGTTCTGAAGTTCTTCTGGACACTGTCTGCTACATTTTTATGCCCCCATCATTGCTAGTGATCCTCTGAAGGCTGAACTAATCGTTGTTCACTGGGCTTTACAAATTGCAATTAAGTGCTCCTGGCACAACATTTGGGTGGAAGTTGACTCTGTTGCTCATCTTACACTGCTAAATTCCACTGATTCACTACCTTGGCATCTTACCCTCTGGAGACAGCACATTATCTCTCTCAATTCCCAGTTGCAGACCAATTACTGTTTTATTTATAGGGAGGGGAACAAGCCTGCTAATTGGTTGGCTAGAGCTACGACGAACTCACTCACTGTGAACATTTCATCCACTGCCCTTGCAGCGCTTACTTTCCTGCTCAAAGGAGATCTTCTGGACATCCCGCACCTTAGAGTTGTCACTTGACTGCTGCACTCTGGCTTTTCCTTTGATGAGTTTCCTGCTTTCATTTTTGTTTCTGTTGTATTTTTTGTTTACATTTTGGAGGTTGCACTCTAGGTATGTTTTGAGGTATAGTTCACCTTATGGGTTTTTTAACATGTAGGGAGTCCTGGTAGCTCCTTTTTTAATATATATATATATATATAATGTAAGTTTAGGTGTTAGCTATGTAAATACATGGGAATTTTTTGGTATGGATATAAATCTTCCTAATAAAAAATTAATCTATATCTTTGAAAGATATTTACACACACCCACACACACACACACACACACACACACACATATATATATATATAATGTAAGTTTAGGTGTTAGCTATGTAAATACATGGGAATTTTTTGGTATGGATATAAATCTTCCTAATAAAAATTTAATCTGTATCTTTAATATATATATATACTCAGGAACTTCTCCTTGATCTGGACAGGAAATGTAGAGGCAATAATATAATTTTCAAATTGTATTTGAAAAAAAGCTTATGATACAATTGAATGGGATTTCATTCTTGAGGTGCTGAAAGCTAAGGGCTTCTCTCAATCTTTCATTCATTTTATTGGAAGATGGTTACAGAACAATGCTCACTCCATCTTAATTAATGGGACCCCTCAAGGATTCTTCCATGCTTCTAGAGGTATCAAACAAGGTGACCCTCTTTCTCCTTACATTTTCATCTTGGCTCTTGATTATTTGTCCGGGAACCTTAATTATTTGGGATATCACCACCCCCATTTGGCTTACGATACACGGATCCAACTTAATCATTACTCACCTAGCCTATGTAGATGATGTCATTGTATTCACCAAAGCCACTAAACTCCGTCGTTAAAGCTCTACTCCATTGTTTAGATGAATTTCGAATTTTTCGTGTATGCGAGTCGAAGAAAAGGAAATGCCAAATTCTCTTTAGCTCTCACAGCCCTATCAATATTAAACACTGGATTAAAGAGCAAACTGGATTTGGTACTACTTCTCTTCCTTTCAACTATCTAGGAGTACAATTACTTAAAGGTAGAGTAAAACAAACACAATTTGTTGAGGTGGTGGACAAAACTATGTCCCAAATCAACTGCTGGACTTCTTCTTTTCTGTCCAATGGTGGGAGAATTACCTTAGTGAAAAGTATTCTTAATTCTTTCCCGACTTATCTTCTACGGATGTCTGATATGAAAAAGGCCACTCATATTAAGTTAAGCAGAATCCTGAACAAATTCTTATGGGCCGGCCAGAGAAATCAAATTCACTGGTTGAGCTGGTGAAAGATGTGTAACCCACTTGTGCTGGTGGCTTGGGGGTTAAATCTTTTCAACAGCTTAGACATATCAACCTTTGTAAGCTCTGGATTAGATTCAGGGCTCAAGAATCTTTATGGGCTAGGTTCATGTGGGGTAAATATTGCAAAGATTCTCATCCATTCTGGTGGCTAAGAAGTTGGGTGATTCTAAATTATGGTCCAGCCTTCTTAATTGCAAAACCAAGCTGAAACACTGTTATGGTGGGAACTGGGGGATTGTCAGATCAATTTCTGGTTTGATTGCTGGACCTATAATGGAGAAAGATTAGTTCCCCGCTCATCTAATTACAACTCTAACCTTCAGTTTAAGGATTGCTGGACTGACACCAACTGGAACATTCAACTCCTGAATTCCTTACTGTCAGCTAATCAAGTGGAGATGGTCCTAAAGACCAACATGAACAATTCAAATAAGGATAAACTGATCACTAAACAAAAACCTTCACAGAAATTATCAACTCTCATCATGCAATCCACATATCAAACTCAAGAGCTGAAATGGGGCAAAGCTATTTGGTATAAATTTCTCACTCCTTCTATGTCTTTTTTTTTGCTGGAAAACTTGGCATAACATCATTCCAACTGATGATCTCCTCAAATTAAAAGGGCTGAGAGGACCTTCCAGGTGTTCTTTTTGTTGTTAAGAGGAGGAAACTGCTGACCACCTTTTTTCAACTGTACATGGATACAAAAGGTTTGGTCTATATTCATTTCTCACATCTCCACTGACACTGTTCTTGTTAGTTGGCTTAACTTCAAGGATTCCTGGGGGGATTGGAACAATATTGGCCTCCATGCTATACCTTGCTGTATGGCCTGGTTTGTTTGGATGCATAGAAATACTGTAAGATTTGAAAATCTGCCTCCTTCCAGGGCCCAAATCTCTAACAACTCGCTAGCTTCACTGCGAAAAATTATCGGATATCAAAAGTTCCCTAATATCTGCAGGAATTTGTCGTCTCCCCCGTCGGCTTAATCCGTAAACCTTTAGGTGCCCCCCCCCTCGACTAGTTGGTTAAAGATCAATATTGATGGCAGTGCTGCTAACAAGGATGCTGGCTTTGGTGGGCTTATCAGAAATCACTTGGGCAATTGCATTCCCCAACCTTGGCCTCTTCTCCTTTGGAAGCTGAGTTGGTGGCTGTCTTTTGGGCCGTGAAGGCTGCTGTCAGCTTGCATCTCCACAAGGTTATAATTGAATCTGATTCAACTCAGGTGGTGCAGATTTTAAGTGGTCTCTCTCACTCTTGGGATATTATGGAGTGGGTTCATAAGATTAAGGGGCTCTCTAAATCTGTTCTTATCGACTACACTCATATCCCTAGGGAGGGCAATAGACCTGCTAACTGGCTTGCTAGACTTGGCAAGAATACTGATAACATTGTGGTATCTAATTCTCCTCCTCAAGCACTAGTTTTTTTGTTACATGGCGATGCCCTTGGTGTCCCTTTTGTAAGAACCTTGTAAGACTTTTCTTATTTTAATATATTTACCTGGGGTGTCCCCTAGGTACTTTTGGTATATATATATATATATATATATATATATATATATATATATATATATATATAATTAATGTAAGTTTAGGTGTTAGCTATGAAAATACATGAAAATTTTTTGGTATGGATATAAATCTTCCTAATAAAAATTTAATCTGTATCTTTGAAAGAATAATGTGATAAAGAAAGTTGAATCAAATTGGTCATTTACTATTCATCGAAGAATTAAGTTTTTCATGTCAAAATAAAAAATATTCAAATATATTTGAAGTGGTATAAGCGGTTTAGAAAATTTTAGTTATTGATAAAAATTATGTCCGTCAGCATTTGAGGTCAATAAGACTAGCACAGTAAATTAGTGGTTTTTAAATAAAATTACGCATTTAATTGTTTAAGTGTTAAAAAAAAATAATACTAAAGTCAAATACAATATTGTAGTTTATGTAACAATATGAATGGCAAGATGTATCACTTACTGAAATGCTTCGAATGAGATTTACAAGCAGCATATGATTTCACCCTGACTTATATTGGTGAAAGAAATTGACAAATGCGAGAGTCACAACTAATAATAATAAATGAATTGAAGAGAATAATATTATGTGTATTGCACCAAAATAGCTCAACACATACAATAAATTGTGTTTGTTTGCTTCCCGTGAGTGGTAAATTTAATACAACTCATGTCAAAGATGATGAGTTGTGTGAATTTCTACTCTTGGAAGCTATTAAACACACAATAGTACTCTACGTGGAGGTTGTGATCTTACCTGTCGAGGACATCAACATTGATTTGGCCTCACATCAGTAAGGGTGTAAACGAACCGAGCACGAACGAACAAAGCTAGTGTTCGTGTTCGAAATGTTCGAGCACATCACTGTTCGTGTTCGGTTCGTTTAACAAACCGAACGAAAAAAATTTGTTCGTGTTTGTCTCATTTGCTTATCGAACGAATCGAACATGAACTTCCTGGAGAACTGAACAAAAACAATGAGTTTTTTTTTACAACCCTAGCTTCGAAAGCATACTTCCTCAAAATGAAAAAAATTGATCAGGTATTCCGTACACATCAGGTAATTCATACTTCCTCAAAATGAAGCAAACTGAATAAAATGTTTAGGATTTTGTTTAGAGTTTTATTTTAATATTTATAATATTATAATATTTATATTAATATAATTAATACTATAATATTATTATTGTTATTAATAATTTATCATATATTATAATTCATAGAAGTTTAATTATTTAAAATATGATAAAATTTTATAATATATAATTATTTTTAAAATTTCATAAATTTCTTATAGATAATCATTTTAAATTATTTTATATTCCGATCAATAACGAACCGAACACGAACGAACACATCATTGTTCGTGTTTGGTTCGTTTAACAAACCGAATGAAAAAAATTGTTCGTGTTCGTATCGTTTATTTATCGAACGAATCGAACACGAACTTTTTAGCGAACCGAACACGAACTGTTCGTGAACAACGAGCTTTTTTGACAGCCCTACACATCAGCGAGGTTGACCTCATTTTTTGGTGAGGTTAATCATCTTCGGTAGGAGCCTAACACCTAGCCATATTACTTCTCTATTGACTCTCCTGAAGGACTGGTATTGGAACGTACATATACACTACAATGCACACCACATACACATTTATATACTCCCCATAAACAAAATTAAAATCAATTTTCAAAGGATCAATCCCAAAATCGAAATCCAAATAAAACTAATTTTTATGCTCTTTTTGACATGAACTTACAACTCTGTCGGTGTGTGCTGAGGGACACGTTGTTGAGATCATCCTGCTAGACTCGGTCGTCACCCAAGTGAAGGCCAGTCGGCATTTTGTTTGTGGAAAACTCCAATTGGGGTCGACAAATATCATTTGACGCGATGCACATGAAACAAACTTAGGTTGGTCTGATCTTCGATAAACTTATCTAAATGATCTTGAAAGACAAACGGGCTGCACGAACACGCCTGGAACGTCGATTTTACCTAATAGAACAATTATATTTCTATAGTTCTAAGCACACTCAGAAAATGCGTGAATCGAGGGTTTTAAATATTAAAAATAATAATAAATCCTATTTATTCCCTCATTACCTCCCCCTTTGGCCAACCAGGGAGCAGTCACGAATCCGTGCCCTAGCCTCGCGTAGCGTCGCCCTCGCTCGACGTCTTTCCTCTCTTTTGTCTCCTCGCCGGTGAACACCAGACCGCCGAGGCTCTACCTGTTGCCGGAGCTTCTACGCGAGGTATTTTGGCATGGAGATCTTGGCCACCTACCAGCCCCAGCTGCTCGCTCGTACATTTTTTTCGTTATCGTCACCGATGTCTCGCCGGCCTTCCTCTATGGCGGCATCTAGCTCCCGCCGACCCTAGCTTCCCCTCATGTTGAGTCTGAGCTTCTGTGTGTTTCTCCCTCTTGCTGACTGCACCCCATCGCCACTCGGTTCCCCTCCCTGTCGACCAAGGCTCCTCTGTCGGTGAAGCCTTTGATGGCAAAGTTTTTGTTAGCACACAAGATCTAGGGTTGTGCATTTCTCTCTCCCTTGCATTCATTTTTGCGTGTCGCCGTCAAGCTTTGCCACAAAACATATCATCCGCCCTCTTTCCTCGGTGGTCGGAAAATTCACCAAAGTGTCCTGCTGTGGACGAATAGCAAAGGTACCGAGGTGTGAGAAAGCGTGGACGTTCTCTCCCTTTGCAAGGAGAGCTTCTTCCCGGACTTTGCTAAACTACGAGCAACCATCGCGCTCGGTCATTTCCTTCCAAACTAGCCCTAGGGTTAGTTGAGTTTAAGCACGTGGGCTCGGTTGCCTGCGTGGTGTGGATGTCTCGGTCGCCATTAATCGGCGCATCCACGATGTGATGGGTCATTTTCTCCCTAAAGAAAGGCCTAGGGTAGGATGTCCTTGTGTGGCCTAACACTTCATAGAGTTGAGTGTTTCCTCTTGTTGCGAACCCTAACACAAATGCCTAGCGGTTTGGAGTCCATTTCTCCCCTTGCTTTAACTTTCCCAATTTTCTTTGAAAAAATATGGAGGTTGGGTTTTGTGAAGTGAGAAAAGCTTTGTACTAGCTCATTGAGACATCATGAAATTGCACAGAGTTTTGTAGCTAGTCCATTTCACGACAACATGGAGAGTTTCCCCATCGGAATCCCTGAGGAGAAACTCCCCACATGATTTACCAAAACAGGAGGCGATTATGCCACACATTTAAGTGTCTAAACATTTAGGTTCCTAAATGAGGGTGTTAGCACGAGCACGATTCACTATCAAGCATGTTTGTTTGCCTTGGATTTTACTGCATATTGCTTGGAGTATTTTGCATTAGCATATTGCCCCAACCGGTCGCACCAGCCTGGTCGACATGTCACATTGTCTAGACTAGCCGACCCGGCTAGGTTGGCATCTCACTCTGCCTCGACTTGTTGCCTCGGTCTGGTTGGCATCTCACTCTACCTCGCCCGGCCTCCCCAGCCCAGTCGACATTCACTTTGCCTCGACCGGCATCCTGGCCCAATTAACATCTCACTTTGTTTTGACCGACCACCCCGACCCTGTCCACGTTCCATTTTGCCTTGAATGGCCGCCCCACCTAGTCAATATTTTACTTTCTCCTCAACCATTCACTCCGACCTAACTGACTGTTCACTTGCATAGTGCATGTTGTGCATGTGAATGAGTCTGGCCGCTTGCTTGCATGGTACATTATACCATGTATGTGCTTATCATTTGCATGTGTGTTTGGTCATTATTGTGGTAAGGCCTAATTCTCCATAGTGATGTCCTATGCCTTATGCAACCGAGCACAAAACCTCTTGTGTTGTATGTATTGCATGCATCTTGCATTATCTTCATCATTTGCTTGGGTTTCACTTTGAGTGTCCCTTCACACACTAGTTCTTCAGGTCACTACCTCCATGACACACTCATTCATCCGACCCCTGCCTCCACGACACACCCATTCATTGGACCCCGCCTTTATGACATGCCCATTTGTCAGGTCACCACCTCTACGACACACCCACTCTCCTAAGTCACAGCTTTCATGACATACTTACCACTTTTGTCGAATGACTGTCTGCATTTGCATTTGCATTTGCATGCTTGTAGGGATAACGAGCCGGGCTCGATATGAGGGTGAATCTCGTGTCGATCACAATGCCTTAACACATTGCTTGTTGTTGGCATATTTTAAGGTTGAGTGTTGTATTTTGAAAAGGGGGTCGCCTACAGAAATTGTCGGCGAATTTTCATATTTTAAATTTAATTTAAATATATATATAGTTTAAAAGATAACATTTGATTTTGAAAGTAATTTTAAGTTTAAAAGTTTTAAGATATGAAATCAAACCGATCTCACATCCCAAATAGTTTATATAAATGAGCACCGCACCACAAACCGTGTATCTATCCCGAAGAATAGACACACTGCTTGATGATGGGGCTCGATTAAATAAACTAGAAGATTTGTGACATTCGTTTGGTTTGCGAACCAATTTTATAAGCCGACAAGTTCCCCTGCTTAATATGAAAGCATTAAACAGGGTTTATATTACCTAGGTTCTTAAAATTCCCTATAAGGGCAAGCCCCTATAGTTAATGACATCTTAAGTGACGGGAATCACCTAAGAAAACTCTCGATAATAATCGTAGTTCCGCTCTCAAGAATTTCAAAGTTTAAGTTTTCAAGGGATTGAATTTTGGAATTTCAATAGGGAATGTATCAAATTTGGAACATTTTATTTTGGGAATTCAAAGGAAGACAGGTAGGAGAAATCACAGATTTGAAGCGAACTTCGGTAATTTCCCGACTATCCTATTGTTTGGCTTGAATTTAGGAAGGCCCTAATGTTTATTTAATGTTTTGATCTTGCCAATTTTTAATTAATTAGGACTTATATTTGTATGATGTGATCACACAAATAGCCTCGAAGATGTGAGGGTTTATGTCGTATCAGACGACTACCTCGGAATCCTAAGACCGGTTAGGGCTTAATTTGCAATGCAAATCCCTAACAAAAGGTTGATGATTTATGTTGCACTAGGCAAACTACCTCGAAGTCCTATGGTTTAGTTATTTAATTCTAAGAAATGTTCTGTTGCAGTAGATCCGAGTTTTGCTGACGATGATGGCCGTGTTGCCCACTATGCTCCGAGCTCCTTGTTGTTGCAGAGGGTTTAGTTTTAGAAATCATAAATCAAGAGATGAGAGAAGTGTTCTGGTTTAGAGAAGGTCTTGATTTCCAAGTGTTTTTTATGTTTTAATTAAAACAAATCTTAAAGTTGATTATAACAACACCGGTTAAGATCCCACGGTTCCATCCTTCCGGCATCATTATTTTTAGCGGATTCACTTAGTCCAGATGAATTTGCTAAACTCAACTAAATGAGTTCCACACTTTCATTTAGACCGTGGGAAATCCCGTTAGCAACGCGTAGGTTACATCATCAGAGGTATTCCCGATCATCCAACAAGACGTTTTAATTTGGTTGTAGTTGTAGTTTTGTTGTTCTGTTTGTGATTAAATTTTGAGTTGTTTTATATTTTGAAATGTTGTGGCAGTGAATTTTATCTTGTAATGATTTTTAATTTAATTTTGGTTTCATTTTAGGGACTATCCTAAAGGTTTTGGTTTTCATGCAACAGTTGTTTATCATGTAAGAAAAGTAAGTGCGATGCGATTAAGTAAAATGCAATAAAGTAAATTGCAATAAAATAAAAGCGTACCTGGAGGGTCTTCCCGTCATCCCAAGCTGCACTTAGAACACAATTTAGAATATTTAAGCATTTAAAGCAAGTTCCTAGGTAAAGCTAAGGGAAGGGTTATGGTTTTCTACCAAGTTCCTAATCCTATAGCTAGTCACCTCCCGCGACGTCTAGGTTCTTGTATTTTGATAAGGATGATTTTCTTCGCAAAGAACAATTAAGTTCAATTTGTTCTTGAAGACATTCCATCATATTGAGGAAGTGCTTAAGACGAATCTTAAACATCTTTTCAATATTTCTGGAATTGTCCTAAGTCCAAATAAACTCAATTGTACAAGTGAATTAATCATCCAGGGTTTTAGTTAGGTTTGTTTTTTTAGCTCAGTGAGTTAGGATGTTTGAATATCCTATGAGTGAAGTGACACTTCACTTAATACTCCATTTAGGAGTTATAGTAATAAAAGCTCCTAAGGGCAAGTTGATGTTTAAGTGATTTGTGATTTAATTTGATTTTAATTAATGGGTTTAAGTTTGGAATAGTGTTCAAGTTGTTTTAGGTTTATTTTGAATTCTTTATGTCTTAGGTGATGTTATATTTAATTCAATTTAATTTAATTTTAATTTAATTTTATTTTTAATTTTAATTCAATTTAAATTTTATTTTAATTTGATTTTATTTTTTTATTAACATCTACAAGCAGGGTGACTGTATACCCCCGCACATAGATCACCACGACTTTGTCAGACCTTTCTGCACAGTTTCTTTTCTGAGCGAGTGTAACATCATGTTCGGATCTGACCTCCGGATAGCAGGCCCAGGTGAGTTCCGAGGGCCAAGAAAGATACCATTACCGGTAGGTTCCGTCATGATACCGAAGGGCAACGGAGCGGATATCGCTAAGCATTGCATACCGGAGTACCAGTGAAGCGGATCTCGGTTACTTTCGAAGGATGGACGACGGAAGACACCTTACCATTTCCAGCACGGACCGGAGCTAGAGAGCCTCCGGCCTTACGAGCTGTGAGTTACATGGAAAATATCACACCTCCAATGTACATCCATACGGCATCCTTGCCAAGGATGGCTTGGAAGGTGATGTTATCGACCATGTACCCCACTATTCGTACATGGATTTTTGACGGATGCTTCTTTGGATGGATCGACAAAGATCATACACGATCCGTTTTGAGTTTACATGGATTGTATGAAATATATTCCAGATCAAGATGTATGATGTATCTTCTACATGATTGGAATGAAAGTGACCATGTCACATTTTTGGCCTTCACCTCTTTTGTGCAAATTGACTGGGAAACGCCATTAAAAGTTAAATGAACTTCGAACAAAGAACAGAAAAGAAACGAAAAGAATAAAAGAAAACTTTCAA
This sequence comes from Papilionanthe hookeriana x Papilionanthe teres, assembly GCA_022702705.1. NCBI lineage: Eukaryota > Viridiplantae > Streptophyta > Magnoliopsida > Asparagales > Orchidaceae > Papilionanthe > Papilionanthe hookeriana x Papilionanthe teres. Next base: position 6,926,336 of record CM040421.1, read on the forward strand.
TCTAAAAAAATGACAAACACCAAATTCACATGAACATTAAATAAACGATAAAATAAAATTTGAATCATTAAAAGATAAACAAAATCAACATAAATGTTAAATCAAATTCTCAATCAAATTTCAAATGTGATCTTCCAAATTTCAAATCAAATCTTAAATCAAATTTCAACCGAGTTCAAACTCATCCTTTCAAATTTCAAATTCAATCTTTCCGCATTCCAAATCTCTATCAAATCTCAAATTCGATCTTCCGGATCTTAAATCAAATCTCGACCAAATTTCAAATCTCAAATTCGATCTTTCCGGATCTCACATCAAACTTCGATCAAAATCAACTTTTCGAGGTCGAGGATTTTACATCCAAGACTCGCACTCGCTTAGGATTCTTTCCCTATTGCACTCGAAATACATCAAATTCAAACTTTTGGGTCGAGGATTTTACATCCAAGACTGCACTCGCTTTAGGATTCTTTCCCTATTGCACTCGAAATACATCAAATTCAAACTTTTGGGTCGAGGATTTTACATCCAAGACTGCACCGCTTAGGATTCTTTCCCTATTGCACTCGAAATACATCAAAATCAACTTTTTGAAGTCGAGGATTTTACATCCAAGATCGCATTCGCTTTAGGATTCTTTCCCTATTGCACTGAAATACATCAAATTCAAACTTTTGAGTCGAGGATTTTACATCCAAGACCGCACTCGCTTTAGGATTCTTTCCCTATCGCACTCGAAATACATCAAATTCAAACTCTTGGGTCGAGGATTTTACATCCAAGATCGCACTCGCTTTAGGATTCTTTCCCTATCGCACCGAAATACATCAAAATCAACTTTTTGAAGTCGAGGATTTTACATCCAAGACCGCATCGCTTTAGGATTCTTTCCCTATTGCACTCGAAATACATCAAATTCAAACTTTTGAGTCGAGGATTTTACATCCAAGACCGCATCGCTTAGGATTCTTTCCCTATCGCACCGAAATACATCAAATTCAAACTTTTGGGTCGAGGATTTTACATCCGAGACCGCACCGCTTTAGGATTCTTTCCCTATTGCACTGAAATACATCAAATTCAAACTCTTGGGTCGAGGATTTTACATCCAAGATCGCACCGCTTTAGGATCCTTTCCCTATTGCACTGAAATACATCAAATTCAAGCTTTTGGGTCGAGGATTTTACATCCAAGACTGCACTGCTTTAGGATTCTTTCCCTATTGCACTGAAATACATCAAATCAAATTCCCGGGATTAAGGATTTTACATCCGAGATCGCATCGTCTTTAGGATCATTTCCCTATCGCAATGAAATACATCAAAATCAAACTCTCGAGGTTAAGGATTTTACATCCAATACCGCATTACTCTGAGATCTTTCCTCATTGTAATGATCCAATCCAATCGATTCGATCTTCTTTTGGGGTTGAAGATGTTACATCTAAAACTTCAAAATTCCAATTTTCATTTCAAATCAAATCCCTTCAAATTAATCTTGACGGACTTCAATCTAAATTGAAACTCGAGTTGAAATCCGAATTCACACATCAAAACTTAGATCGAAACAAAGATTTAAATCAAAATTTCCCGGATCTTGTGATTTGGGATTCACCTCCTTTTCCTTTCCCCAGTGAGAGTTCAAGAATCTCCAGTCTCAGAGATATACTTGACACTCCCCAGCGGAAACTCTTCTACTTCGTCCTAAAGTTTGTCACTTGGACATCTGTGTTGGTTTTGTTGATCGCTTCGGTCAACACCAATACGCGCGGTGTGCTCCGTCAGCTCACCACACCTATTGGGGGTCCATTTGTTGACCTCATTTTTGATGAGGTCTTCTCTTCTTCTCTTTAGTACTTAGGATCTAGCCTTAGGCTTTTCCTTCGACTATCTTAGAGGACTAGAATTGGGATCCACCATCTAGAATTTCAAACCACTTCTTAACTCCCCGCAAACTCCACAAACTTGATCGTAGACCCCTAATCACCTAGAGGGTTGAAATCAAGTGTGGAAGTTTAAAGGATGAGTTCCAATAGGACTCTTTGGCCTTAGGACTGCCCTGGGTGGCCTGGTCTGATGAAGGGGCTGACTTACACACACACTACACTCATACACTACACTTCCATACACCTCCTAAAACACACCCATACCCGACTTGACCTCCTGACTCATGTAGATGATTCACATGGATGGTCCTTAACCCCTAAGCCCTCGGCTACAGGGTTAGGAACAACATAGTGAATGCCTCAAATGAGTCCCTTCATGGCTCATGTGGGCTTGATATGGCTTCATGGCTCAACCAAAATGATTTTATTCCACTTACATTCACCTAATCTTCCATTTTCCAAATTTTTAATTTTTGACCCCGGGACCCTACACCCGCCAACCTACCCAAAGCCCCGAATAGTCTCAAATTTCTCAAAAATTTCCAAATCACCCAAAATTCTCCAAAATCATTCACAAACATTTCCACATCACTCAAACTGATCATCCATAACCAAAAATACCAAAAATTCCAAAAATACCTCCCAATACCCTCCAAATACCCAAAATACCCCTCTTAGCCAAAAAATCCAAAAATTCAGAAAATTCCCAGAAAATTCCAGAAAATCCCAAATATTCCCAATTTCATTTTGTTCAACTACACCATGGGCCAATTTTGTCAATTTACCCCACTTTTATCAAAATCCCCAATTTGACCCATTTTAACCCAAAGTAAACCCAATGCCAAACCTAACCTACCCAATTGACCTAAATTCTGGTCCAATTCAATTCTAAACTTCAATCCAACATCCCCAACACCAATCTAGACCAAATCCAAGCCCAATTTGATTGACATTGGGATCCAATTTCACTTTTGGCCTTAAAGCCCAATTTGGACCTATGACCCAAACCTAACCCAAACACACCCAATTCAACTCCAATTAACCCCAAATCTTTTCTAAATCTTCCTTAACATCCCCATAAACAAAAAACTAACATGATTTGCCCAAAATTTAGACCCAAACCCCACTCAAATTCAACCCAAAATCAAAAAGCCCAATTTTGACCTAAACCTAAACCTAGCCCAAATGAGCCCAAATCCCAAAATCAAAACCTAACCAAAGCCAAAACCTCTTTGAAACACTCCCATAAACATTTCCCAACATTAATTTTACATCAATTTCAACTCTAGCCTAACTTTGGCCCATGGTAGCCCATTTTGGCTCACCTTAGCCTCTTTACCAAAAAGGCCCATATCCAACCCAATTCATACCCAAATCACCTCAAATTTGTTTCAAACCACTCATGAAGCATCCCTAAACCAAAACCAACAATTATTTGGCCCAAACTTTTACAAAAAATTCTCATCTATGAACACATTCTTAAACTTAAAAGCCCACTTCCCTTAAACCTTCCTAAAAGCCCATTTCCTTCAAAATTCAAAAGCCCAAATCATCCTAAAGCCCACATGACACTTCCCCTCATCATCCATTTGATCAAAATCACCCCTAAGTTTCAAAATCATCAATTAAACCATTCCAAATCAAGTCACATGTCAAATTACCCCCTAAATGTCAAATATTTCTAAAACCCTTTTTCATGAAACAAGTCAACCTTTTCCCAAGCCAAATGGAGCCATGAACAAGCCATTCTCAAGCCACATGAAGCCATGAGGGCTTTGACTTGTCATTAGTCCATTTATGGCAAGAAGAGGGGGTTCTTTCTTAAACCTCCTTTAACCCTTTTTTACCTTAATCATGTCACACACTAAACCATGTTTAGCCACCTCATCATGGATGGAGACTTCACCACTCCTTCTAAGCCGACCTAAATGATTCCCTCAGCTCAAAATCAGAGCTTGGAAGGGTGCACCAAGCCCAAAATGGTGGGTTGACCCAAACCAAGCCAAAGTAAGCCTTCTCCCATTCCATTTAAATCAAACTCCTTTACACATGTCAAACCTCAATTGAATGCACCAAACCCCAGCCTGACCCACCTGAACAAGATGGTGACCAATGCCTGGCCGGCCAGCCACCAGGTCGCCGGAAAACACCATGGCCGAGAGCTCACATGTGAGCCAACTTTGGGATTCTACCTTGCTGAGCTGCCCCATGCCCAATGGCCACCATGGCTGTTCTGCCCTTGACCTAAGCAGCTGATCCCAAGCCCTAACTCTCCCTGGGAGGCCCTCCACCCTCTCCTATTTAAACACCACCCTTCTCGGCCATGAGAGGTGCTGAACCAAACCTTAAGGAAACTCTGCCAAAATCATTCCAGATCACTCTCCACACATAGAGCATTTGATCCCCACTGAATTCCAGCTTCAATTCCCTCCAAGTCGAGCTCAATTTTGAGCTCAAACTTTAGCCTAAAAACCAGGACACTTCTTCACGGTGAGCCAATCCCCAAATTGATTGGTCCTACACCTTCACCGGACCAAGAGAAGAAGTTTCCCACCGAAAGCCCCATCTCCAGAGCCACCCGGTTGCTCCAGCCTCCAAGCTTTGTGATCGAGTCGTGGTCGAAGTCCAACCTAGACAATCTCACCGGACCGAAGACTTCATCCGGAGCTTGCTTGGACCCAATCGAAGGTGACACAACTCTCAGATCGAAGCTTCACTTCTCTGAGCAAAGGTATGGACTCCCTCTTCTTCCCGAGCTTCCAGAGATTCTCATTTTGGCATTGGTGACAGCTCTTGGCGATTTTCATGCAGTCGGTCATCATCGAGGGCCAGTAGTATCCTAGTCTTTTAATTTTCATATTCATCTTCGGACCCGACTGGTGAGCGCCACAGAGTCCCGAATGCACCTCTTTAACAATTTCACGGACCTCGGACCCGCTTAGGCACCTTAGCCACATTTGATCGAAAGACCTTCCGTATAACGTGTTATTTATTAATGCGTAGGACGGAGTTCTTTTCTTGATCCGATGGGCTAACGACCTATCGTCTCGGTAGTTTTCCCGTTCGTGGGTAGTCTATTAATGGTTGTCGCCAATCTTGTGTTTTTCGTCACTCGTTGTAATCGATTCTTCTTCTTTTTCCGATTTGTGTATTGTGTTTATGTCGAGCCGTGATAGGACCCGACGTCCGTGAACCGACACTTCCACCGATTCATCTTGCAAGTGTGCAAATTCTTTTGCGAGGCGGGCTAACGCATCCGCTAAAGCGTTTTCTTCTGGGAATTTTGTAGATCATCACATTCGGAATCTGTTCCAACAACCGTATGGCATACCGGAAGTATTGCTTGAGTCTTGGCTTTAAAATTCCGTACCGTCCGACGATCTATCGAATGATTAACTCGCGAATCCCCGTAGATGTTGATGTTTGTTATCCCCATTTGAATAGTTAATTCCAGCCCCGTTACGAGAGCTTCGTATTCGCCTCGTTGTTTGTACACGGCTCGTTCGATGGTAGGAGTATCTTAACATCCCCCGCTCCGTGTTATAAAGATTAGTCCGATTCCTACCTTACCGGGCACTATCACTTGCGATTCTTCGTCTTTGTGTGCTGAAGATGCTCCATCAAAATGTAATTCCCAACGTCGATCATCAGGGTCTTCTAAGTTCATTATTTGTTCATCTGGCAAGTCGTCATTGAGAGGAGATTCTGCCGGCAAAGGGTGTGCTCGCGAGGAAGTCTCGCTAGTACTTGTCCCTTTACGGCACGATGAGGCACGAAAGTTATATCGAATTGCAATAATATCATCGACCACCCGGCAAGTCCGCCGTAAAGCGTTGGACGGGTCATCAAGTATTGCAATGGATTAAATTTCGAGATCAGGTTGACCTTATGAGAAAGCATGTAGTGCCTGAGCTTTTGAGCGGCGAAGATCAGGGCCAAATAGTGCTTTTCAATTGTGGGATACTTTACTTCCGTCGGAAGTAAACGACGGCTTAGGTAGTAAAGAGCATTTTCTTTACCCTCATCATCGACCCAGGCCAACGAGGCTCCGAGAGAGTCGTCTAAAGCTGCGGTATAAAGTATCAACGGTCTACCTGAGACTGGGGCTGCTAAGACAGGAGGTTTCATTAAATATTGTTTAATGTCCTCGAAGGCCCTCTGACATTTCTCTTCCCAAATAAATTTGGCGTCCTTTTTAACTAATGACGAGAAAGGCTGACACCTACCTGACAAGTTCGAGATAAAGCGTCGAAGATATGCCAACTTCCCTTGAAAAGATCGTAGTTGTTTTAAGGTTCTGGGAGGTGGCATTTCTAAGATAGCTTTAATCTTTTCCGGGTCGATTTCAATTCCACGATGTTGGACAGCGAATCCTAAGAATTTCTCGGAGGTGACTCCAAAGGCGCATTTTAAGGGATTCATCTTAAGGTTAAATTGTCTTAATCGTTCGAAAACAATTCTCAAATCATACAGGTGGTTTTCCTTTACTTTGCTTTTGATGACCACATCATCCACGTAGCATTCGACTTGATTGTGGATGAGATCATCAAAAATTCTTGTCATCGCTCTCCGGTAGGTTGCTCCTGCGTTCTTCGGCCCGAATGGCATCATCGTGTAGCAATATACTCCGATCGGTGTTCGAATGTTGTAAGTTTTTCATCTTCCGGAGCCATTTTTATCCGGTTGTATCCCGAAGATCCATTCATGAATGAGAATATTTCATGTGTTGAAGCAATGTCGATCATTAATTCTGGGATCGGTAGAGGAATTCATCTTTTGGACATGCCTTGTTTAAATCTCCGAAATCCACACAAATTCCGATCCGACCATTCTTCTTCCCGATCGGTACCACATTGGCTAACCAAGTCGGGTATTGTTCTTTACGGACGAATTTAGCGTCTATTAGCTTTTTAACTTCAGCTATGACCTGTTGTTCGATTTCTAGACGCATTCTTCTGGAACCTTGTCTGACTGGAACAGAAGTAGGATACACTCCTAGCTTATGAACTGCGACCTCTGGAGCTAATCGTGGCATCTCATCGTAGCTCCAAGCAAAACAATCTTTAAATTCCATTAATAACTTGATTATTTCTTCGGAGTCTTCTTTATTGAGTAAGGAGCTAACAAAGGTAGGTCTAGGCTCTTCGCTAGTACCTAAGTTAACTTCCGTTAACTCATCTATTGTAGATTTGATCTCTTCTTCGAACTACGGTGGAGCGTTTCCAATTTGTAAATCTTCAAGTTCTTCTCGTAGCTTCCATGCAGTTTTCATTAGACTCGCAAGTGACAACCAAGCAAAATTCGGTATAGTCAACTCGATCCTACCGTGCCGAATCCGAGACCATGCTTTGAATTGGGTGGACGACCGGAGTTATTCCATAATTTTTCAAAATGTTGTGATTGACCTTTTGTCCATTGTCGAGGTAAGAAACCACGCCGAATTAAATTTTGAACACAGGGAGAGTACCACTCAACGAGTAATTCCATTAATTCCGATGAAGTAGCATCTTCAAATTGTACATTATTTTCGGTTTTGGAGGAAGGAGCACCACGGTAGAATTTGATGGGCTTTGCACCGCCGCTACGTGCCTCTTTGACCACCATACCCTCGATCTTATTAGAATGGATCGGGGTCAGGGTCATAGTATGTACATAGTGGTTAATCTTCTCATACATCGATTTATATTCCTCGTTCTTTTCATCTTCGAGAGAGATCCTGAATTGCGGCTTCTTCCGACTTATTGTCGCTGCTTCTTGCTTGATTTCTTTTTCTTCTTCAGAACTGTCTTCCCAATCAACATTGATGGTTGGTTTCCTCCGTCCAACCGTCCTAACGTCTCTGCCACGACCTCGTCCCCGGCCTCGACCTCGGATGCGAGTTGTGGAGAAACCTTCACCATCTCGCCGTAAGGGAGCGGTGAGTGACTGTTGGACTAGAACTTCAGGTTCTTCGTCATCCTGAACTTCCTTTTCTTCATTCGTTACGGTATCTCTGGAGAATATTGTTTTCTTCGGAGGTGCATAATAAGCTGCATCTTCATGGATTCCAATTTCATGTACGGAGAATGGTTGTAAGTCACCTTTGATGCCACTGTTCCCCTCCATCGTAGTATTTGATGCACCGATGTAGAGATGATGGTACCATCCGGTTTTCATGTATCCATGGTCGGCCCGAGTAGAGCGTTGAATGACTTTTCTGAATCAAATATGTGAAATTTCGCGGTTGTCTTTGCTAAGTCACCGGTCTTCATTAGCAGTGTTATTGATCCGAGGACTCTTTCTCCTTTCTGGTTGAATCCTCTTAATAACATTTTGTCCGCTTCGAGCTCGCGAGCATCAATTTCCAAGTATGCTAGCATTCAAAGATTCATTATATTGATTGATGCTCATGGATCCACCAATACTCTGGAGAGTGTAAACTTCCCAATTGTAACTGAAATGTACAACGGTCGGTTGTGGTCTGCTGTCCCAAGTAGTAGGTCATTGTCCGTGAAGGTAACACCTCGCTGTTCCTTTAATGAGCAAACCTCGTCTAAGGAATCTCCGGTCATTTGAGCTAAGCAAATTTCTGGATCAAGTAAGGCCTTGATCAGAGCTTATCTCATCTCCTTTGATAAGATGAGAGCGTCGTAGATGCTCGGCTTGGCTGGTAGTTTCCTAAGATGGGCTAGCACGTTGTAGTCCACTTTATTTTCATGTGTCTCGGTTTCTTCCCGAATGGGTATTTCTTCGCCGGGGTTGGTTCTTCTTGAACAACCACTCGCTTTCCTTTGTCCTTTGGACCCATTCTCGGAGGTAGAACTCTTCCACTTCTTAAGTTGACTTATGAGATTTCTTCTGAATCTAGTATTGAGTTTGCTGGTGTCTCCTTCTGAATCGGAATGACAAGTTCTTTTGGATTAGCTTCGGAGTCTGAAGGCTCTAACTCTATTGTGACTAGAGCTCCTCGAAACTCGCAAATAGATTTGTTGCTTGTTGAACTCTCGTAGCCTCCTTGGTGGATGTCTTCTTTGTCATTGTGATCGTCGAGATTGTGTATGATTTGAGAATTGTTATTTGTATCAGAATCGACGTCCGGATTAGGTTGGTTGTCGCTAGTTACGTTATTGTTAGGAACAGTCAAAACGTAGCCAACGCCATAACCCTTATCATTATAAGATCCCACCAGAGTGATCAAATAATCATACAGAGTCAGAGGTTCGAGGGATTTCTCCCCTGAATCGAAAACAACCATTCTAGGATAAGCAGCCCCTAGTCTAGCCTCAGGAGCTTTGGTCTTCTCTTCTTCATCAATTTTCTTCTTTTCTTCAATCGTCTCTTGTTGAGGTGGTTCTTCTATCGCAAGTGATAGTGCCGACTTGACAGGTTTCGAACTCTGAATTGAGGCTCGCACCGAAGTGGTTTGGATGCGATCCAAAATCTTCTTCGAAGACTTTGTCCAAGCGGTAGTCCATCCATCATCAGTCGCATAGGGATCTATCGGAACAATGAGATCCGTCGAGATAACATTGACGGAACCTCATTTCTGGGGTTCCTTCATGTATTCCTTCGGGATCGTTATGTTCCCTTTTCGAAGATTGTCGTTGAGCCAACTTTTGAAGGTAATACAATCTTCTATCTTGTGTCCAAGCATCCGGTGGTAAGGGAAAAAGTTGGGATCACCTTTCTTGTCGACTTCTTCTGGTTTCTTAGGCTCTGGCAGTTGAAAATCTGGAGTCTTCATCGAGTCGCGGAACATTTTCGGCACTCGCCTCATTCTTGAACGGATACTCCCTGCTCAGAAGCTCCCTTAACATACGTTGTGGACGAGGCGGTTGTTCATACTGTTGAGATGACTGATAGTTGGGTCGGGGTTGCTGGTAATTCTGTTGAGGTTGCTGATAAATTTGTTGTGGCCGTTCTGGCGGTATTTGTATTGGCTGCTTGCCTTTATCGACTGCTGCGACGATCCCGGACTTCTTTTCAAAAGTTTTCACGGGCTTCTATTTGTATGTTTTGTCGGTGAAACTTAATTGCTTCGCCTCCTCTTGCATGCTTCCGGCCTTGCTTAACAACTTCTCAAAAGTCTTAATAGTAAATCCCTTGAGGAGAAGTGCTATCGGACCATGAATGCTCTTAAGTAAAATGCCGATCGCATCGTTGTTCTTGTAGCTGTGGCTCACACTTCATACTTAGATTCCTCTATCGAAGTATGTAGTCCACCAAAGTTTCGTTCGGCTTCTGCTTCTCTACCACTAAATCACCTATAGTGATGTGGTGCTGAGCTCCGACAAATCGCTTGATGAAGATGTTCTCTAATTCTAAAAATGTCTTCACCGAACCGTTCGGTAATTCCGCATACCAATCAAAGGCGATCCCTGACAGGCTGCTGACAAATTGTCGGAAGAGTAAAGCATCACTTCCGCCGGAATTGCAACAACTGGCATGAAAATGTGCAACATGCTGCCGAGGGTTTCCGGTTCCATCAAAGGTCTTTAACAGAGGTGGTATGAAGCCTTTCAGATATTGGACAACGTCGAATTCTTTGGGGTAAGGTCTACCCGTCCAAATGAATGTCCCGCTCTTTGATTGTGCCAAGGCTTCTCGCACTTCGTTGTTCCACCATGCTCTTGATATCCTTTTCCGGAATCATGCTTTGTATTGCATCCTTTTTTAACTGATCATCCTCGTTGACGGATGTAATCTCCTTTCCTCCGTCTACAATGTGAATAACTTCTTGGAGTGTTTCTCTTTGGGGTTGAACCTGACTCTGGAGAGTGGCTAGGGCTGCAGCCATCTCTTCTATCCTCTTTGCCATTTGTGAGATCGTATCATCTTTCTCTTGAAGTTGTATCCTCATCACTTCCGGCTCCTCTCTTTTCGCGGCTGCGAGAACACCTTGTGAAGTCGACGAAGCTCGTGTTTCAACCATGTTAATTTATGCATATTCATCATCCATGAACTCTGACGAGTCGACTTCATCTCCGAATTTTTCTTCTCTTTCTCTTGCTAATCGCTGAATATCAGTTCTTAGCTTTTCCATAGCATCTTCTAGTGGTCTTTTCTGTACATCCTTGCAGTTGTCATGCGATAGCTGTCGGGTTTCCTTCTCATGAGTCCCCTTCATTGCGGTAGCGCTTTCTTCGGACTCAAGTCTCCTGACGAGACTTTCCTTCTCAGGTTGTTGTTTTAATCTTAATTGTCCGGTAGTGGGACTCCATACCATCCTTCTAGCAGCAGAAGGTCTAGGACCGGATGGTGCAGTCGGCCAAATCGTTGGAAGGTGGTATCCTCCCTAATTTGTAGTCTCGAAACAACGACGAGGTGGACTAGCTTTCATTCTCTTATTCGGCTTTTCCGCGGCGATAGCGAGGTTCTACTCGCGGCCCAAGACGGGATTTGGCCGGCACGCGCCCTATCCTTCTTAAAATCTCTGATACAGGGCATTTTTCTTTCTTTTCTAACTTCTCTATCAGGGTCTGCAGTCGAGCAAATGGCGTAATTCTAGCCCTTTTCTTACGACCGATGTTGTAATATGTGGGCTGAGGCAATGCAGAAGCAATCTTGTGGACATTTTCCTCGTCCTCTGCGGCGGATAGGGGATGGAACCTACTTCCTCCCAAAATTGGTATGTATTCAGGTAGCGGTGTATACTCGGGCAGTTCTGAGATTTCCTCCATGAAAGCAACTTCAGCAGCTCTGGCTTCTCTAGCAATCCTTCTACTTCTGTTCCTCCTCTGAGTCCGTGTCAGTGGTGGAATTCTCGAGCTGGACCCGATCTCGAAAACGGAAGGTCTCACAGGAAGATCTGTACCCTCCACAGGTTCATCACAGTTCTGAATTTCCTTCCCCTTTAGTACGGCGAGAGCCGGGGTAGGTGCAGAGACAACTAGACCGGTGGGAGTAGCAACAACAGTCCTTCTGCGAACAACAGTACTCCCCTCAGTTGGAATCTTTTGCAGAGGAGGGATTTCATGAGTTGACTTGAGGTTAAACTCAATCAACGGTTTCTCAGTTTTCGGTACTTTGCTTGTGAGTGAAAAGAGAGTGACGTCGGGGATTTTGATGTCGGTGTCCCCGAATCCTTGTACGAATCGAATGATTCCATTATTAGGCGAGTTCGTCCTTGAAAACGGCCGAGGTCCGATCCGTTGACGAAGGAGAAGATCGGTTTTGGGGCTTCCATTTCCGCAGGCGCGATTCCAAGTGTTAGTCCCCGAATCGTGCTTCTTCTTGTCGTAAAACTTATGACGAAAAAGAAAGAGTCCGAACACATTTCCGTTTATCTTAATGTATTTGTGGTATTAAAAGAAAATTTATTTAGATAATTGTTTTTCGAAAAGATTTGTTCATTAAGACGAAGAATTATTAAAAGAAGGAGAGTTGTAGGAAGGGTAAAGGAATTGATTAGGAACTGGAAAGGAAGAGAAAGTCTTGTAGAAACTTCTCGACCCGCAAGACCGCTCCTAAACTAATACCTATTGGGGGTCCACCCCACCTCAGAAATGAGGTAAAAGGATCTCGGAACCTCTCTGTTTAGGGGTGTCTAAACAAGTGGCTCCTAAATCCGAGAGGATGTTGGCTACACTCGTTCAAGGTAGAAATGAACATAGTATTCCAACGGAAAGAAGGGTAGTTTGATCCACTAGGGACATGGATACACTACCGATTTTTGAAAGCAGAACTATCTGATTAAAAATGGAGAGAGGAATTCTTCCCCAGCGGAGTCGCCGGAAATTTTCGGAATATTTTAAGGTTGAGTGTTGTATTTTGAAAAGGGGGTCGCCTACAGAAATTGTCGGTGAATTTTCATATTTTAAATTTAATTTAAATATATATATATAGTTTAAAAGATAATATTTGATTTTGAAAGTAATTTTAAGTTTAAAAGTTTTAAGATATGAAATCAAACCGATCTCACATCCCAAATAGTTTATATAAATGAGCACCGCACCACAAACTGTGTATCTATCCCGAAGAATAGACACACTGCTTGACGATGGGGCTCGATTAAATAAACTAGAAGATTTGTGAGATCCGTTTGGTTTGTGAACCAATTTTATAAGCCAACAAGTTCCCCTGCTTAATATGAAAGCATTAAACAGGGTTTATATTACCTGGGTTCTTAAAATTCCCTATAAGGGCAAGCCCCTATAGTTAATTACATCTTAAGTGACGGGAATCACCTAAGAAAACTCTCGATAATAATCAGTAGTTCGCTCTCAAGAATTTTAAAGTTTAAGTTTTCAAGGGATTGAATTTTGGAATTTGATAGGGAATGGATCAAATTTGGAACATTTTATTTTGGGAATTCAAAGGAAGAAAGGTAGGAGAAATCACAGATTCGAAGCGAACTTCGGTAATTTCCCGACTATCCTATTGTTTGGCTTGAATTTAGAAAGGCCCTAATGTTTATTTAATGTTTTGATCTTGCCAATTTTTAATTAATTAGGACTTATATTCGTATGATGTGATCACACAAATAGCCTCGAAGATGTGAGGGTTTATGTCGTATCGGACGACTACCTCGGAATCTTAAGACCGGTTAGGGCTTAATTTGCAATGCAAATCCCTAACAAAAGGTTGAGGATTTATGTTGCACTAGGCAAACTACCTCGAAGTCTTATGGTTTAGTTATTTAATTCTAAGAAATGTTCTGTTGCAGTATATTCGAGTTTTGCTGACGATGATGGCCGTGTTGCCCACTATGCTCCGAGCTCCTTGTTGTTGCAGATGGTTTAGTTTTAGAAATCATAAATCAAGAGATGAGAAAAGTGTTCTGGTTTAGAGAAGGTCTTGATTTCAAGTGTTTTTTATGTTTTAATTAAAACAAATCTTAAAGTTGATTATAACAACACCGGTTAAGATCCCACGGTTCCATCCTTCCGGCATCGTTATTTTTATCGGATTCACTTAGTCCAGATGAATTTGCTAAACTCAACAAAATGAGTTCCACACTTTTATTTAGACCGTGGGAAATCCCATTAGCAACACGTAGGTTACATCATCCGAGGTATTCCCGATCATCCAACAAGACGTTTTAATTTGGTTGTAGTTGTAGTTTTATTGTTCTGTTTGTGATTAAATTTTGAGTTGTTTTATATTTTGAAATGTTGTGGCGGTGAATTTTATCTTGTAATGATTTTTAATTTAATTTTGGTTTCAGTTTAGGGACTATCCTAAAGGTTTTGGTTTTCATGCAACAGTTGTTTATCATGCAAGAAAAGTAAGTGCGATGCGATTAAGTAAATTGCAAAAAAATAAAAGCGTACCTGGAGGGTCTTCCCGTCATCCCAAGCTGCACTTAGAACACAATTTAGAATATTTAAGCATTTAAAGCAAGTTCCTAGGTAAAGCTAAGGGAAGGGTTATGGTTTTCTACCAAGTTCTTAATCCTATAGCTAGTCGCCTCCTATGACGTCTAGGTTCTTGTATTTTGATAAAGATGATTTTCTTCTGCAAAGAACAATTAAGTTCAATTTGTTCTTGAAGACATTCCATCATATTGAGGAAGTGCTTAAGACGAATCTTAAACATCTTTTCAATATTTCTGGAATTGTCCTAAGTCCAAATAAACTCAATTGTACAAGTGAATTAATCATCTAGGGTTTTAGTTAAGTTTTTTTTTTAGCTCAGTGAATTAGGATGTTTGAATATCCTATGAGTGAAGTGACACTTCACTTAATACTCCATTTAGGAGTTATAGTAATAAAAGCTCCTAAGGGCAAGTTGATGTTTAAGTGATTTGTGATTTAATTTGATTTTAATTAATGGGTTTAAGTTTGGAATAGTGTTCAAGTTGTTTTAGATTTATTTTGAATTCTTTATGTCTTAGGTGATGTTATATTTAATTCAATTTAATTTAATTTTAATTTTAATTTAATATTAATTTTAATTTAATTTTAATTTTAATTTTAATTTTAATTTAATTTAAATTTTATTTTAATTTGATTTTATTTTATTTATTTAATTTAATTTAATTTAATTTAATTTAATTTAATTTAATTTAATTTAATTTAATATTAATTTTAATTTAATTTAATTTTAATTTAATTTAATATTTTATTTTTTTATGTTTTAAAGATGATTTAATTTAATTGTTAAAGTATTAATTTAATTGAAATTTTGGAAGGATTTAATTTAAATGTTTTAATCTTAATTTAATTTAATGATTAAGTCTTTTAGTATTTTAAATCTTGAGTTTGGATTATCATTTTAATTAGGAATTAAATATTATTGAGGTGATTAATTTAGGGATTCTTAAATTAAAGAATAAATGTCTTCCTAATAATATCCCTATTTTAATAATTTAAATTTTTATTAATCTTCCAAATTTAATTAATTAATTGGTTAAGGTTTACTCTAATTAATCTTAAAAAATGATTGATGGGTTTCTATCCTTTAATTATTTAGATTTCAATCATCCAAATCATATTAGGATAAAATATTTTACTCTCTCATTTTATTAAGCCTAAAGTTTTAATTAAGGGTTGAAATTTTAATTACCATTTTGCCCTTCAAGCTTAATAATTCCATAACTCACTAAATTGGGCTTAAAAGAATTTGAAATTTTTATGTGGCTTCCCTCACATGTCAATTAAGACATTAGAGGAGAAAATGTGATTTTTCTGTATTTAATTTATTTATATAATTATTTTTTGTAGAAAAAAGGGATTTCCAAGGAAAATTCAATGAGATGACCAAGGGAATTTTTTCTGTTTCTAAGAAAATTATGGGGCACTCCTAATAACCGGAGGACCATCTGGACAAAGTTTGGTGATTTTTTGAATTAATTTTTATTTACTAGAATTATTTTGACTTTTGGAGTATTAATTAATTTAAAAATAAAATAAAAGTTGAAAAATGAGTTTTATATTTTTCAAAAATCTCTCTGATATCATGGAAACTAGAGAACCAATTTTCACAATTTTCTAATATTTCTTTGTTTTATTAGAATTATTTTAGTGGAAATGCTAGAAAATACATTTTTTTTTAATTTTAAAATTACCTTAGGGCTTTAAAATTTAATATCTCCTTATAGAGACTTAAGAAAAATATGGGGTTTATTCCTAAGTGATTAAAATTCAAAATGTGACATTTTGGTGAATTTTATTATTTTTTTTATTTTTATTATTTTTTAATTATTAAAAATATTAAAATAATGCAAAAAAACAACTTTTTTAGAAAATTGCAATTTTAATTTTCTTAAATTCCCCTAATATCAGAGAGGCTCCAAAACTAATTTGGTGAATTTTTTAGAATTATTTTGAAAGTTATGAATTTTTGAAGTTTAAGTTTGGCTAAATGGCTTAATCAACCCATTTGATAGGGCTAACCACGTCCAATTGACTTAAACTTTTATGGTGGGTTCCTCTGATCCTAAAGGTTAGTGGAGAATTGATTTCAAGTCAATTTGATGTATGATTAGCTCTAATTAATTAAAGCTCCATTTTGGGTGTTTAAGCCAATTAGGGTTATTTCTAGTGAGTTAACTCAAAACCTATTTTCCCTAGGGTCCTCTGGTCATAAGAAACATCAACAAATTTTCCTAGAATTTATTTCACAATATGCTAATTATTGGAATTAATATACTCAGAATAGTGACCTAGAATTGAAAAATCGATAACTCTTCATAGGGAGGGCCTCTGACTTTGGAAAATTCAGGGAATGTCCCCAAATTCAGAGGCTTCAAAAGCTCTATGGTCTCATGCCATGGTGAATTGTATACATGCATGGAGAATTGAAAATGTGCAGAGAGTAAATAAATCATTAAAAATCAAATATTCAATGAAATTAAATGATTTCTTTTCCACATTATTCTCCTCTGCTCACTGAGCAAGAGGGTATTTTTATTTTATTTTTAAGATTTTCTTACACAAAGTTATGAATTTTCTAAGTTCTTGTAATTAAATGAATAAGAAAAATCCCTATTTTCCTACTTATCCACGCGGCGCCACGCCATCCTCGGCAGCTCCGAAGGGCCACGAGGCGCGCTCTGATTCGGCGCCGCCATCCGACTCAGCGCTCCAGGGGCCCGCGGTTCATGTACCATCGCGGCTGTCCGGCTCGATCCCGACCGTCCGCTCGATACACGCTCGATCCGACGGCTCCCAGTCATCATCTACGACTGGTGTGCACCCGTGACCGTCAACCTTCTAACCCTAATTTCTCACTCGATTCTCAACGAATTTTTGTGCTCTTATGCTCTATGGATTCGTCTTGAAGAGACAAACACATCCATACGGTAAACATGCATGAAAATTGATTCAAATTAAATGGAGAATCTCTGTAAGCTTGGGAAGAAGAGTGAGTCCATACCTTTGCTCAGAGAAGTGAAGCTTCGATCTGAGAGTTGTGTCACCTTCGATTGGGTCCAAGCAAGCTCCAGATGAAGTCCCTTAGCTCGATGAATTGTCCAGGTATGATTTCGACCACGACCTATTACAAAGCTTGGAGGTCGGGAGCAATGGCCGGCTCGGTGAGGGGGCTTTTCTTGAGAAACTTCTCCTCTTGGTCCGATGAAGGTGTAGGACCAATCAATTTGGAGATTGGCTCACCGTGGTGAAGTGTCCTAGTTTTGAGCTTGGATTTCAACTCTGAAATTGAGCTCGCGGAGAGGAAATGGCGAGGGGATTTCAGTGGGGATCAAGTTCTCTATGTGTAGAGAGCGGTCTGGGATGATTTTGGCAGGGTTTCAGTAAGTTTTGGTTCAACACCCCTCTTGGCCGAGAGGAGGTGGTGTTTAAATAGGTGAGGGTGGAGGGCCTCCCAGGGGGGTTTAAGGCTGGGGATCAGCTGCTCCATGCAAGAGAAGAGCAGCCATGGTGTTCAATTGGGTTGGGACACTTCAGTAAGGCAGAATTGAAAAGTTTGGCTCCTCCCAAGATCTCGGCCATGGCGTTTTCCGGCGATCCAGGCGGCTGGCCGGCAGGCATGGGTCACCCTCAGGTCCAGGTGGGTCAGGGCTGGAGGTTTGTGCGAGCAATTGAGCTTTGCCATGTGTAAAGAGGATGGCTTGAAGTGGAAAGGGGTAAGGGCTCATATTGGGCTCAAATTGGTCAACCCATGATTTTGGGCTTGGTTCACCTCCCCATGACCTGGTTTTGGGCTGGGTGAATCGGTTGGGTCGCTTGTCATGGAGTGGTGAAGTCTCCATCCATGGTGAGGTGGCTAAACTTGGTTTAGTGTGTGACATGGTTATGGTTAAAAAGGCTTAATAAAGGATTACGAAAGGGGGCCCTCCTTTTGCCATTAATGGCTTGGTCACATGTCAAATCTTCCATGGCTTCATATGGCTTGTAAATGGCTTGCTCATGGCTCCATGTGGCTTGGGACAAAGCTCGGTCATTTACATGAAAAAGGGTCTTAAAAATTTTGGTAATTTAGGTGTGATTTGATGGGATTTGGCATATGGCTTGATTTGGAATTATTCCAACATGGATTTAGAACTTAGGAGATGGTTTTATCAAATGGATGATGATAGAGGATTGTCATGATCAAATGGATGATGATAGAGGATTGTCATGTGGGCTTCAAGATGGATTTTGGGCTTTTGAGTTTGGTTAGGAATGGGCTTTTAAATGTCCTTTAGAAGTGGGCTTTTAGATGAAAATTTTGCAAAGGGGCCATGCCAAATAAATGTTGGGTTTAGTTTAAGGATGTGTCATGAGTGATTTGAAACAAGTTTGAGGTGATTTGGGTTTGAATTGGGTTGAATTTGGGCTTTTTGGTAAAGTGGCCAATGGTAGGCCAAATTGGGTTAACTTGGGCTAATGTTGGGATAATATTGAAATTGGTGTAAAATTAATGTTGAGAAATGTTTGTAGGGCTGTTTCAAAGAGGTTTCAACTTTGTTTGGGTTTGGATTTTGGGGTTTGGGCCTATTTGGGTTAGGTTTAGGTGTAGGCCCATGTAAGGAGTTTTGGCTTTGGGTTGAATTTGAGTTGGGTTTGGGTTCAAATTTTGGGCAAATCATGTTAGTTTTTTGTTTTTAGGGATGTTAGGGAAGGTTTAGAAAAGATTTGGGGTTAATTGGAGTTGAATTGGATTAGTTTGGGCTAAGTTTGGGTCATGGGTCCAAATTGGGCTTTAAGGTCGAAAGTGAAATTGGATTCAAATGCCAATCAAATTGGGCTTGGATTTGGTCTAGATTGGTTTTGGGGATGTTTAATTGAAGTTTAGAATTGAATTGGACCAGAATTTGGGTCAATTGGGTAGGTTTGGTTTAACATTGGATTGAATTTGGGTTAAAATGGGTCAAATTGGGGATTTTGACAAAAGTGGGGTAAATTGACAAACTTGGCCTATTGTGTAGTTGAACAAAATGAAATTATGAATATTTGGGATTTTCTGGAAATTTTTGGAATTTTTTGGATTTTGGGTCAAGAGGGGTATTTTGGTAATTTGGAGGGTATTGGGGGTATTTTTTGGAATTTTGGGTATTTTGGGTAAAAATGGTCAATTTGAGTGGTGGGAGAATGTTTAGGATTGATTTTGAGGAATTTGGGTGATTTTGGAGAATTTTGGAGGGTTTGGGTAATTTCAAGGGTTTTGGGTAGGCTAGGCGGGTCTGGGGGTCCCGGGGGTCAAAAAATTGAAAATTTGGAAAATTAAAGATTGATCAAATATGAGTGAAATGGAAGCACTTTGGTTGAACCATGAATCCATGTTAAGCCTATATGAGCCATGAGAGGACTCATTTGAGGCATTCACTATGTTGTTCCTAACCCTCTTAGCCAAGGGCTTAGGGGTTAAGGACCATCCATGTGAATCACCTTCATGAGTCGGGAGGTCGAGTTGGGTATGGGTATGGTTTTAGGAGGTGTGTGAAAGTGTAGTGTATAAGTGTAGTGTGTGTGTAAGTCGGCCCTCACCGGACCGGGCCACTCGGGGCGGTCCTAAGGCCGAAGAGTCCTATAGGAACTCATCCTTTAAACTTCCACATTTGATTTCAACCCTCTAGGTGATTAAGGGTCTACAATCAAGTTTGTGGAGTTTGTAGGGAGTTAAGAAGTGGTTTGAATTTCTAAGTGGTGGGTCCCAATTCTAATCCTCTAGGATAGTCAAAGGAAAAGCCTAAGGCTAGATCCTAAGTACTAAAAAAAGAAGAGAAGACCTCATCAAAAATGAGGTCAACACTTGTCGGCTCGATCCCTGTGAGCAATACAAGTTAATTAATCAAAATTGAAATGAGTGTGACTGCACTAAGGATCCAAGGGATCGATCTAACCTGTCTTAACTTACATGTTACGGGAACGCATTTAATGGCCCTTATTTTGAAAACTAAAATTTTTTTTCTAATTATTATTATATTCGTCGTGATTTTAAAATTATGTATGTAGCAAACTAGGTCGTATATAATGCCAACTCTTTTCAAAATCCACCTTAGGTGACACCCTTTAGATCCCTTGGATCTTTAGAGTGTAACCACCATGACGATGCCGCCAAATTCATACTTTATCTGGGACTGACCTTGCACTTAGATGCTGGTTAGGATACTTTCTCGTTATATGGTGTGCTAAACTAGGATTTTGGATTCTATCCAGTATTTTTGGACGTCTCTCACTATTGTTTTGTATTGCGTTGCTTTGTGCTAGTAACGCGTCGCCTTTTTGGTTTTGGTGTGCCAGTGCGCTTGACATGCATGGTAGTCTAGTAGGGCGTTCTTCTGCGAAGTGTCATGCTTACATACGCACTCACACAGGTGCTGCTATGGAGGAGTAGGTAATGATTTCTAATTATTTGCTTGCAGGTGCTATTTAGCTCCCCTAATTATAATACATGACCTATTTCGTGTTGCATGGCTTTCCCAGCTAATGATTGTTTTCATGCAGGTCGAGCTTTTATTTTCTCTTTTTAAATATATTTGATAGAGTCCTTAGGTCGAGTTTTTATCAGAAATAAAGTACGGGCACGAATTTGTGACGGGGAAATGAAGCTGCAGCTCGTATTTCGTACCTTAAGTCTGAATTTTATATTCTTGTATACACTTAAGACAGAGCATGTATATACTGATTTCGACAGCTTTTTCTGCTTTCTTGAGATATGTTGCCAAACAAGCGGTGTTTTGGCCTTTCTTATTATTTTTGAGTGCTTTGCTCTTTTGTTGAGTGCTTGGGTATGCTTAAATTAAGCTTAATTATTTATTTTTTGCGCATCTGGGATTCTACAAAAAAATAAAATTTAGACTCTTTGGAATTTTAAAATTGTAAATTTTTCTAAATAAAAAAATCATAATAAGAGATTCAAGATAAACTAAAATTTATGATTAAATTATTTAGGATTTTTTAAATCTGCTTTTACTTTTTTGTGTGTCCTTCGGGCTAGTTTTAAAATGGCTTGCATTGTATGGATATCACCCAAACCATATAATAGGGTATCCACAATAATTAAGAACCGCTTTAGATAACTACATTCATATTTTCATGTCCCGAGAAGGAGCACCCGTGCTTCTTTAATCTGACTGGCTAGCATATCTTTTTTCTATATTAGAGGTTGTCTAATGAGCCTAGGGTGTTAGAAGGCTCTCCAACCCATATGGGTTATAAGTCTTTTCATCGGAGCGTTTCCAGCTTCGTAGTTGAACCTCCACCTGTCTTTCTTTCTTGAGGCTCCTTGCCTCTTCGGCAGGTGTAAGTCCCACCTCTTAATTTCTCCGGGGCATTTATATGACCCGTAAGAGAGATTTATTCGGAGAAGGCAAGTACACGATGATCAACAGACTAGAGACTTCTTTAAAAATAAAAGAGAGAAAAAATAAATGGAAAAAAGCATATGGGGCAACCTGAGAGCGTGATTTGAAATTTGGAAGTTTGTAATCTATTGACCCAACCTGCAATTACATGTATTTTTAATCTCCAAAATTTTGCCAAAAAATATGTCTCAATTTATATCTAGCGGCTAGTGTGAATAAATGTAATGATTTATGAATTATATAATAAATTTTCACACTATGGTTGCTACGCAAGTATATGTATCGTTTCAAATAATATAGGTTTTTCCTTAAAAACCCCAGTATCAATCCCACAAAGAAAGCGGTAACTCTTAAAATCAACTTACAGAATTTCTATTTAAATTGCAAATTAAACAGATAAGAGGTCCATAATTATATGTTTACTAAAAATTATTACTATAAAGTTAAAAAGAAAGTAACAACTAAGTGTAACAGTTTAATAAAATATAATAACGAGTTTGGATATTATGGAAAAATTTTCCCCTTGCAAAGAGATTTTAACCTATGTAGGATTCAAGTGACTTTAGACAAAATTGAAGTGTTTTGACAAATAGAAGCATACCTAATTCCTTACCCCTTCTGGAGCTAGCAAAGAAGATTGACGAACTTAAAGTTGATTCCTTAACATCTCGATTCCACATCATAACTATCTAGCCTCTCATCTCTAGATTCTCCTAAGCCTATGCCACTATGATGGTCGAATCCCAGCCTCAAGGTACTAAACCTTAAGCCGAATTGATAAGAATATATTCAGTCTATTGACATCACTTTTGGTAGAGGTCTAATATTTCTTTAGAATCTATCTTAGAGGACTAGCAATGGAACCTTCACCCCATATAAATTCAAAACACTTCTTTGCTTCACTTGAAGTTTTCAAATGCTTAAAGTCTAACCTCTAAGTATTTAGGAGGATGAGACCAAACATTAGGAAACTCGAGGGGAGTTCCCTATAAAATGGTTAAGCCTTAGGACTTACCCCGGGTGGTTTGGGTGAGATTGACACACACTTACTCATCAGACTCTCACACACTACCTCACAACCCTAAACCAGACTTCTCCAAACTTGATCCCTTACTCTTTTAGAAACTCATGTGGGTGGTTTCCCCAAGCTCTTAGCCCCAAGCTAGGGTTTGATTAGTACCTGCACATGGAGGATCCAAATGGGGGAATTCCCTTGATCCATGGCTCAAATGGGTTATCAATCTCACTCATATCTAAATTTTACCAAAAAAAATCCAAACATTTGACCCCTTTACCCCTAAACTCTACCAAATGACCAAGTTACCCCTAAAACCCTAATTCTACCCAAAATTCCTTAAATCAACCAAAATTACCAAAATATCCCAAAAATCATCCCAAAACATTCCTCGCTACTAAAAATACCCAAAACACCTCACATTTACCAAAATACCCCCAAAATACCTAAAATTACCAAAATGCCCCTAGCCCAAAAATTTCCAAAAACTTTCAAAACCCTCCAAATATTCTCAATTTCAATTTAAATTACTTTATTTGATCTAATTTAACCAAATTTGCCCAATTTGACCAAAAGCCCCAAATTACCCCTTAATGACCAAAATGCCCAAATCACCACCAATGTCCATCCAATTGACCCCAATCTGGCCCAATGTTTATTCCAAACCAAAATCTATCATCCCCAATACCAATATATACCAAATCCAAGCCCAATTTGACCCACATTTGAACTCAATTTCAACCCAAACAAAAAAGCTCTAATTTTGACCATATGATTTGATCCCCCCAAATTAAACCCCATGAACCAATAAATTCCCAAAATTAATATCCAAAACTCTTCATGACGTTCCCCAAAACCAATTTGAACCATTAATTGCCACCAGTTTGAGCCCAAACCTCACCTAAGTCCAACCAAATCCAAAAATCCCAAAATTTCCCCAAATTGGTCACATACCCAAATTCCACCAAATTGAACGCCCTAGCCCCAAAAGTTCCTCCTAATTAATGTTGAAAACTCTTCCTAACATCCCCATAGACCATTTTGAACATTAAATTGGCCTTTGACCCCACTCTATCCTAACCTAAACCCAAGCTAACCAAACATGCCTAAAATTGACCAAATACCAAAGTAAAGCCAAATTGATCCTCCAAACCTATTCAAGGTCACCCCAATTCTCTTCTAAACACTTTATGACAATCATATACATCATTTTGAACAATCAATTGGATCCAAACCAGGCTTGAACCCAACCTAGCCCAACTTGATCCCAAGTGACCCAAATTGAACCCAGGACCCAATGTAGCCAAATTAAACCAAATTTGATCAAACTAAGCTCACCATAGCCAGCCATTGGACCCCTAGGATTGAACTAGATCCACCTAGCCCACTCTAATGGAGCCATGGACCAAAGGTCCCATGATTTAGGGGATCCCCTTGATCCACTGAAAATTTAACAGCTTTTTACTATTCATTTCATACCTGTTTTTGATGATATTGTACTTTAAAGGAATGTATTTTTTACGATTTCATGCAGGTACAATGATTTTAGGCCTTTGGAGCAAAATGAAGCGAAAAGGAGCAAATTTGGAGCGAAAAAGGACAAAAATGCATTTTATTGAACTTGCGCCGGACAGTGCTAATTTCCAGAGAGTTACGACATTTTGGCGGAATAATGTGTCGAACGATGCTCCTACCACTGCCGAATAGCGCCATATCCCAATTTTGAACTAGATTCAATGTATTTGGCCGGATTTTGAAAGGTTGCTTGAGGAAACTCTTGGAGAATTCAATTTTTGCCGAATTTAAACACTTTTGGCATCACATTTCAAAGGGGGGAAGAAAGGAAGAGAAGAGTCTAGAGTTTAGAGAGAGTTTTCTTTCCATTTTGTGTAGGAAGTTAGAGTTGTGTTTTCTCTTCTAAGGAGTGTGAGAGGAGAGGGAAAGTGAGAGATTTCTTCTTCCTTACTATTCTAAAGAGAGAATTGTGTGTTGTTGTGAAGAAAGAAGATGAGTCAAAGGAATTCCTTGAGATTCGCTTGGGAAAGAATTTGAGATAAGTTGTATTTACTTTACTTTGTTTGTATGACGTTGTTTTTATATATAAAATCCATATTTTCTCATCTTCTCCTCATGAGTCTTGAGTAGATTTCTTTGTCTTTCTCATTTTCACGTGATGTGTTGATATTGTGAAATGGATATGATGTGTTGATTTACTATGGAGAATTTGTGATGACCTTTTCACTTAGAACTTCATTTACTTTTTGATCTGGCCAATTGAATTGTTAAAACTTGTTGGGAAACATATGTTCCGAAAGGATTATGAGTTTCACAACAAAAGTGAAGGTCACATTCAATGTCCATGAATGAGAGATGTAGTTTCTGGGGATTGAGTGCAAATAAAAAGGGAAATATACTTTGATGGGTGTAGAATTGGAGATTTTTGAGTGACAGGCTGAAATCCTCAATTTGGTCATAATGCTTAGAAACAGAAGCGAGAGTTAGCCTTCAGGTGAAGGAAAGTGGGAGCTCTGGAGTGAGAGCCAGTATCCTCCCAGCCTAACCACGTATTTGGGGACTAAACATAGGATTAGCCAATGTTCTTTATACGCTGAAATATGGGTAAAGAATAGGAATGCTCCTATTTGGCACAATACATTTGTATCACTGATCTATGTCACAATAGTCATCACATTATGAGTGGAAAGGAGGAAGACTCTTTCTTGTAACTGAATTTGTTATAAATTTAGTCTTGTGTTAGTTTAGCTTGTTAGAATTTAAAATGTGCTTTAATAGAAATAGTAACTGAACATGTTCGTCTTTACTTTAAGATATAAACCACTTGCAATTGTGTTTGTGATTCGATAAGAGATTTCTGTGCTACACCATAAAAGTAAAGTCTCCCTGTGGGATCAATATTCTAGGACTCCATTAGAGCCCTGTATTACTTGAGCGATGCGTATACTTGTGTTAATTGTGTGACTCATTATCATTTAAATCGATATATAAATCTAAATCTGAGTTCATTAATTTTTGTAAATTAAAAAGTCGCACAACTCCTCCCATAAATGCGTAAAACTTAAAGAGATTTGTAATAAGCACTTAACCACCTAAGCTCACCTCACTTATGACCTGCCCTCTAGCTCACCTGACCACTGGCCACCTCCCCTGGCCTGGCGGCCTAGTCGTCGGAGGAGGCAAAACCAAGAGCCACCTCCCATGAACAAAACCCAAATTGACCCATCCAAGCTGTCTCTCCCTGATTGGTTAATTACTCCTTAATGCCCTCCACCTAAGCACTTAAACTCTCCCATATACCAGCCATGACAGCCGCTCTAAGCTCCTCTATTTAAACTACCATCCTTGATGGCTAAAGGGGTAATGTGCACAAAACTTAGGGGAAACTCTGTCAAATTATTCCCAACGCAAATTGCAGCCTCCCTAAGCTCATCCTAGTCACTTCTCTGCCATTTACCCCACTGTTTGAGCTCAATTTTGAAGCTCAAAACATTACCGAAACTAGAACAATTTTCATTACCACTCTACACTGAACCAAAATCAAATTAACTGCACCCACACCATCTCCACACTGAAAGAAGAAGTTCCCCCATTAAAGCCCCATAACAGAGAGCCTCTACCCCAGACTTTGATCAACACCTGAAATCGGGTCTGGTCGAACTTAGGTTCCAGAAATTTCACCAGGGCAAAAGGCTTTATCTGGAGGTTCGTTGAGACCAATCGAAGCTGCTACAACCATCCGATTGAGGCCTTCCCTCTCAGACAAACGTATTGAACTACCTCACCCTCCCGAGCTTATTTTGATTCTTCATGCACATTGGGTCAATTTCAGGCTAAGTTAGTTGTATATATAGGTTCGTATAGGTCAGATGAGTCCATAGAAACAAACCCCATGTGATTTGGTTGAGTCTAGCTCGAGATCTTAGGGTTAGAAGGTGGATAACTTACGAGATGAGCCAGTTGAGAACGAAGAACAGGAGTCGTTAGATCGTGCATGTTTTTTTTGGACGGCCAGGATGGAGTTTGACAGGAGCACGGTGCAAAAAGCGCGGACGCGTGGCCACCCGGTTAGATGGTGGAGTCGAACCAGGAAGCGCCACGTAGTCTTTCGGAGCTGCCGAGGATACAGTCAGCGTGGCGTCACCTAAGTAGAAAAATAGGATTTATTTGAATTATTTAAATCAGGGCAACTTTAAAAATTCATAACTTGGTGTAGAAAAATCAGAAAAATAAAATAAAAATTCGATTTTGCTCAGTGAATAGAGGAGAATAATGTGGAATTGGTTTGAGGTTTATTTAATGTGTATTTTATTTTTAATTAATTAAATATAGTCTGAAGTCTTTGATTCTTCATATGCAAGCATATTTCACTATGGCTTGAACTTGAGGTCTTTTGTTCTCTCTGTCATGGGGGATCTGCACTGATTTTTCAAGGTCTTGAGAGATTTCTATGAGGAGATCTCTATTTTTTAAGTTGTAGGTGTCTGTTTTGGTATAAAAATTATAATAATTAAAATACTTATCAGAAAATTCCAAAGTAAAATTTGGTAGGTTCAGTTTGACCAGAGGAACATAGGAAAAATATTGACTTGGTTTAACTCATTAAGTATAACCCTGGCTGTAATTAAACCATAAATTCTAAAGAAAAATAAATTGGACTAAATATAAATGAAAATAACCTAAAAATCATTCTCAAATTTGGTCTAGGATCAGAGAAACTCCTATAAAATTTTGAAATCATTTGGAATTGATTTGATCACCTAACTTGATTTTCTATGTTAAATATCATCTTAGTCATTAACATAACTATAATAAATAAAATACAAGTTAAAAAAATTCATGAAATCGGTTTTGGGAGTTCCTTATGACCAGGGGAATTTTGTAAAAATAAAATTGTAATTAAAATAAAATTTTCATTTTTAAGCATTATTTTATTATTTAAATAATTAAAAAATTAAAAAAATCACAAAAATTAATAAAATTGATAGAAATATTTTAAGTTGCCTCCTAATCACTTAGGGTAATTGGAATAATTTTTCTAACCCTCTAAGTAAAGATATTCAGTTTTGAAGGGTTAAAATTATTTTTAAAGGCTAAAAATGGAATTTATTTAATTTCTCATAAAAATAATTCTAATAATTAAAATATAAATCATAAAAATATAAAATTTGGTCCTCTGGGTTCCCTGACCTCATAGAGATTTTTAAAAAATATAAAACTTAATTTTATAATTAAATAATATTTTATATTTAATTAATACCACAAAAACTAAAATAATTGTAATTAATTTAAAATTCAAAAATCATGAAATTTGGTCCTAATGATTCTCTGGTCTATGTGAACCTCTAGTAATTTTCTTTGGGACGTATGTTTCATTTTTACTAAGCTAGTGAATTTTCTTTGAAAATCCTTATTTTGCATAAAAATAATTATATAACTTAAATCAAATTAAGAAAAATTACATTGTTTCCTCTAAAGCTAAGTGGGGTAATATAAAATTTTAAGTCATTTGAAGTAAATTTGATTAATTATGGAGTGTTAAGGCCTTAGGGGCAAAGTTGTAATTTTAAAGAATTTGACCTTAATCAATATTTAGGCTTAATTAAAAATGGGAAATGGGTAATGAATGATCTTAATAAAATATTTTGAAATGACTGAAACATAAAGGGATAAATGGTAGAAACCAATCTCATGTTTGTCATATTAAAGGGTAAACTTGTAATTTCTTTAATCATATCAATTTGTAAGATAATTAAAAGCAAAAGATCCTTGAAGTTAGGGGTTGGACTTTGGTAGTCAATAATGTGTTGATTAATACCCCTAATTGGTGTCTAATTATAATTTCAATAATTTGATAGGATTAAAGAGGTCCATAATCATAGATGTCAATATTTTTCTAAAATTTTGAATATACCCACTAAAGTCTTAAGGGCTTAGTAGTGAGCTAGACTTAATTGAAAATTGACTAATGAGGTATAGAAAAGCAAAACACCATTAATTTTAAAATACAATTGAAACACTACAAGTCCATCAAAACTAGTTAAGTTCTTTCATAAATTAAGTTGTCTCTAAAGGCCCCACTTACATAATACATAAATGAAATATCGAGTAAAATCTAGCCCACTTTTTGGGACAAATAAAACATTAGCTCATTAAGCATAAGGGTATGAAATAGATGAATCATTTAGTCAGTATGATAAGTTCAAATGAACTCAAGAAAGTTCGAAAGGGTTGTGAAATATCTAGGTATTTCCTAGACCTTTTCACAAGTTTTCTGGACATCTTGTAGAATGACTGAGCCTATCATACTTATTAAAAGAAGGCATCTTTTCAATAAATAAATATGACCCATCAAGTTATGACATAGGGATTTGTAGGCCTGTGATGAACCTATCTATAGGCTTTTACTTTCCTGCAAATTGTAAATGATTACTGTAAAAAGATACTAAAGTTTTAGGTGGACGAACGAGAAGACTCACCATATACACTTTTACAAGTTTACAGCACCTGCTTTTCAGTACTTCCTTTACTTTACTATTCTTGCTTAGAAGCTTGCAAGTTAAGCAACAATGTCACCCTGCATGAAAACCAAAACTTTTATGATAGCAATAAAACAAAAAAACAAAATTGAAATTGAAATCAAAATAAGATAAAATTCACCTCGGCAACAATCAAAATATAAAACAACTTAAAATTTAATCAAAAATAGAACAAAATAACAAGAGAAACTAAGTTAAAAAATCTCTATCGGATGATCGGGAATACCTCGGATGATGTAACCTACAGCTGCTAACGAGATTTCTCACGGTCTAAATGAAAGTATAGAACTCATTAAATCAAGTTTTGTAAATTCATTTGGACTAAGTGAATTTGAAGAAAATAGTAATGCTGGAATGAGGGAACCTTCGGATCTTAACCGGTGTCGCTATAATCAACTTAAATATTCTCCCAAATAAGATATTAAGACATCTCAATTTAAACCCTTCTTGAACGTGCTACTTCTCTTAATCTCCTATAATTGACACTTCTTTAAAACTAAACCTACTATGAAGAGGAGCTTGGAACATGCATAATGGGAAACACAACCATCTTCAACAGCTATACTCCTTAGAATTAAACAACAAAGCCATAAGTGTTCATGATAGCTAGCCTAGTGCATCATAAATTCTCACTTATCTCATTAGGCTTTTACATGACCGGTGCAATATAAGCCCTAAGTCGCCTTAGGATTCTGAGGTTATCATCAGACGTGACATAAATCATCCTATCTTCCATGCCATTCACATGATTGGTATCAAGTGAATGTAAGCTTTAAATAATAATAAAATTGGCAGGATGAAACATCAAATAATAATCTCAAATTAAAGCCAAACCATAGGATAGTTCTGAAAAGAACAACAAGATTTTTCCTGGAGCTTTGTCTTTTCCATAGCTTTCTAATCCTTTGGATTCCTATAATAACTTTTCCGAAACTTGAGCCACTCGCCTATTGGATTTCCTATTATCACATTTTTGTGAAGAAACCTACCATTTGAAAGTCGGGAATACAATATTTCTTGATATATATCAAGAGTTTTCTTAGGTAACCTCGGTTATATAAGATGTAATTAACTATAGGGGCTTGCCCTTATAGAAAACTTAATGACCCCAGATTAATATAAACCCTATCTAGTTGCTTCATACTGTATTAGGAAAATTGTCGGCCAACATAAATGGTTCGCAGACTAAATAGATTTCATGAATTCGTTAGTTTATTTGATCAAGCCTCGCCACTAAGATATGTATATATTCTTCGGGATAGATACATGTCTTTGCGGTGAAGTGCTTGATTATTTAAACTATCATTTATATGAGATCGGTTTGATTTCATATTTTTAAAATTAAAATAATATATATATATATATATTCCTAAATTAAACCACACACGTCAAAACTCTGCGGCCGACACTTTCATTCAAGAACTAACCAATTATACGCCCATCAAATCTTATCTCTCTATTTATTTGCCCCTCTCGGGTCATTATATTGTTTAACGGATTTTAACCTCAGAAATGGCGAGTTTGTAAAGTAAATGAAGATTCAGTGAAAAAATCATCACAATTTTTAAGAGTAAAAAGAAGACTTTAAAACATTCTCATCCCACAAGATTAATTCCCATATACAAGGAGAAAGAAAGGAAACTACTCAGAATACATGGATATTAAACAAAAACAAAACATTTTCATTGAAATCCAAGTCTTACAACAAAAACTTAAACACAAATACAAAGTACCTAATGTCTTCTCTCCATGTAATCTTATGGAGTTTCCTTTAAGCAATCTCTAAAATCTTACACACTAAAACACACTCACACTTACACTTAAACACAAAATAAGAAAACTCTAATTTACTATTGCCGCCTATGAGGCTCCAAAAGTTCTCTAAATTCAGCCAAATCCTTCTCATTTAATAGAGAACATAAAATAACTAAGGGTTGCTTCAAACACCCCTCCA
This sequence comes from Papilionanthe hookeriana x Papilionanthe teres, assembly GCA_022702705.1. NCBI lineage: Eukaryota > Viridiplantae > Streptophyta > Magnoliopsida > Asparagales > Orchidaceae > Papilionanthe > Papilionanthe hookeriana x Papilionanthe teres. Next base: position 6,957,417 of record CM040421.1, read on the forward strand.
AAATTTGGCCAAATTCAATGGATCTTCTAGAAAGGTAATTTTCAGTGCTATGGCACTAGTTTGGGGCACTTTAGCGCCCATCTGACTTTAGTCTAGCTCTATTAGCGTCCCGGGTGGTGTTATAGAGCCACTTATATTTACCCAATTTTGCTCCATTTTTTCTCATTTTCTCTAAATGTCCATTCCAAGCACTTGAAACCAAAAACATGTAAAATATCTTCTTTTAAAGTGCAAGATCATAAAAAATGTATATAAAGGGCTTATAAAATTTGAAATAAAAATAGGTTTTTTTAAGTGGATTAATTCCCCCATATTTAAATGTTTCTTTTCCTCGAGTGACTCCTTATACTATGTAAAAATTTATAACTTGTGGTGATGAGTTTAACTTGACGATTTCTATAGTTTTTGTCTTATAAATGTGATAGTGAAACTTTAGAAAAATTTTTAATAACTCATATTAAAACTAAAATATAAGAATATATAGTAGTCAAGCCTATGAGTTCTTATTTTCTATTTATTTCAAGAGTAAGTGGAATTTGTCATATAAAGGGTACTTAAAAGAATTGCCAGAAAAAGAAGTTCATGAAGACTTTACTATTAACGGTGCTAATGCTTTAATTTTTAGTTTAGAAATGTAATGAAATTCTTTTCTTCAAGTTGATTCAAGTTGAGCCAATTTTTTATTAGACATCTCCTAAAGCTTCTTCTCACATATTTTTTTAATCTTTGTTCTTTTTTCTTTTGATTATTCCTTTTTTTCTTTAAGGATCTTTTTAAATCCTTTCATTTTTTTATGTCATGTGAGAATTACTATATCTGGATAGCCTTTAATGATTTTGAACTCCACTATCCTCATCTTAAAGTTAAAAACATCCCACATTTCCTCTTTAATTAATATGTATTAGCTTCTGAAAAAAGTTTTTCATAAAGTCTCAATTCTTTCTTTCCAAGTGTAAATCTAAGATCCTTAATATTTCTAAAAATACAATTTTCTTTACTTTAAATAGTAAAAGCATAACATTACTATTTTATACCAAATATCTTAATTTCAGAACTAACATTTATTATTAAAAAATTTTTACTTAGGTTTTCTATAACATTTATAAAATAAAAAATATAGTTATTTAAAGTTAACCTTACAAACCATAGGTTATATTAAAATGATTTTAAAGATACAATTCTCAGAGGACGAATAAAGTTTAGTTCATACCAAAAATTTGTTATCCCTTCCCTCAAACTTAAATTTTTAGTTAATTTAAAGCACGAAAGTTCATGAAGCATAACAAAAAAGACAATATTTTAAAAATTAAACAAGAGAGTAGTACAGGTACAAGTAGGAAAGACAAATGCTGAGTAGTAACACATACAAAATTAGCGTGTATAACAATTAAACATAAAGTAAAATACTACTCTAGTATATAAATTGGCGCCAAAGTTAAACAGTAGGTCAATAAAACTAACAGTTTTAACAAAAAAAGTTTAATACAAAAGCTAAAACACAAGCATCACAGTCCAATACAAATGTAAATGTACAATAACATAAGAAAGTCCACATAAACAAACATATCTAAAGAAAGAAAACAATTGAAAACACACTACTCATCATCACCTTCTTCATCGTCATCAACATCATCATCACCAAGATATAAATCCTCCTCCAACACATTAGACAAATGTGGAGTAAATCTGGGGCAAGTGCGAAATTCTTCTGAATGGTCTCCTCTCATAAATCTTTCCATTGTCTCAAAATAAGCAATATCAAAATCAACCCTCTTCTGCAGGTAATCATCATTGTGATTCATGTGGCTTCTCAATTCCTTCATTTGATTAGTCAAAGATATAGTATCTCCTTTTTGAATGATCATTTGTTCCATAACAGAATCGGGAGAAGTAGTATCTAAAGTAGATGGTCTGGAAGTAGAAGCAGGAACATAAGTAGAAGTTGAAGTAGAGGGTATGTTAAATCCAGCCTCATGTCTAGTCCCAAAATGTCTCTCATACTTTTCCAAGTTTGTTTTTATAATGGGTTTATGTGATGGTAAAATTTCTTTCCAAGTCTCATACTTCACACCATATTTAACACACAAGGTAGTAATAAGGGCAGGGTAACCCAAACCTCCTGTAGTTCCTTCTTTTGAGGAACAAGCATGTGTGTATAAACGAGATGTTGACCTCATTTTTGATGAGGTCTTCCCTTCTCCTTTTAGTACTTAGGATCTAGCCTTAGGCTTTTCCTTTGACTATCCTAGAGGACTAGAAATGGAATCCACCACTTAGAAATTCAAACTACTTCTTAACTCCCTGCAAACCCGCAAGCTTGATTGTAAACCCCTAATCACCTAGAGGGTTGAGATCAAATGTGGAAGTTTAAAGGATGAGTTCCCTATAGGACTCTTTGGCCTTAGGATCACCTTGGGTGGCCTGGTCTGATGAGAGCTGACTTACACATACACTACACCCTCACACACACATCCTAAAAAATCACACCTATACCCAACTTGATCTCCTGACTCATGTAGGTAATTCACATGGATGGACCTTAACCCCTAAGCCCCTCGCTAAGAGGGTTAGGAACAACATAGTGAATACCTCAAATGAGTCCTTTCATGACTCATATGAGCTTATCATGGCTTCATGGCTCAACCAAAATAATTTCATTTCACTTACATTTGATCAACCTTCATTTTTTCAAAATTTCAATTTTTGATCCCCGGGGCCCCGGACCCACCAAACCTACCAAATGCCCTTGGAGCTACCCAAAATTACCCAAAATTCCTCAAAATCAGTCCTAAACATTCCCCCCCCACTCAAATTGATCATCCATAACCAAGAATACCAAAATTTCCAAAAATACCTCAAATACCCTCCAAATTACCAAAATGCCCCTCTTGACCCAAAAATTCAAAAATTCAAAAATTCCAAAAAATCCCAGAAAATTCTAGAAAATCCCAAATATTCTAAATTTCATTTTGTTCAACTATACCATGGGCCAATTTTGTCAATTTAGCTCTTTTGCCAAAACCCCCAATTTTGGCCCATGACCTAAACCTAGCTCAAACCAACCCAATTCAACTCCAATTAACCCCAAACCTTTTCTAAATCTTCCCTAACATCTCCACAAACAAAAAACTAACATAGTTTGCCCAAAATTTGGACCCAAACCTTACTCAAATTCAACCTAAACCCAAAATTCCCTAAATAGGCCTAAATCCACCATGAACCCAAATAGGCCCAAATCCCTAAATTAAAGTCGAACCAAGGTTGAAAACTCTTTGTTACACTCTCATGAACATTTCTCAACATTAATTTTACATCAATTTCAACATTAGCCCAACCTTAGCCCAAGTTAGTCCATTTTGACCTATTTTGACCCTATCACCAAGGGGACCCAAATTAGACTCAATTCAATTCCAAATCACCTCAAATTTGTCTCAAATCACTCATGACACAACCCTAAACCAAACCCAACATTTATTTAGCATGGCCCTTTGCAAAATTTTTCATCTAAAAGCCCATTTTGAAACTGTCGACATATTTTTAGGTTATGTGTTTTATTTTGAAAAGGGGGTCGCCTACAGAAATTGTCGGCGAATTTTTAATTTAATTTAAATAAATAATTTGAAAAGTAGTATTTGATTTTGAAAATAATTTTAAATTTGAAAATTTTAAGATATGAAATCAAACTGATCTCACATCCCGAATAGTTTATATAAACGAGCACCGCACCACAACTGCATATCTATCCCGGAGAATAGACACACTGCTTGATGATGGGGCTTGATTAAATAAACTAGAAGATTTGTGACATCCGTTTGGTTTGCGAACCAATTTTATAAGCCGACAAGTTCCCTCGCTTAATATAAATGAATTAAGCGAGGTTTATATTACTCAGGTTCTTAAAATTCCCTATAAGGGCAAGCCACTATAGTTAATTACATCTTAAGTGACGGGAATCACCTAAGAAAACTCTCGATAATAATCGGTAGTTCCGCTCTCAAGAATTTCAAAGTTTAAGTTTTCAAGGGATTGAATTTTGGAATTTCAATAGGGAATTGATCAAATTTGGAACATTTTATTCTGGGAATTCAAAGGAAGAAAGGTAGGAGAAATCACAAATTCGAAGCGAACTTTGGTAATTTCCCGACTATCCTATTGTTTGGCTTGAATTTTGGAAAGCCCTAATGTTTATTTAATATTTTGATCTGGTCAATTTTAATTAATTAGGACTTATATTCGTATGATGTGATCACACAAATAGCCTCGAAGATGTGAGGGTTTATGTCGTATCAGACGACTACCTCGGAATCCTAAGATCGGTTAGAGCTTAATTTGCAATGCAAATGCCTAACAAAAGGTTGAGGATTTATGTTGCACTAAGCAAACTACCTCGAAGTCCTATGGTTTAGTTATTTAATTCTAAGAAAGTTTTGTTGAAGTAGACTCAGGTTTTGCTGATGACGATGGTCGTGCTGCCCACTATGCTCCGAGCTCCTTGTTGTTGCAGAGGTTTAGTTTTAGAAGTCATAAATCAGGAGATGAGAGAAGTGTTTTGGTTTAGAGAAAATCTTAATTTCCAAGTGTTTTTATGTTTTAATTAAAACAAATCTTAAAGTTGATTATAACAACACCGGTTAAGATCCCACGGTTCCATCCTTCCGGCATCGTTATTTTTATCGGATTCACTTAGTCCAGATGAATTTGCTAAACTCAACTGAATGAGTTCCACACTTTCATTTAGACCGTGGGAAATCCCGTTAGCAACGCGTAGGTTACATCATCCGAGGTATTCCCGATCATCCAACAAGACGTTTTAATTTCGTTGTAGTTGTAGTTTTGTTGTTCTGTTTGTGATTAAATTTTGAGTTGTTTTATATTTTGAAATGTTGTGGCGGTGAATTTTATCTTGCAGTGATTTTTAATTTAGTTTTGGTTTCAGTTTTAGGGACTACCCTAAAGGTTTTGGTTTTCATGCAACAGTTGTTTATCATGCAAGAAAAGTAAGTGCGATGCGATTAAGTAAATTGCAATAAGGTAAATTGCAATAAAATAAAAGCGTACCTGGAGGGTCTTCCCGTCATCCCAAGCTGCACTTAAAACACAATTAGAATATTTAAGCATTTAGAGCAGGTTCCTAGGTAAAGCTAAGGGGAGGGTTATGGTTTTCTACCAAGGTCCTACTCCTATAGCTAGTCATCTCCTATGACGTCTAGGTTCTTATGTTTTGGTTTGAGGACGATTTTCTTCATCAAAGAACAATTAAGTTCAATTGTTCTCATAAACATCCTATCATATCGAGGAAGTGCTTAAGACGAGTCTTAAACATCTTTTCAATACCTCTAGGATTGTTTTAAGTCCAAGAGAATTTAATTATACAAATGAATTAATCATCCAGGAGTTTAAGTTTTGTTATCTTGCTCAGTGAACTAGGACATTTGAATATCCTATGAGTGAAGTAACACTTCACTTAACACTCTGTTTAGGAGTTATGACAACAAGAGTTTTTGAGGGCAAATTGATGTTCAAGTGATTTGTGATTTAATTTAATTTCAATTAATGGGTTTAAGTTTGGAATAGTGTTCAAGTTGTTTTAGATTTATTTTTTTTTGAATTCTTTGTCTTAAGTGATGTTATTTTTAATTCAATTTAATTTAATTTAATTTTTAGTTTGATTTAATTTGGTTTAGTTTTAATTTTAATTTAATTTTATTTTATTTAACTTAATTTTATTTTAACTTGATTTTATTTTTTTATGTAATTTAACATGCTTTAATTTAATATAATTTAATTTAATTTAATGTGATTTAATTTAATTTAATTTAATTTAATTTAACTTAAATTTTAATTTAATTTAATTTAAACCTTAATTAAATTTTAATTTAATTTTATTTTAGATTTTAATTTAATTTAAATTTTAATTTTATTTTATTTTTAATTTTAATTTAATATTTTATTTTTTATGTTTTAAAGATGATTTAATTTTAATTGTTAAAGTATTAATTTAATTGAAATTTTAAAAGGATTTAATTTAAATAATTTAACTTTAATTTAATTTAATGATTAAGTATTTTAGCATTTTAAATCTTAAATTTGGATTATGATTTTAATTAGGAATTAAATATTATTGAGGTAATTAATTTAGGGATTCTTAAATTAAAGAACAAATCTCTTCCTAATAATATCCCTATTTTAATAATTTCCAATTTTTCATTATTCTTCCAAATTTAATTAATTATTTAATTAAAGTTTTATTTTAATTATTTTCAAATTGTTTAGTAGGCTTCTACCCTTTAATTATTTAAATTTCAATCATCCAAATCAGATTAGGATCAAATATTTTACTCCTTCATTTTATTAAGCCTAAAGTTTTAATTAAGGGTTAAAATTTTAATTATCATTTTGCCCTTCGAGCTTAATAATTTCATAAACCACTAAATTGAGCTTAAATAAATTTGAAATTTTTATGTGGCTTCACTCACATGTCAATTAAGACATTAGAGAGAAAATGTGATTTTTCTGTATTTAATTTATTTATATAATTATTTTTTGTAGAAAATAGGGATTTCCAAGGAAAATTCAATAAGATGACCAAGGGAATTTTTCTGTCCTTAGGGAAATTATGGGACGTTCCTAATGACCAGAGAACCACTTGGACCAATTTTGGTGATTTGTTGAATTATATTCTTTTTACTATAATTATTTTGAGTTTTGGAGTATTAATTAATTTAAAAATAAAATAAAGATTGAAAAATGAATTTTATATTTTTCAAAAATCTCTCTGATATCAAGGAAATCAGAGAACCCATTTTTATAATTTTCTGATTTTTCTTTGATTTATTAGAATTATTTTAGTGGAAATGCTAGAAAATACATTTTTTATTTTTTTTAAATTACCTTAGGGCTTTAAAATTTAATATCTCATCATATAGACTTAAGAAAAATATGGTGTTTGTTCCTAAGTGATTAAAATTCAAAATGTGACATTTTGGTGAATTTTATTATTTTTGAGATTTTATTATTTTTTAATTATTAAAAATATTAAAATAATGCAAAAAATCAACTTTTTTAGAAAATTGTAATTTTAATTTTCTTAAATTCCCCGGATATCAGAGAGGCTCCAAAACCAATTTGGTGAATTTTTGAAAATTATTTTGAAAGTTATGAATTTTTTAAGTTTAATTTTAGCCAAATGGCTTAATCAACCCATTTGATAGGGCTAACCAAGTCCAATTGACTTCAAACTTTTATGGTGGGTTCCTCTGATCCTAAAGGTCAGTGGAGAATTGATTTCAAGTCAATTTGATGTATGATTAGCCCTGATTAATTAAAGCTCCATTTTGGGTGTTTATGCCAATTAGAGTTATTCTAAGTGAGTTAACTCAAAACCTATTTTTCCTAGGGTCCTCTGGTCATAAGAAGCATCACCAAATTTTCCTAGAATTTATTTCACAACATGCTAATTATTTGAATTAAAATACTCAGAATAGTGACCTAGAATTGAAAAATCAATAACTCTTCATAGGGATGGCCTCTGACTTTGGAAAATTCAGGGAATGTTCCCAAATTCAGAGGCTTCAAAAGCCCTATGGTCTCATGCCATGGTGAATTGTATACATGCATGGAGAATTGAAATGGTACAGAGAGTAAATAAATAATTAAAAATAAAATACTTGATGAAATTACATAATTTCTTTTCCACATTATTTTCTTCTGTTCACTGAGCAAGAGGGTATTTTTATTTTATTTTTAGGAGTTTCCTACACAAAGTTATGAATTTTCCAAGTTCTGGGAATTAAATAAATAGAAAAATAGCCTATTTATCTACTTATCCACGCGGCGCCGCGTCAACCTCGGCAGCTCCGAAGCTCCACGCGTCGTCTCCTGATTCGGCGCCGCCATCTGACTGGGATGCCACGCGGCCCGCGGTTCATGTTCCGTTGCTCCGTCCGGCGCGATCCTGGCCGTCCGCTCGATACACGCGCAATCCGACGGCTCCTGGTCATCGTCTACGACTGGTGTGAACCCGTGACCGTCAACCTTCTAACCCTAATTTCTCACTCGATTCCCAACGGATTTTTGTGTTCTTATGCTCTATGGATTCGTCTTGAAGAGACGAACACATCCATACGGTAAACATGTATTTAAATTGACTCAAATTAAATGGAGAATCTCTGTAAGCTCGAGAAGAAGAATGAGTCTATACCTTTGCTCAGAGAAGTGAAGCTTCAATCTGAGGGTTGTGTCACCTTCGATTGGGTCCAAGCAAGCTCCAGATGAAGTCCCTTGGCCTGGTGAATTGTCCAAGTATGATTTCGACCACAGCCGAATACAAAGCTTGGAGTCTGGAACAGGTGGGTGGCCTGGAGAAGGGGCTTTTGCTGGTAAACTCCTTCTCTTGGTCTGGTGAAGATGTAGGACCAATCAATTTGGGGATTGACTCACTGTGGAGAAGTGTCTTGTTTTTGGGTGGAATTTGGACTCTGAAATTGAGCTCTGGTAATGGGGATTAGGGCAAATGGGCACTGGAACTCAATTTCTCTAAGTGTGGAGAGTGGTCTGGGATAATTTTGGCAGAGTTTCAGTAGGTTTGTTTCAGCACCTTCTCCATGGCCGAGAGTGGTGAGGTTTAAATAGGAGAGGGTGGAGGGCCTCCCAGGGGGGTTTAAGGCTTGAGATCAGCTGCTTAGGTCAAGGGAAGAACAACCATGGTGGCCATTGGGCATGGGGCAGCTCAGCAAGGGAGAATTGAATTTTTTTGGCTCCTCCCAAGGTCTCGGCCATGGTGTTTTCCGGCGGCCTGGTGGCTGGCCGGCCAGGCACTGGTCACCATCTTGTTCAGGTGGGTCGTGGTCGGGGTTTAGTGCGACGATTGGGCCTTGCCATGTGTAAAGGGGATGGCTTGGAATGGAATGGGGAAGAGGCCATTTTGGCTTGGTTTGGGTCAACCCATGTGTTTGGGCTTGGTTCACCTTCCCATGGTCTGATTTTGGGCCAGGGGAATCAGTTGGGTCAGCTGTCATGGAGTGGTGAAGTCTCCATCCATGGTGAGGTGGCTAAGCATGGTTTAGTGTGTGACATGCTTAAGGTAAAAAAGGGTTTAAAAGGGTTTAAGAAAGAGATCCCCTCTCTTGCCATTAATGGTTTGGTGAGGTGGAAAGTAGATTCCATGGCTCTCATGGCTCCCATGGGGCTCATGCATGGCTTCATGGCTCACCTTTGGCTTGGGGAAAAGTTTGGTCAATTTCATGAAAAAGGCTTTAAAAATTTTGGTAATTTAGGGGTGATTTGTTTGGATTTGGCATATGGCTTGATTTGGATTTATTTTATCATGGATTTAGAACTTAGGGGATGGTTTTATCAAATGGATGATGATAAAGGATTGTCATGTGGGCTTTGGGCCTTTTGAAATTATTTTTGATGGGCTTTTAGGAAGGCTAAGGGGATGGGCCTTTAGGTTTAAGAATGAATTCATGGATGGGAATTTTGTAGAAGTTTGGGCCAAATAATTGTTGGGTTTGGTTTAGGGATATGTCATGAGTGATTTGAAATGAGTTTGGAGTGATTTGGGTTTGAATGGGGTTGGATTTGGGCCTCTTTGGTAAATGGGCCAATGTAGGTCAAATTGGGCTAACTTGGGCCAATGTTGGGCTAGGGTTGAAATTGTTGTAAAATTAATGTTGGGAAATGTTTATGGGAGTGTTTCGAAGAGGTTTTGACTTTGGTTGGGTTTTGATTTTGGGGTTTGGGCTTATTTGGGTTAGGTTTGGGCTTAGGTCAAAATTGGGTCTTTTAGCTTTGGGTTGAATTTGAGTGGGGTTTGGGTTTAAATTTTGGGCAAATCATGTTAGTTTTTTGTTTGTGGGGATGTTAGGGAAGGTTTAGAAAAGATTTGGGGTTAATTGGAGTTGAATTAGGTGAGTTTGGGCTAAGTTTGGGTCATGGGTCCAAATTGGGTTTTAAGGTCAAAAGTGAAATTGGATTCAAATGCCAATCAAATTGGGCTTGGATTTGGTCTAGATTGGTGTTAGGGATGTTGATTTGAAGTTTAGAATTGAATTGGACTAGAATTTGAGTCAATTGGGTAGGTTTGGTTTGACATTGGGTTCACTTTGGGTTAAAATGGGTCAAATTGGGGATTTTGACAAAAGTGGGGTAAATTGACAAAATTGGCCCATGGTGTAGTTGGACAAAATGAAATTGGGAATATTTGAGATTTTTTGGAATTATCTGGGAATTTTCTGAATTTTTGGATTTTTTGGCTAAGAGGGGCATTTTGGGTATTTGGAGGGTATTGGGAGGTATTTTTGGAATTTTTGGTATTTTTGGCTATGAATGATCAATTTGAGTGATGTGGGAATTTTTGGGATTGGTCTTGAGGATTTTTTGGGTGATTTGGAGATTTTGGAAAATTTGGGTAATTTCAAGGGTTTTGGGTAGGCTAGGCGGTGTAGGGTCCCCGGGGTCAAAAATTAAAAATTTGGAAAATTGAAGATTGGGTAAATGTAAGTGGAATGAATTCATTTTGGTTGAGCCATGAAGCCATATCAAGCCCACATGAGCCATGAAGGGACTCATTTGAGGCATTCACTATGTTGTTCCTAACCCTCTTAGTCAAGGGCTTAGGGGTTAAGGACCATCCATGTGAATCACCTTCATGAGTCAGGAGGTCAAGTTGGGTATGGGTGTGGTTTTAGGAGGTGTGTGAAAGTGTAGTGTATAAGTGTAGTGTGAGTGTAAGTCAACCCCTTCACCGCACCAGTGCCACCTAGTGGCGTCCTAAGGCCAAAGAGTCCAATAGGAACTCATCCTTTAAACTTCCACATTCGATTTCAACCCTCTAGGTGATTAGGGGTCTACAATCAAGTTTGTAGAGTTTGCAGGGAGTTAAGAAGTGGTTTGAATTTCTAAGTGGTGGGTCCCAATTCTAATCCTCTAGGATAGTCAAAGGAAAAGCTTAAGGTTAGATCCTAAGTACTAAAAAAAGAAGGAAAGAAGACCTCATCAAAATTGAGGTCAACAGAAACATAAAAGCTCATTCCCTTAAACCATTTTAAAATCTCACCTTTACCAAATTTTAAAAGCCCAAACCCATCCTAAAGCCCACATTACAATCTCATCTCATCCTCACTCAATTAATATCACTCCCTAAGTGCTAAATCCATCATGAAAATCAAACCAAAATGGTATTATGCCAAATCCCATCAAATAACCCCAAAATTTCCAAAAAATCCTAAAACCCTTTTCCATGAAAATTGGCCAGACTCTTGCCAAGCCAAATGTGAACCATGAAGCCATGTATAAGCCACATGAAGCCATGGATGGTTTGAATTTTCATCAAGCTATTAATGGTAAGTGGAGGGGGACCTTTTCTAAGCTCTCACTAAACCTTTTTAACCCTTTTAATGTCTCACCCTTTTAATGTCTCACCCTAACCCAAAATTAACTTAAACAAAATTGATGTGGACTTCACCACACATGTGAGCCTGACCCACCTGACCTCCTCAGCCCAAAATCAGGCCATGGGGAGATGAACCAAACCCAAAACCATGGCTTGGACCAAATCAAGCCAAAATGGACACTCCTCCATGCCACTTTGATCCAGCCCCTTTACACTTGGCAAAACTCAATTGAACCCACAGGAATCAAGTCCTGACTTCCCTGAGCCTGAGGTTGACCTGACCCTGGCCGGCCAGCCACCACAGTCGCCGAAAAATGTCATGGCCGAAACCTTAGGATGAGCCAAAGTTTGGAATTCCCATCTGCTGAGCTGCCCCATGCCCAATGGCCATTGCAGCTGTTCTTCCCTTGCCCTGAGCAGTTGATCCAAGCCCCAAACTCCCCCTGGGAAGCCATGGCCATGGCTATTTAAGCCAGCCAACCCCTCTCGGCCAAAAGGTTGGCTGAACCAAACCTTCACATAATCCCTCCAAACTCCTCACGAAGCTTCCCATAGCCAAGAGCAATCCATCCCCACTGTTCTCCTGCCCTAACTCCCACTGATTGAGCTCAATTTTGGAGCTCAATTCTCAGGCCAGAACAAGACACTCTCAAATCCTCCACCAAAATCAAATTAAACTCACCCACACCTGCACAAGACCAAGAGAAGGAGTTCCCCAGTGAAAGCCCCCTCTCAATGCCACCCATTTGTTCTAGCCTCCAAAGGTTAAAATCGGGTCTGGTGGAAATCAGGTCTAGGCAATTCCCGTGGCCAGAGACTTCATCTGGAGCTTGCTTAGGTCCAATCTAAGGGGACACAACTCTCAGATCGAAGCCACACTTCTCTGAGCAAAGGTATGAGCTCTCTCTTCTTCCCGAGCTTCTGAACATTCTCTATTTTGATTGGATTAATTTCATGCCACATAAACCATATGAATGTGTTCGTCTCTTCAAGACGAATCCATAGAGTATAAGAACGTAGAAATCGGTTAAGAATCAAGAGAGATATCAAGCCTGGAAGATGGACAGCTCTCGGGTGAAGTCGATCAGGGACGATGAACGGATGCCATCCATTCGCGCGTGTATTGAACAGACGGCTCAGATGGCGTCGGACCGGGAGATGATACATGAATGGCGGGCCCCCGCAGCACTGACTCAGATGGCGGCGCTGAATCAGAGCGCGCCGCGTGGCCTTTCGTAGCTGCCAAGGATGGCGTGGCGCCGCGTGGATAAGTAGGAAATTAGGGCTATTTTCTATTTATTTAATTACCAGAACTTCAAAAATCCATATCTTTGCATAGAAAAATCACAAAAATAAAATAAAAAATACCCTCTTGCTCAGTGAACAGAGGAGAATAATGTGGAAAAGAAATCAAGTCATTTCATCAAGTATTTTATTTTCAATGATTTATTTACTCTCTGTATTATTTTAATTCTTCATTTTCATAGGCAATTCACCATGGCATGAGACCATAGGGATTTTGAAGCCTCTGAACTTGGGAACATTCCCTCAATTTTCCAAGGTCAGAGGCCATCCCTATGAGAAGTTATTGATTTTCCAAGTTCATGTTACTGTTTTGAGTATTTTAATTCCAATAATTAGCATGTTGAGAAATAAATTCTAGGAAAATTTGGTGATGTTTCTTATGACCAGAGGAACCTAGGAAAAATAGGTTTTGAGTTAATTCACATGGAACAACCCTAATTGGCCTAAACACCCAAAATTGAACTTTAATTAATTAGGGTTAACTACACATCAAATTAACTTGAAAACAATTCTCCACTGATCTTTAGGATCAGAGGAACATCACATAAATATTTGAAATCAATTGGAAATATTTAACCCCACTAAATGGATTAATTAAGTCACATAACCAAAATTAAACTTTAAAAATTCATAACTCACAAAATACTTTTCAAAAATTCACAAAAATGGTTTTGGGGCTTCTCTGATATCAGAAGAATTTAGGAAAATTAAAATTGTAATTTTCTAAAAAATTTGATTTTTATCATTAATTTAATATTTTAATAATTAAAAAATAATAAAAATCATAAAAATATTAAAAATCACTAAAATGTCACATTTTGAATTCTAATCACCTAAGAACAAACTAAATATTTTTCCTAAGTTTCTAGGGTAAGATATTGAATTTTAAAGGCTAAAAACAATTTTTGAATTAAAAAATGATTTTCTTTAACATTTCCACTAAAATAATTCTAATAAATCAAAGAAAAATTAGAAAAATATAAAGTTTGGTTCTCTGATTTTCCTGAGGTCAGAGAGATTTTTGAAAAATATAAAATCCTTTTTTCAATTTTTATTTCTTTTTTAAATTAATTAATACTCCAAAATTCAAGATAATTCTAATAAATAAAATATAATTCAAAAAATCACCAAAATTGGCCCAAATGGTCGTCTAGTCATTAGGAACATCCCATAATTTTCTTAAGGACAGAAACATTTCCTTGGTCATGTTATTGAATTTTCCTTGAAAACCCCTATTTTCCATTAAAAATTATTACATAAATAAATTAAATACATAAAAATCACGTTTTCTCCTCTAATGTCTTAATTGACATGTGAGTGAGGTTACATAAAAATTTCAAGTTCATTTGAGCTTAGTTTAGTGAGTTATAGAATTATTAAGCTTGAAGGGCAAAAGGGTAATTAAAAATTTCAACCCTTAATTAAAATTTTAGGATTAATCAAAAAGGGAGGGTAAAATATTTGATTTTAAACTGATTTTGGATGATTGAAACTTAAATGATTGAGGGTAGAAACCTACTAACCATTTCAAATATAATCAAAATAAAACTTTAATTAATTAATTAATTGAAATTTTGGAAGAATAATAGAAATTGGAATTATTAAAGTAGGGATATTATTAAGAGGATATTTATTCTTTAATTTATGAATCCCTAAATTAATCACTTCAATAATATTTAATTCTTAACTAAAAGGATAACCCTAACTTAAAATTTAAAAAGCTAAACAATTTAACAATTAAATTAAATTAAATTTAAGATGTTGAGATTAAATTAAATCAAAATCTAAATCAAGTTAACACCTTAACAATTGAATTAAATCATATTTAATATATTAAGATAAAAATTAAAATTAAATCAAAATAAATTAAATCAAATTAAGTTGAATTAAAATTAAATTAAATTAAAATTTAAAATTAAATTAAATTAAATTTAACCAAATTAAATTAAAATTAAATTAAATCAAGTTAAATTAAAATCAAATCAAATCAAATTAAAATAATTTAATTTAAATTAAACTTAAATTAAATTAAAATTAAATTGAATTAAAATCATTCAACAACATACTTAAATGAAATCATTAAGAGTTAAACCAAACACTTAAAGTGAACTTAAAACATAAAGGTTAAATCTAAGATATAACATCACTTAAAACGTAAAGATTTAAATTAAATCTAAAAAAAAATGACTTGAACACTATTCCAAACTTAAACTAATTTTTTATAATTAAGTCAAAATTAAAATTAAATCATTAAGTTTAAATCATTAAAATACTTAATAAGTTGATTTGCCCTTTTAAAGCTCTTATTATTATAATTCTTAAATGAAGTATCAAGTGAAGTGTTACTTCAATTTTAGGATATTCAAATGTCCTAGTTCACTGAGCAAGAGAACAAAACTTAAACCCCTGGATGATTAATTCACTTGTGCAACTAAATTTACTTGGACTCAAAACAATCCCAGAAATATTGAAAAGATGTTTAGGACTCGTCCTAAACACTTCCTCAATATGACGGGATGTTTTAGAAGAACAACTGAATTTAATTGTTCTTTGATAAAGAAAATCATCCTTAAACCAAACCAAAAACCTAGACGTCATAGGAAATGACTAGTTATAGGATTAGGATTCTGGTAGATAACCAAAACCCTTTCCCTTAATTTTACCTAGGTATTTCTTGCAAAAATATGTTTAAAATGCCTTAACATGTGTTTTAAGTGCAGCTTGGGATGACGGGAAGACCCTCCAGGTACGCTTTTATTTTATTGCAATTTACTTACATGCACTGTACTTTACTTTTTCTTGCATGATAAACAAGACTGTTGCATGAAAACCAAAACCTTTAGGATAGTCCCTGAACTGAAACCAAAACTAAAATAAAAGTCATTGCAAGATAAAATTCACCGCCACAACATTCCAAAATATAAAACAACTCAAAATTTAATCACAAACAGAACAACAAAACTACAATTGTAACTAAATTAAAACATCTCGTTGAATGATCGGGAATACCTCGGATGATGTAACCCACGTGTTGCTAACGGGATTTCCCACGGTCTAAATGAAAGTGTGGAACTCATTCAATTGAGTTTAGCAAATTCATCTGGACTAAGTGAATTCAACGAAAATAACGGTGCCGGGATGACGGAACTGTGGGATCTTAATCGGTTCTGTTTAAACAACTTTAAGATTTGTTTTAATTAAATATTAAAAACACTTGGATTTTAAGATTTTCTCTAAACTAAAACACTTCTCTCATCTCCTGATTTATTACTTCTAAAACTAAACCTCAGCAACAACAAGGAGTTTGGAGCATAGTGGGCAGCACGGCCATCGTCATCAGCAAAACTCGGATCTACTTTAGCAAAACTTTCTTAGAATTAAACAACCAAGCCATAGGACTTCAAGGTAGTTTGCCTAGTGCAACATAAATCCTCAACTCTTCGTTAGGCATTTGCATAATCATGTTATGCAAATTAAGTCATAACCGGTCTTAGGAGTCCGAGGTAGTCATTTGGTACGACATAAACCCTCACATCTTCGAGGCTATTTGTATGATTGTGTCATACAAATATAAGTCCTAATTAACTAAAATTGGCAAGATTACAACATTAAATGATATTCTCAAATTCAAACCAAACAATATGATAGTTTGGGAAGTTGCCAAGATTCTTCTACTTCCCCTACTTCTCTTCCTTTGGACTCTTAAAACAAACTGTTCCAAATTTCAGCTAATCCCTATTTAAAATTCCAAAATCTAATCCTTTGAAAACCTTAAACCTTGAAATTCTTGAAAGCAAAACCACTGATCATTATCGAGAGTTTTTTTAAATGATTCCCGTCATTTAAGATGTGATTAACTATAGGGGCTTGCCCTTATAGGGAACTTTAAGAACCCAGGTAATATAAACCCTGCTTAATTCCTTTATATTAAGCAGCGGAACTTGTCGGACTATAAAGTTGATTCGCAGACCAAACGAATGTCATAAATCTTCTAGTTTATTTAACCGAGCCCCATCATCAAGCAGTGTGTCTATTCCTCGGGATAAATACACGGTTTATGGTGCGGTGCTCGTTTATATAAACTATTCGGGATGTGAGATCGGTTTGATTTCGTATCTTAAAAGTTTCAAACTTAAATTTATTTTCAAAATCAAATACTACTTTCTAAATTATATATATTTAAATTAAATTTAAAACCTAAAATTTGCCGACAACTTCTGTAGGCGACCCCTTTTTAAAATACAACACACATAACCTAAAAATATGCCGACACGAGAGAGCCAATGTCAAAAGGTTTCTTTGTCTGAATACATTAGTTTAAAGTGGCTCTCTCACGGGTTACCTCGTCCAAATGGTTGGTAGGCAGTAATCTACCACATATGAAATAGTGCCATGCACGAGAATGAACAGTAAGTTTAGAGAAAGAAAAGTTTACCCATCGTCCATTCTTAATCTTCCAAACTCTATTTCCATCAATTAAAAATCCCATAATCTCATCCAATTCATCATTGGTAGGATAAAACTCAAAAAAGAAGCATGTTGGAGCATTGTGTAGCTTGTATATGTGGTTAATACGAATAGAACTGATATCCAAATATTGTTGTCGTACATAAACCAAATAATCAGACTCGTCTGGCAGATTGACATATAACTCTCAGACAACTTAAATTACAGTAACAACAATGAAATAACAAAAGTTTTCCCATTGTCACTCTGCAATCAAGTATTCAATTGTTCCATTAGGACGTAAAAAAACTGCGTTATGCAATAAAATTTCTTCGATTGCAGATCAACATACCTATCCTGTGCCCTTACACTAGCAAACTTATCAACACCAAAACTAGTCATTCCCTTGCCTCTTTTCATTTTAGGAGCCATGATTAATCTAAAAAAGGCTTCAAGATAAATTCCAAAAATCACAAACTCAACTTCAAGTGGCTCCTAAAAATTCATTCTAAACAAAAATAAACATTCAACCATAGATTTCATAATATTTTCATCAAATTTTAAAATGATCAGCCTAATACACAATGCGGATGAAATCCATTTTCAAATAAAAAATTTTCAAAGCTAAGGTGAAGATCTTACCGAAAGATGAAGAAATCTAAAGTTTGGAGGCCTAACTCCAAGCCAATCAAACACAAATGAAACCCTAGGGGAGTAATATGCAAAAAATGGAGGAAGGAGACGAACCAAGGGTGAAAATGGCGATAATCATGGGTCCAAGCTTTTACAATGACTCACGAGTAAGTTCGGCACTATAGCGCTGGGTAGTGGCGCTATAGCACCAGGCAATGGCGCTATAGCGCCCTGCATATTCTGATGAATAGCGTTATAGTGCCATTCATACGCATCCAGATTATAAAATTTTTTTATCATTGAAAAGGAAACAGAAAATCTAGGATGTAGAAAGGCTAATCTTCAAGTTTTAATGGCCACTTTTATAGTTATTGAGTTCGTCGTCATTCTAAAATTTCAAGTTCCCAAATTCCAATATGAATACATAAGACCAATTATTCATAACAAAACATAACTTGTTTTCTTATATTAATTATAGGTTCAATACATACGACACAACCACATAGACATCATCAGATGTTCATACAATAAAGACAATAAAAATTACACTAAATCTTAATACAAATCTGATAGACACACCACATGGAATCACACAACACTTAAACAGAAATATCTATATAAAAACATCATTTAGGACCACTCATGATTAGAAGTGACATTCTCCAGTCCACTCACCAAACAATTTCGATCGTAGGAATGATAGAAAAGAGAGCGAGGAAATTCCTTAGCAATTTTTTCGTCGATCCACTTGTTGGTGCTATACATAGTCACTTGATCATCTTGGAAACAATCCAAATTATTGAATTGAAGTTTCAACTGCAATCCATATGCTCGTATTGGTGGATCAAGTTTTCAAACTTTGTATACAGAAGAGAGATCTCACCCTCAATCATCTCAAGTTTGTCCATAATTTGCTCTAGACTTAATGCACGATATTCATTGAAGTAGGTTTGAGCATCCTTATGCACCAACTTCTTATCTTCAAATCTCTCATTGCCATTACTCTTCATGATCTCTCAAAATTAATGAAATTCACACTCTCAAATCTCTCTAAAATACTTAAAGAATGTTGTTAGGATACTTTAAATCCCATCCTAGGCAGTATTATATAGAAGAAGAAGACAGAAAATTGAATTTTTCTTTACGGCGCTATAACGCCAAACAATATATTCAATTCTCGAATTTCTTTATTCCACTCTTCAAATACTTTAATATAATAATATTTTGTGCCATCAAAATCATATAAGACTCACAATCGTTTCATAAAACTCATCACAACAACAACTCAAATCCAAATCACACCGAAAACTATGGGCTGCCTCCCACAAAGCGCTTGATTTAACATCGTTAGCCCGACATAACCAATGTTTTAATCAGGTTTGACTCTAACATTAGGATATCTTCAAATGCATGACCCTCTTCACTTATGTAAGCTTTTAATCTGTGTCCATTTACCTTAATCACTCTCTCAATTTTTGGATCTTCAATATCAGTAACACCATATAGATATGCTCTTACCACAATAAATGGTCCTAACCGCCTGGATTTAAATTTTCCTATAAATAATTTCAATCTCGAATTATAAAGCAATACTTCTTGTCCAGGCTGAAAATGCTTTTTCAAAATTCTCATGCCTAAATTTCATTTTCTCCTTATAAATTCAGGCATTCTCATAAGCTTCATTTCTCAATTCATCAAGCTCATTTAATTACAGTAATCACTTCTCTCTGGCATCTTTCATATTATAATTAAACTCTTTAATTGCCCAGTAAGCTTTATGTTCCAACTCAACTCACAAGTGACATGATTTTCCATATATGAGCCTATATGGTGTAATTTCTTAGGTGTTTTATAAGCAGTCCTATAAGCCCATAAAACATTATAAAGTCTAGCAGACCGATCAACCCTATTAGTATTTATCGTTTTTTTAATAATCTTTTAATTTCTTGATTGAATACTTCTGCTAAACCACTGATCTGAGGATGATAAGTTGAGCCTCATTAAGGGTTGATAAGATCTGAATTTATAATAGAATGATCAGTAGAATGATAAGTATGCACAATACATTTGTTTCCAATAAGATAAGATCTGAATTTATCAAAAACAAACACGATAGCTAATAATTCTTTTTCAGTGGTAGTGTAATTAATTTGAGCCTCATTAAGAGTTTTACTAGCATAGTATATCACTTTGAATATTTTGTCATATCTCTGGCTTAAAACAACCCCTATAGCATAATCGCTAGCATCACACATTAATTCAAGTGGTTTTATCCAATCAGGTGAAATAATAATAGGTGTAGTGATTAATTTTTCTTTTGATAAGTTGAAGGAATATATGCATTCATCATTAAAATCAAAGTTGACATCTTTTCCTAAAAGTTGACATAAAGACTTGTAAATTTTTGAAAAATCTTTAATATAACATCTATAAAAACAATCATGTCCTAGAAAACCTCTTATTTCCTTCACACTCATAGGAGGTGGCAATTTAACAATAACTTGAATTTTCGTTGGATCAACTTACCTACCTTTTTCAGAAATTTTATGCTCTAACACCTCCAACAATCATAAATTGACATTTTTTTCCAGTTGAGAACAGAGTTTATTTCTTCATGGCATTTTAGAACTCTTGCTAAATGATCTAAACAGAAATTGAAAGAAGTCTCAAAGACCGAGAAACCATCCATAAAAATTTCAATTCCTTTTTCAATTAAATCGTAGAAAATTGACATCATACATCTTTGAAAAGTTGCAGGTGCATTACATAATCCAAATGACATTCTTCTAAAAGCAAAAGTTCCATAAGGACTAGTAAAAATTATTTTCTCTTGATCCTCAGGAGCAATTGGTATTTGGTCGTATCCAGAATATCATTCCAAAAAGCAAAAATAACGGTGCTCTGCTAGTCTATCCAACATTTGATCTAGAAAATGTAAAGGAAAATGGTCTTTTCTGGTGGCGGCATTTAATTTTCTATAATCAATACAAATTCACCATCCAGTAACTTGCCTTGTTGGAATTAATTCATTCCTTTCATTTTCAACCACAATCACTCCTCTTTTCTTAGGAACACAATGAGTAAGACTAACCTAAGAACTGCATGAAATTGGATAAATAATCAAAGCATCCAACCACTTTAAAATTTCTTTCTTAACAACTTATTTCATTATAGGATTCAATATCATTTGAGGATCGACCCTAGGCTTATGGTTTTCTTCCATCAGAATTCAGTGCATACAGATTGAAGGACTAATTTCTTTAATATCAGCTAATGTCCATCCAAAGTTTTTTTATGATTCTTTAATATTTGCAATATTTTTCTTCTTGTTCTGTAGTCAAATATTAGGATGTAATAATTGGTAATGTAGTTGAGTTCCCCAAATATGCATACTTTAAATAAGTAGGTAAAAACTTCATCTCAAGTTCAGGAAGTGTTTCAATAGAGGGAATCAAAGGCATACTATTTTTAGTAGTATCAAAAATTTCATAATTTTGCTAAACATAATTTGAATCCTCAGTAATTGTCTTATTTGATTCATCTTCAAAATCACTTTCGGTCTCAGCTTCTTGTTCTTTCTCTTCTGAAATAACTTCATCTTTTTGATCCAATATGACTTCACATCTATTTTGAAAATAATTAAAAATCATATCATAAATGATATCCATTCTATAACATTTTCCATCAATAAACTTCATTATTTTGAGCACATTGAATGTAACTTCCTGATCATTCACTCTCATGGTTAATTCCCCTTTTTGCACATCTATCATTGCTTGTCCGGTAGCAAGAAGAGGTCTCCCTAAACTAATAGGAATTTCTTTATCTTCTTCCATATCTAATACAATAAAATTAACAAGGTGAATTTATCCATATTAACTAGCACATCTTCTATAACCCATTTAAGATAAATGATAGATCGATCCGCAAATTGTAGGGTTACAGTAGTGGGAGAAATATCTCTTAAAGCTAACCTTTTAAATATAGATAGTGGCATAAGATTAATGCTCGCTCCTAAATCGCATAAAGCTTTTCCACAAAATTTTTCTCTAATTGCACAATGTATGATCAAGCTACAAGGATCTTTGAGTTTTTTAGGATGCTTTTCTGAATTATTACATTAAATTCTTCACTAAGTGCAATAGTCTCATGATCTAAAAACTTCCTCTTTTTATTTAAAACTTTTTTCATAAAATTGGTATAACTTGGCATATGTTCCAAAGCTTCAATAAAAGGGATATCAAATTTAAGCTTCTTAAATAGCTTAAAATTTTTTGAAAATTGTTGATCCAATTTTTACTGTTTAAATCTTTGAGAAAAAGGTGGTGGGGGTCTTTGTAAATTAGTCTTAGTTGAAGAGTTTGGTGTTTCTGCTTCCGTAGGAATAGTTTCTTCATGTTTCTGAATTTTTTCAACTTCTCTCTCAACGTCAATCTCATTTTGAACTCCAACATTTAATTCATTTCCACTCCTTAGTTGGACCGCTTTAACTTCTTCTGGCTCATTACTTTTATCTTTAGGATTGATCTCCACATTACTAGGAAGTGTTCCCTGAGGCCTATTGCTAAGTGTGTTAGCAATTTGTCCCAACTAATTCTTCATATTTTTAATAGCAACACTTTCACTTTGTAAATGATCATCCATCTGTAACACCACTTCTTTTGTAGATAAGTTCTTCATATTTAATAAATTTTTCTTGGTTTTTTCTAATTTTTTAATTTTTAATTTTTGAATTTTCTAATTTTTAAATTTACATAATAAAATTGTAAGTTAAAAATTTTCGTCGCGCTCCCCGGCAACGACACCAAAAACTTGACCCGACCCGCAATTACGTATATATTTAGTCTTCAAAACTTTGCTACAAAATATGTCTCAAATTATATCTAGCAGCTAGTGTGAACAAATGTAATGATTTATGATTTATATAATAAATTTCACACTATGGGTGCTATGCAAGTATACGTATCGTTTCAAGTAATATATGATTTTTCTTAAAAACCCTAGTATCGGGAAAGTGATAACTCTTCAAATCAACTTACATAATTTCTATTTAAATTACAAATTAAATAGATAAGAGTTTTATAATGATATGCTTACTGAAAATTACTAATAAAAAGTTAAAAAGAAAGTAACAACTAAGTGTAGTAGTTTAATAAAATATAAAAACGAGTTTGGATATTATGAAAAACATTTCCCCTTGCAAAGAGATTTTAACCTATGTATGATTCGAGTGAATTAATACAAAATTGATGTATTGTGACAAATAGAAGCATACATTATTCTTCATCCCCTCCCGGTGCTAGCAAAAAATATTAGCTAACTTAAGGTCGATTCCTTAACATCTCAATTCCGCATTAGAACTATCAAGTCTCTCACCTTTAGATACCCCTAAGCCTATGCCACCATGATGGCCAAATCTCAGCGCCATAGTACTAAACCGTAAGAAAAATTGATAAGAATCTAGCCTGTCACTTAGAAATAACCAATTATCTAGCCTGTCACCTAGAAATAACCAATTATACGACCATCAAAACTTATCTCCCTATTTCTTTGCACTCCTCCTTAGGTGATCGCCATGGCTCTGCCTAGAATGAAGTGTGGTATCCACTTGTTGGGTGAAACCATAGCCCTCCCAGGTCATTATATTTCTCAATGGATTTTAACCTCACAAGTGGTCAGTTTGTAAAGTAAATGAAGATTCGATGAAAATACCATCACAATTTTTTAGAGTAAAAAGAAGTATTTAAATCATTCTCACCCCACAAGATTAATTCCCATATGCAAGGACAAAGAAAGGGAACTACTAAGAATTCATGGAGATTAAATAAAAACAAAATATTTGCATTGAATTCCAAGTCTTAAAACAAAAACTTAAACACAAATACAATGTACCTTATGTCTTCTCCCCAAGCAAATTTCTGGAGTTTCCTTTAAGAAATCTTCAAACTTTGGCACACTAAAACACACTCACACTTACATTTAAACACAAAATAAGAAAACTCTAATTTACTATTGCCGCCCAATTGAATTTTTGAGGCTCCAAAAGGTCTCTAAATTTGGCAAAATCCTTCTCATTTAATAGAGAACATAAATAACCAAGGGGTGCTTCAAACGCCCCTCCAAAATTTGACCAAATTCAATGGATCTTCTGAAAGGTAGTTTCTAGCGCTATAGCGCCCATCTGGCTCGAGTCTGGCACTATTAGCGCCACCTATGTTTGCCCAATTTTTCTCCATTTTTTCCTCTTTTTCTCTAAACATCCTTTCCAAGAACTTGAAACCAAAAATATACAAAATACGTTCATTTAAAGTACAATATCATAAAAAATGTACATAAAATACTTATAAAATATGCACTAAAAATAGGTTAGTTTTAGGTGGATCACCTACTGCAGTAATTCAAAGTTTTATTTGGATTTTAATGCGTAACTCGTTATATACAAATTATTTGACAGGTAGGCCCACTCCAAAATCATAGAGCACATAAAAAATTGGATGCTTTAGCTGACATGATAAAATAATGATTGATAATGTTGCCCGTCAGTTCTTAGACCTATCAAATTTATTTTAACCTTATATCAGCAGAAATGTCAAGACCTTCCTCTGAGAATGAACCGTTGGCAACGTATGGATATTGGTGAAAGTGGATATCAAACTATGAACAACATTTGAATAAAATGTTTTTGCACATTCAAGCCAAGCATACAGGGATGGAGATTTTGTCGATCGATACTTAGAGTTGTTAGGAAATTCCTTTTAGAAAAAGAAAGAGGAACAATACTAGGTGTAATTGTCATTAATGGAAATCGTGGTCTCTTCCCTTTGGCATTTATTGTGGTTGAGTATGAAAATAACGAGTTGTGGATATGGCTTCTACATCAATTACATGGTCTAGGGGAGCCAATTCGATCTCATGCAGACATTTGCATAATATCAGAGATGCATTTATATCTACTTAGAGGATGTAGAGAGATATTTCCCTGTGCTTCACATTAACATTATTTGCAACATCTAGGAGAGAATTTCACTAAGGAATTACATCTCACGCTTCGCTGATGTTAATATGTTGTGTGAGAAAATGTTAATGGCAAGAAATACTAATGAGGAACATATACTCAATAGGCACATAAATGAGATAAAAAATATTAAAAAGGAAGCCGTTGATTGGCTAATTGAATGAGATATTAAGAACTAGTCATTGGGGCATTATGTAGGTATAGGTTTTGCAATATGACCACAATTACTTCTAAATGTTTCAGTGGGATTCTAAGTGCCCGAGCCTCAAGATCCAAGGTATAGTAGGCTTAGTTTATTATAATTTATTTGCATTAAATTGCACTAATAATGTTTCTTTGTTGATCGAATCAAATAATAAAATATTTGTTCCCCGTACAAAAGTGACTTTACAAAGATCCAAACGTGAAGCCCGACAACCTAGATGAGTATCAAGCCATTGATATGAGCTGCAAGACATTCTGAGTGAATGTTATCTCATCAGAACAGAGTTCGTGCAATTACCAAAACTCACAAATATATCATGTCCCGTGTGTACATTCAATTGCAGCGTTAAGGGCCCAAAATTTTGATCATAAGAATTTCGTATTGAAATATTTTGCAATAGAATTACAAATAGACATATGAGTCTATATTTCAAATGATACCAGAGAAAGAGATGTGACTCCAATAAAATTATCAGCAAGGTGTGATACATTTACTCACTCCTCCATTTAAAATAAGTTGTGGTGGACCAAGAACCAATAGGATTAGAAATATAATGAATGAAATTAGAATAACTAGCATATAATAATGTAGTATTTGTAAGAACAACAGTCACAACAGTTAGGCTTTCCCAAATAACCTATGTTTAAGCAGATATTTGACGTCAATTATCATATAACACAAAGTTTCTTATCAAACTAATGATTTCCTCTAATCATTATACATGTATAGCTAAGGCGACAAGTACGGAAGGCCGCCACCATACTAGTTGTGTTATGACCCATGTATAAGTTGATTCATCAGCAGTTGGAGCTTCACTGAGTATATACTCATTAGAAGCATCCCATAGAGCATCTAACCTAGATCTGGTAATATACATGTATTTTCTTCTTAATAGAATTGAAATAAAGATATAATATCAGCTTAATTAAAATTGTGTATATAGAAGGAAACTTGAGACCACCAGTCATGTACGTAGAGCATTTGAGTGGCAAGTCGATGCCTGTGATTTATTTTAGCATTACAAATTGCACGACTTGATTCTATTAGAAACTTACAATTCATCAATCTAAACAATTAATTGATAACTATGATGTTGTCCTCTAACTAATATGTTTCATCTATCTATTAGTAAGATGAGTACATATTAAATTTCTTGTTATTCAAATATTTGTAGTTAATAATGTGATAGATTTTTTTATTATTTTATCGGTGAGATGGCTATCGACCGATATGATGGACAAATTATTCTTAACATTAAGGTGGATAGAGAGGCCCTTATTGGCTCTATTGTTGTTGGCTCAGAGTTGCACTGGTCTATTTGACCATATTATTTTGATGATTTGTTAAGAATACATCTATACGTAGATGAGAATATCCATCAAACTGAAGACGAAGAAGTCATGGAATACTTTAGAAGAGCCACTTTTAATCCCATACTATTATACCCATTCATTGGCTTAGATGGACTTTTTGCAGAAAAGCTTATGAGGGCATTATATTATCCTAGTTTTTGGTGTCATGTTAGAGTGTTTATTTATATATGTTAGGATTTTATTTACTTTTCAATATATTAAATCACACATACAATTACAATATTTACCATTACTTGAGGATTTAGCTGTATTTTCACAGTACTCTCTAGGAGACTATGCATTATCACATTTATATAGAGAGTTACATTTATCCAAAAGTCTACCCATATTAAAATTGATGGATGTTTACACTCATTATAAGTGTGTTGCTAGAGCATTTTTATGTATACATACCTACTCTCCATGCTCCTACTCTTCATGGTTTATCTTACAAGCCATTAGGATTCATGTATATTTTATCCAAACTAATACTTCTTTAGAATGTGTCTCAAAATTTTTTAATAATAGTGTATGTGCTACATAGATGAAACGAGAATAGAGCACGAGAAGTGCTTCGAAGAAATTTGCAAATTTGCATAGTCAGATATATTTCTTTTCATATAAGTGATCGTTGAAAAATTTATTAAGAAATTCATACCTATTTTTGATGAAATTGCACTTTAAAAAGGGTATTTTCTTTATTTTGTTGCAGGAATGAATAATTTAGGTGATAAAAGCAAAAATCATAAAAAGGAGCAAATTTGGAGCAAAATCATGCAATTTGTGCCGAGTCGCCGACGACGAGATCGAGCTCGCCGACGGCGAGGATACAAGAAGAAAATTCGAAGAATTTATAATCTGTCTCGCCGACAACGAGCCCGAGCCCGCCGACAACGAGCTAGAGCGGTTTGAAGATCTTCTAGAAGCCTCGCCGACAGCCGAGGTAGTTCAGTCGCCGACGGCGAGGTAGCAAATGGCACAGATACATTGAACCTGGACACTTTTTGAAGAGATGCTTACACACCTCTTGGACCTTTGCTTACCTCTATATATAGAGGCCGAAATTCAGTCTCTTGTGTGTTAATTTTTGTGCAGTAGTGTGTCTTTAGTGAATCTTTAGTAAGTTTAGTGAGTAATTAGTGAGTCGTGCTGTACTGGAAGGAAGAGTCAAATGAACTACGAGGAGTTTGTTTGGGGATAAATCGAGATAAGTATTTGTATTTATTGTTTTTAACTTTAAATGAAATCCATGCTTAGTTTAGTTCCCATGCATTCTGAGTAGTTTATTAGTCTTTCTCCTTGTTTATGAAATTAAGTGACTTGATGAAATTAAAATAGAGATACTTTTATATATATTAATAAATTGTGATAATTTTTACTTAAAACTTAATTTACTTTCAAACTAGCCATTTGATTTGTTAAAATGTGTTGATTATCAACTATAGTAAAAATTACATCTGATATTCGGGGAATTCAAAAGCCTTGGAAGGAGAGTGCAAATAAATAGGGAAATAATATCACTGGGCGTATAATTGAGCATTTTAGTGTGACAGACTAAAATATTCAATTCGGTTCTATTGTTTGAGAGCTGAAGTGTAGATGTTAGCCCTCAGGCGAGGGAAACGTGGGAGCTCGAAGTGGCGATCGGTATCCTCCCGACTTGACCGCAGATTCGATAATCAAACATAGGATTAGTCAATATTCTTTACACTCGGACCAAAGGGTAAAGAATAAGGAATGCTCCTATTTGTCACAATACCTTAAAATTATCTATTTAAATTCATTAATCACTTAAATTTCTAAACAAAGGGGAAAGATACTTTTTCTGAATAGTTAAGACTTATTTAGAAATTAGTTTAATTTCCTGCACTTTCAATACGTATTAATTTTCTACTTAGTTAAGTTACCTAATTAAAATGCTTAGTTTACTTTATTGCGCTCAAATTTAGAATTCCAAATTTTCGTATACTATTTTAAAAAATTGTTATTATTATTTTAAATTAGTTGTTATTTAATTTTCTCTTTCCTCGTGGGATCGATAACCGGGACTCCACTAGTAGCCTCGTATTACTTGATACGATACGTATACTTGCGTAGCATCCACAACATAAACAATTACAATTCTATACATATAAATAGCGGGGTCAAGTTTTTGGCGTCGTTGCAATTAAATTAAAAATATCATAAAAAAAAAATTGTGGGTCAATAAGTTATAATTATTTACTTGTACATTTTTTATCAATTTTATAATAAATCATATGATCTATACAAACTGATTATTTGTGCGCTGTAACTTGATGGTATTATAGTGTGGTTACTTGAGATTTTCCTTGAGAATATGAAAGTATAGATAACTTGTATTCCTCTTATTAGTTGGAAGCATGTGGAGCTGCATCTTCCATATCGAGTAACACAATAGTTTTCTTCTGTGCAGTTTATAACAATTGACCCTATAGATTTCAGAGGGTTGATAGCTAGGAGAAACTGGATAGAACCTCGATGCATTGCTATGGAAATCACATTGCTTTGTGGAACAATAGTTGGACCCTCATATTACTATTGAACCCACCTTCAGGCAATGAAAGTGTATAACTAATGCATTACTTATAGTGGAATGGATCATGAGCGTTGATCTACCTAGTTTAACCATTTGCTAAACCATCAGATACTTACTACCCTATGCCATCTAGAGTGATATTAAAGTCGTATATATAAGTTATAATGTTTTTATACATACTTTTGCTTATACCTCATCTTGATTTAACTAATTATGAACTTATACAGGTTAACTATTACATACGATTAAAGGTCCTTACTAGAAGATTCGGTGGTGGCCATGGTGAAGATGTTATGTCAATGCAAGAAGGTTATGATAAACTCTCAGAACTATTTAACAAAATGGATCAAACACTTTACATTGGATATACCATGTTCGACCAACTAACATAATACGCTTTCCAAATATCAACTACAGATGTCCTCTGATGGTCATCAGTGAACTATTCAAGGGGATCGATTGTGGATGCTTTGAACAAATCATTTGCCTATGCTTGATCCTCAACATATGCAGGAACATCAATATATGTAAGACCTTCGACATCACATGAGAATCCATATTATGCTCCACATCGAATTGCTTCTGATGGTAAACACTTTAATCTGCAATTACATTTGGGACCCAAATACAACAAACCACTACTCCACATGCAATAGGAGACTCCAGTTTTCAGATAAAACATTGAAGATCATTGATCGCTGAAAAATTTATTAAGAAATTCATACCTATTTTTGATCAAATTGCACTTTAAAGAAGGATATTTTCTTTATTTTGTTGCAGGAATGAATAATTTAGGTGATAAAAGCAAAAATCATAAAAAGGAGCGAATTTGGAGCAAAATGATGCAATTTGTGCTGAGTCACCGACGGCGAGATCGAGCCCGCCGACGGCGAGGTTACAAGAAGAAAATTCCGAAGAATTTATAACTGTCTCGCCGACAGCGACGAGCTCGAGCCCGCCGACAGCGAGCTATAGCGGTTCGAAGATCTTCAGAAGCCTCGCCGACGGCGAGGTAGTTCGTCGCCGACGGCGAGGTAGTTCAAATGGCACGGATACATTGAACCCGGACACTTTTGAAGGGATGCTTACGCACCTCTTGGTCCTTTGCTCACCTCTATATATAGAGGCCGAATATCGATCTTTTGTGTGCAATCTTTTAGTCTTTTGTCTAGTTTTGTGTGCAGTTGTGTGTCTTTAGTGAGTCTTTAGTGAGTTTAGTGAGTAATTAGTGAGTCGTGTTATACTTGGAAGGAAGAGTCGAAAGGAACTACGAGGAGTCCGTTTGGGGATAAATCGGGATAAGTATTTGTATTTATTGTTTTTAACTTTAAATGAAATCCATGCTTAGTTTAGTTCCCATGCATTCCGAGTAGTTTATTAGTCTTTCTCCCTGTTTATGAAATTAAGTGACTTGATGAAATTAAAATAGAGATATTTTTATATATATTAATAAATTGTGATAATTTTTACTTAAAACTTAATTTACTTTCAAACTTGCAATTTGATTTGTTAAAATGTGTTGATTTACAACTATAGTAAAAATTACATCTGATATTTGGGGAATTCAAAAGCCTTGGAAGGAAGGTGCAAATAAATAGAGAAATAATATCACTTGGCGTAGAATTGAGCATTTTAGTGTGACGGACTAAAATATTCGATTCGGTCCTATTGTTTGAGAGCTGAAGTGTAGATGTTAGCCCTCGGGCGAGGGGAACGTGGGAGCTCGAAGTGGCGATAGGTATCCTCCCGGCCTAGCCGCAGATTCGGTAATCAAACATAGGATTAGTCGATATTCTTTACACTGGACCAAAGGGTAAAGAATATGAATGCTCCTATTTGTCACAATACCTTAAAATTATCTATTTAAATTCATCAATCACTTAAATTTCTAAACAAGTGGAAAGATACTTTTTCTGAATAGTTAAGACTTATTTAGCAATTAGTTTAATTTCCTGCACTTTCAATACGTATTAATTTTCTACTTAGTTAAGTTACCTAATTAAAATACTTAGTTTACTTATTGCACTCAAATTTAAAATTCCAAATTTTCGTATACTATTTTAAAAATTATTATTATTATTTTAAATTAGTTGTTATTTAATTTTCTCTTTCCCTGTGGGATCGATAACCGAGGACTCCACTAGAGCCTCGTATTACTTGATACGATACGTATACTTGCGTAGCATCCACAACATAAACAATTACAATTCTATACATATAAATAGCGGGGTCAAGTTTTTGGCGTCGTTGCAATTAAATTAAAAATATCATAATATAAAATTGTGGGTCAAGTTTTTGGCGCCGTTGCCGAGGAGAGTAAGAAAAATTTACTAAAGTAACGGACTATTTTAAAATAATCATAATAAATAAATTAATATCTATTCTGAAATTGTATGCGCAAATTTGGAAACGAAAATTTACCTTACGATTCTGAATTAGAGCTTACAATTAAAAGAATTAGAAAACAAAAGAAACAAATTATAAATTTAACACAAATGGCGAATATTCCTGAAATTCAAAATATGAACCAACAAAGACCATTAAGAGATTATGCCAACCCTACATCAGATGAAATTCATTTAACTATTCAAAACCCTGATGTAGCTGCTAATTCATTTGAACTTAAACATTGCAATTATCCAAATGGTACAAAACAATCAATTTAGTGGTTCACCTATCGAAGATCCTAACTTACATCTTACTAGTTTTCTAGAACTTTGTGCTACTTTTAAATATCGAGGAGTATCCGACGATGCTTTATAAGACTTAGACTTTTTCCTTTTTCATTAAGGGATAAAGCTAAAATGTGGTTGAATTCGTTAGCACTTGGATCTATTAAAACTTGGGGAGAATTATCACAAAAATTTCTATCCAAATATTTTCCACCATCTAAAACTGCTAAGTTTAGAAATGATATAACTTCTTTTTGTCGGTTAGATGGAGAATCAATATATGAAGCTTGGGAGAGATTTAAGGAACTTCTTAGGAAATGCCCACATCACGCGCTACCGGATTGGCTGATTATTCAAACCTTTTATAATGGATTAGTAGGATCTTTAAGATCAATCATCGATGCTTCGTTCTTGGAGGTTCATTAATGTCTAAATCATTTGATGAAGCTTATGCACTAATCGAAGAAATGGCAACAAATAATTTCCAATGGCTCTCTGAAAGAGTAAACCCTAAAAGATAGCCAGCATTCATGAAAACGATGCAATATCTATGTTAACTTCTCAAATTGCTGTTATATCTAAGAAGTTAGATCATTTTGGAATGAACTACTCCCCTATTTTAGAAGAAAACACATCTGGACAAATCATAGAATCTCAAACTAATTATGAAACTTTAAATGCTATTAATAATAGAACTAATAACCCTTATTCAAACTATTATAATCCTGGTTGGAAAACTCATCCAAATTTTAATTGGAATAACACATCTAATCTACGATGGATGAATCAACCTAATCGAAGCAAATCCAAACTATAAACCTAATTACCCACCTGGATTTAATAACAATAACCCTCGATTCAAGGATAAGAAATTATCCATGGATGAATTAATTTTGAATATGGGTCATCGACTACAAAATCAAGGAAATCAACTACAAATTCAAGGAAATCAATTACAAATTCAAGGAACATCTATTAAAAATATCGAAACTCAACTTGGACATATTGCTACTTCGCTAAATAATAGAATACTTGGAACTTTTCCTAGTAATGTGGAAATAAATCCTAAAGATCAAGGAAAAGAACAAATTAAAGCAATACAACTAAGGAGTGGAAAAGAATTAGAACCTCAAATTCAAAAAGAACTTGAAAGTCAAAAAGAGGAAGTGGAAATTGAAAAGGAAACAATTCGACAAGATTCAAACTTGGAACATCCTTTAATACCTATGAAAATTTCTGTTGAAAAACCTCCACCACCATTTCCTCAACGACTAGCTCAACATAAAAAAGATAAACAATTTGCTAAATTCCTTGAAATATTAAAGAAATTAACAATTAATATACCTTTTGTTGAAGCTTTAGATCAGATGCCAAATTATGTAAAATTTATGAAAGATATTCTAAATAAGAAAAAAAAATTCACCGATAATGAAACGAGTCGCACTTAGTGAAGAGTGTAGTGCTTATTATTCGAAGAAGCTTCTGAAAAATTGAAAGATCCCGGTAGTTTCACTATACCTCGCGCTATAGGAGAAAAATTTTATGGAAAAGCTTTGTGTGACTTAGGAGCAAGCATCAATCTAATGCCTCTATCGATTTTTAAGAGATTAGGATTAGGAAAAATTACACCTACTTCGGTAACCCTTCAATTAGTGATCGTTCGGTTACCTATCCTAAGGGAGTTATTGAAGATGTGTTAGTAAAGGTGGATAAATTTATCTTCCTAGTAGATTTTATTGTTTTAGATATGGAGGAAAATAAAGAAATTCCTATCATTTTAGGAAGACCATTTTTAGCTACTTGGAAAAGCTATGATTGATGTTCGAAAGGAGAATTAACTATGAGAGTAAATGACCAAAAAGTTACATTTAATATTGCAAAATCAATGAAATATCCTGCACTTAGAAAAAGATGATGAATGTTTTCGGATGGAAATACTTGAATATTTACAACAAGAACAATTTAAGGAATATTACGAGGATAAATTAGAAAAAGAAAACACTTGAATTAATTGAAGATAATCATGAAGAACTAGATTTTATTCGGGAAAGATTTGAATTTTTGGATAATACTGAAAATACTGATAAGAATATAGTTCCATCAATTATTAAACCTCCTGAACTTGAGCTAAAAATATTACATGATCATTTGAAATATGCTTATTTAGGTAATTCTTCAACTTTACCAGTTATTATTTCATCTGCATTAAACGAATCTCAAGAACAAAAACTTTTAGAAACTTTAAAAAATATAAAAAAAACTTTTGGTTGGACTTTAGCGAGATATTAAAGGAATTAGTCCTTCAATCCGTATGCATAGAATTATTTTAGATGATGAACATAAACCTAAAGCAGATCCACAAAGGAGATTAAACTCGATAATGAAAGAAGTAGTTAAGAAAGAAATTTTAAAATGGTTAGATAATGGTATTATATATCCTATTTACGACGAGTGCTTGGGTAAGCCCGATTCATCTGTGTTCTAAGAAGGGAGGAGTGACCGTCATCGCCAATGAAAATAACGATCTTATTCCTATAAGACAAGTTGCTGGTTGGCGTATATGTATTGATTATAGGAAATTAAATACCGCCACAGGAAAGATCACTTCCCTTTACAATTTCTAGACCAGATGTTAGATAGATTAGCCGGACATAAGTATTTTTGTTTTCTAGATGGATACACCGGTTATCATCAAATACAAATTGCTCCTGAGGATCAAGAGAAAACTACATTTACTAGTCCTTATGGAACTTTCGCTTTTCGAAGAATGCCTTTTGGATTATGTAATGCACCGATAACATTCCGGAGATGTATGATGTCTATATTTAGTAAGTTAATTGACAATGGAATAGAAGTATTTATGGATGATTTCTCCGTATTTGGAACATCATTTGACACATGCTTAACTCATCTTGAAAAAGTATTAGAAGTATGTGAGAAAACAAATTTAGTTCTAAATTGGGAGAAATGTCAATTTATGGTTGCGGGCGGCATTGTATTAGGGATAAAATTTCGGAAAAAGGCATGGAAGTGGACCCTGCAAAAATTCAAGTTATAGCTAAATTACCACCTCCAACTACGGTAAAGGGGTAAGAAGTTTTCTTGGACATGCTGGATTCTACGGACGCTATATAAAAGATTTTTCAAAAATTACTAAACCTCTATGCCAACTTCTCGAAAAGGATAATAAATTTGAATTTACGATCGAATGCCCGAATGCTTTTGAACTCTTAAAAGAAAAATTAATTACTGACTCTATAATAGTTTCACCTAGCCGGAGAAACCATTTGAGCTTATGTGTGATGCTAGTGATTATGCTTGTAGGAGCGAGTTCTTGGGCGAAGATATGAAAAGATTTTTAAAGTTATATACTTATGCTTAGTAAAACTCTAAATGATGCTTTGAAATAAATTATACGATTACTGAAAGAGAACTATTAGCGGTAGTATATGGTTTTAATAAATTTAGACCTTATCGATTGGAACAAAATGTATCGTGCATACCGATCATTCTGTTATCGAAATATTTAATGCAAAAGAAAGATTCCAAACCAAGATTAATTAGATGGATGTTATTAATGCAAGAATTCGATTTTGAGATCGTTAATAAGAAAGGAACCGATAATCAAATTGCGGATCATTTATCGAGATTAGAAAATCATGAATTATCCGATATTGAAAATGAAATTATAGACGAGTTTTCTGATGAACAACTATATAATATCAATGAGTGGAAAATACCATGGTATGCTTGATATAGTAAACTATATAGTTAGTAATATTTTACCACCTATGCTAACTTTGCAATAACGAAAAAAATTCATCCATGATACGAAAACTTATTTTTGGGATGAATCATATTTATATAAGCGATGTAAGGATTTAATTATTAGAAGATGTGTACCTTATGAAGAAATCGAACCAATTATTCAAAAATGTCATGATTCTAATTTTGGAGGATATTTTGGGATCGATAAAACTACTTATAAGATTCTACAATACGGATTTTACTAGCTACTCTATTTAGAGATGTATATAGATATATTAAAACTTGCGATAAATGCCAAAGAGTAGGAAATATATCTAGAAGAAACGAAATGCCTCTAAACTTTATATTAGAAGTTGAAATTTTTGATGTTTGGGGATTAGATTTTATGGGACCTTTTATTCCTTCGTTTGGAAACTCATATATATTAGTAAGTCTGTTGATTATGTTTCTAAATGGATTGAGGCACAAGCTTTACCTAGGTGTGATGCTTAAGAGTGTTTCAAAATTTTTGATGAAAAATATTTTTACTAGATTTGGAATGCCGAGAGTGATTATCACTGACGGAGGAACTCATTTTAGAAATAAATACATTCACAAACTAGTAGAAAAATACAATATTACTCATAAGATATCCAATGCTTATCATCCACAGACTAGCGGATTAGCTGAAGTATCTAATCGTGAGATTAAACGTATTTTAGAAAAATCTGTAAACCCAAATAGGTTAGATTGGTCTATTAGATTAGACTAATCGCATTATGGGCTTATAGATCTGCTTATAAAACTACGATTGGAATGACTCCTTACGAGACTTATATATGGAAAACGTGCCACTTACCGAGTTGAATTAGAACATAAAGCATATTGGGCGATTAAAGAATTTAATTATAATATGAAGGAAAGTTTGGTGAGAAAAGATTGTTGCAATTAAATGAATTGGAAGAATTAAGAAATGAATCGTATGATAATGATCGGATTTATAAAGAAAAGATGAAATTATGGCATGATCGGAAGATTAATCGAGAGAAATTTTGAACCGGGACGGGAAGTTTTGCTATATAATACTAGATTGAAATTATTTCTGGAAAATTGAAGTCTCGATGGTTAGGACCTTTCACCATAACTCAAATATTTTCATACGGAACTATAGAAATCGAAGATCCAAAAGCTGGACATAAATTTAAAGTTAATGGACATAGATTAAAACCATATTTCGAAGGTATAAGACCTAACTATAAAGAGGTTTTAATGCTTAGTCGACCTGATTAATAATTGAAATTAGGTCGGGCTGACGACGTTAAACCAAGCGCTTTATGGGAGGCAACCCATATTAGTTATCTATTTTTATTGTATCTTAATAGTTAATTTATATTATTGAAACTTTACTACACAATTATTATTAAGAATCATCACATATTCGAACCATTATGATGAGAAAAGAAATTATTCGATTTAGAGCGAAATTGGACATTATTTTGAAATCTCGCCGACGGCGAGGTCGATACTCGCCGACAGTGAGGTTCGCGCCTAAATTAGATTCAGTTTATTTATCGAGCTCGGCTGAGCGGCGAGAAACGTCCTCGCCGACGGCGAGAACCGGAAAGGCGGTTTTATAACTAAGTCGCCGACGGCGAAACGTCCTCGCCGACGGCGAGGAAGTTATAAAGATGAGTTATTTATACTTTGAATGCCGATTTGGACGGTTTCAACACCAATTCCTTTGTGAAAACCCATTCTTAAACCACTCTAAGTCCGCCTTCTTCACTAGAATTCATTCCATTCACCATAATGGCCTCCAAATTCTTAGATTCCTCTAAATGCGGAGTGTTTAACCGGAGGAAATTTGTGAGTGCGGAAGCGCGGCGGATCTTCAAAAAGGTTTTGATAAAGAAAAGAGTTATCGAGGAACGGGGATTTGTCGATCGAGGATTAGAGAATTCCACTACGAAGATAGAAGAAACGATCGCGCAGCGCTGCTGGGAGGTATTTTGTTACACTACGTCCGCTGTTGTTATTCCAGTTGTGAAAGAGTTCTACTCTAACTTACATGTGATCAACACCGGGAATGTCTACGTCCGAGGAAGATGGGTGACGTTTACTCCATCAAGAGTAAATGAATTATTCTCTATAGAAAACACCCGGTATGTCACTATTCAAATTTTGTGCCTTCTCGATATAATATGAATGAGATATTTCGATATCCGATCGATGAACCGGAAGATTGGGAAATGCGTGATGACGGGTATGTTAGTTTCTCTGCATCACTTTTGAATCCTGTCTCAAAGCACTGACATTTTTTCATCTCATCTAAATTGTTACCTACTATGAGGGTAAAACAAGGTTTCGAAGGAATGCGCTATATTGAATTATTGTATTCAAAGTGGATTACCTATTGATGTTGGATCAATAATTGTTAAGTACGCATTGGGTTTAATTGTGCATGGGTCGGTTCACGGACTAGGACACCCATCTACTATTTTTGCATTATGCGGTCGGTACCGAGTTTCTTATGAAGCTTGGGAAAAGGTTCTGTTACCTTGGAAGCCACTTGATCCTACAGATATGTTCCCTACTTTGGACAATAATGAAGAAATTACATTTATCTCTGATAGAGCTTCACAGATTAATCCTATAGCAAGACCTATTTCAGATAAAACGGAGTTACTTATGAAGAAAATTAATGGAATGGAGAAAAAACTACAGAATGTGAGAGATTTAATCGACAATATATCCGATTTATTTGATCACATTGATCGGAGGATGAAGGAACACTTCGATCATTACTGGACACTTGGAAGCTAGCTTTCTTCATTTCTTTAGCGACGAAGAGGCTGGATCATTGAAGAATGCGCTCGGAATTTCCCTCAGGCCTTTCTATAACTTATTTGTGCATCATCGTCATATCGGAAATATCAGAGAAGATGAAGATTCTGACCTTGAAGAGTAGTAGTAAAGAATTTCATAGTATGTTTGTATTTATGTTATTTGATTTGATTTAGATTTTATTATGTGTGGAGTGATGATTTGAATATCTCAAACTTAATTGAGATATGCGTCATAGTTTTGTATCGGCATTTAGTGTGTCGTGGATTGGTTTGCGATGTCTGATTAGTAGTAAGGATTGAAGTTTGAAGTTTGATTATAGAGTTTTAAA
This sequence comes from Papilionanthe hookeriana x Papilionanthe teres, assembly GCA_022702705.1. Classification (NCBI taxonomy): domain Eukaryota; kingdom Viridiplantae; phylum Streptophyta; class Magnoliopsida; order Asparagales; family Orchidaceae; genus Papilionanthe; species Papilionanthe hookeriana x Papilionanthe teres. Next base: position 6,995,919 of record CM040421.1, read on the forward strand.
TTATGTTAGTTTGTATGTCTCATGGATTTCAATATTAAAGTTAATTTGTTGTGTTGTGTGAATTTGTTTGTGTATAAGTAGCTAATCTTCATATTAAATTAATAAATGATATGATCGGAAATATAATAAAAGGCAAATCGAGGTTGAAAATGATTGACGAAATTCAAAAATTGAAATTTTTAGGACCTCGCCGACGGCGAGAAAAATCCCGCCGACAGCGAGATCGATCTCGCTGACAGCGAAGAATTTCTCGCCGACGGCGGATTTTTCCCGAAACTTTTGCCTTATGGAATTAATTAGCTCGCTGACGGCGAGAAAAATCTCGCTGACAGCGAGAACGCAAAAAGACCTATATTTGACCGGTCAAAAACACTATTCATCATCCCCAACCTCTCATTTTCGCAAAAACCGACCTAGGGCTTGAGAGATCTTGGATTTAGAGGCGATTCCATCACTCAAAAACACCGGATTTCATCTTCTCTTGGTAAGTGCTTCACTCCTATGCAAAAATTTTTGATTTTCACCATATATTTTCACCACATTGCAAATTTTGGGAAAAATCAAAATATGGAAGAAATATTCGGTGGAAATCCATGGAATTTAATTTAAATTGCTTATAAATGTTGTAGGAAGCCTTCTTAGGATTATTTTTAAGTTTAGTGAAAATTTTCATGATTTTCACAGATCGATCGTATGGCTCCACGACAAAAACGTCGAGTAGAATTCAACGAAGATCGATTCATCAATGCACGAGCACAAACTAAATATTTTGAAAATATTCAAGGAAGAAAGTGCATTGCAGATCGGGTTTTCAAAAATCCGGGAGGAGAAGTAGAGCGGATTATTAAGGAACGAGGTTGGGAGAATTTCGTTACGTTCAATATAGAAGCAATCATGGAAGTGGTTAAAGAATTTTATGCCAATTTAATCGTCGCTGAAGATGCACCGAGTAAAGGTACGAGGGTTTTTTGTAGAATTCAATGCTGCGAGAATAAACGCGTTCTATGAAGTTCATGACTCGCCCTTTAGCGAGTATGAAACTTTTGGAACGATGGAAGGACCACCTGGAGGAAGTCATTAACTTTCTCACTGATGGGACCGGAGTTTGGAAAATTAAGCAGCAGGAAAGAGTGAATTTTCCTCTTTCTAAATTAAATGCAGTCTCCAAAGCTGGCATTACTTTATTTGTTCTACTCTGTTACCCACCTATCACCACGGTGAGGTAACACGAGATAGAGCAGTTCGAATTTCGTATTCGGAATAATAGAAGCATCAACATCGAGAGAATTATTTATCGAAACATCCCGGCCACTCCTCGAAATGAGAGTGGAGCCGGATTGGGACACCACCGGATTAATTTTTTCACTCTGCCAACTCTCTGGAGTTGAGGCTAGAGATAATGAAGAATGGGTAGAACCAATGAAACCACTCACAACTGCTAATATTAAGAAGTATGAATCTCATGAAGGGTGGAGAGCAGGAGTAAGAAGTTATTTCACTCAGTCAAGTAGAGATATACCCTCTACTAGCCATGAACCTCCCGAGCTTACCACCCCTACCCTACAAGATCCGATGAATGAATTGACACTTTGCATAGAAGAAGTTTTGAGCGGTTGGAAATACAATGGGGAGAAGATTTGATCATTTTGATCAAAGAATTGATAATCCGAAGAGGAGACATGATTATGATAGCGAATATCTCCAAGCAACATTCGGAATACGAGATTGCATACTATGAAGCTGAACGTCGTTATAGGAGTGGTGATTTAGATGTTGTCTTTCCTGAGTGCCCCCGATATTCACAGTACCAGCCTGCTCAGTCTTCTCAGTCTACAGATCAGGGAGGAGATGATATAGCCTGGGACTTTGATGCTGAAGAACATGAATTTATTTGTTTTATTTGTTTGATGTTAAGTTATTTTAAAGACTTTATATATTTGTAATATTCAGTACTTTATGTTTTGAGACATTGGATGTTTGTTGGATTATTTGTTTGAATTGTTGTAGTAGTTTAGTTTTTGTTTTTTGTATTAGTTAATTACATTTGTTTTTATGTTAAATAGGATGTTAGTTTTCTTTAATATGTTTTTATTTTATTCTGTATTGTTTTAAATTGCAAAATTGTTAATCTGTTAGTTAAAATGTTTTTAATATGTTAGTAATTCATATGTATAGTGTAGAGTTAATTTTAATTGTTATAGTTAATACTTATCTTAGATTTTATCCCTGCATTTTCTTTAAATTGTTATATATATATGGAGAATACTAACGAGTACGAGTTCGATGAAAAATGAAAAAGCCTGCAAAAATTTCAAAGAAAAGAGAAATACCTAAACTTCAAAGGTATGATTTATTTACTTTCCCTTTTTCATTATTTAGAATAGATATAAAAATTTAAGTTTGGGGGGGAGTAAAATACAAATTTAGTTATTAACTTGTTCTCAATTTCTATTTTCAAATTATTATAAAATGATTTTTATAACAAATTTTTCAATTTAATTAATATGAATTATTTTATTGAATTATTATAAAAGGTTAAATGAATTATTTCTAGTGCTTTAATTAATTAAATAGAATAAAATATTTGGTTAAAGAGAATAAGAATATAGTAAACTATTTTTAGTAAGGAAAACTATATTCTAAAATTAAAATTCTTAAGTATTCAAGTGAAAAAGAAAATATTGAAAATCAATAAAGTTAAAACTATGAAGTATATATAAGCGAAGAAATATTCCTAAGTTTCAAATTTAGGAAGATGAAAATGAAGTTCAAAATTATTAACAGGCTCTCCAGATACAGTAATCCTCAAAAGGAAAAAAAAAAAAAAAAAAAAAAAGAGGAAAAGATTGAGGAGATGCCTTATCAAAAATTGGCTTCATTTGAATTAACCTAAAGGGAAAAACTTAGATATTTCCAAACTTATGTTTATGGATTAGAATTTTACCTAATAGTGTTTTCTTGAATTTCTTATCATATGAATATCTTAAGTAGTTATTCTTTTAAATATAGTCATTCCTGAAATGAATAGTAAGCTAGAAATCTTAGACACGATAACTAAATAATTTATTTCTATAAAATTAATTAAATTACATGAATTATTTTTATTTAACTTTATTATGATATTAATTAATCTAATTCATAGTTTATTTGAATGGAAAAATTTTACTATAGAAATCATTATTTTTTATGTAGTATTAAAATTACTTGAGGACAAGTAATAAGTAAGTTTGGGGATTTTGATCGCTGAAAAATTTATTAAGAAATTCATACCTATTTTTGATGAAATTGCACTTTAAAGAAGGGTATTTTCTTTATTTTGTTGCGAGGAATGAATAATTTAGGTGATAAAAGCAAAAATCATAAAAAGGAGCGAATTTGGAGCAAAATCATGCAATTTAGTCTTGAGTCGCCGACGGCGAGATCGAGCTCGCCGACGGCGAGGATACAAGAAGAAAATTCGAAGAATTTATAACCTATCTCGTCGACAATGAGCCCGAGCCCGCCGACAGCCGAGCTAGAGCGGCTTGAAGATCTTCAGAAGCCTCGCCGACGGCGAGGTAGTTCGTCGCCGACGGCGAGGTAGTTCAAATGGCACGGATACATTGAACCCTGGACACTTTTTGAAGAGATGCTTACACACCTCTTGGACCTTTGCTTACCTCATATATAGAGGCCGAAATTCGATCTCTTGTGTGTTAATTTTTTTGCGGTAGTGTGTCTTTAGTGAGTCTTTAGTAAGTTTAGTGAGTAATTAGTGAGTCGTCGTTATCTTGGAAGGAAGAGTCAAAGGAACTACGAGAGTACGTTTGAGATAAATCGAGATAAGTATTTGTATTTATTGTTTTTAACTTTAAATGAAATCCATGCTTAGTTTAGTTCCCATGCATTCTGAGTAGTTTATTAGTCTTTCTCCCTGTTTGTGAAATTAAGTGACTTGATGAAATTAAAATAGAGATACTCTTTTATATATTAATAAATTGTGATAATTTTTACTTAAAACTTAATTTACTTTCAAACTGGCCATTTGATTTGTTAAAATATGTTGATTATCAACTATAGTAAAAATTACATCCGATATTCGGGGAATTCAAAAGCCTTGGAAGGAGGGTGCAAATAAATAGGGAAATAATATCACTGGGCGTAGAATTGAGCATTTTAGTGTGACGGACTAAAATATTCAATTCGGTCCTATTGTTTGAGAGCTGAAGTGTAGATGTTAGCCCTCGGGCGAGGGAACGTGGGAGCTCGAAGTGGCGGTCGGTATCCTCCCGACTTAGCGCAGATTCGATAATCAAACATAGGATTAGTCGATATTCTTTACACTGGACCAAAGGGTAAAGAATAAGGAATGCTCCTATTTGTCACAATACCTTAAAATTATCTATTTAAATTCATTAATCACTTAAATTTCTAAACAAAGGGGAAAGATACTTTTTCTGAATAGTTAAGACTTATTTAGAAATTAGTTTAATTTCCTGCACTTTCAATACGTATTAATTTTCTACTTAGTTAAGTTACACTAATTAAAATACTTAGTTTACTTTATTGCGCTCAAATTTAGAATTCCAAATTTTCGTATACTATTTTAAAAAATTATTATTATTATTTTAAATTAGTTGTTATTTAATTTTCTCTTTCCCCGTGGGATCGATAACTGTGGACTCCACTAGTAGCCTCGTATTACTTGATACGATACGTATACTTGCGTAGCATCCACAACATAAACAATTACAATTCTATACATATAAATAGCGGGGTCAAGTTTTTGGCGTCGTTGCAATTAAATTAAAAATATCATAAAAAAAATTGTGGGTCAATAAGTTATAATTATTTACTTGTACATTTTTTATCAGTTTTATAATAAATCATATGATCTATACAAACTGATTATTTGTGCGCTGTAACTTGATGGTATTATAGTGTGGTTACTTAAGATTTTCCTTGAGAATATGAAAGTATAGATAACTTGTATTCCTCTTATTAGTTGGAAGCATGTGGAGCTGCATCTTCCATATCGAGTAACACAATAGTTTTCTTCTGTGCAGTTTATAACAATTGACCCTATAGATTTCAGAGGGTTGATAGTTAGGAGAAACTGGATAGAACCTCGATGCATTGCTATGGAAATCACATTGCTTTGTGGAACAATAGTTGGACCCTCATACCTTCAGGCAATGAAAGTGTATAACTAATGCATTACTTATAGTGGAATGGATCATGAGCGTTGATCTACCTAGTTTAACCATTTGCTAAACCATCAGATACTTACTACCCTATGCCATCTAGAGTGATATTAAAGTCGTATATATAAGTTATAATGTTTTTATACATACTTTTGCTTATACCTCATCTTGATTTAACTAATTATGAACTTATACAGGTTAACTATTACATACGATCAAAGGTCCTTACTAGAAGATTCGGTGGTGGCCATGGCGAAGATGTTATGTCAATGCAAGAAGGTTATGATAAACTCTCAGAACTATTTAACAAAATGGATCAAACACTCTACATTGGATATACCGTGTTTGACCAACTAACATAATACGCTTTCCAAATATCAACTACAGATGTCCTCTGATGGTCATCAGTGAACTATTCAAGCGGATCGATTGTGGATGCTTTGAACAAATCATTTGCCTATGCTTGATCCTCAACATATGCAGGAACATCAATATATGTAAGACCTTCAACATCACATGAGAATCCATATTATGCTCCACATCGAATTGCTTCTGATGGTAAACACTTTAATCTGCAATTACATTTGGGACCCAAATACAACAAACCACTACTCCACATGCAATAGGAGACTCCTGTTTTCAGATAAAACATTGAAGAAACAAAAGAAGAGGATGAAAATGAACATCAATTAAGAGAATGACCAATTTGAGCAACCACCAAGAAATACTCCATATCAAGTGCTCTTCGACCACGATGAAGATGAAAAATTTAATCTTATTTTTACAATTATTGTGTTGTCAACTATTATAATAATGAAACTTTAAATTATTTTGAAAAATGTGTTGTTAGAAACTTTTTATTTTAAACGTTGAAATTTAGTAAAAAGTAAATTATTTCATTATTATTTAGATTAGTTTCAATACTATCTAAAAAAATTAATTCTTATTTTCCTCAAATTAGCTTAATTTTATATTTTCTTAACTAAAAAATTTTTTATTTCAAAATATTTAACTTAAATAAATAATATGTTGCATATAATTAATTAATTGATATAATCTCTTAATAATTTTATTTAAGTAATACATATACTTATAGATTACTTAACACCAATTCTCCATAATATACATCATTTTATAAAAATGCTTTTTAACTTAAAAACTTATTTATTATAATTCATTAAATAAATAAAAATTATTAAAAATATCATTAAGTATAATTTATGCTAATTTATCTTTTTAAGAATTATTATTAATTAAAATATTATCATTTTAATATCAATTTTTTTTTTTTTAAGATTTTATCATGGTATTTTAATATTTTATTAAAATATTATTTCAATTATTTTAAAGTAATATAAAAAGGTTTTGAAGAGGACGAGAAGAAAAACTTTGAATACACCTATTTGCATTTTAATATTTTAATATAAATGTGGGACTAAAATTTCTTATTTTATTTAAATTATTTAAAAAATAAAAATGTGGGATTAATCCACATTTAATAAAAAATGGATTAATTACAAATTTATTTCTTTTTAAAAATTAAAATGCAACATTTAGTCACTTTTTGCCCTTCTTTATATAAACATAAAATCAGGTCCCTTTTAACAAAATAATTTTTTAAACTGTCTCTTTTAAAAATTTATCCTATGTAAATGTTCTTTAAATAAAAGGAGATTTATATATCTATCACCCAATTCTTATGTATTAACATGACCACTTATGGGATGTTAAGTAGGGTTTATTAATAAGATTTATCGTCAAGCTTACCAAATCCAACCAAATGTTAAAAAAACTCAAAAGTTTTATGGATATATGGATATTTTGAATTTAAGGTTTAAATTTTACCTTGGATTCATATTAAATTCAAATTTAATAAATCCAACAAGAAAGTAAATATAAAAAGTCTGAAATAACTATGTTTTGCAACATAAGCCCTAACTCGTCTTAGGATTCCGAGGTTGTCATCGGGTACGACATAAATCATCCCATCTTCCAGGCCATTCACATGATCAGTGTCAGGTGAATGTAAGTCCTAAATAATAAAATTGACAGGATGAAACACCTATTAAATATCCAAAATCAAAGCCAAATCATAGGGTAGTCTGGGAATACATCAAGATTTTTCCTTGAATATATGTCCTTCCCCTAGCCTTCTCTCCTTTGGATTCTGACAAAATGAAATATTCTAAAACTTGAGCTATTCACCTATTGAACTTTCGACTATCATATTTTCTTTGAAAACCTTATCTTTGGGAGTCATGAATATAAATATTTTCTGATATATATCAAGAGTTTTCTTATGTGACTTCGGTCATCTAAGATGTAATTAACTATAGGGGCTTGCTCTTTCAGTAAACTTAAAGAACTCATATTAATATAAACCCAATCTAATTCCTTCATATTAGATAGAGGAAATTGTTGGTCAATAATTATTCGCAGACCAAACAGATGTCATGAATACTTTAGTTTATTTGATCAAGCCTCACCCCAAGCCATATATCTATTCTTCAGGATATGTACATGTCTTGTGATGAAGCGCTTGATTATCTAAATTAATGTTTATATGAAATCAGTTTGATTTTGTATTCTCCAAAATTAAAATATTATTTTTAAAATTCATATATATATTAAATTAAATTAAAATTCTATTTTTATAAAATTATATTCTAAACCTTTTCAAAAATATCAACCTCACACACATTTTAACGGCCGACAGCTGTATTTTCACAGTACTCTCTGGGAGACTATGCATTATCACATTTATATAGAAAGTTACATTTATCCAAAAGCCTAACCATATTAAAATTGATGGATGCTTACACTTGTTATAGTGTGCTGCTAGAGCATTTGTATGTATACATACCTACCAAGCCAGTGGGATTCATGTATATTTTATCCAAACTTATACTTCCTTAGAATGTTTTTCAAATTTTTTTAATAATAGTGTATGTACTACATAGATGAAATAAGAATAGAGCACGAGAAGTGCCTCGAAGAAATTTGCAAAAGTATAGAGAAGATATTGATGGATTAATGAATAGACAGATATATTTCTTTTCATATAAGTTATATTTATTTACTTGTACGTTTTTTTTATCTATTTTATAATAAATCATATGATCTATACAAATTGATTATTTGTGCACCGTATCTTGATGGTATTATAATATGGTTACTTGAGATTTTCCTTGAGAATATGAAAGTATAGATAACTTGTATTCCTTTTATTAGTTGGAAGCATGTGGAGCTGCATCTTCCAGATCGAGTGACACGATAGTTTTCTTCTGTGCAGTTTATACAATTGAGCCTATAGATTTCAGAGGGTTGATGGCTAGGAGAAACTGGATAGAACCTCGATGCATTGCTATGAAAATCAAATTGCTTTGTAGAACAATAGTTGGAACTTCATATTACTATTGAACCCACCTTCTAGCAATGAAAGTGTATAACTAATGCATTACTTATAGTGGTATGGATCCTGAGCGTTGATCTACCTAGTTTAACCATTTGCTAAACCGCCAGAACTTGCTACCCTATGTCATCTAGAGTGATATTAATGTCATATATATAAGTTATAATGTTTTTATACATACTTTTGCTTATTCCTCATCTTAATTTAACTAATTATGAACTTACATAGGTTAAATATTATATACGATCAAAGGTCCTTACTAGAAGATTCACTGGTGGCCATAGTGAAGATGTTATGTCAATGCAAGAAGGTTACAATAAACTCTTAGAGCTTTCTAATAGAATGGATCAAACACTTTACATTGGATATACCACGTTCGACCAACCAACATAATACTCTTTCCAAATATAAACTACAGATATCCTCTGATGGTCATCAGTGAACTATTCAAGGGGATCGATTGTGGATGCTTTGAACAAATCATTTGCTTATGCTTGATCCTCAACATATGCAGGAACATCAACACATGTAAGACCTTCAACATCACATCGGCATCCATATTATGCTCCACATAGAACAGCTTCTGACGGTAAACACTTTAATTTGCAATTACATTTGGGACCCAATTACAACGAGCCACTACTCCACATGCAACAGAAGACTTCAGTTTTCACATAAAGCGGTGAAGAAACAAAAGAAGATGAAAAGGAACATCAATTACGAAAATGAACAATTTGAGCACCACCAAGAAATACTCCATATCAAGTGCTCTTCGACCATGATGAAGATGAAAAATTTAGTGTTATTTTTACAATTATTGTGCTGTCAACTATTATAATAATGAAACTTTAAATTATTTTAAAAAATGTGTTGTTAGAAACTTTTTATTTTGAACGTTGAAATTTAGTAAAAAGTAAATTATTTAATTGTTACTTAGATTAGTTTCAATACTATCTAAAAAAATTAATTCTTATTTTCCTCGAATTAGCTTAATTTATTTTCTTAATTGAAAAAATTTTTATTTCAAAATATTTAACTTAAATAAATAAATAAACTAATTTCTAAAATTATGTTGCATATAATTAATTAATTGATATAACCTCTCAATAATTTTATTTAAGTAATACATATAATTATAGGTTATTTAATACCAATTCTCCATAATTTACATCATTTTATAAATATGCTTTTTAACTTAAAAACTTATTTATTATAATTCATTAAATAAATAAAAAATATTAGAAATATCATTAAGTATAATTTATGCTAATTTACCTTTTTAAGAATTATTATTAATTAAAATATTATCATTTAATATTAAAATCTTTTTTTTTAAGATTTTATCATGGTATTTTAATATTTTATTAAAATATTATTTAAATTATTTTAAAGTAATATAAAAAAGGTTTTGAAGAGGACGAGATGAAAACTTTGAATACACCTATTTGTATTTTAATATTTTAATATAAATGTGGGACTAAAATTTCTTATTTTATTTAAATTATTTAAATAATAAAAATTTTGAGATTAATCCATATTTAATAAAAACGGATAATTACAAGTTTTTTTTTAAAAATTAAAATGCAACATTTAGTCACTTTTTGCCATTTTTTAGATAAACATAAAATCAGGTCCCTTTTAATAAAATAATTCATTAAACTATCTCTTTTAAGAATTTTATCCTATGTAAATGTCTTTTAAATAAAAGGAGATTTATATATCTATCATCCAATTCTGATGTATTAACATGACCACTTAGGGGATGCTAAGGGCCTATTAATAAGATTTATCGTCAGACTTATTAAATCTAACCAAATGTAAAAAAAAAACTCAAAAGTTTTATGGATTTATGGATATTTTGAATTCAAGGTTTGAATTTTACGATGTATTCATATTAAATTCAAATTTAATAAATCCAACAAGAAAGTAAATATAATAAGTCTGAAATAACTTAATCCCACTAAGGATGTGCTTGGGTGGTGATGCAGTCTCGCATTGTAGTTTTTTTTATTTGACAAAAGTGCATTTTCTCTAAATTCTCAAAAAGTTGCAGCTGAAAGCATTTAGCTGTTAAAAAAACTATTGTATGATATTTTCAAACAGAAAAATTTATAATAACCAGTGTAATTTTATAAACAACAATTTCTTCTTCAATAATTTTATAACTGCTTTTTCAAATAAGTGTAACTCCTCTTAATTTTGAATGACAAATACCCTTTTAAATTTTTTGGGGTGATTAATAGAATAATACATATAAATTGGGTGGTAGTTATACAAGGGCTCCTAAATTAGAATCACATAGCTTTCAACCCCTTGCGCTAGATCATCACTATACCTATTCCGATTCCGCTAAAACCCTTCCCGCTCTGTTCCAAACCCTCTCCCGACACAGAAGCTAGAGCTAGCTTGGAAGGCAACGTTGGAATCGCGGCGTACAGAGACAACCGAAACTCGTATCTTCTTCCTCCTGCTCCTGTCCGAAACAATTGAGGAAGGTAACTTCAAATCGTCCTTCTCGCGCGACGCGTGAGTTCCCGGATTTTAAATCCGGGGATTTACTGCTGAAATCGGTGAAATTCGGATTTATCAAATCTGCGGCTTTATTTTGTCTAAACTGACCATCTGGCGAGATTTCTTTTAAATTTATGTTGAATCCTGCTCTAAATTTGTCAGCGGAGAGCCCCTTACTAAATCCACGGTTTGAGGTAAAAGGGAAGAGAAACGGGATTTGATATTCTGATGGATTTAAAATTGACGTTTTTGCAGGTTTTTGGTTAAATTCTGCTTAAATCCCGTTCAGGTCATACTACCAAACATCCCATAGCTCAACCTTGCTTTTCCATCCCAACCCCTCTATGGACAAAATTATCTCCGCGGCGCTTGAGGAGGTTTGCGTGAGGGGCGCCTCTGGAATTCGCCTTTTAGAATTGTGGCCGAATTTGCAGGCATCTATTTCTTCCTCCAGCCTGGAGCTCTCTGATGTTGTCAAGAAAGTTATATGGGGTCGTCTTGCTTCACATCCTGGTCTCGGATTCGTGGTCTCTGGTTCTTCCATGCAACGGAAGGATGTTTTGCAAGGATCTGTGGATGAAATAGAGAAGATTGGGCTGACTATAGTTGCTGAGGAGCACCTGAGAGATAGCTTCATGGGGCTTTATGATCTGAAGCAATCACCACACTTTGAGATTTCACAGATCCAGAAACGTGTTTTGGAGAGGCTTGCAATGGCAAGGTTTAGTTTCTATCATTTTTTTTATTTTCTTTTCTTTTGAATGTTGGATAGCAGTTATTCCAAGATTAAGCTTATGGTTGGTTTGGAGGCTATGCAGTTTTACAGAAGTTTTATGGGCTGAGTACTGCTGCTTTGGGAAGTTTCTTGCATTAAAAGATTTGATGCATTGTGTTATAAAATGTTATTTTTTATTGGATTGCTGATTCATGTATGACTTGGTAAGTGCTGTTGGTTACTTTGACCTCTCTTTCGTGGTCACTAGAGAATTTTGGATCGATAAGATGATTAGGCTGCCATGTGATTGAGAAAAGCAGTTCTACACTTATTTCATGTTCAAAATGATTGCTTCTTAGGTTTCCTGTTGTGATATGCTGACACTATAGAAGATTATTTTGATGCCTAATGGCTGTTAATTCATTATAGGGGTTTTATTTTTGATAAAATGATCATTTATTTGCCCACTTCTATAATCTTTGTTTAATTTTATATGAGTTTGGCTGATGTGACTAGTTCATTATATCAATTTGCAGGACTACTGGAGTAACCCAAAGCGAGCTCGCCAAAGAACTTAATATCAAAGGAACCAACTTCTATTATGTCGTGAGGAACCTTGTATCTCAACAGTTGATTGTTAAGCAGTCAACTATGGTTAGGGAAAAAGAATCTACAAATGTGGAAAATGGGCCAAAACATGATCAAATTGTAAATACTAATTTATTGCATTTGTCTCGTTATGCAAAAAATGTCAACTTGAATCCTCAACAAAGGATTGAAATCACTAGATCAGTTTGGCCTCCAATGCTGAATGAATCTGGAGATACGGAATGTACTGTTCCCATCGGAGGTTCTGAGGATTGTTTAAGGGAAGATGTGCACATAAAGGATTTTATACCAGCTATGAAAGCTATTTGTGAAAAATTAGAAGCAACAAAAAATAAGGTCAGTTTACTTGTTCTGGTCGTAACCTCCATGGATTCAGCTGGTATGATTCTTATTTTATTTGCAATATGTCCTGCAAAAGGTTGATGTTGTTTCAAGCATAAAATTATCTCTGGGTTATAGAAAGACAACTGGGCATAGAGCATGGAGGAGTGTAAGTTATTTATTTCACATTTAATGGTCATGTTTATTAGTCTCCATGGCGCCTTGATGTTACTTTTGGACTCTTTTTTATTTGTTTTTGTCATTTTTTATGCAACAGATTTTATTTCGACTGAAGTGTGCTGGCCTTGTGGAAGAATTTCAAGCAGAAGTCAACGGGAAGGTTTTTTTTTAATTGCAACACAACTGGTGCAAGCTGATTTGTTCTTTTCTTCTACTTTGTTATTTGTTTTATCTAAAGCTTTCTTGAATGATTTGCTTGTACAAATATTTCAGTTGGCGTGGAAAACTGACAATTTGAATAGAAATTTTTTTCATTTAACTCTTGTAGCAGCTTTATGGATATTATCTCCAAGGAATTGACATTAAGTTATTCAACCTGATCTATTCCATAGATTACCACATAAATTATGCTATTACGTCATTACCACGGACTTTATATTGGGACATGGATACTGAATCCATGCATGGATATTAGGCTATGACATACCTTGATAGAAAATATGACATATTATTCCGAAGTTGATATAAATCATGCTTTAAAAGTATGTATATAAATCAACGCCCATGAATATCAAATTATGCAAATTTTTATGCATAAAACATACCTATTTTTAGTAATCGCGCAATAATAAATTGCTAATTATATTCAGAAGGATTAGTTGAATACGTTGTGAACAAAGGTAGATGGTATATGAACCATGCAAAATTCTTTTAAATTTACAATGCGGAGAACATTAATTGTAAAATAGGAGAAAATATTACATCAGGACTACGTACGTAGAGTTACGTGCGGAGTCCAATTGCTGGGAGCCACGTGGAATCCCGACCCCACTAAAAAAAAGACGACAAATTATACACGCAAACTCGGCCCTATCGAAACCTGACCAATATCCCCGGTCGCGCATAACACCGGGAATATTCCCATAACACCGTGGAATAACACCTGAATAACGCACAATAATACATAAATATCACCATAATAACACTCGAATAACGTTGAATAATATAGGAGAATATTTTCGGTGTTATAATAACACAACAACACCTCAATACCACCACAATAACACATGAATAACGCGGATAACACGGGAGAATATTTATGTAACACCCTGGAATAAAATGGGGGAATATTCCCTAACACTGCGGTATAACACTACGGGGAGAATATTCCCTAATACCACAAGAAATATTCCAGTAACACGTGGAATATTCTCCTGTGTTAGTCCTCGTTATTCAAGTGTTATTCCGCGTAATCCCCGTGTTGTTCCGGGTTATTCAGGTGTTACTCCGTGTTATCCCTGTGTTATTCCGGGTTATTCAGGTGTTATTCCACGTTATTCAAGTGTTATGCGCGACCGAGAATATTGGTCGGGTTTCGATCAGGCTGGGTTCGCGTGTATAATTTTTCCTCTTTTCCTTAGTAGGGTCGGGATTCCACGTGGCTCCAAGCAATTGGACTCCACACATAACTCTACGTGCATAGTCCTGATGTAATATTTTCTCGTAAAATAGAATATATGATCATACGAATTTCTGTAAAGGTTAATCATACAAAGATTAGGATCAATGTCACATGAGTTAGATGTGTTATGTTAACATCTAGACTCATTAGAAGCATGTCCCTGTACAAAATTTAATTTTGAAAACTATTTGCTCCCGCTAAGTTACCAAATATTGACATAAGATCAGGTTGTGAGTGTTGATTTGTTGAATCAATTTGCAATCCTAAGGAAAAGGGTCCATGTGGATGTTTTCAGAATGGTTGCACCAATATAGCCCTCCATCGATTTCAAAGTTATTAAGCATTTCTTGTTTCAATCAAAATATCAATGATTAGCACACCGTAACTCGAAACATGTTTTAGTGGCATAATTATGGTTGCCTGATGAATAACTATACGGCTCTACAATTAGAAACCATTTATTACTGAAACCATTTATTGCTCCTTCGTACATGCAAGCTTAATTTAGCTCAATGACTTTTCTGCACTTATTGTCCAATTAGTGGGCTCCACTCAATGCCTCCTCCTAAAAGCCTTATCAGCAGCCCATCTATTCCTCATCAAAGGAATTTTAAGTTTGACATTTTTAAGGAAATAAATGCGGTAGAGCCTTTTCCTCTTTATAAGTACTGCTCTCTTAAAAAGTTGACGAGCTTGTTGGTAGAATTTGCTAAACATGGAATGAAGCAATGTCGAAATTCCAAATTATGTATGGTGTACAAGTGCTGGTTTAATACATGTTTTTTTTTAAATGGATGTGTTATTTTAATGACACCTTCCATAGGGATCTAGTAGGGTCTATTTGTTGTGATTTATAAAGTGTATTAAGGAAAACTAAATGCCTGAGCTTTGATTTCTTAGATGTCTGGTGTGGGGTAATGCAAATGCGTCGTATTTTTTCGAAGGAATTTTGAATGCCTCAATTGCTCATTTTTAATGAATTTAGAATTTCCTCAAATTAGATAAAATTCTAAATTCATTGTTCACAACCATCTTTTCTGAAACAGCGTCCTCGTGGCCCAATTTGCCATCCTTGCTCTTATTCTCCCCATGCCCACCTTTGTTGTCTTTCTTGCTTTCACCTTTATTACTTTTTCTGTTTCTTTTAAATGGACGTGTTATTTTAATGACACCTTCCATAGGGGTCTAGTAGGGTCTATTTGTTGTGACTTATAATGAGTATTAAGGAAAAATAAATCCTTGAGCTTTGATTTTTAGATATCTGGTGTGGAGTAATGCAAATGCGAAGTATTTTTTTCAAAGGAATCTAGATTGCCTCAATTGCTCATTTTTAATGAATTTGGAATTCCCTCAAATTAGGTAAAATTCTAAATTCATTGTTCACGACAGTTTTTCTGAAGTAACGTCCACCCCACATCCTCGTAGCCCAATTTGCCATCCTTGTTTTTGTTGTCCCCATGTCCACCTTTTTTGTCGTCCTTGCATTCTCCTTCACTACTTTTCCTGTTTGCTATTATTTTGATAGCCATCCCATGAAACTTGCATTGCAACCAAACACATTCGTCAACTTTGCCATCACCTAAGCTCACTACTTTACCTTGTAGCACCTTGAATTAAAAAAAAGAAATCGATTTTAAAAGAATAAATTAAAATAACATATGTATATACGTATATACATGCACATATGGGCACACACGCACACACACACGCACACACACACGCGCGCGCGCGCGCACACACACACACACACACACACACGTACGTATGCATATATTTATATGTGTACACATACATAAATACATATATTAATACAAATAATTGAAATTTATTTTGCAGCCAATTAAACACTATATTAGTTTTCTGAAGTTATTTTACATATAGTCAAACAACTTTGAGTATTACCAATGCACACTTTTTAATGTTAATTGCATTTATAGAAATGCATGAATCTTAAATACTAAACATTTCTCTAGTATTCTCAAACATATGCATATTATCATGCTCCGCCGTCCTCTAGAAATTAGCAAGTCAATGATGAAATGAAAGATTCTAGAGAAGATCAAATTATAGAGAGCAGTTCAAGTGATTATAAAAGATTCCGCCCAATTCTAGAGAATATGTGAAGGAAAGGCTCCAAGGAGGATTCAAGAATAACCTAGGAAGTTCTAGGGCTGTGTATGTAAATATGAACAGTGGAGAACATTCTAGAAACTAGGCTATTCTAGAATATTCACTTGGCCTTGGAGGGGACTATAAATGGGAGTCCCTTCCCTCATTTGTATCAATCTAAGCATTCATCTAAGAAACCATCCAAGCTTCCAAGCATTAAAGTGTTTTAATCCTTCTTTCTCAGTAAAGTGTTCATTTCTCCAATACTTCTCCCCACTCTTCTTCTTAGAGTATTTTGTGCTTATAAGTCTAAATATTATGAGGGTTAGTTGATTTAGTGCTAAGGAAGAGCGTTAAAGTCGCATGAGTGACTTGAGATAAGTTAATCCGTGACAGTTGATAGCAGAGCTTCGGTTTGAAGGTATGACAAAGAGTCTCAGAGAGCATGTAATAAAGTCCAAAGCCACTAATGTGGAATCATCACAACAAGGGTGAGGTCATTATAAGTAACAAGATCCAGCTGCATCTAAATCACACAGGAGGTTCAAGGAGATCATGCATGGCTTTGATTCACGTCTTGCTCGGGTGGAGGAGGCAATGAATGGCATGGAGGCCCAGATAGAGGATCTTGGCCAAAAGGTTGATGGACTTGAGGAGGACATCAACATTCATTCGATGATGAGAGGTGATGCTCCAACTAGAGGAGTTCTTAAGGGACCAAATGACAAAGATGCGGGAGAACTTGATGGGGGAGCTTCAGGAGGTACGAAGGGCCCATGAAGAAGAGATGAGTGGGGTATGTGCTAGTTTGGAGGAGATGCGTGGAGACATCTCGCTATGCAAGAAGGTACTAACGACACCCACCAACCATCACACTTTCAAAGTTAAGAGGATTGAAGTTGCAAAACCAAAGAATTTTGGAGGAGCTCGCAATGCGAAGAAAGTGGATAACTTATGGGGACTTGAGCAATATTTTGGAGCGATGGGGTTTATGGATGAAGAGGCAGGAGAGCACTTTATCTCTCATACACCGCTATGTTGTGGTGGAGAAGAAGACGAGGAGATATAGAGAAAGGTATGTGAACCATATCCACCTTTGATGACTTTAGCAAGGAGCTAAAGAGGTAGTTCTACCCTGGGAACGTCGAGGATGAGGCTAGAGCCCGGTTGCGAAGGCTCAAATAAGAGGGATCGATTTGGGAATATATTAGGGAGTTCACATGCTTGGTTCTTGGAATTTTCAACATGTATGACAAGGATTCTCATTTCAACTTCATGAATGGTCTCCAACAGTGGGTAAAGACCGATCATAGAAGGTGCGGAGTGCAGGATCTTTCCACTACCATCGCAGTCGCCGAAAGCCTGATTGATTACTCAAGAGAGTCAACAAAGTCAAAGGATAAGAAGAGTACCTATATCAAAGAGGGGGAAGACAAGGTTCAACATAAAGAGGAGAGTCATCGTGAATCGACCCCATCCAAGGCAAAAGACAAGGGAAACTCTAATAACAAACGAAACCACACAACAACAGCTTTTTTTGTGGAGGACCTCATTGGGCAAGGGGTTGCCCACAAAAGAAGGCTTTGAACTCTCTCTTTGCAAGCCATTAGGAGAAAGAAAGTGGTGATATGACAACACAAGTGTGGTTTATACAAATGCTGAATGGGATGCAAGCTAAACAAATGGGTTTCTTTGTGGAGATGGTAATAGGCGGGAAGGGTGGTAGAGCAGTGGTGGACAGGGGTGCTTCCCATAGCTTCATCTCCATCGAGGAAGCAAAGAGATTAGGTTTGCAGACGACTAAAGGAGGAGGCTCCATTAAGGTGGTTAATTCAGCAGAAAGACCAATCTATGGAATAGGCTGAGAAGTCAAGACCAGTATTGGGGCGTGGTCAGGTACGTTGGTCTTCTCTATCATTCCCATGGATGATTTTAAAGTTGTTTTAGGAATGAATTTCTTGGATCAAGCAAGAGCGTTCCCAATGCCCTTTGCTAATAGCATGTGCATCATGGAAGGGAATCAAACTTGCTTAGTACCAATAACAAGGACTAACAGGCAGGAACTCAAAATGCTGCCAGCCATCCGATTCAAGAAGCGCATTCCAAAAGACAAGGGGAGTGACTTTGCTATTATTCACGACCCCGATGATAAAGCGATGCCCCAAGAGGGCATGCAATGGAAGTGGTGTAGTTTCTTAAAGGATTTAAAGAACTACCACCAAGGAGGGAGAAAAATTATCCGAATAGGCTTGAGCCAAGGACCGAGTTGCCAACCATAAAGTCTTACTGCATGGTCGAGGAGTCAAGACCAGTATTTGGGCGTGGTCAAGTATGTTGGTCTTCTCTATCATTCCCATGGATGATTTTAAAGTTGTTTTAAGAATGAATTTCTTGGATCAAGCAAGAGCGTTCCCAATGCCCTTTGCTAATAGCATGTGCATCATGGAAGGGAATCAAGCTTGCTTAGTACCAATAACAAGGACTAACAGGCAAGAACTCAAAATGCTGCCAGCCATCCGATTTAAGAAGGGCATTCCAAAAGACAAGGGGAGTGACTTTGCTATTCTTCACGACCTCGATGATAAAGCGATGCCCCAAGTGGGCATGCAATGGAAGTGGTGTAGTTTCTTAAAGGATTTAAAGAACTACCACCAAGGAGGGAGAAAAATTATCCGAATAGGCTTGAGCTAAGGACTGAGTTGCCAACCATAAAGTCTTACTGCATGGCACCCACCCAACTCCCCCAAATACCAACAAGGAAAAATCCAATTTTGCTAAGTCTGTGAGCATGCTATGGAAGCTGGTCCGAGTGTCAAGGGGAAGCCGCAATGAGGGCATTGCAAGCTTAAGTGGGGGAGAGTGTTACGCTCCGCCATCCTCTAGAAATTGGCAATGGAATGGAAGATTCTAGAGAAGACCAGATTGTAGAGAGAAATTTTCAAGGGATTCTAGAAGATTCCACCCAATTCTAGAGAATATCAGAAGGAAAGGCTCTAAGGAGAACTCAAGAATAACCTAGAAAATTCAAAGGCTATGTATGTATATATGAATAGTGGAGAATACTCTAGAAACTAGGCTATAAAAGAATATTCTCTTGGACTTGGAGGGGGCTATAAATAGGAGTCCCTTCACACATTTGTATTCATCCAAGCATTTATCCAAGAAACCATCCAAGCTTCCAAGCATTCAATATTGTAATCGTTCTTTGTTAGTGAAGAGTTCCTTTCTCTAACGCTTCTCCCTGCTCTTCTTCTTAGAGTGTTTTGTGCTTACAATTTCAAGTGTTATGAGGGTTAGACTGATTTACTGCCAAGGAAGAGCGCTAAAGTCGCACGGGTGACTTGAGATAAATTAATCCGTGACATTATGCTACATTTCCTGCATTTGCCGTGGAGGCTCCTATTGCCTAGGCAAATAGAATTTGGGCATTTCTATCAAGAAAGTTGGGCATGCTATTCTTAGTCTAATCTAGCGGACTCTTTTTTTTTTTTAATCCCCGATGCCCCTTTTGTAGGCTGCTTCTTGAAGGCTTATAAAAGTTTAAGTAACTCAAGGGACTTATCTTAACCCTTATTAGCTTCCCATCATACTTAGGTTAGGTACACGTTTCTTATATGGGAGACCATAGCATCAATGATATTTAAATTTGGATTCATTTTATTAGTTTTAGAATAGTTTTATGATTGGTTGTTGACCTAATATCAACTCCCAAACATTTCTCATTTGCGCAACATATATGATATTAGCTTTAAACTAGTAAACTATTCTTTATTAACACACGTAGGATAAGTTGCAAGACATTACTTGTAAAAGATGCTTGTGATAGCTCTTGCCACGGTTGATTGCTTTTCAAAACAATCTATTTAGTCGTGTTTCATCCCTTATGAATGAAGACCTAGAAAATCTTTGTCAACTGCTCACCTAAGATGGGTTAAGTTGGGGCACATTGCTCGTAAAGATTACCCTAGCATTAACGATATTCATATTTAGATTTTTTTCTCTCTTTTGGTTTTGAAATAGTTTTACGGTTAGTTGTTGAACTATGAACTCGTAATCTTAATCTGAATAGTTTTATGAACAACAATTGATACAGAGGTTCAAAATTGTTATAAAAATTGTTCGGGATTATAATTTGGTATTCAACATCACTCAATGAAGTGATTGATCAAAGCCAATTTTACAATGGTCAATGCGACTTTGTATGGCAACATGCTGTTAATTACACTATGTTCAACAAAAGTATGTTATATGACAATAACTTATAGGATCATTAAAAGTATGTTTAACAAAATATTTTATATGATAAAAAGCTTTTAGAATCGTTGAAAGTAGTAATGTTTAGAACATTTATAATCTGTATTTTAGTGAATAACTATTTAAAAATAAAATTTAAAATTTCTTAATTCTTATACTTATCACGCATTGCAAGTTAGAGAAACTTTTATGGATCACACACATTATACAATGAAAATGTTCTTAGTTAGAGAAACTTTTATGGATGACACACATTATACAATGAAAATGTTCATAGTGGGTTTTGGAATATGGACTTTGGCAAATCATGTTGGTATCAAAGAATTAATTTAAATTTTGCAATGAAGAGAGACTCTGCATAATAATTTTTTGTTCTTTGACATTTAATGAGATATACAAAGAGACATGAAAGGACCTTGATATATATATATATATATATATATATATATATATAGATATATATATATTGTAGATGGAAGTCTTGGCGACCTCGCCCTCTTTAGTTCATTTATTTCTCTTTTGTTCTATCTTTTGTATCACTCTGTTTGAGCTTTATTTTATTTATTATGAGTCGTGCTCAATTTGTTTGGGTCATCTCAAAAAAAAAAATATAGATATTGTTAAGACATTTGAATGAAGACTAAGAGAATTGATTTGGTGGACTTTAAGAGTAGAAAAACATTTGAGGTAAGGTTGAAGTTACTTAAGATAGGCATGATACAATAGTAAAATGTTTGAAGTAGTTGTTGGTTGAGTTAGCTGTTTCAAGCATAGTAAGAATCATATAATATATTAGCATTACTTTTTTTATCTTTTTTATTGGTGATGAGGGGCTTATGAAGGCATCACAAGGTTTTAAAAGAAAAACTTGGGAGTTAGACATTTTCTCTTGGTGAGGCAAGTCGTAAGTGTCTTGGCAAATTGAGACATATGCCTCAAATAAAACAAAAAATTAAAGAACTGATAAAATTATAAATAATTCATGATGATGCTATAAATTATCGACATCTTAACTTAGTTCATTATCTTAAACCACAAGTCACACAGTGAGAAAAGAGAATAAATCTTGATCTTAAATGATAATATAAAACAAAAGTGTGTAAAAAAATATTAAGGTAAGCATTCATTTAAAATTCAAATACACAATGATGATTTGAACCAAATTGCAACCACATTTTATTTCATATCTCCTTCCTCTCGCACATGGTTGTAGCCCCGCCCCACTGCTCTTACTATAACTTATGTCTCCTTGCTCACTTTATGATTGTTGAACCACAACCCTCTCTTACTCGACAGTCTCATTTCCAACCCAAAATTTTAAACTAGGATATGATCTATAGTAAGCATATGATACCTTGATGGACATATTTTTTAAATTTTATTAGGAATTGATTCAAGGCTTCATCTCAAATAAAAAATTGCAAGTCTCACTCGGGCCATAAAGGCATAGGCCTTTAGGCAATTTCTAGTGCCTCATGCTAAGGCTTATATCTTGAATGTTATTGTAAGTCATGGGGAGAAATAATTTTATGTTATAATTCATCCTTTTTTTATAAATACTAAACCCTTTATGTATAAGATCCTTCGAAACATAAGGATGATATAACTTATAAGTAAAAGTATACCTTGCTTAATCATTGATTCATTGTTGCAGACGGCTTTCTATCTGTAGGAGACGGTCCCTACTGAGCTGACTGTTGACTGAACTGTTGCGGGTGTTGGCAGAACTGTCGCGACTGTTCAGCTTTCAGAATTTCCTAACTGCACCTCCTTTCCCGTGTCGTCATCAATTGCACGGTCTTTGAATTAGACCCAATTTGAAATTTGAAAAATGGCGAGTCATAAGCATCGACTGACTTTTCCTTGTCTAGGATCTCTTTTCCTTTAGTTAGCGGAGCGACTGATACGACAGTGGTGAATTCTGCGGTAAGAGCAGAAATAGTTCCGGGAGCAATCCTAACACTTATAGCGGCAGACCTCACAACAATAGAAGTCATTTTTGAATGACATCCTCTTCAGAGAGGAGGATTCCGTAGCGGTCTTAAAGCTGAACTCCATTATAGACTTAACGAACTTGTTCATTTCAGGCTTCAACACTGCGATGGCCACGTCCCCGAACTTGGCTCCAACATCGTCGAACTCTTGTCAAAATTTAACGACTTCCAGATCAGACAACTCGTCTCTGTTGATATCAAATTCCACTCCGGTGGCGAAAGAAAAGATCAACTTTGGCGAAGACATTGCCCGTCATTTGAAAGATTTCTGGAAGTCAATAATGTCTTCGGTCTTGCAGTTTCAACGGAAGTATTCAAGTTACCACACTTGTACTGTAAACTGGGCAATTCTTCTTATACATTTTTCTTTCTTTGAATTTAATTCATGTATATTATATTTTTTTTATTCTTTTATTTTGTTTTGATATGTTCACCTTATTTTTTCTTTATTCCCGGATTTTGGTGCGTGGTTTTATATATTTATTAACAATGTTCGTTTAATTTCAGAATTTAAACGGAAGGTACGAGAGTAGAGATTTTGTTTAATTTGTTGATAGCGAGTCAAACCCGAGAGACACAGAGTAAAAGTGAAATTCTGGACCCAGTTCTGGGCCGAATTCACAACGCACCTCGCGCACTAACACATCTATTGGGGGTCCAACCCCACACAAAAAAAAAAACCCTAGAGTTTCCTGAACCATTCTGTTTAAGGATGATCAAACAGATGGTTCTGGAACCGAGAGAGTTGACCGTGCTTGCGCAAGAAAGAAATGAGTGAAGCATGTCAACAAAAGAACGAAAATTTGGATCATGAGGGACATGGACACATTGCCGATGTATGAAGACAGAAATCTCCTGATCATAATGGAGAGTAGAGCTACTCCCCAGAGAAGTCGCCAGAAATTGTCGGTCACCAAATTAGAAACTGTCGACCGCCGAGATGGGTATCCAGACGCCCGCTTTGAAAATATTTAATTTAATTTAATATATATATGTAATTTGTAAACATATCATTTTTTATTTGAAAATATGAAATCAAACCGATTTCACATCCTCACTAGCTTAAATAAATGAACTCTACATCATAAACAATGCATCTATTCCGAGGAATAGACACATTATTTGATAATACAACTCGATTAAATAAACTAATAAATTTGTGACATCCGTTTTGGTCTACGAACCTTTTATGTTGACCGACAAAATAATTAAATATGGTTTATATTACCTGTGTTCTTAAAGCTCTCTATTGGGCAAACTCCTATAGTTAATTACCCCTCAAATGACTGAAGTCACCCGAGAGAATTCTTGATTTAGATCAGAGGTATCTATCTTCATGAATTCAAATGTTAGGGTTTCCAAAGAGGTGTGTGGGAAATATCAAATGGGAAAGACACAAAGTGGAACATTTATTTTTGGAATCAAAGGAAAGAGGAGTAGGGGATGTAACGGATCCCGAGTAGAACCTCGGTGATTTCCCAAACTATCTTTAAATTTTGGTAGCGAATTTATTTAGATTTTAATACTGTCAATCATTAATTATAAGAATTACATTTGCATAATATATGATTATGCAAATAACCTAGAAGATGGTAGGATTTACGTCGTAATGGACGACGACTTCGAATTTCTAAGTGCAGTTAGAACTTAGATTGTCTAACAATACGTATACAAAGCATAAAAGACAATGTGAGGATTTATGTCGCACTAGGCGGATTACCTGGAAGTCCTATGACTCGTTATTTAGACTAAGGAAATGTTTTGCTGATGTAGTCTCGTTTTCTTTGTTGTAGATTGTCCTTCTCCGTCCGCTGCATTCTCGTCGTGCTGCTCTCAAAATTTGCCCCATGCTTCATGTTATAGTAGTGTTGAATTTTAGGTTTAAAGTTTTAAGTGAACATGCAATTGTCAAGTCAGTGTTTTATTTTTAGATGTGTGCTTTACAGTAAACATGGGTATTCTACAGTAAACAGGAGTGTATGCTACAGTAAATTGGAGTACATGCTACAGTAAACAGGATTATACTACAGTAAACAGGAGTATGCTACAGTAAACAGGAGATTATGCTACAGTAAACTGGAGTACATGCTACAATAAACTGGAGTGTATGCTACAATAAACTGGAGTACATGCTACAGTAAACATGAGTATACTACAGTAAACAGTAGGAATATGAAAATACTATAAATTTTGGTTACCTGTAATGCACTACTATTTATTATTATTCCTGCAAAAAAAAAGGATTAGCGGCATAAACAAAGTTGGAGTAAGTAAAAGAAAGGGGTCTAATATCCTGAGCTATCTGTGAAAGGTAAAACCCAAAACACCGTACAGAAAGCCAAAAGCGAGAAAATTTGGAAGGAAATCCGTGAAAAGCTCGAAAGAAATCAAAATAAGCCGTAAAAAATCCAAAAAGAAAGAAATCAAAAGCAGTCCGTAGAAAACTTAAGGAAAACCACAAAGTAATGGCTAAAAGCCCGAAAGGACCGTAAGCATGATGGTGGGGAGGACTCAGAATCAGGACCGGGTCGAATCGAGACTACTAGGTGCTCTAAAGATCACGACGTACGTGTGATCCAACACTAAGTAAGAGGTTTCCAGTCTAACAACTATAGAAGGAGGAAACTCCTAACCTGGTTTATACGACTGACTCGTGAATTTTCTTTTTATAAAATGTTTAGGAAAGATTTCATTTCATTTTCTTTTTTTTTGAAAGGAATTTTGTTTTATCAGTCATTTAAAGGAAAATTTTGATATATTAAAAGTGAATGGATCAGTTATATTAGCAGGCGGGAACTTCCAACTACCTGTACAGGCGAGGGGTACCCCTTTACTAAGTGTTAGAGATGTGGTACTGCCGATCCCTCATCCTCATAAGTTCACCGAGTCAGGATCGTGCTAGGACCTCTCACACATGCCTAAGTGGTTCTTTCATCACTTGTGCCCAAACCCCGAACCATCCTACTCACAGTCTTGCTTAATGGTCCCCATATAACAAAAGACTATACGTGCACATTTATGCCTCGTATATAAGTGCAAAAATCAAGCCAAGAAGCAATAAAGGAGGAAATGACCCACCTAAAAGAACGTTGAAAAGAAAGTGAGCCGTTCTTCAAAACCACAGAAAACAAGCGATCCCGAACTCTCCGACGACTCAAACTTGACAGACTCAGCTAAAACCCATCAGAGGAAAAGCTCTGACGACCCTCGCAAAGCCTAAGGCCTAAAGACTCCATATTCCCTATAAAAAAAAATACTAAACCTCCCAAGAGAAGCACATTTACTAAAACGATAAGCAAAAATTCCCAACACATCCCAAAACCGTTGTGCAAATAATTATCGATTGCCCAATAGGAAACTTTAACATATAATGGGTCAAACAGTTTTAGAAAGCTTAGAAAGTACGACTAAAGACTCTCAAAACCCACAACCCAAAGTCAAGCTACACAAGCTCCAAAACCGAACCTAGCATGCTCATAACTGAGCCCAACATGAGACAAAACCGAGCCCAAACAACTGGCCAAAACCCAGCTTAATAAAGCCATGAAACCGAGCCCTGCATGAAACAAAATCGAGCCCAAACAGCAGGCCAAAACCCAGTTTAATCAAGCCATGAAACCAAGCTTTGCATGAAACAGAACCATGCCTAAATAACAAGACCAAAACCCAGCTGCTATAAGCCATGAAACCGAGCCCTGCATGAAAGAAAACTGAGCCCAAACAACAGGCCAACTCAGCTTAATCAAGCCATGAAACCGAGCCCTGCATGAAACAAAACCGAGCCCAAACAACAGGCCCAAAACCCAGCTGCTATAAGCCATGAAACCGAGCCCTGCATGAAACAAAACCGAGCCCAAACAATATACCAAAACCTAGCTTTAGCAAGCCATGAAACTGAGCCCTGCATGAAACAGAACCGAGTCCAAACAACAAGCCAAAACCCAGCTTAAGCAAGCCATGAAACTGAGCCCTGCATGAAACAGAACCGAGCCCAAACAACAAGCCAAAACCCAGCTTAATCAAGCCATGAAACCGAGCCCTGCATGAAACAGAACCCAGCCCAAACAACAGGCCAAAACCCAGCTTAATCAAGCCATGAAACCGAGCCCCAAGCTATGTTAATCTCTCCTAATATTTCCCAACTTTTGTATATTTCCAACAGATGCAAGCTCTTCATATGTGTCATGATACATACAACAGTGAAATAGAATAAACATGGGTTACAACAAATGATTCTCAAATGAGCATTCCAACACAAAGCCTCAGTGTTAAACCCATACAACAAGGAAAAAACTGCAGCCCAGAGGGCTAAAACAGCCCTGAAATTTTAATATACCAGTATGTATGTGATGAGAACATAAGAAAGAAGCTAGCACATGCGTAAGAAATGAACCCTGCCTTCCTTATAGGGCTACACTTCAAGCTAAGTATCCTACATCATTTAAAATAGGCCCAACAACTTGCTTTACTTAAACTAAAGCCAACAAAGATCCATAGCCACTCCAGCCAGCTAAAATCCCACAATTAGCAATAGTCTCAGCATTAAATACCAGCCAAGACAAATAAAACTACCTTATGCATGCATTCCCTCTTTTTTTAATATAGGAGAAATTTACACACAACCCTAGGAACAAATTCAGTAGAAGCTCTCCCAGATTCACAACTCATCCCCAAATTTCCCATGTGAAGCACATTAAGTTCAGGGAAGCATTAATAAGGAAAGTATAACATGTCATTTAAAATCTTCCCCTAACCTCTAATAGCACACCATATGCATTTGATGCTACTTCCAAGCAAACAAGAAGTTATAGAGCTTGTAACAAGAAGCGGAGAAGAGATGCTAATAGGCCTAGCTAATTAACTTTGCCACCAAAAGAAACTCTCACCCAACAAGCATGCCAAGCCATAAAACAAAGGGGTTGTACCTCAGCGATGAAGCAAGTAACCAAGCAAGATAATCGAGTAGACAGGGAAATCGAGCAAGCCACAAGAATTCGGCAGCACTTTCCCCTTCCTCCAAGAAATTCGGCCAACCCCAAAGAACTCCTCAAATCGGGATTTTATAGCTGGGAGAGAAGGAGCAAGCCCACCCTCTCCTACAGGAGAGGTGAGTCGAAGTCGAGGGTGCGGGAAAAATGGCGACAAAGAGCAGGGAGGAGGTATCGGGAAGAAGGGAATTACCAACCTAATGCTTCGAGAGACAGGCTCCAAGGGGTCAAACTTACCTGAGTAGGAAATGAAGGCTCCCGAAATTGTCTTGCCCGACAAGACGAAGCAGAGGGAGCTTCGGGAAGGAGAATTCTTGGGCAGAGCATGCCGAGCGAGGAGTCAACTCTCCTCGTGAAGGGGATGGCTCGAGCGGCAGGCGCGACTAAGGCTCGATTTGGGTCGCAGGAGAGCTCGGTCGTTTGCGAGAGAGGAAATAGGGCACGAGCTTGCTTGAATCGAAGGATGAGAGGGCTCACGAATGGGAAAGAAAAGGGTGCCCAGTGCTTGAGTTTTAGGGGTATAGGGTTTAATAAAATAAAATAAAATAACTTATTTTATTAATCTATTTCACTTAAAGGCGATTTATTCGTGCGCAGAACCCTATCAAAGTGCATGTCATTCCTAAGCAAATTTGATGTTCCAGACGCTCTGGCGCAGTCCGTTTCATCATTCGGGGTCGTTCAGACAACCTCGTCGATGATTGGGTCAAAAGTGCGTTGAATTCGATTCTTCTGAAATTCTAGCTCGTTGTCGATCATCCTGGAGAATTGTCTTCAGCTCCAATCAACTGTAAAGTATTTGAAGACGTCGAAGCCGTGAATTGTTGAATTTATGCGCGTAGTGGTGCAAGATGTGCACGAGGCAATCCCAGGGCTCAAGGGTCCTATGGAGACTTCTTTTGAGTTCCTCATGTTAATTCCAACATTCTACGTGCTAGAGATACAAAATTACATGAGGGACTCCAAAAAAGAGTAATGAAGTGGTTTTAAAATTTTTAAAACGAGTTGGGTCCCATACTAATGTTCTAAGATAGTAGAAGGGAAGACCCTAGGGCTAGAATCCTAAATTCTAAGGGAAAATAGACCTCGACAAAAAGGAGGTCAACAACCTTGTGGCTCTACCTCTGAAGCACAATGACCCAAAGTTCTTATTTTGGGACAATACCGATTCTCTGGTCATGCCATGGTTATGGGACACCATGCTACCAAAAATTAGTGGATTTTTTATATTTCTCTCACAACAAAATATATTTTATGGACCTACTGAAAGAAACCGATATGACATAGTGCAAGTTGTGTGAAACTCCAATTGAGTCTGGATAAAGAATTAATTTTGATGAAAGAACTGATGTTCATTAGGGGCAATATCAAAGAAAATTAAGGAAATTAATTGGCTAACATACTAAAAGATTTTTTGTCCAACATTTAAAAATATCATAAGCAAGCATGGAATGGTAAATCTCTACCATCGGGTTTGAGGGAGTGTTAAATTTCCGTTCCAATCATAACAAAGAATTTAAGGCATACCGATCAATCCTTTATACCGTTGGATCTATTTACTTGTGACTCTTGGATAGCAAATAACTTACGACACGGATTGAGGCTCTATATTGTTAGATTTGTCTCTCTATGATCCCGAATTGTAATTCATGTGCTTTCCTAAAGGATTGCGAACCTTTTTTTATTCTTCTCTTCTTATTTAGTTTTATTCCAATTTTGTAACGCCTATGACAGATGGATATATATATCTCCCCTCCTATACCAAAGAAAAGTGAGGATTCTTGAGATTTTTTCTATTAATTTATTTTCTAGACTAACATTAATTATGGCATGCATAAACTAATAACATCACGATGCTCTCTAATTCAGTATGACTGGGTAAGGATTGATGGCCTATGTCGGTTTCCTTAAGTTAAAAGGAATTATTTTCTGAAGAGTCTAAGGTGGTAGCCATAGTAAAAGAGATGTGATTATATGTAGGTCGGGAATGGTGGATCTAGTGGTAGATGAAGTCGCGGTACTCAATAATATGCATTTTAATTTCCTTTTGATTTCATTTGCTGTTTTTAGTTTTGATTTTGGCACTGTGGGTCATTCAAATGTTGGAAGAAGACTAGCAAGCGGTGTTGTTGTCCATGAAGTTGGATAGATATGTGTTTGCTGATGTACTAATAGCAAAATAAAGCTAAAATTATGACTTAAACGTTGAAGATCATTTGATGGTTTGTTGTTGGTGCATTATTTTATTTAACTCCATTCAACCATCAATTGTATATGCAGAGTATTGCATCCTATGCTCTTTCTCTAGCAGATTGCCATCCACACTAAAATCTAGGCCATCATTATCAGATTTTGGCTTGTCAGTTAAATAATAATAGGAGGAATATCTCCATAAAGGAAAGGATCACAACAGTTCGATAAATATGTTTTGACTTGATTTGCTTGTCGGACTTGTCGGGTAGAAGAGAAATTTATGATTGGGTAGTGACTGAGGAATTATCTGGAGTCAGCTATTTATTTGTTATCTTAAATAACAATATAACATGAGAATTGTACGATCTATGATATCTTTGCTGCTGGAAATGAGGAGATTGATTGACATATGTCCTAGGATTTCTATTCCTTAGTTGAGAAAGGGGAAGAACACCCATCATAATGGAATAATAATAAGATATTCATGAAATTGATCATGTTATGTTTTAAGAAATTGATTCAATGATGAGGAGAAACATCATTATATCATTCAGGGGATAATTATAGGATTTGATTGCTTCAAAGATAATATAGAACATTCGTATGACAAATGCAATCTCCTTTAGTTTGCAAGGAGCATGATTGTGTTGCACAAATTTTTGGATTAGCAGAGATGCCAATTAGTTGCTATAGGAGATTTTGGGTACAGGTATGATTGTGGCATGAAGGCTGCAATGTAGGTTCTTGCTATCTATAGGAGTTAAATGTGTGCTTTGTGATTTTTTAGTATGAATGATAAGGGTATGACTATCCCCCGCATGGTGAAATGTAATTGATTGTCACATCCTACGATGACCCTCCCAGTTGAGCAGAAGGCATAATAGAGGCTGATATTGACTATATTTTTTAGACCATTTTTGAAAACCATTTTGGAAGTCTACTGGTGATAAATTTGATGATAAATTAAAACTCAAAATTTAAAATATCCCAATTTGAAAATATAACTCATAACACCTGAAACATGCACTTCACATGATTTATAATTGGTGTGTTATTATTTAATCATGGTAGGATATAAAACATGTATTTTGCAATATGAGGAGCTATCTAATACATTTTAATATGCAAGCCTTGCACACATAATGTGTAGATATAGATAAGAATCATTTGCATAAAACTATGACAAATTTGCTGTTTAAACTAAAGATCGAGTAACTTGCATGATCTATAGGCCAACAACAGGATAGGTTTCCCCGCGCTGGTCATCACAAAAACTGTCTTTTTATACACAATCTAAGGAACAACGTCCTTCCAAAATTTCTAACTTACCGTCTCAAAATTTAAATTGAATTAATTTACAAGCCTAAATTATATATAGGAATTTATATTCACAAGATTAAAATCTATTTTCTTCTCGAACTAGAAATTGGAAAGTCTATTTCCTTCTTGAACTAGAGATTGATATCCTACTTGATCTTTATGCTGATACAAGGATTTTTTTTTGGTATGGTTCACCATAAAACCTTGATAGGTTATACAAAATCTATGATACATAAAAATCCAACTTTAAGCTAAGATAGATTATTTGGAAAAATTACAAAAATACAAAATCTCTCTTTTTGACTAAATATTAAGGAAACCAAGTTTGGGAACAAAATTATAATAAAGAATCATAACTCCCAAAAAATCAACATATAAATACAAGATAAGAATGAATTCAAAACTTTTATCCTTCAATTCATGTTTTCTTCTTTTAAGTCCCCTCTGTTTTTGCACAATGCCTTTGTTTTATTTTCTTAGAGGGAATCTTTATATTATTTAGCTCTTTAATGCGGAAGTTTAATGCCTTTTTTGTTCCTAAATATAAGACTTAATTTTATTTGCACATCAATTTTATAGTTTTTTGACAATTTTTTATACTGCCTGTTGAGTACCTAACTTAACCCTCCACTTTTAATCTCGGAGGCGAAATGTGGAGTGTTGCGTTAGGTAGTTGACAACTATTATAAACATTTGTCGAAAAACTTTAACATGAATCTTTTGAATCCTTGTGTCATATGTTTGTGTCTCCTTGAAGCGAAATGCTATATGGCTTGAATAGAGTGATAAGTGTGCAAGGGCAGCTACATTTATCATATTATGGACGGTTGTGAATAAAGTGGTCCATTATAATAACATTAATATATGAACTCATAATATAGACACTATCTCACAGTTAAATTAATGGAATTAGTAGGTTATTATGATTTATAGAAAAATAAATATTTTATGCATTCAAGAAACTAAATGAGTTGGAAAAGTGGTAAGGAGAGTGATAATTTATATGTTGGTATTCAGATGTGTATCATATTTAAAATAATGTATGTGTAATTATAGATAAGAATTTGAATTTTTTTCTATAAGAATTTGAAAAATAATGTTATAAAAATTAGTAGAATTGGAAATAAAGTTAAAGCTTTAGGTTCTATTTGGGGTAGTCATGATTATCAAACTTATTCGGATAAATGACTTATCTTGATAAGTTCGATCGACTGTTTGGTTTGTGCATTTGGAAAACAACTGTTTCTGGATAAATGACCATTCTGCCCCTGTTCTGGATAAACTGTTTAGCTGTTTGGTTTGTACGTTTGGAAAACAACTGATTTGCAGTTTTTTTGTTTTATAAATGACCATTCTGAGACGTATTTGTTGTGTTGTTTACACCAGAACTGTAATGACTACACATTAGATATTTCCGGACTAATAAAACCACTTCATAACAGTACAAAAGAAGGATATATACCTCACTTGAGTGAGTATCAAAGAACTGAATAAAAAAGAAAAAAACATATTAAAACTTCTTGGAAATATTCTGCCACCCTTCTTTGTTAAGGTAAGTGGTAGGCCTATTTTCAAGTTCAATCTCTTTTATACAAAGATTGTAGAAAATGTTTGTGACATCTTTATCCCACATTGCTGACATAATCGTTTCTTCATTCTTAGACATATTGGGACTAGTAAAAGATATGTATCAAGCAGTACACTAGTATTGATAATAAAATTAAGCACCAAAAGAAACAATAACATAACCTAATAAAGAAACACATTTGCAACATAAAACACAAATCACCATAAACACAACCAACACAACCCAAGGCCTATAGAGCACACCCAAGCCATCATAGAAACACTCATAGGCACCACACACAAGCACACCTCACATCCACCACTCAAGCCACCATAAACACACTCACAACCACCACTGTCACAAGCACACCTCACATCCACCACCAGCACACCCAAAGCCAGGAGAGCACACCCAAGCCACCATAAACACCACTCACAACCACCAATTTCACAAGCACACCTCACATCCGCTACCAACCCACAAACCCAAAGCCAAGAGAGCACACAAGCCACGATTAACACCACTCACAGCCACCACTGTCACAAGCACACCTCACATCCACCACGAACCTTACACCCAAAGCTAGGAGAGCACACAAATGCCACGATCAACACCACTTACAACCACCGCTATCATGTGCACACCTCACATCCACCACCAACCCACACACCCAAAGCCATAAGAGAACACACAAGCCACGATGAACACCACTCACAGCCACCACTGTCATGTGCACATCTCACATCCACCACAAACCCATATACTCAAAGCCACGAGAGCACACCAAAGTGACCATAAATACAACTCACAATCACTAAACACAAGCACAACTCACATTCACCACCAAACCCACACACCCAAAGCCAGGAGAGCACACCCAAGCCACCATAAACATAGGAGATTAGTTCATCCCAAAGCATCGTTCATATCTCAACTAATAAATGGGCCAACTTGTTGAATAATCCTCCATCCAATTCATATCTCAATTACATGGCTTCTACAAGCCAACATAGGAACTCAAACATGACAAAAATACTACATAAAAAATGCCACAAAAGTAATGCCTACAGCTTTCCATATGATTTTCCATGGCTTCAACAAGCCGAATTTCTCACAGATATCATAAACAAAAAATGATGAAGCAAAATCACCGCAGAAATGCCACAGAAAAAATTGGGATCCGATAAGGAAAACGAAAACCATCTCAAAATAAAAAAGAATGCGATTCAATGATTCACTTCTTAATTCGCTTGAAAACGTTTCATCCTAAATCTTCACAACCATCCATACGCAATGCTTCACAACCATCCATACGCAATGCTCCATTGTTACGGATCACAAGAAAAGCAAGGGTAAAATACTTATAGTGCACAGGATGACGGATCGCAGAGGAGAATAGGAAGAGAAAAACAATAGACGCGTGAGAGAGGCGCAACGAGGTCAGGGAAGAGGGTCAATAGTTACCTAGGGCACGAGATTGGGAAGGCGACGACAGGGGGTAGGTATGTAAAAAAGGATTGAAACGCCGACCCGCAAGGACAAAGGCACGGATCGCGTACAGTTATAACGCGAAAATGCATTTGGCGGGACAAACTTCAAACACGAAAACCAAACTCCATAACCGCATTTTCAAAACGAAGAAGCTATGGATAAGCCGCCCCAAACGCACCCTTAAAGATTGTGGTTGATACTAAGATTTTTAATATCAACACTTATGCTCTCCAAGTAAGTTTTGCATATATATTCAAAAGAAA
Source organism: Papilionanthe hookeriana x Papilionanthe teres (assembly GCA_022702705.1). Lineage (NCBI taxonomy): Eukaryota > Viridiplantae > Streptophyta > Magnoliopsida > Asparagales > Orchidaceae > Papilionanthe > Papilionanthe hookeriana x Papilionanthe teres. The sequence continues at coordinate 7,030,491 of CM040421.1, forward strand.
AATTATAGAATGACCTAGAAGTGATAATATAAAAAGTATTTTTTTAAAGAAAAAATTTTTATGGGAGGAGATATAAATGGACATGTTAGTAGAATGATAGAAGATTTTAGAAGTATTCATGATAGCTATGGTTTTGCAGTGGTTCATGAAGAATGCGAGCCAGATTGGTTTTTGCTTTTGATTATGATTTTATTATTGCTAATACTTTATTTGAGAAAAGAGATGAGCATATTATCACTTATAAGAATGAATCTAATAAAAGATGATTTGATTAATTTATGAGAAAATTAGATCGTCAATATTATAAAGATTATGAGGTTATTTCAGTTGGATTACATCATGAATCGGCTTTAAGCCCATATCCTTTTGCTCTAGTTATAATGTTATTACTGGACATTACAGAAGGATGTACCTCGGTGTATGCTTTTGTTGATGATTTCTACATGGTTTTAAAAATTTGACCAGGCCGACCTGTTCGACCGGTTCAATCTTGAACTGATCATTTAACTAGTTTGGTCTAAGTTTAAAACCGTTTCTACATAGAATTGGGTTGAATCGGTTAGAATCGGAGTTGTCAAATATTATTCAATTTTAGTTTTTTGATTTAGATCGGATGACCAGAACTAAGATATCTAAATTTAAAAAATGATAAAATATCATGTCTTAAGTTTTTTATTTAGAATATTTTTCAAAATATTCAAAAGTATTGTCTTAAATCAAAATATTATTTATTGAATTGATAAAAATGATATTAATATATCATTATTTTAATATTTAAGTTATCTTAAAATTATTTAAATATTTATTACGTAATCTAGTTCAGCCTTCGGTTGAATTTGGGTTCGATGTTCGATCAAGTTTTCACAACCTTGGATATTTTTCTTGTTGATAAGAATAGAGAGAGTTTTAGGAAAATTTGAATTATAAAGGTCAACTTTTTAGTCTAAAACTTAATGTTTGGGTAGATCTAAATGGACTATACTTGAAATTTTGGTAATAGTAGATCTAGTGGCTAGTTTGTAACAATGAATGATTAAGTCCTTAAAATAAAAGAATGTTTTGGATATGTAGGTTCTATTGTTCAAGTTTTGGTGATATATATGGGGGTGTTGTCAGTAGAATTCAAGTTAGATGGTTGAAGTAGAGGAATTTATCAGACCTATTGTGTGATAGATAAGTATTGCTTAGACTTAAAGGAAAGTTTTATAAGATGGTGGTGAGACCTACAATACTTTATGGTGCATAATATTGGCCTGTAACAGACAAGCATTAAAATTAAGTGTTGTTGAGATGAGAATGCTCATGTGGATGAATAGATTTACACTCAGAGACAAAATGCGAAACAAAAATATCCGTGAAAGGGTTTGAGTAACTCCACCAACAGACAAGATTACAGAGAGTCACCATAGATGGCGTCGTCATATTAAACAACAACCATCTAATGACCCTGTTAAGAGTAGAGGTGTAAACGAACCGAACACGAACGAACAGAGCTAGTGTTTGTGTTTGAAATGTTCGAATACATCACTGTTCGTGTTTGGTTCGTTTAATAAACCGAACGAAAAAAAATTGTTCGTGTTCGTCTCATTTGCTTATCGAACGAATCAAACACGAACTTCCTAACAAACCGAACACGAACTGTTCGCGAACAATGAGATTTTTTGACAACCCTAGTATTGATAGCATATTTTCTTAAAATGGAGCAAATTGATCAGATATTCTTTACACATCAGGTAATCCATACTTTCTCAAAATGAAGCAAACCAAATAAGGCGTTTAGGGTTTTGTTTAGGGTTAATATATAGTATAATATATTAATTATAATATTATAATATTTATATTAATATAATTAATAATATAATAATAATATTATTTTTAATAATTTATCATATATTATAATTTATAGAAGTTTAATTATTTAAAATATGATAAATTTTTATAATATATAATTATTTTTAAAATATCATAAATTTTTTATATATAATTATTTCAAATTATTTTATATTTTGAACAATAACGAATCGAACATGAACAAACTCATCACTGTTCGTGTTTGGTTCGTTTAACAAATTGAACGAAAAAAATTGTTCGTGTTCGTCTCGTTTGCTTATCGAACGAATCGAACACGAACTTCTTGACGAATTGAAAACGAACTGTTCGCGAACAACGAGCTTTTTTGACGCACCCTAGTTAGGAGAATATTTTTTTAGACCACGTTTTAAAAACGGATTGAATCATTCTGTTCAACCGTGAACTGGTTGGTGGTCTTGCTCTGGTTGTGCTGAAAACTGATTCTGCATCGAACCGGGAAGAACTGCTGGAACCGGCGGTCGAACCGGTCAACCGGTTGGAACTGATAGTACAACCGGTCAACCGGTTAAAGTGTAATTTTTTTTCTTATGTCACATTTATAATGGAAATCATGAAGAATGTTTTGAATCTTTTGATATTACAAAGAATTCGTCTTGCTTTAATCATTCTAAGCTTCATTTTCATTTTCCTTCTTAAATTTTTTGTAATAGCCAACTAACCCTTGAAATCATTTAGCCGAAGTAGGGATGCTCGAGTGGGCTCGCGACGACTCTCGAAGTGGCGAAATGGGTGTTGCGCTCTTCTACGCTTGAAGTGGAGAAGTGCCTCAAACTTCTTGAGGTGTACGGCTTGTTGGAAAAGCGTGTAAGCCTCACTCGCAATAATGAGGCTTAAAATTCGAGGCTACGCATTTGTAAGACGCGTCTTGAGGCGCATGCCTCTTAACGATTTTTTAAACACTGTATTTCCCCTCACTTGATAACGATTATATCTTAAATCAAACCAGGAAAATATTGATGCTCTCGTTAATTGATTTAAAAATTCACTCACCTTAGAGAGGATATTTATTTTTATTAATCACCATTCAACTCTTTGTATCCTATACCCAATTTTGTAGTTTCATTCTTTTTGATAAATAAAATCATGCACTGCAAAAAAAAATATACTAGGTCTAACACAATCCTTCTTGGTGAATTTCAATCCTTCATATTATAGTTTTGCAGTTCTTAAATAGCTACTCTACAAGGTGTTTTAACAACCATTGCAGTTCTATGCTGATGAACAATTATTGTACTCCAATTCCCTTTTTAGTAGCAAACTAGAAAGTTCCTTAGGGAATACATCAATATACTTATTTATCATAGGGCTAATATCGACTTCACCAATTACATCACTAATAGCTTCTATTCTAGCCAAGAATAGAAATTGATGATCTTTAATTTATTTATTCACCTTAGTAGAGTTAATAGTAGATTTCACCGTCTCATTAATGCATTGAAATTAAATTGCCTCATCATTGGGAAACTCATATCTAATTCTTTCAGCACTTAATGCTTGTATAATATTTAACCATCCAATTCACACCTCAAATCAAAACATACTTGATAAAAGATGATAAAATTAAATCAAACATGAATGTTATATTAGCTATTATAACGTTGATTCAGCATAAAGTTAGAAAACATGCTATCACTCACATAACATATTGCTCTCACAGGAGTCAAGTTGACATGATCGAAATGCAACTTATCCAAGAATAAATCAGACAAGAAGAGTTCAAAATATTAAATAAAAAAATAGCCTAGCAAAGAAAAATGTTGAGCATATCTATAACAAACTTCGAAGGCTCTTTGGCATCCCGAAAATATGAAGCAAACACTTTTACTAGTATTAATTGAAATTTTCTTTAGATGATTCGCCCTTTTGCTTCACTATTTGTTTGTTCTTCGCTGGTTTTCCATCTTAGGGTTTGTTTGGGCAGCTGCAGCTTATCCAGCTTCTGCTGATAAACAACTTATCTTGATAATCATTGATAGATGTTAGCCTAATCCAGATATGTTCGTCTAACTGCAGTTTGTCATTGCAATGGAAAACAGTTGATCCTGGAAAATTGACCATTCTACCCCTGTTATGAATAAACTGTTTAGTTGTTTGGTTAGTTCATTTTGTAAACAGCTTATTTGCAAAAAAAATTTAATTAAAATGAATAATATGTGCAGCACTCGATATAAACAGCTTTCAACCCCATTATGAAAAAGTGTATCACATTGTAACTTAAAATAGTGGTATATTTTTAATGTGATACAAATAATTTGTTGGTGTAAATGTAAAAAAAAACTGTTAGATATATAAATACATAGGAATTTTGTGGTATGTTTGCAAATGCCCCTAAAATATAATATAAAACTAGATATTAAGATGCCAAGCTTATGCATTATTACAGATTTAAAACTAGAGTGAATAAATTAATGTGAGTATCTACTAATAAATGATACATTAGAATAAGTTAAATGGTTATAAGATTAGCTATATGGTAGCAATTATAGCTCCTTCTTGTCATAAGAACCAGACAAAAGCTGTGTCAACTCAAAATGATCCATGGGAGGAACCGGTAAGAGCAAGATGGGCTCGGATTCTTGTTCGAACAGCGCGGCTAGCCTTGTACAGCCGCGAGAACCTAATGCTAGAACATGGTAAGGAGATGCGGAGCAAGTCAAGCGACGGCGAGAGTGTCCGGTGCGGCCACTCCATGAAAAGCCCTAAATAGAGGATGAACGACAAAGCTTCTCCGAGCGGAGCAGGCCTTCACTGCTTGAAGTTTGATCTCAGCATTGACGAATCCAGGATGAACGAAGAGGAGGTAGGGCGCGATGCCTACCTTGTCGGAGCGATGCAGAAGGATAAGAAAGATGGGAGTTTCGGTGGTCTCTGTAAGGAGCGATCCCTTCGTTCTGTGTCGTCGCGGGAGAGAAAGATCGCGAGATGCTAGAGAGCCAGTGATCCCTTCGTTCTGTTTCGGTGTCATCGCGGGAGAGAAGGATCGCGAGATGCGAGAGAGCCAGCGATCCCTTCGTTGCCATCCTACCTGCTTTGGTGTCGTCGCGGAAGAGAAGATCGCGAGATGTGAGAGAGACGAGGGTAACCGGGGTAAATGTCACGAAGGAAACGCGGAACGTGGGGTAGCTTCTGCGGCTGGGGCTATTAAAGAATTGGAAACTCAGTTTTGTATAACGCAGTCTAAAAGTGTTAACCAAATGGAACGGTCCGCACTTATAAGCTGCCCCAAACGGGCCCTTAGATTGTTCCAGCTTCTTGACATCTCTGTGATCTTGGACTGTTTTTAGGGAATTGTTTTTTATGTGATCATACTCACCACAATACAACACCTTCTAGAGTTTAAAAAATATTTTTGAATGTGGCTCTCAATGTAGGGGTGTAAACGAACCGAACACGAACGAACATAGGTCGTGTTCGTGTTCGGTTCGTTTGAAATTAAGTATGTTTGAAATAGGCTCGTGTTTGAAATCTTCAGTTGATTTGTTTGAAATTAGTTTGAATTGTTTGAAATCTTTAAAATTTGTTTGTATTGGTTGAATTGTTTGAGTTGTAAAATGATAATAAATTTTTAGACAAATTTTATAGGATTTAATTTTTTAAAGTATGATAAAGAGTATGTAATTATTTTTAAAATATGATAAATTTTTTATATATAGTTATTTTCAATTATCTTGTATTTCGAACAATAACGATTCGAACACGATCGAACACATGACTATTTGTGTTTTTTTCGTTTATAAACCGAACAAAAAAAAATTATTCGTGTTCGTCTCGTTTGCTTATCGAACGAATCGAACATGAATTCTCTAGTGAGTCAAACATGAACTGTTCGCGAACAACGAGCTTTTTTGACTGCCCTATCTCAATGTAATACAAATTGAACTCACCAATTGGCCTTACTGCATGCCGTACTTTCTATTCTCTTGAATTGTCTACCTCTAATATTGACAACAGGCATTTTCCTTTTCTCAAGTTTCTATTTCTTCCTTCACAACACTATAAGATTTTCTAAAGTGTAATAATATTTGTTAAATGTGGCTTTTATATGTAGCACAAATTGAACTCACCAATTGGCCTTACTTCTTGCTTTAACCTTTTAGTAGTATTCTTTATTAATCTTGCACTTTCCACTAACTTAACAAAATTTTAATGTGATTTGCAACAATGGCTTTTATTATTGATACCTCGACCCTTACATAAATCTGTAACATTTCTCTGTTGGTTTACTAATCAAATGTGGATTGTAGTTAGGTAATGATGAAAATTTGGCTTTATATTGAATTACCATTTTTGATCTTTGAATCAGACTTTGTAAAACTCTTCCCCACCATCTATTTTATAGGGGAACAAACCAATCTCTGAATTTTTTCTTTAATTCATCTCCAGTGATCGTCCCCTCATCTTTGCCTTTAAACTTAAGTAAATTTTAGTCTCTTCATCATTGCTTTTCCTTTCCTTCTAGTACAAAGATTGCCAAAGATATCCATTTATCATTTGAACACTTAATACCATTCAAATTCGTAATTGATACAATTTTCAAGAACTCTAGAGTCTACTTCCGTAAACATTGGCAACTTTAGGCTTTGAAATAGTTTCAATTACTTTTTTTCTTCATATCAAATGTGAATTGCGAGTGTTTAGAGTGCTATTTAACAATTTTTATAGGCTCAACAACTTATTATTTTTTACATCATTTGCATATACATTGTTTTTCCAATCATCATAGCCATATGTTTTGTGTCATGTACATTCTCTTCTCTGAGAGTACTATCTTCAATTGGTGCTACTGTCTTAGGTATCTTACTTACCACACTCTTAACATTTATGATTATAGAAGTTAGTTTTTCATTACAGCAATTATTAAAAAGTAACTAGAAAGTTGTATAGCCAAACAAAACTATGATGATTTTCTTAGAAGCTAAGCACGAAAAAACTCTCTGTATAAGATCTCGTGTTTACCATCACTCCAATTCTAGAATTCTACCTTCCAGAATAGTATGTTTGATAACGAACCACTTGAACTACTCGAATCACACAATGCAAGGCAACCTAAATTTGCATTTACCTAATAATGTAATTAAATTCGATTGTATGAAAGTATCTAACAAAGTAATTCAGCTAATCAACTACCGGGCTTTTAATTACCATTAGCGTTCATATATATCAATAGTTTTCATCATATATGATCTCTTAACATAATTTATGCCTTAAATTAAAATTAATCAACAATCTAGAGTGACAAGTAAACTAGATCCTCAATTCAGCTCAGTTTTCTTCTTCCCTCTACCCACAACAATACTTAAATAATAATTAAGTGGGCCTGGCCACAAAGCTTAGCAAGATAAACAATTCTGAAAAATAATTTATATTTTGAAGGAAGGGAAGGAACATGTCATGCTGATCATAAACTTGATTTAAGGATCAAAAGCATGATCATTGAATTATTTGGTGTACTGCATATAATCATTATGAAACAAGATTTTTTTGGGAAAGAAGATGGTATAATAGTATGGTAATTATATTGTAGGAATAATAAAGAAATGTCAAGTTTCCAACTTCATAATCACCATACTTATTAAGTGTACAAGTGATAGCTTGATATCAAATGCATTATCATATTAATTTGCTTATTTATTTGTTTCATAGCGTAGCATATCATGCCTTGTTATAGTTTTAAAATACTCCATTTATGAATGTCTAGGTTTTATCATAAATGATGGATTATATTAGAACTAGTATAGTTTCATAAAGTTGTCACCCAACGTGCCAGCTTTCATTGCCTCAAATGAATGCAGAGGAGTTGAAGATCCTTTTTACTCCATAAGATCTCGTCTTGTTAGCATATTGCCCCATCTGTACTAGTCATATTGTAAATATTGTCAACGTATCTCACTGTACATGGCTTTTCATAAGCTCTTTGTATTTTACACCATAGAACATCTAAATATATATATATTACCGATATTACGCATCAAAATGTAATTAATAATGACTTGATATACTAATTTAAAATATAACACTCTAATAAGATGATAGCATACTTATATTACTTAAAGCATGCCTTTGAATAATTTATAATTGATGTGTAATCACCTTAATTATGAAAGTAGGTGTCTTGCCGTCCCCTTTTTCTTCCGGATGTTTGGCTTCCAGATTAGGTTCTAGCGGAAAACTAAGTACAGCTTTGAAGGAAAAAATTTTGTGGAGGAAGGTACATGGCCTTTTTTGGAACAGTGTTTCACTCCCACTTTAAATGCATAAAGTAATAAAAAAGAATAATCGCTACCAGTTCGTCAGCCATTGAGACTTTTTTTGGGAATTGTGTTTCACCTCTTCTAGTTGTGTGAAATGACAAATGCCTCATTAGGTACTTTGAAATTCATGAAATCTGGAAAGTACTCTACTTCAATATATGCCTGGATATGGAGTTTGCGCTGTGTAGCGGTAGTGGATAACAATATGGTTACTGTTTTCTCTCATATGCTCTAAAATCATACAGGCCAGTATTGTTATAGTAAGAATTTAAGTGTATGAGCCTTAGAAAATATAAACTAGAATGATATTGTAAGAACTAAGTATATTGAAGAGATGGTGAGAGTAGTTCCTGATGATAAAATGATCAAATATGGATTTAGGTAGTTTGCATGTGCACCACGAAGAAAGGAAGATGCACTATCAAGGTGAAGTGGATTGTATTAATGTGGAATGATTAGGTAAGAGATGGGTATACCAACTATTTGATGATTGGAATTTATGGAAGAAGGCTTCTGCGACCTAGAGTTAACATATCATGTAATAATCAACAAGAAAGAATTGAGGAGAGTTTAATAGAAGTAATCATAAATTGCGAAGAATAGGTTAGTCACGATGAGGAAGTATAACTAATATTTATTATATAGAAAGTTTTTAACTTCTAAACTACGTAACACTAGCAATGTTTCAAATGATCAAAATAATGCCTATCATAGTTATGGGTATTGGTTCCTATTTGAGTATATAAGGATGTCCAATTATGATTTTTTTTTTCATGTTTGTTTTCCATTCCATCATGTCACATGCCCGCTTTAGTATCATTTCTTTTACTATTGTTTTTTTTATTATTTTTTTAGGATGTTTCTTGTCTTCGATTACTAAAGGAGTTTGATCCTAAATATTTCCAACCAAAGGCTTTGATGCATGGGTGTCGTGGCTCGGACTCAGAGAATCTGGTGAGGAGCGGGAAAAGAGGTCAGATTACTGATCAACTTGTTGAGGTTCCGCTTGATAATCAAATATATGACATGATTGATGCAGAAGGACAAAAAGGAATAACCATTTTGGAGGTAATTTTTTTTTGACCCATGTAACTTATTGGAATTCATATTTTCACGCTATTCTATTACATTGAGCTAACTTCAATACTCTCACATTGCTCCTGTGGTTTTTCTTGTTTTTTATGATTGGATGTATAAACTTGTCTTATCTTCAACTTCGGTAAATGAAGCAAGTTGCCTTCCAACATGATTGCCAAGGAAGGTTTTGAAAATTTGCTAGAGGAACACTTTTGCTTATCCTTTTTAAATTGATTGATGCACTGTAACAATTAGAACACCGTAGGTTGGTTGCATTGATAATTCATCGATTTTTTTGTTAATATCTTAAAGTTTAACATGAGAATATGAACATAAAGTTTAGTCCTTCAGTTGCATAATATTAAAAGATAGTATGAACCTATAATTTAAGTTGTTTATTGATGGAAGTGTCATATCCCCAGGATGTACATAGTTACTTTATTACGAGTTGTAAGTAAGCAACATACTATTTTTTTTCTTTATAGTAAAAAATGTCACATTTTGTAAATGATCAAGGCGTAGTTTTGTGCCATTTTGTACTGTTTTGATATATTAATACACAATGCAACTTTCAAGGAGTTGGCTGACAAGGCTGGCAAGGATATGTGTGTGTGTGTGTGTGTGTGTGTGTGTGTGTGTGTGTGTGTGTGTGTGTGTGTGTGTGTGTGTGTGTGTGTGTTCTGGCGTCGAGAGCTCTGCTAGGGTTTCGTTGTGTGTTCTGGCGTCGAGAGCTCTGCTAGGGTTTCGTTGTGAGCTCTGCCATGGCGATTCCCGGTGATCTTTTCCTCAGCTTCGTCGAGAACGACGAGAAGGTCAATATCTCCTCTTCGTGCATGACGACGAAGGTCTGCATCGTCTTCGTTGTCTGTCGTCAGGAAGTTGCCTCGTTCAGTTTTCAGCATCGTTCGGCTCACCCTGCTCGCATCCTCTGTGAGCTCACTTTCATCTTTCGTCCTCTGCGTTCGTTCTCGCCTGTAGGTTCGACGAACTCGTCTGCCGATTCAATGAACTCGCCTGCCGGTTCGATCGTCTCGCCTGCCGGTTCGACCGTTTAGTTTGTGACTGCTGCTTCTGCCCTCAGTTCCATGGCGTGTCCTATTGATGTTGAGACCAATTTTGCTTGGTCTAAAGCCACCTATGCTGGGGTGGTGAGAAAATGCATGGCTACTCTCAAAGACCCTGAGCATTTGGTGTTTCCACAAGCTTTTCATGATGCTACGACAGGAAGAGGTTCTTGGTTCTTGTCCTTTTATTCACCCTCTAGGGGAGAAATATGACTCTGCTACCGTTATTTTTTCTGAGACTAAATTAAATGCATTAAATGAGGAGGTGAAATTTTCCCTTATTGGTAAGTTTGCCTTGAGATATCCTAAAATGGAATTGGTGAGGAATTTATTTGACTCATTCCACTTTATTGGAGCTTAGAAGTTGAGACTGTTGGATGGAAGATACCTATTGATTAATTTTACAGTGGAGGAGGACTATGCTTAGAATCGTTTGCTGAGAGATCGTTTTCATCAGAGGATCGAAATGAAGATTGTAAGTGGACTACAAATTTTGACCCCTCTAAGGAACCTTCTGTAGTTCCTATTTGGTTCAAGTTTCCAGGTCTTCCATATAAATATTTCAATCAGAATGTTTTGTTTCAAATTGGCAGAGCTTTTGGTGCCCCACTGAAAATGGATGCTCTAACTTATAACAAGGCTAGACCTACTGCTGCTAGGCTCCTCATTGAGAGAGATATTACTCTTCCTGAAGTCTATAGAGTTTGGGTGCTGATCAGGAAGCTGATTGGCAGGAGATGGTGATGGAGCAAAAACTTTATTACTATTATCACTGCAGAATGTTTGGGAATGTTTATTGGGAAGATCATTTCCTTTGTACTTTTGTCACCCACCTCTGCCTTGCTGGGTCTGACCACAAGCCACTACTCATATCTATTACTGCCCCTCACAATCCTGTGTTCCCCCCTCCATTTAGATATTTGAATATGTGGTCTTCCAATAACAGTTTCCTGCACATTGTGGCTACTCATTGGAGTGGCATTTCACATCCAGATCCATTAACTAAGGTGGAGTTGGGCATTTCACAGTTTACTTCATATTAAGGTTAGCAAAGCTCTCAGAAGGTGGAGTTGGGCTTCATTTGGCAATGTCTTCAAGGCTGTGGAAGAGGCTGAAAGGGATGTGAAACTGACCTAATTGCAAAATGGTACTCCTGAGAAGAAATCTCTATTGACTGCTCAAGAAATGCTGCTTATTGCTATAGAAAGGCCGGATATGTTTTTGACTACTAATATTTTTACTGATGGGGATAGAAACACTAAGTTTTATTATGCCTATATCAATTACAAGAGGAAATGCAATACCGTACACACTACTCAAAATGCTGCGGGGAGGTGGCTAAAGGATAACTCTGAAATAGCTCTTGATGCTGTGGAACACTTTAAGCAACTGGTCACCCAGGTCCCAGGGCACAGGATCCCCATTGATGGTTCTTACTTTTCTAAGGAGTTCTCCTATACTAATAATCTGCTGCATACTGATCTGCCCAGTGAACAGGAGATTTGGGCAGTCTTACAATCCATTGACAGTACTAAGATTGCTGGGCCTGACGTGTTTTCTGCAGATTTTTATAAAAAGACTTGGGATATCATCAAAATGGATATAGTTACTGCCATTAGAAGTTTCTTTCAAGGTCATGACTTACCTAACTATTTCAGTGCTTCCAATATTGTATTGGTGCCTAAGGCTGGTATCAGGAAGAAGTGGTATCATTTCAGGCCCATTAGTCTAACTTCTGTCATTAGCAAGATTATCAGCAAAATCATAGTGGGAAGATTACAACCTCATTTGGGGAACTTGATCTTCCTCAATCAGACTGCTTTTGTCAAAGGTAGGTCTATTACTGATAATATCCTCTTTGCACAAGAATTGATCCTGGACTTGGATAAGCCATGCAGAGGGGGCAATTTAATCTACAAACTTGACATCAGGAAGGCTTATGACACATTAGATTGAGACTTTATCTTGGATGTTCTTACTGCCAGGGATTTTAATCACAGCTTCTGCTCTCTTATCCAAAGGTGGTTGCAATCCAATGTACATTATTTTGATCAACGGGCAAGCTTGGGGATCATTTAATGTTGCTAGAGGTTTGAAACAAGGAGACCCATTATCCTTACCATTTTCATATTTGTCGTGGATTACTTATCTAGAATGTTGAATAAGAACCTCCTCTCTCAAAATTACTCTAAATTCTATCACAGATCCAATGTGGCTGTCACTCACTTGGTGTATGCTGATGATATTATGATCTTTTCTAGTGTTCACAAGAATGCTGTTAGGAAAGTCTGTTACTGTTTGCATCTTTTTGAATCTAATTCTGGCATGAGATTCAACTCTGAGAAATGCCAACTGATTTTTTCTAAAAAACTCCCGCCTCAAGGTATACAATGGGTTCAGGAATTCACTGGTTTTTTAGGCACCCAGCTCCCCATTACTTATCTTGGAGTACAACTCATCTCTGGTAGGGCCAAACAAAGTCAGTTTGATGGCATTGTTAATAAAATTAATTCTTATCTCAACTGCTGGACTCATACTTTTATTTCCAATGGAGGTAGAATCACTGTCCTTAGAAGCATTCTCACCAACTTTCCATCTTATATACTTCAGATGACCAATATGAAAAAGAGCACTCAATTCCAACTAGAAAGGGCTTTCAACAGATTTCTTTGGTCTGGACATAGGCAATAATTACATTGGGCTTTACTAAGCCAACAATGGCTGGTGGTTTGGGGTTTAAAGGACTTAAGCAGCTTTTACATGTCAACCTTTGTAAACTTTGGGTCAAATTTAGAGCCCAAACCTCCTTGCCGGCTAAATTTATGTAAGTTAAATATTGCAGGTACCATCATCCTTCCCAAACCGTTAGAAAATTAGGGGACTCTAAGCTGTGGGCCAGAATGCTCCAAATCAGGCACATTGCAGAAGAGTTATATATCTGGGACCTGGGGAGAGGTGAAATCTCTTTCTGGCTTGACAATTGGTGTCCAAAGGAGTGGCTTGTCTTTGGCACTGTGACACCCAACTACAATCTAAAAGTCTCTGATTGTTGGACCGACAATTGTTGGTCACTTCCTACACTGAAAACTATCTTACAGGAACCATCTGCCATTCAGATTGCTGCTACCCCCTTTGACAGAAGCAGACCTGATAACATTATCTGGCAAGCTTACAAGAATCAAAGCCTCACTAAAGTTATTTATGCTAAGACTTTCTCATGGCCTCTTGAGTCCTGGGGAGCAACCTTATGGAACAAATTTCTGTTACCCTCAATGTCATTCTTCTCTTGGAGGATTTTTCATAAGCTACTCCCAACTGATGATATATTGAAGCTTAAAGGGCTGAGGGGACCTTCAAGATGCTAGCTATGCTCAAGAGAGGAAGAATCAATTTCTCATTTGTTTTTCAGATGTAATTTTTCTCAGGGTGTGGCAGATTGTTACGGTGTTTTTGTCCTTGGGAAGAGAAGGCTTTCATTGGGATCTCCTCCACACCTGTTGGCAAAGTTGGCAGTCCAGAGGGTATGGGCCTAATCCTTTTATTGTGGCTTGGTTCATTTGGATGGCAATAAATCAAGCTAAATTTGAAACCAAAGCTAGTTCTGTCACTCAAGTTGTAAGGTACTGTCTTTCCTTTATCCAGAAGCTGATTAAACATAAAAGGTTTCCCAACATTCTTCCCTCCCTCTCTCATGTGGAAGTGGCTCTTCCTTTGGTTAGTACTATTGTCTGGACACCTCCTGACCCTTCTACTATCAAAACTAACACTGATGGGAGCTTTATTGATTGGGGAGCTGGTATTGGTGGTGTGTTCGGAAACCATTCAAGGAATTGCCTGCTGTTCTTTCAAGCCCCTATGATTGCCATTGATGCCCTTGAAGCTGAGTTGATTGTTGTTCACTGGGCTCTTCTGATTGCTTTAAAGGCTACCTGGGCCCACCTATGGGTGGAGGTGGACTCCACGAGTCTTGATTCGAACTTGGTGGAACATGATGGGCGAGTCGCTCGGCATCACAACTTCCGGATTCACAAAATTGGAAACATAATGTATCAACTACATGTCCATTTCTCTTTCATTTATAGAGAAGGGAACGAGCTCGCTCACCGGTTGGCCGAGCAAGGTCTGTCATCCCATGATGTCTCTATTTCTTCCTCCCCCCTCCTGCCCTTTCCTTTTTGCTCATTGGGGAACTTCTTGATGTACCCCACCTCAGACTTGTAACTCATTGAAGTAATAGATTCTCCTTTTCCACCTGGCAGAGCGATTTCGGCGTCGCAGTCGTCGTCTGCGTCTGCTCCAAGACTGTCTGCGTTCGCGACCAGTTCGTTGGAGTTACAGACTCGGCTTCTTCTCTCCTCGACTGAGTTGAACTTTCTCCCATTTGACTCCTTGCTCTCCTTTGACTTCCAGTCACACAGTGGAACCTGCTTCTGTGTTCACTGACTGTAGAGGCCGCTCAACGACTTCTTTCTGATGACATCTAAGGTTTCCTATGCTGGAGCTGTGGGCAGCAATTCCTACAATGAGCACCTCTTTTTTCCATAAGAATTTTATGACATTGCGGCTGGAAAAATACAGGGCGATTTTATCAGGCCGATTGGTACTAAAGATGGAAAACCTACTGTTATTTTCACCACACTGGAAATGAAGGTTCTCTCCGATGATGTTAAATTTTCTTTAGTTGGGAAATTCCAATTTGGTCATCCCAAGATGGATTTAGTTAGAAATTTTTTTGAGAATCTGAAATTCATTGGTGGATGGAAATTGAGAGTGTTAGATGACAGACACTTACTCATTCAGATACAAAAGGAAGAAAACTATGCTAGACTTCTGCTCAACGATCGGTTTTGATTCATTGGCACCCACTCAGAACTCATCAAATGAACTCCCGATTTTCGAGCCATCTAGGAACCTCCTATCATTCCTATGTGGTTCAAACTTCCGAGTCTTTCCCTTTCATTTGTACAATTCACGTGCTTTGTACAACATTAGCCAAGCTCTCGGTACTCCTCTCAGAGTTGATGCTCCTACTTTTGATAAGGTTTCTCCAGATGATGTCAGGGTTCAAGTGGAGAGTGATTTCACTCTCCATGATGTGGATCGTTTTTGGATCACTGATGGTGCAGAGGGGTTTTGGCAGGAGACTGTGGTGGAGAGCAGACCTCTCTTTTGCCAGCATTGCAAAATGTTTCGTCACATTAGAGCACACTCGCTATAGATTGCATCCTCCTTCGAGGAAAAGGCGGCTCGGCGCCTCGTCATTGTTGGAAATTCTCAACATAGAGTTGACGCTACCCCGACTCGGGAGATTAGGGTAGCATCCGATCGTCGAAAAAGTTTAAACTCGAGTGACATGATCGTCGGGGAGAAGTCTCAGCCGGTTATACAAATTGCCACTCCGGAGACTACAGTGGTTACCGAACAAGCTGGAAGTGCGACACTACTTCCTGTGCCGCAAGCCGTCCAGGGGGCTACTTCAGCTGTTCGCTCTAACAGGTACATTCAAACTTTCAGCGAGAAGAAGAATTCCCCTACCAATTGTCGAACCCACCGGCAAGAATCAGCAGGACTCTACGGAAGAGGAAGAAGTAGAAGAAGAAGCGGAAGAAGAAGATGATGGAGAAGACTGGCAGGTATATCATTCTCGAGGGAAGAAGGAGCCTGAGGTTACACTCTTATTTGATGATACCTCGGTGACTCAGGGCAATGGAGTAGCATTAAAGAGATTACTCCATGGATCTCCAAGAAACAGAGCGAGAGTATCACATTCTCGTTCTTGACTTTTGTTTTTGTAATTGTTCAATATTTTGGATCTTTTTGATAACTTTGTATCGAAGAGGAAGGGCTCCGTGGGCCTTCTCCTCAAGCCTTTGTAACTGTTTTTAAATTAATATAGGCCCTAGGGCTTCTTTTGCAAAAAAAAAAAAAAAATATATATATATATATATATATATATATATATTTATATGTTAGATCAAAATTATCCTACATGGATTAGTGGCGAGTTGACAAGTATGACCTGTTGGTTGTGAGTGACTTGGCGCTCTGAATTTGTTGCCCCTAAGATGGTGCTAAATATTTGGCCTGCCATGAAATGGCGCTTGGACTTAACACCTTTGTTTTCTGACACAACCTATCATTAGAAGGCTTACAAAAAAAAAAAAAAAAAAAAAAAAAAAAAGAATTGAGGGAAACATTTAAAAAGGTCAATTTAAGTCATTTAAAGCTTAAAACGCAATCGATATATCTGATGCCTTTCATAACAACAATAACAACAACAACAACAACAAAGCCTTAATCCCACTAAGTGGGGTCGGCTACATGAATCCTTTTTCTCCATTGCGTCCTATTTAGGCCGGCTACATCCATCTGATGCCTTTCATGCAAGGCCAAAATTATATACTTAATTGGAGCTCCTGTTTGCTATACACATTGCCCCGCCAACTTGTCTTTTGGAGATATATCAGTTGTGAGAAAGCTCAATGGAAATATATAGAACAATTTTTGAGCTGAGTAGGCACAAGGCATTATTTTCGTAATAAAAATTTAACATATAAAGGTTCCTCTGTTTAGCTTGTCACAATCCTTGAGTAGTTGTCCTTGTAGTAACAGAGTCCTCATCTGATTCCTTAGCTATAATTTACCCTTTTTCTATATGGTTTGGTTCTTTATAAATAAGGATGCTAATGAGTTAGCTGTTGATGGAGGCTTAGATGTGCCGTATCTATTTTACTTTTGATATCTTCTAGCCATTCCCTTTCTTAATGGTTCTTGGCATGACACGCCATCTTTCTATATACTTGTTTTCCAATGCTGTTCACTTTTTTCCACGTTCCTTATTAGCTCTGGCTAATGTAACGGAGTGCAATCATTACACCTTTCATAGAGCAAGCATTGACCAGACAAGTCTTTGTAGCATAGGGCGCTACACTCCTGGTGTTGGTAACACCATTACATGATCAGTAATTCGACTGGTCTAGTTCCATTAGTTAATGACTTAGTATATCATTTCTGGGATGATAGTTCTAGTGGATGCCAATAAAACTATACGGCCACCCAAAGCTAGTCCACTAAATATTGATCTTGCTCCCACCTATTTATAAATTTCAAAGTTTTTTTTTTTGAAGTGTTGTAAATTTCAAAGTTGGCGGCTTAATCTTGTTGGTCATCCTTTTATGTGAAGTCTTGCTACTATGATAGATACGTACTTGTTGAGCACATCAAGATAATCTTTCAAACTTGTGTTAATACAATGTTTCTCATCAGTTAGATCCATTGGCCTTCAATGTTAGGTCAGTTGAAATTCAGAAAATTTCTCATTACAATTTTTTCTTTGTCGTAATTATGGTTAATTCATTACAGCCTCGTTTTAGTGCAAGTTCTGTGGTAACATAAGTTATTGTTTATGCATATAAGGTTTTCTTTTTATTGCATAGATCAAACTATCCTATTTTTATATATTTTCTAAAGATGTATGATGCTATATAGTTGTGCAGAATTGTAACTAGCCATATTTTGTTCGCCTATTCTCCTACAAACATTAGCAACCCACTATTTATACCATTTGTTTATAATAGATATATTGGACTTCTAAAAGAAGTGTAGTTATTATGTGATCCATCTCTCATAGTAACTGCTAATTATGCTTTCATAGAAAATAAGGCTTTGTGTCAAATGTCCTAATTCTTAAAAGAATCTAATGTTGAATGTTAAATTTTGATGGATTAACAAGTAATGTGAAGAACTTCCTATGAATAGGAGAAAATAAGATTCATGTGTTAATTTCTAAATATTTAAACTAATATTGTATTTGAACAGAAAAAATGTTCAACTTAGTAACTTTTGAAGTTTAGTTCCTACTATATATATATATTACATTTTGTATTTTAAAATCTTAACATGTAAATTTATGAATTCATTACACAAATATAAAGAAAACATTGTTATGGTTTATTGAAAAATAGATCAAATGCATTCTATTGAATTAAGGAAAAATCCCAAAATAATATAAGTGAAAGATTTATAAAGTAAGACCAAAGCTTGGGAGGATGTCCACATTAGTATCTTGAAAGTCACAATGAGAGAATTTTTTTAAAACTTTGTGTGGATGTCCAAATTAGTATCTTGGAAGTTGTTGTGGGCTGGAAAAATCAGTGAGAGCTCCAAATTAAATATATCATGGTATACACACTAATCTTATTGAACAAGTACTATTGGAAATTTTACAAACAATGCAAAACATACTATGATAATTGATGTTCTTATAAAAAAAGAACTAATTAATCTCAATCATCCAGAAATGGTACCAATATTTATGCTAATTAAAATCATCGTGCATGGTTGAACGACTCAACAATGCCTTTAAAAGTCAATCGCCTAATCTCGTCAAGATGCATAAAGGCCTTTGAATCAAATCCCTGAAATCAAGCATCAATTTTGATGCATCAAGCGATCTATCTAATGACCCAACTCAAATCACACCCAACACGAATCTCAAATCCATCCTACAACCTTATTTCGACATCTTCTAGCATGGATCTTAAAATTTCAATGCTCCATCTATCCATCCATCCATCACCCTTAAGAATAGAAGCATCCATCAGGGATCACAAAGATAAGGCATCTTTCTTTTTCTTTGATTGGCCAGGGAACTAAAATACTATTCAACGAAGAGCCTTTCCATCTAGCACAAGCTAAAGAGGAATTGTATACTCCATCCCCCCTCTGTCCCTATAGAAATGCTAAAATGTCCTTCATACACATGTTTACAAATACCTATAAGAAGGTAAGCCTTTTGTTTATATTTTTCCATTCTTCCCCAAAGAGGGGAGGCTTTTCCTTGAGCCCTCAATCTTCAACCCAAAGAGGAAACGATGTTGATTTGGTTTCAACTCTTAGCTCAATCACTACTTAAGTGTTTGATAGTCTTCCTAGGTGTAAAATCCCTAAATTGGTATGTTGTTTTATTGCTTATTTGATTGTGTAAGATATAGGATTAAACTTGAGATGAACTAATCGCAAAATTCTACGTAGCATTTCAAGGGCATTTCACAACAAGGTATTGTTTATTGAGGATAATTGAAAAGAAAGTGTAAAAAAAATCATTCAAAAATTTTGTTAAAGAAAAGAATGTGCCAAATAAGTTATAAATATGCAACATAGTTGCACTGAAAAATGCCAAAATTTACGTAAGGCTCCAAGGAAGGGAAACGTTCATAGATAGAATTAACATGTGAAAATATAACCTAAATAATATAAATATTTTAATCTTTTTTTTACTCACTAATGCTCTCAAAATTCATATTTAAAATTCAATTTTTTTTCTTTGTAACTTTTTTATTTATATTTGTATGTATATTATGAAGTCACAACTAGAGAAGTTTTTCTGAACTTTTAATGTTTTAGAAATAGGCTTCTCAGTTTTTTTAAATTTAATTAATTTATTGTTATTTTTAGAATGAACTTTTACCATATCACACTTCATCTTTTACCTAAATAGCATCTTCTCTTATTTTGTGATTTAAAGTTAAGAAATAAGAGGAAGTATCCTGTTAACAAATTTTAAAAGGACAACAATTACTCAAAAAGTATGGAAGAACTAATATAACGTTTTTTTAAAAATCTTTTTTAGCTGTGTTATGGAAATGTGAAAAAGTTTATTTATTATATTATTAAAATATTTTTAAGGTTTATTGATATATTTTACTTTTGATAAAGCAGAACATAAATTCTTCATATTTGCATTCAAGATTTTAAACATAGATTTATTAATAGATTTATAATCAGTATTTTGCAGAACTATTTTATAATTTATTAAGAAAAAAATGAAGTATAAACTACTGAAAAAAACGTTATTTATTCATAATTTGTTATGAATTTTATATTGAGTTGCATCTGAATGAGATGCATGCCAAGATCAGAAGAAAGAGCATCTTCGATTATAATTGAATTGTTACTCAACAAGATGACTAGGAGATATTACTTTGTATTTTAAAAGGAAATTGTCATACTGGACCCCACATTGCAGGTTTTCTTCTTTCTAGAAATTCTATATAAAATTCCTTATCGCTGCTCATTCAAATTAAGATTTGTCTTCATAAGTTTATCTCATTTATTATGACTTACAACTACAAAGCCAATTTTTAGTTTGTAATGGTCGGTGATGAGAATTTTCTATGCGGAATTCCTTATAATATTTGTCTTCATATTATTGTTAGAAAAGCAGCAATCAAGTGCTATGGTAGCTTTATATATATTAGTCGGTAGCAATCGTCTCCCTGTTGAGTTTCATCAAAATGTAATAAAGGGCTTGTTGGGGATTACTTTCGAGTTTAGTTTTCTGTTTTTCATTTTTTATTTTATTTTATTTTATTTTCTTTTATTTTAAGAACATGATTTTTTAGTACAAATTTTGTATTTTTTAAACTTTTTTTTTAAAAATACTTAAAATATCTAGAAATAATTTTGATTGTTTCTAAAAACAACTAAACATGTTATAAAATATCAAACATATTTTATTTCAAGTAAAATATAAACAAAATGAAAAAATGAAAAAAAAAAAAACAACAATCAAAAGTGATCTCAATCAGCCCCTACCGCCCCTTCCAGCTTTCGTGCGAAAGAGGGGACTTTTCCCATTCTAGCAATTGCATCAGGACAATGTCGAGCTTGGCAGCTCTGTCCCAATCCTACAAACCTCCACTCTTTGTTAATCATATCCATGATAACCACTAACCATGCTTAAACCAATCAAACTGTTTTTGTATGAAGAAGATCAATAAAAATGCCATTTTGGTCGTTAGTAAAATGACATTCCTTTTCATAAAACAGCATTTAGTAAAAGATTAAAAAACACCAAACCACTAGATATAATGAAAATGAAGGAACCGTAGTGAAGGGATCCACCTTCACTTTTAATAAATGTATCTCAGTAGCACTTCCACATACGCTTTTGAAAAGAATATGAAGTCTGTTTTAAATTCTTTTGCTTGAACAAAGTTGAGTAGGATGGTTAAGGCTTTTCTAAAGATCTAATTTTAGATTTGATCTTTAAGTGGCTTTCATTTGTAAATGGAAGTGGACAGATGATCGTATGCTTTGGATTGTAATTTTACTTATTATTTATTTATTTTTATTAAAAGATTTACGTACATACCATATAACTCTTATGTATTTACATATCTAACAGCTGAAGTTTGATATTGATTTATATGACACCTAAATTATCAACATACATCAAAATTACCACCAATATTAACTTTTAAAAGTGAATGACACTTTTTGATGCTTGTTTTGGTGTAATTTTGACTCTAGAATTTATATAAATAAATATTGAAGTTTAGTTGTTACATGAATAAATACGTAGGAATTAAGTGATATGTATCTAAATCCCTCTTTTCTATTATGATAGTCTTTTTTGTTTTGGATTTTATCTGTGGTTGCATTCTAATGTTAATGAGTCTCTCCAACTAGTATATCTTCCACCAATATGATTTGAGGATTTTGGTTATGTTATTATGTTTCTGCTTAAGAGTATTTTCTTGTTTGTCTTTTCTCAAGATCATCATGCACACTGCTTAATATTTTAAAATAATGTTTGATGTCAACCTTGTTGCATACAAGTCCGGGATATTTTAAAATAGCTTTGTTCTTTATTCTTTATTCACTTGCGATCTTACTCTTTTTTGTTGGCATCTAAGCTTGCTGAAAGGCATTTTCTACTAACTTGTGTCATATTGTGTTTCTCTTTGTTGTAACTAATAGTGAATTTTACATACGCAGCACACAATTCTTATTTATTTGCCTATTCCATACCTAAACTTTCATATTTACATACTAGTGGTTTGGAAAATGTGCATTTCACTTTTAGAAAATGGTAATAATCTATTATTGTGAATGTTTAGGTGTGAGATATGTAAATACATAAGAATTGTGTGCTAAATTTGTACATGCTCCCAATTAATGTTGCTTTGTGAAATGCAGTTATCCAGACGGCTTGGAATAAATTTAAAGAAATTGCATAAACGAGTTATGTCCGTGTGTGAAAAGTTTGGAGTGGTTGCGCGGTCTGAAATCCACAATAAACAACAGGTACATCGGTTTTGGACACGTAGTTTTCACCTCCAGAATCCTATTGAAAGCTTTTCAGATGACCAAAATAGGCTTTCTGATGGACATGATCTATCAATTCAAGTGGGTGTTTCTGTTCCATTTGACCGGCCTTTAGTTTCTAAATCCGAGCATGAATTATTGGTTAGTGAAGAAAGGAACAGAGGCCAAGATTTGAAAATTGGTAGCTCCTTCTGTGGCCCTATTTCTGAAGTTATTGAAAGTGAACAAGAACCCGATGATCGAGCAAATAAAGATAATTTTATGGCGGACAATGTAAAGTTAGACGAAGCAAGCTGTACTCTAGACTCATGTGTTTCTGCATCGACATCACTTCAATCTATATCAGTATCATCTATACCAATTCTCCAAACTCAGAAATATGCTTGCAGATCATCAAGTTTATTTTCTGCTCTGAGGGAACAAAGGATACTTGAAAAGTTGGAGGTACATCAGTTGCTACTCCACTTAGAATGTTTTCAAACCATCCTTCCTTTCAATTGTTTAACATCAATGCCAATATGATGTAATGATCATGTTAGAACTTTATTTTCACCAAAATTCGAATATTCATAATGGTAAACTCTATAGATGACATATATAAATGTCTATATAAAATATTAGACCTTTTAATACACACTTGTTGACCTCAAACGAAGTTCTCAATATATGTTAAACATTTTAATTAGATTTTGGATCTAGATTTCTAATGAGACTGCTTTGGCTATATAACATTCTATGTTGTTGATTTATGTTATACACTGATAGTAGAAAAATTTTTCTTTATTTTTACATTTAATATTCGTTAGTATTAGTGGTTTATAACTTACTTTCAGGGTTTCTTGTGTTTAGTGAACGAATCACGTTGAATTTTGCTTTCCCCTATTAGAATTAATCCATTAGCTGCATAACATGTCAAATGCTTCATTGTTTGTGTGCAAATTTGTTCTGATTTGAAATTTAAAAGAAATAGAAAGTAAGAAGTGACAACTTTTGAGAAAATAGGCTGAACGTCTTTTTCCCTTGCTTTCATTCCAATAAATAATAGTATGTGCAATCTATTTTAGGTAACTTAATAATACATATTTCTAATCTAAATATTTAGCTAAAAGGAAAGAATATGTACAATTAAAATAAGGAATTTAATGCAGCAATTTAAAAAAGGAAACTGTTAATTCTACCCGATTTTAGTTATTCTTGATTGATATCCCTCCTGAAATTGATGCTGACTGATCAAGAAGCATCAATTTGTTAACAAAGAACTAATGACGCTGTCGAGAAATGACCTTAGTAAATATTTCAGCCGTTTGAAGATTAAAAGAGATGTGAGGAAGAGAAAAAACACCATTATCATAGGCTTCTCGAATAGAATTTCAATCTACTTTAATGTGTTTCGTGCACTCATGAAAGACAGATCAGTAGTAATCTGGATAGCACTAGTATCATCTGCATAAAGAGAAGTAGACTTAAGTTGAGGAAAACCAAGCTCAACCAACAATCCCCGAAGCCAAATGATCTCAAAACAAGCAGAGGACATAACACAATATTCAGACTAAGTAGATGACTTAGACACTCGATCTTATTTCTTACTCTTCTAAGAAATGAAAGCGTTTTTGAGAAACATACACTGTAATATATCGATGTGTATTGGAGAACCAGCCCAATCAACACCACTAGAGGTTGTTAAGCGAATAAGAGACTCCACAGAAAAGAACAAGCCACGATGAAAAATACTTTTCAAATACCTAACAATACGTTAAATTGCATTTAAATGAAGATGTGTAGGTGCCTGCATAAATTGACTAACTTGTTGCACAACATATGAAATATTAGGAAGTGTGATGATTAGATCATTAAGACTCCCAACAAGTTGTCGATTCAGAGATGGATCAGATGGAAAGTCACCATCATTCCGTTGATATTTAACATTCACTTGAAAAGGAATATCAACAGGAAGACCCTTGTGGAGCTCAGCCAAAGTGACAAGTTCCTTAGTATAGTTATGCTTGCGAAGAAAAATACCATTGAGAGAAAAAGTGAACCTCAAGGCCTAAGAAATAAGTTAAAGACCCCAAATCCTTCATATGTAAAGAACCCTGAAGACGGTTTTGTAACCGAGACATCAATTGAGTATCAGATCCTGCGATGATAATATCATCAACATAGACTAATAACAACACAATTCTCTTGTCGATCTTGTAAATAAATAATGAAGAATCATACTGAATTTGAATAAAGGAGAAGCGTAAAAGAGTATTGCAAAACTTTTTAAACCAGACCCATGGAGTCTGTTTCAAACCGTATAGAGATCGTTTGAGCTTACAAACATCATGTGAGGGTGTAGAAAACGAGTTTGGAGGAGTCATATAGATAAATTCGTTGAGGTCCCCATGCAAAATGCATTCTTAATATCCATCTATCGTAAGGACCAACTTTTAGATGCAACAATTGTAGAACAAGCCGGACAGTTGTCAACTCAGCCACAGGTGCAAAGGTCTATTCATAATCAATCCCATATTTCTGTCGATTGCCTAGAGCTACTAGTCTTGCATTATATTTGTCAAGGGAGCCATCAGATCGGAGCTTAAGTGAATGAACCCATTTACAACCAATGAGCTTAACACCTGCGGGGCATGAAACAATATTCCAAGTGTGATTGTCTTGAAGTGCCCGAAGTTCCTCATGCATGAATTTTATCCAATAAGTCTGTTTAGCAACTTGAGAATAAGATTTATGAACTGTAGTATTAGTTAAAATTGCAGAATAGCCATATCCTTTCGGAGGATGAATGTGCCGAGTTGATCGTCGAAGAATCATTAAAACATTTGCAGGAGCAAGGTCGAGAAGGACTGAAGATGAAGGGGCCAGGCGCCTTGTATAGATAAGGCCAGGTTTTAATCATTTATCAAAAGAAGAATCATCAAATTAAGGAAGTATAAGAGTGTCAGATGTCAAAAGATGATGCTGAAAATAGTATACATGTTCAAAGAAAATCACATCCCGAGAGATACGCCATCGATTATTACTCGAATCATAACACACAAAACCTTTATGATTAGGACTGTAACCCATTAAGGCACATCGAACAGACTGTGCTGCCAACATATGACGTTCATGGGTAGGTAAATGAACAAGGAAAACACATTCAAAATTATGTAGCATATGATAATTTGCATGTTTACTAAAAATTTGATTGTAGGGTGAATCAAACTTCAATTGTTAAGATGGTAAACGATTAATCAGATAAAATGCATTAGATAAAGTTTGTATAAAAAAATTAGCTAAAACAGAAGATTTTAGCTACAATGTGCGCACCATATCCAGCAGATGATGATTTATTCGTTCGACAACTACATTATGCTGAGGTGTATAAGGACATGAACGTTGTGAGATAATACCCTTTTTATGAATAAATGCTTGAAACTTATGAGACATGTATTTACCATCATTATCAGACCGTAAGGTTTTAATACAAATGAAGAACTGAGCTTTAATATATGTCACAATGGTTTGAAAAAAGGTAAACACTTCTGCTTTAGAATGCAAAAAATAAATCCATGTGAATCAACTGTAATCATCAATAAATGTCACAAAATATTTATACCAAGCATGTGAAATAATCGGTGTAATTCCCCAAACATCACTATGAATATTGTCAAAGCATTTAGTGGCACGACTTCCCAAAATAGAAAATGACAATTTCTTGCTCTTGTCAGTTTACAAGAAGAATAATAAGGTAATAAACCTGTATTTGTAAAACCAAGATCACCAATTTGCAACAGATGATTCAAACCCACGTTATTTGGATGACCTAATCGTTTATGCCAGACGTCGGTCTTATTTTCAACAACTGAAGAAGCTAATGATAGCGTTCGAGGAATGTTAAATTGTAATGGAAATAACCTTTCCACTTTAGACCCTTTCGCTATCAACTTCCTCGACACCTGATCCTGCACAACACAACTATCATAAGAAAAGTGTACATCACAACTGAAGAAGCTAATGATAACGTCTAAGGAATGTTAAATTATAATGGAAATAACCTGCCCACTTTAGGCCCCTTCGCTATCAATCTCCTCAACACCTGATCCTGCACAACACAACTATCATAAAAAAGGTGTACATCACAGTTATTATCCACCATTTGACGAACTGAAAGTAATTTTGTAGATAATTTAGGAGAAAACAAGACATGTCAGAATGAGGGGCTAATATCTCTCTTAAGTGAAATATTATTTCCATCAATAACCTGAATATGTTGAGTACTAGTATATGGGCGTTGATTATGCAATAAATCTGATGTGTCAGTCATATGATTTGTGGCGCCGGAATCAACAAACCAATGAAAATGAACAAAAATAATAGTCATACTTTTCTCTTGATGACCAAGAGCAGAAAATGCAAAGAGAATCATCCGTTGGATCATATTTGGTGTGAGAACAGATTGATTAGTGCCGACAGCTGTGGATGTTGAACTAGGATGATGAGAATCAGATACCGAAGGGCTAGTGGTTTACGGTTTTGAGGCCGTGTAGGACACTTCTTAACAATATGTTCATATTTCTTGCAATAATTATAGTACTTTTTACTACATAGCGAGCTTTATGACCAAATTCTTTGCAGTTGTAACATTGCTTTGTTTCGTCTGAGCAGCAAATGCAACATTAACTATTTCTAATGATTCACCAGTTGCACTAATAGCGGCTTGTGTCGCCAATCTTTGTTCTTCGCATAATAATTCACCAAAACATATATCCAAACAAGGAATCAGATCTTTGTTGAGCAACTAGCTCAAGCAGTTACAAATCAGGTCTGAGCTTTATCAAAAATTGATCACGACGACTCTCTTCATGAATAGCCTGAAGACTAGCTAAATTGTCCTTTGACACCTTAGCATAGATAATGCCAGAATATTCGCTCCATAAATTAAGAAAGCTAGAATAATATTGTTCAATTGAGTAATTACTTTGACTATAATTACTCGTATCAAGTTTCAACTAAAAACGTCTTTGCAGTATTATTTTGATTGTAGTCACGCTTCAAATATTCCCATATTTTTTTAGCTGTGCTAAAGGATCATAAGTTGTTCACCATATGAGCCTCAATAGTTCCCAAAATTCAAGAAACAATCCGATCATCTTTAATTTTGGAAATCAAGAGAACAAGAAAAGACCCAAGAGAACCAAGGGACATCAAAGAAAACCAATTATTAGGCTTTCTGTTACGTGAATAGGGAGGAGCGACTTGGGCGGTGCAGGAAGGAGCGGCAGAGCTGGGAGAAGGTTTTTGGGATCGCACAGGGAGAGCTGCTCAAACGCACAGGCTAGTGCAGAGTATCGTGCAGGGAAGGATCGCCTGGGCTAAGGCCTACGATCGATCATTGAAGCAGACACTGCAAGGCGGAGACCAGAGTGGGATCACGTGAAGGGCTTTGACAGAGCAGATCGATTGTGCGTGTCTTACACAGGAGATGGAACAATGCAAAGTGATCGTGTCTTTGTCGTGAAACAACGAAGAGAATCGTAGTATAGTGGAGGATCAGGTGTCGGCAAGGACTATGTGCGTCTTTATGATGCAAAGAAGATTGTCGTAGGAAGGTATTGACAGAGACGTAGTACTCGAGTATCTCGCTGTTGGAAACACAGTAAGTTTTCAGCAATTCCAAGAATAAAAGGAGGACTACAGATTCAACAAAGTATTCAGTTGTGTGGCTCTGATACCATGACAACTTTTGAGAAAATAAGTTGAATGCCCTTTCCCTTTCCTTTCATTCCAATAAATAATAGTCTATACAATCTATTTTAGGTAGCCTAATAATACATAATAATGTGTACAATATATTTTAGGTAACTTAATAATTTATATTCCTAGTTTAAATATTCAGCTAAAAGGAAAAATATGTCCAATTAAAATAAGGAATTTAATGCAGCAATTTAAGAAGGAAACTCTTATTCTGCCCGATATCAGTTATTCTTGATTGATAAGAAGCAGTAGTATGTAATCAGTATCCTTTATCGATTCCTCCTCTTTTTGTATCTTATAATACTAAGGAATTCAAGGAACTTTTATGCTGTGTGTTTCTACAGCAATGGCATGCATAACTTGTCAAATGCTTAGAGTTCTGGTTAGAAGAATTGTTGAAAAAGGTGCATTTGGCTAAAAAAATCAGTTATGGATGTACAGGAAAAAGTATGATTGGTACTGTTTCCTGAAAAACAAGTTATAATTGTATTTGTCAAACTTTAGGTGTTAGATATGTAAATACATAAGAATTGTTTTGTATGTATGTAAATTTACCTAAACTTAATTGATTCAAATTGTGATGCCACTGCATTGTGAATAATGATAAATAGTTGGTGAATGTTGAATTTAATATCTACCACTTTTCTGCGGTCTGGGACTTGAAAACTATCATTCTGTATTTCCGCCACATTACTATTTATATATTAAATACATAATTTTCTGATTAAAAACCCATTTCATCTTTTCTATAGGATGAGAAGTTCATTCTCAAAGTTGAGTTGCATAAATGGCTTGAGGATATTGAGAAGGATAAGCCAACGACAATGGACAGGAAAACTTTGGACCGGTCTTTAAAAAAGCTTCAGGAGTCAGGATTTTGCAGATGCATTGGTGTCCACATGCCTTCATTAACAAATTTCAAAAGTTTGCGTTATACTGAAGCTATTTTGCACCCTTCTGTGAACCCATCTCAAGAACTTGTTCAACAAATTTATGAAAAGCAGAGATCTTTTGACGTTCGATGTCGCCGATCTGGATTTGGTAGGATAAAAGTTGAACGGCCTGTGGTGGAGTTGCCACAGCTAAAAAATGTTGAGAGATCTTCCACTCATGTTGATGGTTCAAAGGGAATGATTAAAAATGGATTTGTCCTTGCAAAAATGGTTCGAGTGAAGCTTTTGCACAAGTTTTTATGGTCTCACCTTAGTAGTTCGCCATATTGGCAAAATGCTTCGAAATTTTCTAGAAAGGGTACTGTTAATGTGACAAATCCTGCAGAAGATTGCCAACTATTTTCTCTTGATGCAGCCATAAAAGAAATGCCACTTGAATTATTTTTGCAGGTGGCTGGATCTAAATTAGTTATTGATAATCTGGAAAGAAAGTGTAAGTTGGGTTTGAAACTCTCTGATCTCTCAGTTCAGGAGCGCAGATGCCTTCTAGATACTCAGGCAACAAGTAGGCTGTCATCTATTGTCGAGATCTTATATAGGCTAAGGGTATATTTCTTTCCTTGTTCTGTGCTTGTGGCATTTTTTATTTTATTACTCTTTTTACTAGTTATTGAAGTATTTTTTATAGATATTTTATTTTGTAACAAAAAAATCCTTGCTTGTGCAAGTAAATGAAATTTCCAAGTCATGCATGCTGCTTGGAAATATAATTTTGTTGATGCAATTTCAAACTTATCAACATACTTATTAAAGAGGTAATAGCTTCACTTCTCAGGCATATTGGCCATGTAACGAGCCACCTGAATTATTTGCACTTCATTTGCGGCGAATTTTAGTTTATTTGGTCACCTTTAGTATGTAGCAATGTACAAGAGTTTTTCTTTCGTCTTTATTCTTTTTACTGAAGTGAATAATGGGCTCAAAAGTTTAAATGTCATATGTCTAGTTGGATTTTAGTCGGCTTGTTTCAGCTATTTTGTTCTGTATTTTCATTTTCCTTCTATAATGTTGCTCTAATTTGCCTTCTTTGTTGCTCAAGGTAGCAATTTCTGATTATGCTTTTGTTTGATCTTTTTGTGCTTTATTCTTGTAAGTGTCTCGTGCATATTTTATGGCAACTTTTTGATTTATAACACGTGTTTTATGATTAATTATTGTTTGTTTTTATCTTATGTTATTGTTTTAGATTATTCATATTTATGATGCCATGTATATACTATAATATGATGTGTTATTCTATTTATTTTTGGGGGAATTCATCTAAGATTGTCGAGGTGATGTTCATTTTTTAGTTCTTAGGCATATTTTTTTGCTCCATCATTTTTCACATTTAAAATTTATGAACTGATTATATTTGATACAAAATGCACACTTCTTTTTGTCCTCACATGTTTACGATGGACCCTAGCTGCTATTCACTCATTCCAAACTTCCTACTTTATTTTATCACCTTTTTTCTAGCTTTTGAATGTGAGTATCTATATGTCATTATTACTATTTGTCTTTTAATAACTAGATTCAGATTTCCAATATCAAGTGTTAGTAATTATTTATATTGAATGAATTCAGCAAATACATGGGAGACTGAAGACACATTTGTCGTATAGTTCGAGGATTCAAGTGCTTTCAGTGATGACGGAGATTTTTCGACCCCACAGGATATGTAAAGCGGGATTTCTGTCCTAGGTAGACGTGAGAAGGCCTGAATCAGTTTGGATAGATTATAGATGGATTGATAAAGGAAGTGGAAGTCATCCCCTGAGCAGTTCAGGCACATGTTGTGTATCTTGGATTGAATAATCCTTAAACTATAAAGTTGAACCTTGGTAGGAATCATCCTTGAATTGATTAGCCAACATATGATTTTAGCTTTAAGAGGAGCTAGTCTTTCAAATCCGATTAATGAAATTAACGGAGATGCCTATATTCATCAGTAGGAAGACTCTTTTCTTGTTAGTCTAAAATCTGAGAAGTGAATCAAATCTCTTAATAGTAGAAAATAAATTTTCTCCTTCCAGTGGATATGCTACACTAACTATTCAAAAATTAAATATACTTCAATTTTTGTCCCAAATAAAGTCCATCAATTTACTGGATTTGAAAGAAGTGGTAGAATTTTTAGTCTATTTATCCTTCCAAAATCTCAAATAGTTCCTTTCATTATTATTATTGTTTCATTTTTCTATCAATTTTGAGTTATATTATCTATTTTTATTCTTTGTTGAGGGTAGAGTATAATTCTTCTTTTGTTTCCCGTTATATTCTTTAATCTTTTAATTTATCTTTTTTCGCATATTATTCCTATTTTAAAATAGTTAAATTATTTGGTGTTTAAGTGTCATTGTTGACCTCATTTAAGTCAACCCTCTTCCCACCATTTACACTCCATTGAGTTTCACCAGGCTGGATATTAAAATAAATCTTAAATTAATGAGTTCAAACCAGCAAAATCAACCAAATAAAGTCAAACCCTAAATGTGCCTAAAAGAGCCTTAACCAGTGAAACTTGAAATTGTCGTTTTCTCTCCCGAGATTGTTGTAGGGCTCAAAATTTTATTTTGGAAGTTGCTTGATGTGTATTTCGTATTTAAAGATCATGCAAATAAATTTGACGATTATTTGAAATAATTTTTATGTAAAATCTTTTAGTTCAAAATTTTCATGCATGAATATTACTCCGAAAACCATAAAATTATCATTTTTTTCACAAGTCAATCTAGTGACGCAGAGTGCATTGTGGAAGTTGCATAATCTTCATAATCACATATGAAGAGCATGCAAGTCAGTTTGATGGTTATCAGATGTTGTTTTATGTAAAATTGTGCACTTAGGATTTCTGTGCATGAAAAATACTCTCAAATAAAAAAAATTTCAAAACAACATTATTTTTGAAAGCAGACTTCGTCATTGCGACCGTCTTGTTGAAATCTTTCAAATGAGCCCTTCCAAGCCCAAATCCGACTCTATTTGGAAACCGTCGAGTTGACAATAATTTGGAGAGAAAAAATAATAATTTGGAGAGATGAAAAGATAATTTGACCATAACTCCCATAGTATAACTTTAAATTAATTGTAGAGTACAACTAAAGTTGTTTTAAATTCAACAATATTAAATTTGGTCCAATAAAATTATATAAAATTTTAACTATAAACCTGTTTTTTTTTCCTCTCATTCGGGTTTGGGGCCCACTTTGAACGACCATAAATTAAGCAAGATCTCATTTTTCGAAATGGTTTGAACCATTAGATTCCTTGTCTCGTCCTCTTCAAAACGACGTATAATTACTTTTTTCCATAAATGTCCTAATCCCTTTGCCAAATTACCAAAGTACCTCTCATTTTTTTCATTAATTCCCTCTATGTCCCTCTGATCCTACTCATTTATTTAACTCTCTAACTCTCCATTTTGGCCGAACACCCCCTTGAGCCATTCACTCTCATCCTACTGGCTCACCTAAGCCTTGTGTCCCCACCCCTCTCTTTTCTTCTTCCTTATTTGGTTTTCTCCCAAACTAACCTTTTTTAGCTGTGACCTCTGATTTCCCCCCAAATCTGATCCTAGTTCAATTTAATTTTGAGATTCCTTAATCCTCTCCTTCAATTTCTCCAAACTCCTTTACTTTCCCAATTCCATTCAATTCCACCAAATCCTCCCCAATCTCCTCCAATTACCCAAAATTAGTTCTCCTTTCCAAAGCCAAATTTCCCCCCATATTTTTTCCTCTTGCCCGAATTTCCGTTTTTTTTTCTTTCAAAAGAACAAAATATTCCCCTCTCAAGTCTCTTAGCTAGAATCCCTCCCTAGCCGAAATTCTCCTCCCAATATCCTCCTTGGTTGAAAACATACCCGTTTTTACCTTTTGAATTCCTTGCTTGTTTCTTGTTGGGATACCTTGGTGGTACTCAGTTCGATGAGGGAGGGGAGAGAGTGCTTTAGCCAAGAAGGGTAAAGGATGAGGTTTTCGGTTAGGGCGTGTAGAGGGAAAGAAGAATTTTGTCTAGGTCTTGGAGAGGGGAGAGGATTTCAGAAAGGTTATGAGAGGGGAGCTAGAGTTTTCGGTCAAGGAGTATATTGGGAGGAGAATTTCGGCTAGGGAGGGAATTTGGCTAAAAGACATGAGAGAGTGTGGGATATTTTGGTTTTTGGGAAAATTTTACGTAAAAACGATGTCCAATGACCACCAAACGGGCTTGCTTGCTTTTCATGCGATTATGTGATTTACTGGATTGATCTATAAAAAAAATGATAATTTTAGAGATTTCGGGGTAGTATTCATATATTAAAATTTTGAACTGTAAGATTTTATGTATAAATTGTTTCAAATGATCGTCGACTTTGTTTGCATGGTCTTCAAATACGACAATAAACATTGTGCAACTTTCAAAATGAAGTTTTGAGCCCTACAACAATCTCGAGAGAGAAAATGATAATTTTGGGTTCACTGGTTAAGGTTGTTTCATGCTCATTGGTTCAATCTTTGGGTTTTAAATTCGTTAAGGGTTAGTTCAATATTCAACCCAAGTTAAGCTTAGTGGAGTGTAAATGGTGGGAGGAGGGTTGACCTAAAAATGTGGTCCACACTCATTTGTAGCTTGTACATGTATATAATGACCTATTTGAATTATGGTTGCATTAATGTGTGAAATAGCAACCTCCCTCTTAACTTATCGATCCTTAATGACTGATATCAAACAAGTATTTTGAGCATAAGGTCCCTCAATTGGAAGTGCAATATAGAATCTATGATTCTTTGCAGACAAGTAGTTAAAGAAACTAAAGATGCAATATAGAATCTAAGGTTCTATGCAGACAAGTATTCAAAGATACCAAATGGTTAGCACTTGCTGACCTTTGTTATTCTAGAGCTCTCAAGTTTTAAAGTCCAAAAGAGAGGCAGCACCACAGGAAATTCCTTTTGACAAGTTTGATTAGGAATTGAGTTAAAGGCTTAAATACTGGATACTAATCTTTGTTTAAAATGAAGTATAATTGAAGCGGATTTATAAAATGCAAAGTAATGATCTTATATCTTAAATGTATTTAGGTTCATAAAATTTAGTTCTCGTATTTTTTTTTTTCATTTAATAAAAATTGAAAGAGTTAGTGTGCTATTTGTAGTTTGATCGTCTTTCTAATGCCATGTCCATGGGACAATTTTTTTTATCATGGTGTTAAAAGATTTTGTATTCTTTTGATGTTATTGAATTTTATGGATGTCTTCATTATGTCAAATTGGAATCTTGATCATGTCGAGATCAAGCTATGCGCTAACTGAAAATGATGAAAAGCACAACATATAACTAATCATTCTAATGAATTTAGTTGACAATGGATATTTTCCCTAACAGTTGGATAAGAACTTGTTTGTCCATAAAGCCTTCAAAGAGAACACTTAGCATTATAGCTGACGAAACAAAATACTTAGCCTTGTAGCTGATTATTCGAATATTGGCCTTTTAGTTAGCTAAGAAGCTATTCAAACTTTTGGTTGCTAAATGGAATGCTTAGCCTTATGATCAAGTAAGTTATTACCTATTTTATGTATTCTTCTTTTAACAAATATTATCGAAGTCACGCTATGCCAATTATGAAATTGTCCATCGGATATACTTGAACTTGCTGAATTTACAAAATTTGGCAGATATATAAAGTTCACCAAATACACTTGGAACCATCTTGCTAAGTCGCGAAAGACTTGAGCAGTCACCAATGGCTTGTCATTTGTCAACTCCAATTGCTCAAGGCTCACAAAAAGAAATTTTGTAAAGATTTCAGATGTAGCTTTCTTTTTGGTGTTCTGCCTTGACTTAAGCCTATAAGTTTGTGGTGAGAGGGTGAACCAAGGGACTTTGATCATCAAATCATTGGTATTCATGTCTTGCTCTTTCCGTCAATGTTTGAAATTATATAGTTGCTCTTTCCGTCAATGTTTGAAATTATATAGTTGGGTACCGAGACATTTTCAAGTCTGAGACATTTTCAAGTCTGTGAGATAAAAGCATAAGCCTTGAGGCATTTTGAGCAGAAAACCTCAGAATCAATAACTTTCACAAAGTAAAAATGATCATATTAGCATCTTAATATGAAGTAACAAGTGTCATGTTAGTCTCCTAATTTCTGATTTTGAAGTAAGAAGCGCATACAAACATTAAAAAAAGAGCATGGCAAGTCAAAGCAATGGCATTTTTGACAGCCTTAGAAATGCTTTTCCATAGAAACTCAATTAATCTGGAGTAATTCTGACTCTTTTTTTTTGTTGCATGCCAAGATAATACACCATTAATTAAACAAGGTTGAAAGTTTATACTTAAACTTTGCATCCTGGGTTAAGGGTTGTTGTTGTTTTTGTTGAATTTTAAAGTTTATATTTCGACTTTGCATCCTTATGCTGACCCCACTTAGTGGGATAAAGGCTTCTTTTTGTTTGCATCCTTATGCCATAGTCATTTATGTTCTTTTCTTGAAGAAGAGTACCCAATTTCTTAATTACATGTCACTTCAACAATATTTGAATATGCATGCTATAGCTTGGGGCATCAAACACAAATAATCTTACACATGCTTTTCTTAATTTTTTATTTACTCAGCTAATTCAATTAGTTAACAAGGGAGCTGTCCAAGATGTTAATTTGCTATCTCATGCCTTGGAGCTTCAACCATACTTAGAGGAACCTATGCCTGCAGTTTTACCATCTTCAGATATCAATAGATCAGATAATTGCTATAAGTTACGACATGATTTTATCCTTTCAGACAACGAGGTTGTCGAAAGATATTGGGAAACCTTGGAGTATTGCTTTGCAGTTGCTGATCCATCATATTCCCGTCAGTGTTTCCCTGGTTCACATGTAGATGAGGTGTGCAAATATTTTATTATTCCTATTTAAGACTTTGTTTAATTTGATCTTATGTTTTTTCTTTTTTTGCTCTAGCTTTATATAGATGATATATGCTTTGCTTGATATAATATTGGTCTAGTTATATAATCTTTACTAGAATTCTTTTTATTTTATTTAGGATAGAAATATTTTCTTTGACTAGCTATTTTTTTTCTCCATGCAAACGTCTAATTGATCTGTCGATAAAACTATGATTTTTTCTTTAAATTTACTAGGTACAGTGTATGACTTGTTCTGAATGTTTAAAGCAAAATCAATATCGTCTGAAATTGAGTAGATGCTTGCATGAAATTTCTTTTTCATAAGGATTTTAAAAGGGGTTGATTTTCCCAATCTTACCCCTCGTTGGGAGTCTGCTTATGTGTCTCAAAACACATACCTAACATCTTGTTGGTGGCAATCTAACCGCTATTATTATATGTCTGGCCTCTATTAGTTGAACCGGAGAACTAATTTGTTTCATTTTTTCGGGGATGTACTCACATACCACATAGTTCTTATATATTTACATATCTGACACCTAATATTTGATATTTACATGCATACTGCTTAAATTTTTAACATCACATTAAAATATTTTTAAAAATGAAATATACATTTTCTTGCATAGAATTGTGTTATAAGTGTAAATTTCAAATTTTATGTCTTCGAAATGTAAATACATAAGAAAATTGTAGTATTTATGTAAATTTCACTTTTTCTAACATGGTTTATAGATTGTTTCTTTTATTTGTTACTTTTTGATTACATGGTTCTAATGATTTCTTCCAGTTGAGCTTTATAGTTCCTAGTTGATTCTTGAAGTTTATGAGTTGATTAGTGGTTTGTTGTGAACATTTTTTTAAGTGTGTGATCCTTTAGCTGCCATTTGTTCTTAATGTTGAGAAATATCTGTACTGGGTGTCAGTTGCTGCCTTATCATTAATATTTAAGCAATTTTTTCATTATTTTTTTCCATAGCAAGAGGGACGCTCTTCCTTTATCACCTTTTTGTGCCATGAGCTTGCCTTGTTGGAGAAAAAAAATGAACTTGAAAAACATTTAAAGAAAGGGAATTTTTATACGTAGCTCACAATTATTGTGTGTTTACATATTTCAGACCTAAACTAGGATATTTACATATATAGCACTTTGGTGCTTTAAACCTATGCATGCAAAGGTGTATTTTTTAAAAGAAGTTGAAAGTAGTGCTATGTGATATTAAAGTTTGAGTGCTACATGTGTAAATCTTAAAGATTAGGTTTGAGATATGTAAATACATAAGAATTATGTGCTATTTATGTAGATGCCCTTTAAACAAATGCCTATGATGCCTAACATTGTGTATGAGGTGTGCATATAAATGCTTGTATGAGTGTGTGTCTATGTACATCTTGCATGATATACGAACAATTTGCTAAGTTTAACTGTGGAATGAATGGTGCAAGCATGAACTTAAAACATCAGTTTTTTTATTTTTTTTGCTCGTGCTGTTACCTCATTATGGGTACTGTGATGCATGATAACATGAACATCCCATCGCTCCATAAGAAATTCAACAAACTACCGAACTAATCAATTTGAAAGTTCCACGCAAACATTAGATCCTCGGCTTGCCGCGTACTGAACAATTGTATTAGAGAATTAACTTCCCCTAGTTCAATTTGTATTCTTCTCTCTCTTTGTAGGAAATTATAGGCATCCCTCTTCGTGCAATCAAGATTCTCCACTCCCCTGACCTTTGTAGCTAGGAAGCTAAATGCATCGCTGGTTCTAATTTCTGATCTTGTCATCGATCTGAGGACATCTGCATTGATTTCACTCATCTTTCTGCTGGAACGCAATAGATGCTTGTCACTGTCCTCCGACAACAGATGGTTATTATTTTCTATAGATTTCTTAACTGACCAGTTACCTTCGACATCAACGACATATCAGATCATGGCTGGACAATCAATCCTTGTGTCCGCTCTTTTGAACTTCCATCATGATATTGTTCTTCAACTCTTTCTTGAAACCGGTCTTACCATAAACAAAGTTCTTCGTCTTAATCCTCTTTGAATTCGATCAAAGACCACTGTGGTCTTTTCGCATAGTAAATCCAATATGATGTGCATAGGCGCAATATTGTTCATAGGCTTCCTTCTCATTATGGAAAACCGCATGAAGCAATTTTTCTGCAATTGGATCATTACA
Source organism: Papilionanthe hookeriana x Papilionanthe teres (assembly GCA_022702705.1). Taxonomy (NCBI): domain Eukaryota; kingdom Viridiplantae; phylum Streptophyta; class Magnoliopsida; order Asparagales; family Orchidaceae; genus Papilionanthe; species Papilionanthe hookeriana x Papilionanthe teres. The sequence goes on from CM040421.1 coordinate 7,068,633, forward strand.
ACCACTTTTTGTCTTGTTTAACTGCAAATTTAATCATAAACAGTTTCACCCCAAAGTAACACACCCTCAAAAACGACTATTTAATCCAATAACACTAGATAACACCATAAACATATCTAAATAACACTGTATCCCCTCCCCAACAAAAGAGGAATCGTTAAAACAACCGGATAACACCATCAAAATGCCAAAATCAAACCCCTTAATACCATCGTTAAAAGCGAATAATGCATAAATAGTACTATAATAACACCACAGTCACACCCGGATACCACAATTAGAACGCCAACATATCACTCTAATAAAACCATCTCCTAAGATCAATTCACCCTAGTATACCACCATAATAATACCTAAATAACACCATACCCCCACTCCACCACAAATGTAACGTTACAAGCCAATAATACAGGAAAAAAACGGAGTCATTAGATCAAATATTACCTTAATAACATCGTGATATTACCAAAATAACACCATTTAGATGACAATAACACTACAAGGAAATAATATAGTAATAACACCAGAATAGCTCCACAATAACACCATTACGACGAAATGAATAACACTTCATTCGGAGAGTAATTTAATCCACTAACACTATAAAAAAACAATCAGAAAATGAAAACAACAACGAAAACAACCACCATAGCATCGTGATAATTGCCTAAATAACACCACGTCCCACTCTAAAAAAATTTAACGTGACACATCCGAATCAACCAGTATAGCACCGTGATATTGCATACATAAACCCTAAACATCCACTCAACTTTACACATTCGATAAAAACAGAGCAAAACTATCTAAAACTCATTGTAACACTTCATTAACAAATCAAAATAAAGAGACATTTCACGCAAATAAGAATAATACCGAATAAACCCTAAATTTACCCCACACTAAAACAAATATAACTAACCTGCTGAATACTTCCAGCCGTAGCTAAAATCAGCTCATTCTCATGGTTCTCGAATATGTTTTCAGATTTCAGCAGCATTTTGTAGTCAAGATATATTTCCATCGGAGAAAAAAGACAAAATATCTTCAACCGCTTAAGCTAATGCAGACAAAATAAGCCTTTCTCACTTGGCGGGAACCGGAAATGTAAAAAATGCAATTTTTTACCCGGAAAAGTCTGGGTCGGGTCGGCCTGTAGGACTAAAATAATGGTATTTTTAATATTTCTGCATGTGGGAGTCATTTTTTACGTATCATTTTGTGATTGGCTACCGCACTCAATTTTGCGTGCGGTGTCCGGACTGAATAATTTTTCGTTTTCCTTATGGTAGAGGAAAAAATGGACATCTTAGGCGAAATTTCAACTCCAAAAATGACAGATTCAAAATAGCGGGCCTGAAAAATTGACGAACAAATGGTTATGTCATGGTTAATAAATTCAGTCATTATAGAGGTTGGAAAAAATTTTCTACTATATAGGACAACAAAATAGGTATGGGTGGCTGCACTTGAGACCCACTCAAGCACTAAAAACACAGTTATTTTAGATTGAGACTAGGCTACATGATCTACGACAGAGAATTGAGTGTTACTCAATATTCAACACTGTCACATGCTGGTTGCAACTGGATTGATACGAGGTTTATTCCTTGAAATGCTCTGATGTCTTTGACTTGTATTGGAGAATTATTGAACAAAAAAGAACCATACCAATAAATACCTAGATGAAGTCAGGATGAGTCATGAGAATTAAGCCCACCCTACCATTCGAGAGGCCCATGCAGAAGTTCGAATGGAAGAGAGCGGAAAGAAGTTGATGTCAAACAATCACACTATATCATCTATTGAAGGATCAACTTTGTACACAGTAAAATTTCTCTCTGAATAAGAAGCCCAATAATAGATGACTGTGGTGCAACCATTGTAAAAAACCTAGTCATGTGAAGGAATAATATTGGAAATTACAAGATAAACCTATAGATTAGAAGCCACTGAATGGAAAATATGATAGGGAGAACAGTGCAAACGTTGCTATCACAACAAAAAATAATGCATAATGCAACCTGTTCACGGTAGAGCAAATTGAGGTACTATAGAAAATATTTAGTAATAGTTATTCTTACTAGCAGTAGGAACCAAATCAGTCACATTGACAAAGGATCTGCATCCTTATTTTGTTCTTTATGTTCCAAAATTAAACTGGAACCTACTCTGAATCATTAAATTTGTGAACTAAAAATTGTGACTAAATTTTATTACAATTTTGTGATTTTCAGGTTGTAGATTCGGGAAAGGTGATTGACAATGTTAAGATGTATGGTGGTCTATACTTGCTCAAATAAAGTAACTTCATTGATAGGAAATGTCATCTTTCAAGTTGGATGTGTGATTCGAGTTCAAATTTTATCAATTTAACTCCAATTAAAAGTTATGTGTTGTGAAGTCAATGCCGTATCTGTCATCCAAATTTTGTGTATCTTTGAAAAATTAGATTTCCACATTTATTTATTACTAAAAAATTTTAAATTTTAACAATGTAAAACTTTTGAACTTGTAAAAGATACAAAACAAGCATATTCTAAGTTACAATACACGCCTTTCCATCACTTTTCTATAATTCACAATGATAATTGGGGACCCTCACGATTAAACATAAATGTGGCATGATTATTTGTATCATTCATAGATGACCACACAAGAATAACATGGACATTTCTTATGAAAGAATAATATGAAACAACCATTATATTTCAATACTTTTATTTCATGATCTCTCATTTCGAAAGCAAAATTTAATTTCTTACAACTACTAATGTTGAGGAATATTTTAATTCCATCCTTACTCTTTTATTTTCAAGCATTGTATTATCCATATAAGTTCTTGCTTGGATATTTCTCAACAGAATGGAGTTGTTGAAAGGAAAATTTGACATTTACTTGAGGTGGCTTGTGCCACTGTATAATTTAATCACGTGCCTAAATATTTTAGGGGGAAGTAATTCTCAGAGCCACATGCGTGATCAATAGATATCTAGTCGCATCCTAAAATTTTTATTTTTTTGGTAATGTTCTTATGAAATCATACCCGCACATTTGCTCTCTTTATTCTGACGTGCTATTAAAAGTTTTTGGTTGTTATGTCTTTGTTCATAGTCATCAATAACACCACACTAAATGTGATCATAAGTCTCTCTGATGCGTCTTCTTTGATTATTCCTTTAATCAATAAGAGTATAAATACTACTCTCCAACCACTAGGAAATTATATTTCTCCATGGATGTCACCTTTTTTTAGAATTAATCTTTTTTTCCCAAATTTGAAATTCAGGGGGAGAAGTTGAAGGAATATCATATTTGATATTTTTTTTGAAGAATCTCATGCCATTCTCCTTTAATTGAAAGCCAAATTCTATCTCTCAATCATCTCTAACTGAGGAATCAAACTCTATTACAGAAATTGCCTATATTGTCTCTACTTCACCTCAACATGACACTAATGATCAAGAATTTTATGTCTACACCAGAAAAAGACTGAGTATGCAGACGCCACTATATAAACCTAGAATTGTCGAGACTCAGAACCAAGTTCTCTTTATAAATCGTATATATTTGTCAACTCACAACTCTTTTGCACCGATTGTTGATAACTGTAATCAACCAATTGCAAACAAGAAATGCATCCATGGGTGCACTAATCATCCAATTGAATGATATGTAGCTTACGAGAAATTGTTACTTCTTACAGGGCTTTTGTGACAAACCTTGATAGTGTGCAAATTTTTAACTCTATCCAAAGACTCTATGGGTCTAACATGGAAACAAACAGTTGAGGAAGAAATTCGGACTCTAGGAAAGAATAACTTGTGGAAACCTAAGGTTACCTCATAGAAAAAATCCTGTAGGTTGCAAATGGATATTCACGATTAAATACAAAGGAGATGGAAGTGTAGGGAGATTCAAAGTCGGATTGCTTGTCAAGGCCTTCACGCAGTCCTACGAGATTGACTATTAGAAAATCTTTGCACCTGTTGTCAAACTTAATGCTATTTAGTTTTTACTCTCTTGCAGTTAATCAAATTTAACTTTTATATCAACTTGATGTAAAAAATGCCTTTTTGAATGGTGACCTTGATGAAGAAGTCTGCACAACTATACCTCCGGGGTTGGAAAATAGGTCAAATAACATGTTGGTTTGTAAGTTGAAGAAGTCCTTATGACTTGAAGCAATCTCCTCGTGCTTGCTTTTATAGGTTTGCTAAAAGAGTGATGATAAACGAATACTATCAGTGCCAAGCTTATCACCCTATTTATTTAAATTTAATCTTAAGAGGAAATATTATTATTTTCATAGTATATAGAGATATTATCTCGATAGGTGGTGATTTAGAGGAAATTATTAGACTAAAAAGGATGCTAATACGATTTTTCATGACTTTTCATAGAAATTAGGGCAAACACATTTTCTGCAAAAACATCAAACATTCGGCCTAAATAAAATGATAAACACTTACAATTCCAGAGGTAGGCGATCTCTCCCAGTTCCTATAGTTGGTGATGTAGGAAATTTTTCCCAAATCCTAAATTTAATACTCAAAACAACATTCTCATGTATAACCCTAGACTTTAACATATTAGCCCTATTTATACTAAACAATAATAAATGCAAAAGAGTAAATTGCCTTTAGGCGCACATAAGATCAAATTGCCCTTAGGCTAGGCTTAGATGTAACCATACGCCCCTTTCTAAAGGTAGATTGCCCTCAAGTTGGTAAAAAGTGATAGTGTTCCTCCTCCGTCACAACTGTCTTTATTTATTCATCATCTGTTTCCTCGTCATATACTATGAGAACCTTTAATGCTCAATTCTTGCAAAAGTATCCTAGGACAAACTTCTCATCACACTAAAAATATAACTCTTTGGCCTTTTTTCTTCTGAATCTCTGTCTTTGTAAGGCACATGAGTGTCGGTCCCGATCGTGACCCATGATTCTAGTCATGTGAAGCCTTCTTCTGAACTTCAACTATCTGAGCTTTTGGCATCGTTGTGGCTATAGTTCGGCTTGACACTTCACGTGTGTTACACCTATTAGCCTTTTCCATTACATTATGATCTTCAACCAATTGTGATAACTACATAATTTCTCCCAAACCTCGTGGTCTCAACGGCTAAAGTGCTGCATGTATGTTAAGCCTTAGACCCTTCATGATGTTCTCTTCTAATACTGCTTCAGAAATTCTTCTTAGTCCTCCCGATAAGAGCTCAAATCTCTTCTTATATTTAATGACGGCCCCTTTCTTAGTCAATGCAAAAAATTGCTCGTGTAGGTCTTATTTCAGAATGATTCAGAAACGTCCCAATAACCAATCCTTATATTCTTTCATGAGTGCACCGGGTATCTACACTCCCTCCCCGCAAACCATACCAGGATTTTTCCCTCCAAACAAAACTCTGCCGCCACGAGTTTCTTCTCATTTAACCCATTCACCACGATATATCGCTCCACTTGGTACTCCCACTGATGTGCGTATTCTCCTTGAAGATAGACATTTTCAACTTCCTCGCCCTACTATCTCCACCTCAAGTTTCTCTCCCTCCGTTGTGTTTCCCCTTGTTTCGAAGGTAAAACTCTTTTCATTAATCATAGCTGCCATACCCCATCCCTACTTCTCTTCTACCCTCTTTATGCTCTTCCATATCCCTTAACCCCTTCTTAATTTTTTGCCCAACTGCCTCCATGAGAAATCTCAAATCTACCCCCAATCAAAGGCCTGGAAGGGGGTTCTTGATGTGGGAGGTTTTCGTCATGTTTCTCTTGTTCGATCTTTCCCTTTCGATTTAGCCAAGGCTTCTCCGGTCATCCTTTGGTTAGATTTTGCAAATTGAATCACTGGTATTGTCTTGGATTGCATCTCAATAAGCTTCCTCAACATCTCATCCAAGCTCTCGAATTGGCCCTAAAATAAGTTTTTCATGGAGGAAAACCTTCTATGGTGGAGAATATTTCCTTCATCCTAGACCTGATTTGATTCATTTCTTTCTCCACTTCTTCACCAAATTATCTACTTTCTTTATTGTCATATCTCCCATTACATTTTTTTTATCACGAAGGCGGAAACTTACAGTCATCGCTTACCAGCTAGCTCCTCTCTTGAATGTATCATAGTTCAACAGATCAATTATACCTGCCATCTCATCTTGTGGCAACCAAAGGAGCGGCTTGTGTGAAATCCTGTCATCTGCATCACATCTACCAATTTGATAGGATCATGGCATATCACGATCTTGCAATTGTATCATGATCTTGCGTGATCAACATACCTCATCATTGCAAAGAACTGCTAAAATTGCGATTGCTAGGTCGTGGGTTCGATCCCTCTACACGCCAAGATGTCGTCATTCCATCCCAGTTATGACACATTGTTCGATCACGCTTCCTTGTACGTCGCAGTTCCCCTGTTACCTCCAACTAGCTCTAATCACGACTAGATCACAATGGTGGAGTGTGAGGGGGAGAAAGAAGGAAGTTTTGGGTCTCTGTAAGTTACGATCTCGTTGTTGCCTTCTCCGTATAAAGTCTTTGTTTTATCTGCAAAGAAAGAAAGAAGTTTTGGGTTTTTGGAAGCCACGATCTCACTGTTCCTTTCTTCTTGAGCTCTAATCGCAACCATATGAAGTATTTGGTCTATGTAAGCCATGATCTTATCTTAAGCCGCAATCCTCTTTTTTATTTTTCTAAAGTTCTTATAAATATATAAATCTAATACCAATTGATATGATTTGGTATGATTTTCCACATAAATTAGGGCAGACACGTTTTAATGCAAAACATCAAACATTCAGGATGATTATAAAGATAAACTCCTACAATTTGAGAGATAGGCGATCTCTCTAAATTCCTACAATTCGAGAGGTATGAAATCTCTTCCAAATCCTAGACCTATGACTCACAACAACAATCTCATGCATAACCATAACTATAAACATATTAGCCCTATTTATACTAAATAATAATAAATAACAAAAAACTAAATTGCTCTTAGGCTAGGCACCGGTTGAGTTGGTGCTTGCAATATAATTTGAGATTAAGGGTCTCAGGACTCTCCTATACTTTCTAGGAATAGAGATGACTCGATCTAAGGAGAGAATTGTCTTATCCCAAGGGAAGAACATCTTAGATCTGTTAGGTGAAACTGGTTCTCTTGGGTGTAAACAGGCCGACACAATCATGGATTTTAGCAAAAACTTGAACATACGTAAATAATGTAGTCCAATTAACAAAGTAGGATGTCAAAGTCTTGCGGGAAATTACTCTATCTATCACAGACAAGACTTGATATTACATACTCAATCAGTGTAGTAAGCCAACACATGAATAATCCACATGAGGATCATTTGGAGGCAGTGAACAAAATCCTAAGATACTTGAAGATGACTCATTGATATGGTTTGCTCTTCAAAAGATCTGAAATTTGTGAGTTTGTTGGGCATGAGAGGTATTTTATATAAAATCAACCACGAGATAGTTTAATACTTTTGGGGCAATTTCATCACATGGAGAATTAAAAAAAGCAAACTATTATCTCTCAATGTAGCGTAAAATCTGAATATCATGCTCTTGCACTAAGAATATGTGTGGTAATGTGGATTCAAAGGCTATTAATGGAATTCAGAGTTTAAACGAGAGACAATTAGGATGTTGAATGATCGTCAAAAATCTTGTGCACCATGACACAACAAAGAACATTGAGATTGATCGACACTTTATCTTAGAAAATGTTAATAATAGAATTGTTCAGATAAGCTATGTTCCTACATAACTTCAGATTGCTGATACATCAAAGCACTATTAAAGGTAAGTCATGATAATTTGAAGTCCAAACTTGGCCTGTATAGTATTTACAACCCAACTTGCGGGGGTGTTGGAAAGGGCTAATCTGCATACTTGATTAAGAAGGAATTTATTTCCTTCCCTCAGAATATATATTTTTTAAGTATGTTTCTGTTTATTAGATATTTCCTATTTTTCTTTTTTTTTTTCATATTTGATGGTATTCATAATTTAAAAGGGTTATTGTTTCATATTTTGTGGATTGGTATGCCACTTTAGTAAGGTATACTTGAGAATAAAAAAAAAAAGAAAATTATGTTCTCGAATTCTGCAGCCCTTAACTCACCAAAGATGAATCAATTTTGTCCTACCACTAATTTTGTGATTTCATTGGATATACATAGGCTGAGAAAAGTTTTTTTATGAGAATATTTTGAGCTCTTAATTGACGATCTTACAACTTAATACCAACTCAAATTAATGAGATTCATTCTAAGAAGTTCAAATGACCTCATTTGGATTTCCTCCACCAATTTATTTATTTGTTTATTTTTTTTTTTTCATAAGGAACAATAATGTTGATGATATGATGAAAATATTTTAGATTTGGTGAGTAAGGGGCTTGATTAAACGCCTTAAAAAAGTCTGGAACTAAAATGAACACATTTAAAGTTTTAGGATCGTTTGGTCATTATAAATATTGGAGATCGAGGCATATAAAATATATTCTCTTTTATTTATTCAATACATTCCTAGTTGTATGCAATTCCTTTTAGATTCTTTTATAATTGGAGATTGAAGGATTTTTAGGTGTGTTATTTATTTGTGTGAGGCTTGATTCATTTATTTGGTGATCTCTTATTCCTTAATTTCTAGTAATTCATTTGGTCTCGTGATTGAATTTATCAAAACAAAAATGTGATTAAATTTAAATGAATTCAATTTACCATAAGCAAATTTAACATATATTAGGTTCAAAATTACTTCCTTATATTTGATTGTAGGTATAATCTTAGGGAACTTTTAATATTATTTGGTAATTTAGAAGATTGTTTTTAGTATTTGATATGGTTAAATTTTAAAGAGTTGAGTTTGTTAAAACAAAGTATGTGGGGCATGCTCATTTTTTTGTCACGATGATGCTAATGAAATTCTTACATAGGCTAATTTGAAATAAGATTAATATTTGCCCTTAAAAAGTAAAAAAGTCTACTTAATGATCAATTCAAGTACTTAACATTCGATAATCTGGTGCTCTGAATTTATGTAATGTTCAATGATCTTGTTTCCAACTCTTATTTATCTTTTAATTCTTTTGTAATTATTTTTATTTGATTAAATGTCTTAAATATGAAGTTATGGAGGTTTTAAGAAACGAATCACCAAAAATAACTCCATGAGATTTTTTTTATAAAATTTTGATATAGAGATTTGGTACAACTATTTTCTTCTTAGAACTACTTGATTAAAATTTACAAATAAAAAATCATTATTATCTTATAAAGCCTATCTATTACACATCAAATGAACGTCATGCATGGTCAAATTTATTCCATCAACTTTTTATGTTGATCTTATATGTGCTACAGCTCAATCTAAGTTTACATCTACATTAGATATTTATTCGCTTGAATTTCTAAGGATTTTTAAAAATTGTGCAATACAAAGTGCATCTTGAGGGTCCATCACAACACTTGTAAATAAATCGCAATGAGGCTTACAGCTCAATGGCCCAAGATAAGGCATATCTCTTACTCAGGCTGAGGCATGGCTTGCCCAAAAAAAAACGTTGAGGCTATTTCTTTTTTTTTTAAATAAGATTGCAAGTAATATCAATGCATCATTTCATCTATTAACCTTCACACTCTAATCTTAAATAGCAAGAAATAAAATGAAAAACCATAAAAGTTTATTTTGTTGAAGTTTTATCTGTTAACATAGTTATTATTTAAATTAATATTTGTATTGATGATTACTCATTTAGCCGATAACTTATATTAAAAATAATGAGGAATGGGAGAATATTAATACGACTAAAGATTATGTTGATGATTCTGATGAAAATTATTTGGGTGGTGAAAGTAATCAAATGTTGATTACTTGTTTCATTTTTGTTTAAGTGGGGACAACATTATTGTGAGAAATCTTTAGTTAAACTTATTTTTCATTGTTATGTTTTGATGTTTTAATATTTTATTTTGTTATATTAGCTTACTTTGATGGTTTAATATTTGCATAATCTATCTTATTTCGTAATTTGATGTTAGAATACTATGTAATACTTCTAATTTTGCGTAATTTATTGCCTCGTGGTTAGAATTTTTTATATATTTTTTTAATGTATTAATAAGTTAAAAATTAATATGATATTTATTATTTCATACTTTATAGTTTATAAAGTTTTTATTAATTTACATAATTATTTAAAATTGAGGCTTATGACTTAATACATATTGAGGCTTATGAATCACCTAACAAATAAAAATTGTCTTTATTCAAAATTACGAAATTATAAACTTTGCTTATTATACGTAAATAAATTCTTTAAATTTGAACTTGAAATTTAAATTGAGCATGAGGTTATATTCGAATCTAAACTTCTAATATAAATTCAATATTTTTAGTTGTGAAATTGAATAAATTGTGCCTAATTTAGCTGATAAATTAAATTAAAAATTTTATAAATTAAGTTTTATGACAATTATGCCATGCCGAATTATCAATTCGTTATTGAATTTCTTTTTGGTCCTTAGGTTTTTTATCTACAATTCATAAAAAAGTGTTTTATGGAGAAAGTTATTGGTTGAATATTTTTGATTGACTTACTAGGAAACTTAAAATGTATGTTTCTTCTATTTAGTTAATTCTAAATGTATATTATTTATAATAGCTATTTTATAGGTCATTTACTTTTTTTTTTTTAATTTGTTGTTTGTTCATATGATAGATATATCGTATTCGTGTGATTTGTATGCTATCTAGAGAGAATTTGGTGAAATCTGATAAACATTATTTTAAAGTTTGCATTATCTCCTCCACAAAGACCTATATATAATGTATTTATTAGACTGATTCAGGAAGCAAATTGGTATTTCAGCATTATTGTTGCATGTCGAATTTCATAGAACACCATCTAGTTGTTAATTCACAGTCATTTGTGTGAAAATTTTAATAATGACAGTTATAGCTCAACAAATGATACGAGTTAGAGATCTACAGAATCCATAATGGGTGATAAGGAACTTCTTAATTTAGACTTAAAAAGGTTTCTTTGAAGTATCTTTTGAAATTAACTACTTCAAAAATGGAACCATATAAAGTCAAATAACATATTGAGGTGAATGCTTATGAGTTGGATATGGTATCATTCTCACTTGTAATGCTTTGGTACTGCCTTTATATCTTGAACTGTTAATCAAGATTGTGGATACTAACCATTGATATTCACATATATCATATTATATACATAAACTTTGAGCTTTCATATTCTTCTTCTTCTGAAGCTATTATTGGAGATATCAAATATATTTTATAAAGTGGAGCAATAAGTTTACATGTAAAGATTTGTGGATTTTTTTTTTTGTGGGAGTGCATTAATTTTGTTCAAATCAGCTCAAAAAATATCACCTGAATAATGTCATAGTTGATTTTTTGTGAAGATTTTCAGATTAAAGTGAAATGCCTTTTTCAAGCCTTTATCTCTATTCTAAATTTTTGGTAAACTATTCAGCTCGTCTCCAAAAGCAACTATTTTTGTTACAAGGTCTTTGGTTCCTTCAGCTTTCTAGTGATCTTCTTGTTTAGGTTCTCGGAGGATTTTACTTTCTTAATGCCTTTTTTTATCATAATTTCTACAACTTGCTCCTTTCTACCACCGTGTGGTTTTCCTTTATTCGATTCATCACAATTTAGTTTGCAATTGTTTTGTGATTTATTGCCTATCTAGCTGATGTTGATTTATATAAGATTGTGATCTGGAATTCTAAATTTTTTTTTTTGTAAATTGAGGAGCATTTCCTTATCATAATATAGGGTATTAGACATGCTCAAGCGATCCAGGCAGAGTGGGGTGTAAAAGGCATCCTACATTGCTCTGCTTGTTGAATGATTTTGGTTGGATTTGTTCTTGTTAGCTTCCTCTCAGTGCAATTTGAAATTTAAGTTTTTTGGGAGAGTATCTTATTGTACTCATGAGGCTTGGTTCTATGTTGTGATCTTCTGCTAGGCTTGGTTCTATGTTGTGATCTTCTGCTTTCTTATTCTTCTTCACATATTTGTAGATATTAGTTAACTTTTTTGTTTATGAATTTCTATTTGAATATTACTTTGTTATTTTTCGAACTGTGTTTTTTTTATTTTGGTTTTGACCTGAAAAGTTTTGTAATATTCTCATTAAATATTTGTGATCTGCGAATTTGATAGTGTGGGATTTTGAGGATCTCATTATAGATATGTATTAGGAATTCCTAGAACTTGAGACAACCTACATTGAATGGAATTCAATCAATCTATTTTTACATGCGAACTAGATTTTATACAGTGGGGTACACCAAGAGTGCGAAGCTAAATCAGATGCGTGCAACCAGTTCGACTTCTGTTGAACTCCTACCTGTTAAAAGCCCGCATAATAAAACAAAACAAAAGCTAATTTATTTAGCAATCAAATGTATAAATTAAATTCCCCCAAAGTTTGCAAATGTAGTAGATAAACTATATAAAATATGGAAGACTAACATATTAGAGCAACAAATGTTGACCATATTGAATAATATTGCAATAAAAAATTATCACATACACTTGCAAGTAGATTTCAACCCCCCACAAGTATTGCACCACACAAGTGAACTAAAGAATTCTATATCTATGATTGTTAAGCTCAATACATATCTATGACTCAATTGCACTTGCTAGAGAAATTAATACACTGAGCACCAAAGTCCTAATTCTAAGGAGCAATTAGATACATCACACTTCGAACATGGTTATTTACAAAACTAGCGGCCCGTGTTGTCCGTTTTTCACTCAAATATCAAAGCTCACAGTAAAACCCAACCCATATTTTTCATTTTTATCGAATTCCTAATTGTTAAATTGTTGCGCGCCTGTTTGATAGCTAAAAAATAATTTGGATGCTATGTATATAATTATCCCTAAGCCACATACAAGGATACGGTGAAGTTAATCCAATTGTGGTAGCAAAGGAGTTATTATCAATTTGAACACTTATATGGTTTTCACTCTCATTAAGCATAGCATGAGTGCGATTATACCATTCACCACAATATCAATCAAGCACAAGAAAGTAAAATATATAAATGAACAAGAACATATATCTAAATTAAACAGTATTCAAACATAATAATTATGTGGTTTGACATCTAAGCAACCGACATCCACCCCTATTACACCAAAGGTGGATTAAGCTATCAAACTAGCAACTACATGCCCAATTAATTTACTCATTTAGTAAATGGAGAAGTATTTACAACCTACACACTCGCCTTGATATCGAGTGCAACCTATATAGATATCTTTATGAGCTAGGACACCCATGCACCTTATATAAGGCAAAGCTTCTAACCAGTCTTGTTTTAGACTTTAATGGTTGATAAAAGAAATCTCAACAAATATAAACAATCTCAAATACATAAGATTAAAATATTATTATTGAAATCAATTGAAACATTCCTGGAGATTTGTAGAGAAAGATGGTATGAAGGTGAAGCTCTTTAAGAATGCATTGGTTGAATGATCCTTTGAAAATTTCTTTCAAAAATTTTTGAAAATGAGTTGATGAGAGCCTTTGATTCATAAATTTATTAGACGTTTATAGAGGAGATGGAGAGGTATTTGTAAGACTCACATCAGTTGCATCACTTTCTCAACAACTGAATATGCTGGCAAGTCAATCCTGAAAATGACTAACTGGAACATTTTATGTTTGATTAATTCAAATTTACCTTAATTTCTCCCGGTTTGTATATATGATTTGTTAATCATTTATGTCATTTTAAAATTTGAATTCTACCTACATTTTGTAATAGTGGCTATAACACGATCTTTATGATGACTATCAACAACTACTTTCTTATGATTAAGCCATGCCATATCATGTGCATGATCATCCAAGTAATTACGATCAAGTGCATGATCCTTTAGAGTTTAGAAATTCAACAGAGACTAAAATCTATAACCATCAAGTCAACTCTAATTTCACATAAAAAAGCTTCTAAATTATTTTAAAAATGTTTCTTTAATTATATATAAATATAGTTACTCAAAAAAATTTTGTTTGCTTAATGCAAAGATATGAAAGATTTTAATGTTTTACTTCACCCATGGGTCTTTGTTAAATCTAACTCAAATAATTTACATTAAAATCTAAATGCGCACTAGACTAAGACAACCTTTGATAAGCCGTTCACGTTCCTTCTTGAATGCTTCTCTTGACTTTGTCTCTAAGTGATCAAAGCTTCATGTTAAAATGGTCATAGTCCTCATCACTGTGGTTGATGTTATATTGAATTATTTAGAAAAATATATAGCAAGTCATTAGATGATATCACATAATATTTGTCATCATCCAACCAGTAGTGATCCACATTTAAATTTACTAGTCTCATGATGTCAATAGGTTTCTCTCAAGTTTTATATGGCAATGACTTGACGTTACATTTTATATTAGTCCTTTCATGCGATAATAATTAGATCTATTATTTTATCTATATAAATGAGTATCATAAATTCTGTTGAAGCATTTATGGCCATACTATGTGGTTGCATGGGCAAGTGCTTGGTTGTTATGGATCTGATTTTATAGACTTTGGCCGGGCTTAGTTCAAATAAAAAAATTTTCCAAACTGCTATTGAGTTTTATGTTGACCTTTATTTGATGGATCAATGCCAATTCTATTGCGGCTTTTAATTTTGTTTCTTATGTGGAAACTTGGCTTAAGTCATATTAATGGTAATATCGATATTTTTAGTAAATGAAATATTAATAGTCTTCTACTAAGGCAAGATAACTAGTTTATTTTCATTCACATGTTACTAGTTTTTTTCCTTTGCCATGTAGTTACTTTGATTCCTTTGGGATGCATTTAGCTTGTTTACATTCCCCTGGGATTGCCTAGTCATAATGCGTGGCTAGTATGCTGACCAAAGCTTAAAAATTGTTTGATAATCAACCAAAATTAATAAAATCAATGTTGTAATTGATATGCTTTGACATGAAGATGGATTGTTTAAAAATCTAGCTCAAAACCAATCACTTTTGACTCAAGTCAAACGTAACTTGATGTGACCCTACACAAAAGTAGGAACTCTATGAACATCTTAGAAAAGAACTTAACCAAGCCAAACACTTGTTGGGTATTTTAAGGTTTTTATATGGTCTAAAGCCGCTTTCCAAGTAGAATTTGGTAATTGTGAAAACTTCATATTTATTTCTTAGTTTGTATTTCTAAACTTATGTGGGCCTTTTTGGCTAGCTTGTTTTTTGCATTCCCTATGGAAAATAGATGATTATTCACTTTATTTGCCTAAAAAAGCACAAATTTTTTGTTGTTATTTTATGACTTCTTTGACATCCACGAATTTGTTTGGATTGTGCATTTATAGGTGTTTCATCGCCGCTCATGGTCTTCTGTTCGAGTTATGACTACTGAGCAAAGGTTGAAGCTGCTGAAGTATGTTAAAACTGATGATCAAACAAATAAAATTCCATTCAGTAAATGTGTAAAGATTTCCAGGGAGTTGAACTTGACATTGGAACAAGTCGGTATCCTGATCTAAACACCATTTTCTGTACCTTTTTACTTAAATTTTCTTCTAATGAGATGTGACATTCTTTTCCAACTATCTGTACCACGATATTTTAACATTCCTTTTGCCCCATGTTTTTCAAAAATTTTTATGGCTAGTACGCCGAAGTAATATTTCATAACAGGGGTGTGCATTAATTTGTTTAAACCAAAAAAATGAATTAAACTGAGCCTATTCGATTCATTCGGTTTTGTTTATTGAATCGCATCTTGATTCTGGTTTTAGATTTAAGGTTATTTGAATTAGATTATTGGTTCTGTTTAGAAAAAGAATTTTGATTAAACAAAAAATATCAAACTCTGTTATGGTTAAATGAAATCCGTCAACTAATTGATTTAATAAATTTGTTAATCAATCCTTCTGAATTGACTACATGCATACCCTTTTATTAGATTTTCAATGTTCAATTATACTCATGCCGGATCAACTAAATTAAATTATTTTTTTATTCGATTTTATATTTTATTTAGTCAGTTCAGTTCTGTTTGTTATTTGATTTGGTTAAATTGTTTTAACAAATATATCAACCAATCCATCTGAATTTACTGATTGCACACCTCTAGATATCATATTTAGCATTCTATGAGTTTGTTCACTTGGAAATGTCTCTCTATTGCATGTAGAAGTAATATGAGCACTCCACTAAATTAGGGAAAAGACACTAAGATTTCATGGCTCTATGATTTTATTTGTTAAGCTTACTATAAAAAAATATCTGAAATGGTTGAACAATGGTGATTCGATAGTTAAATTCCAAATAAGTTCTTTATTAGTATAAATTTTTCTTAGTCTGTGTCCTTTAGTCTTTAGTTATAAAATTGGTTTTTTCATTAACTTATGTGTTATCACATTAACTTATTTGTCCCTTGCAACTGTGCTCTCTCTCAGAAGTATTTTAACTTTAATTGATATGTTCATCCATTTACGATATGCCTTTCTCTTTTATCTATTATTGAGGCTGTGGATAATCATGTATTCATGTTTCTAAGTGTGAAAAGGTACACTCCTGCACATCAGCTTAATGTTTTACGTATTATGGATATTGTCTTTATCCAGCCACCTATGCTCAGAATCCTGCTCAACCTATCATCTCTCCTTCACACCTATGCCCAAATAATTGGATGCTGCCCGTTATTGCACCTGCAGGCCTATTGTAATCAACACTCTACCTTCCTTATTGTTTTCATGCCACCTCACAGATTAATGGGATTATTACTGCCACCTCACCAATTCATGAGATATTATTATTGTATTTAATTCTGTAATATTTATCATTTTGCTAATTATTATATATTTTTTACTTGAGGATCTTTTAGGCTTTTATAAATTGAGCACAAATGTTGAAATTAAATTCAATCAGTTTTCTCTAATTAGTGTCATGATAATGAAGTTCTAGGCCATTTTCGTTTAGCATTTTATAAGTCTCAACTTTCATTGATATGTTGCCTAAAACTTGCAAGCGTTTGTAGCTGAAAGCCTCTTCTTTCCTTCCATCTAATTTTTTTCGTTAGTTGTATTCCTACCTTGAACCCTATTTATATTCTTCTTTCTCCTTGAAACTAATTTTTTACTATATTTTTATCCATGAATCCCAACAATGATCATCTGCTGGTGTTCTTACATTCATTTCAAATAGAGGTCGACGATTCCAGTGGGAGATTTACCAAGAATTTATTCAGTACATTGTTTTATAGGAAAGAATTTCCTAATGTGGTCACAGTTGATCTAAACTTTCTTGAAGGAGGTTAATTTGGCTAATTACTTGGCATTTTTTATTAGCTAGACGATCCAACAATCAACGTTGGGCATGAATAGGGCTATATAGTGATGTTTTGATTCCTTGGAACTTCATGGTTATTGAAATAAGTGATATTCAGGTTCCATAATATAATAAAAAAATTGGAATATTGTGTTCTAATGTTCTTGTTGCAGTCCAAAATTTAGGAGATTAAAATTAAGATCTTAGCCAGAAAAGGAGGATAATCGATATTAAAGTACTCTAATCTACTATTATGGAAACTGAAATAAATAGTGATAAACATGCAACTTTTCTTAAAAGGTTTGTTGAAAAGATTGAATTTATGATTTTTTTTATTATATTAAATGTGAATTTAATTCTGCAAGGGTGCAAATCTTCAGGAAGGATTTACTTTTTCTTTTTTAAATGAAGTCATTGCCTTAATGTGAGTGTAAGAAGAAAGGGGGAGTTATGATTGCCTATAGCCTCACGAAAGGTTCAGTTTCGATGTCAAAAAGTTGAATCAATCCCAAGCATTGATGTTGTTGATGCAACCATTGAGCCTTCTAACAAAACGAGAATTTCGTCTAAAATTCTCTTAATTTTTTTCTTTCATTTAAAAATCTTTCTTATCATCAAGAATTCTTTCCTTTTAGACTCTATTGTATTTTTATCTTCAGAATAGTCTCTAATGTTTAAAATATTTTGAATTTGAACAATACTATGAAGGAAAAATAGACACCTTTAAAAAAAAACATGAAAATTTGTGGTACTGCCAAAAAGTACAAGACTAATATGATTTTGATTGATCTTTACCATAAAGTAAAAATTTGATTGCTAACTCGAAAGTCTTATACTCAAACAGGGATTGCTCTTCATAAAATTTTACACTAGTTGATAAAGTGGGCACCATTTGAGTTATTTCATCATTAACAACTAACAAAGACTCGGAGAAACAACAATTCGATAGAAATAATACATTTTTGCAAGATGACCTAAAGGAGGATGTCTTTTCACTCAATCCTTAAATTCACCATGATAATTTTTAGTCATAAGAACTCATAGATCCCCAATGTCATAAATTTAAACTTTGCTTTTGAAATGGATCTTGTTACCATATTTTATTATATTTTTAAATTATCCATCTTATAAGTTTGTCCACATAAAACCCATAATTTCCTAAAGTTAAAATTTTATCAATTACAGAGTATGCATAGCCAGCTTCCATATAGGTTTTAAGAGTGAGATGATTCACCATTTTTTAATAAAATTCCTTACATGAAGATCCTTTTAATATTATAAAATTCAATGCATTGCCATAAGCTAAGATGCTTTAGTGTGCATAAATTGATGTATAGCATTAAGAGCATATGCAAGTCAAGTTTCATACATCACAGTAAATAAGTCTTCTCACAAGTCTTTAATAGGAAATTATTCCTACTATTGTGTCCTCTGAGAATCACCAAATTTATACTTAATTGTTATGGAAACCCAACTCGCCTGTTTTTCAATGGCTCATAGTATGTATTTACATATGAATACAAAAATCCTGAATCAAAATTTGCAATCTCAATGCCAATAAAGTAAGTTAGCTTACCTAATCCTTGATTCAAATACTTGGGGCATCCATTTATTTAAAATTTACATATCTTCCGAGTCACTTCCTGTTATGACGATCTCATTGGAATTAACTAGTAATACAAAAACTCCTAAATTGTGTTTCACAAATAATACTTGGTTTCCTTGACTTTATTTGTATCCCATGTTGAGCATCACCATGAAGAACATCACAAATCATGCCTTATATACTGCTTCAAATCATACAGTACATCCTATGGAAAATGATCGAACAAAACATATTGAAGTTGATAGACTTTGGAAAGCACAAGCTGGACAATTTCTACTCCATTGGTTGCCACATGTGAGCAACTAGTTGCCTTGTTTGAAATGTTGTTTGCCTTAAGATGTGCTTTGTAATGAGGTTACCATTAAGCTCTTCTATGCTTAGAATTTTCTAGCTTGTGTGAGGTTTACACCTATTACATTTGAGACTTTTGCTTCAAGACTAATTGCCTCAAGGCACATGAGACAAACACCTGAACTTAATTATTAAAAATACTATTAAGTTATGTATAAGAGAGTGTAGGCTTTTAGGTTTAGAGTTTAAACCTTTTTAAAGGTAGAGGTTGCAATTTGTTTTCCTTTAATTTTATACTAAAATATCAAATTAATAATTTAGCTATTTTTTAAATAATATATATATATATATATATATTAATTTTAATATATTTGTTTTCATTTTCGTTTTTATTTTTTGTTAAACAGTTTTTTTAATAATTTTTTTTAATTTGATTTTTTTATTTTGATTTTTTTACTTTTTTAATCAACTATTTTTAATTATCTTTTTTAATGAATTTTGTTTTACTTTTTTTTATTTTTTTTAAGGTAATTATTTGTTGATAGTTTATGGCATATATATGAACTTTATTTTGTTTTATGATTTTTTTTTTATTTAATCTAAGGCGTGCCTCTTGATCTATCTTGAGGCTTACACCTTGCCTCAATAAGGTAAAATGCCTCAATTTTAATTTTACCTTTTTAAATCTTGACTTATTAATATTCTTACCGATATATTATCAGTGGCAAACTTTCAAAAGTGGACTCGTAACTATGAGTAGATAACATTTATTCTTTTACTTTAAGTGAGAGATTTGAAACGTTTGGAAATTTACCTCTTTTGGAAATCTTTATCCTTCAGTACGCAAAATGCCCATGGTATATCTAACATGTAAAAGTATGACTCATTTTTATGCCTTTTGAATAATTTTTAAATTGCTGATGTGGTTTAGTAGGGATGCAGGTGGAGAATGGTTATGCACTTTTAACATTCGCACTGTATTAGCTCAAAACCATTGACTTATAACAGCATGTCCAAATCCTGTTGATCTATTTTTAGTTCTCTCATTTTGAAAAGATGTACTCACCATTATTTTATTATTAGCAATTTTTAATTTTTCCTTGTTTTTCCATGCTCCCATTGTAACATTTCTCATTTTTTCATGTCTACGGCAGATATCAATGACCGTTTCTTTGACCAACACTCGGATCCATATAGTATTACATATCTAATTTATATTTTCATAAAACTATCCTTCAAGTATCTATGATATCCTATGATCGCATACTTTTATTTTAATCACACATCTTAACTCTAAATGTTATATCCTCATTTATATTCCTATTCTTTTGTATACTAAATTTTAGATAATGAAACCTGTCACACCAAAGTGTTACTTTATCCTCTGACAGTAGTAGTTTATAATTATTTGTTCACACTAAAAGTTTGTAGGTTATATGCTCAGTTTTTTCTAGCATACTTTAATCCCTGTTATCTTCTAAAAATTTTCTTCGTTTTTCTATTTTTAAGCCTATTTTTTAATGAAAAGGTTATTTATTATATCTTTCATTTGCAAAAATGACAAACAACAATTCATCTTACTTGGAATATTATATATAAAATCTCCATAAACAGTATAACTGAATATGATTCAATGTTGTTTTTTGTTATAGTCTTATTGTAAAACTACTTCTAACACTAGCGAATGCTCTCTCATACATATTTTTAATAATGTCTATATACATTTGGCACATCTTTTTTTTTTACTTTAAGCACACTGAATCAATACTCATGGCACTTAGATTAAACGATCACATGCTTTCTTAAGATCTCAATAAAAATTATATAAATATATATATTTTTTGGTCTCTCTAATTTTTTATTAATTGTTTTACTAAAATATCTCTTGCAACTACATCAGTTTTTAAAATTGTCATTTTTCTAAACTTATGCTCTATTTCTTTTTCTTGTTGCTTCATTTTATGATTTGTAAGTTTAATACCTGTATAATTATGTCTTTTGTTTTTAATTATTTACGTCAAAATACTATTTCTCTAACCATTTGATAATCTCAAATTCTCAAACTATTATTAAAAATATTTATAAAGCCAAATCATTGTAATGCCTTTACATAACATACAAAATGTAAATAGGCCTCATTTGCTCCAAAAGCCTTAACACTACTTCACTTTTTGAGTTAATCAATAGTCTACCCTTTATATTACTCTTTATCCTCTTTCAAAATAATATCTTCCTTAAAATTCTCATTTAGTAGTTTCTATAATTTCTATTTTTTTCTTTTTATGTATTCATGTGAGTGGCATTATTGATATTTATTAGCAAGAAAAATCGTTTTAGGTGCTCCGGGTCTGCTACGATAACCGGCAAACGCATCATGCTGAACACTTCAATCACTTGAAATATGAAGGATGGGAACAAAATTATGATCCAAACATCATTGGGGCTGTTCCTAGAAAGATGAGGAGGCTTTCAAATCATACATTGCATGATCAAACTCAAAATGTACCTCCAGGAGAGTTAGATATATCAGGTGAAAAATCCTCATTGAAGTTTGATGAGGGGGCGATGCATTTAGATTTTTGCTCCCCACCTGCAGCTGTACATGTCCGTACCCTTCAAGCATGTAGAGCTGACGAACAGAGTCCTATTGAAGTTCAGGTCCAACCCCGTGAAGAATCTGAGGCTGCAGCTTTGATCACTAAATGTGCTTTTAATGAGCTAAAGCCTAGCCGCAAAAGAAAATTCTCTTGGACTGATAATTCAGATAGGTAGTGATTTTGCACAGCAAATAATATGAGTATTGTTTAGGGTCATATTTGTAATTTTAAATTTAATTTTTCATGTTCTTTCTGTTTTTTATTCTTCACAGGAAGTTAGTTATGCAGTATGCAAGGCATCGTGCGATGCTTGGAGCAAGATTTTCTCGGGTTGACTGGCCTTCACTCTGTGATCTTCCAGCTCAGCCAAACACATGTAAAAGAAGAATGGCCACTTTGAATCAGAACACCAATATCAGAAGAGCAGTTTTGAGACTCTGTAACCTTCTTGGAGAAAGGTATACTCATTACTTGGATAATTCACGGAATAAGGCGGACCAGAAATCTACTGATATTGACAATTTTGAGAAGATTGACGAAAGTGTTATGCTGTGTGATACTGTTCATAATGACTCGGCTTCTTGTGTAAATATTTACAAATCAAAATTTGAACATGACCGGTGGGATAATTTTGAAGACTCTGAACTAAGGATGGCACTTGATGAGGTGTTGAAATACAAAAGGCTTGCAAAAAAGGAGGATGCTAGGAGTGTTGGAGGCAGACCTGAGGGAGAGCGGACTCATAATCCTTTGTCTGATAACTTAAATTTTACTTATCATGAACCTGTAAGTCATTAGAAACTATTTAGTTTTTATCCCAATTGTGTGCTGCTAATTATAATTGTATTTTTTACAGGAAAACTGTAGCGCCTCATCTTGTGCTGGAGGTGTATTACATGACAGTAATAAGAAAGATCCCGCTAAAATAGTTGTTTCTTCTGCTGCTGATCAGAACAAATTAAATAATTATTCTTCTCGTGGAAAATTTTTCAAGTTTAGAGGAAAGGGAAACTTAAGTCAAATATACAAATCGTTGTCCATCGCTAATGCTATTGAGCTTCTTAAGCTTGTATTCCTAAGTTTTTCTAAAAACCCTGGAGTGCAAAATTTACTTGCTAGAACTTTACAAAAGTATCCTCAGGGTGACATTTTTGCAGCATTCAACTATCTCAGGGAGAAGAACTACTTGGTATTACTCCTCCAGATTTGATTTATTTCCATTTCAAATTTATGTTGACTTGTGAGTTACTTGGCATTTGAATTTTGCTCACCATCATTAAACTGATTTTATCTAATTTCTTACCTTTGACCCATCATAATTTCCAGTTTCAAAATAACGCTTTATGTTGTTGGGGTGGAGGAATTTTTAACTATTCAGCAATACAGTGCCCTAGCATAAAGAGCTGAATCCTACAGCGTGATCATTCAAATCTTTGTGACAAGTTCTTGAGAAAGGCAAATTAAAATACTACACTTGAATGTAACCTTTGTGAGGTAAAATGTTTAATTTGTGCATGAAGATGAGAGTATTTGGAGAAAGAGGGAGGAGTTAGAAAAGGTGATTATGGAAAGGAAATCTGTTTTCAAGTAATGGCACTATATAAATACTACTTTGGTTTACAGTTGCATATGGAAGCTAGATTCCTTGCAAGGAGGGAAGTAAAACAATATCTATAACTTTTGATGATTTCTATATTGTTCTATCTACAAAAAATGAAAATAAATGGGAGTTATTCCTTAAGATTACCTTAATCTTAATGTTCATGAGACTGTATTGTTGTGGTTGATTATGATGAGAATATTGAGTCTAGCTCCTTTGGGTATATGTCTATTGTTTAACTTTATTAACATCTTTTATTGTGAGTTGTGTTGATGGAAGCCTTAAATCTTTTGTCCGTCTTCTCATTGTCTTAACTTCTTTCCATCTATGATTCAAATAATGATAAAATATTAAAGTTTTAAGAAAATTATAAAATTAAAAATATTCAAGTGAAATTTTTTTTTAAAGTTAAGAGCCAATTCTATTTACCATTCACAATCGTTTTTGAATGGTGATAATTTAAATTAAACTCACAATGATTAAATTCTTTCATTAAGTCATCGCAATGACTACTCACACTCAGTGAGCGTGCCCTGTCTTGGAGTCAAGGGAGAGAGAAAAAGGATAAATTTTAAAACAAGGTCTTGATTAACAACCAAGGCGACATTCGAGAAATCTCATTTCCTAAATCGCAACTCAGCTAACAGAGGACTTGGGTGGTTGACTTAGGGATTGAAGACTATGAGAGATTGACCTAGAAAAAGACGAAAATGCCATGGTGATTCTTGAAGAATAGCCATGACTCTCAGGTAGAGGACAGTCCATGTTAATTAGGTCGCCTTACTTTTTTCAGACTTGAGTTGCTATAAAAAAAAATACTATAAAAGAAATTGGTGGCATCTAATAAATTAAGCGTAAGAAGTCTTATATTTTTGCACAACAGAAGGAAAAATATTTAACATCATGGTTGACTAACTGCTGATGATTCTCTTTCAGCAAACATATATGTCAAGTATTATAGTCGAATAATTATAAATCTCTTATAATGTCTTGGACATCATCATTTGAACCTACCTGTAATTCATCCTCAAGCCAACATTAAAGTTGTCTAAATATCTTTCTTGTACGAGTCTTAGCCTTATAGTTTGTTCTCTGTCCCCTTTCGTACAAGAGCCGCAACGAGTAACAAATGAGTTTACTTTCTAGCGATGAATGTATGTTAAGCAATATTTGGTTCCACCCTTGATGGCATTTCATTCATTTCTCTTAAAATATTGGTTGGTTATTTCTTTTATTTCCTTGCCACGAGTTCCACACATGTGGAGACTTTATAATAGCAAATTCTAAGGGATCTTCTTACCTGTATTTCTAGTAAATTTTAAGATGTATTAGTTATTTTATTTCTTTATTTATTTATTTATTTACATTTTCTTGTAGGTATGTGCACTAATGCGGAATGGTGAAATTTAGGGAGAGACTCGCCAAGGTTTATTAAAAATCATAATGGATAAAATTTTGGATGACACTACTTCAAGCTAGATGGGGGGTATATTTGTTGATAAAAAGAAAATAAAGTTAAATAATTAATTTTTCGCCCATTTGGAGTCATTATTATGCTTATCCCATTTTTTCGAATCAACTTTATGGAATTCTTATCCTTTATTCTTGTTTTAGTACTATTAAAATCCATCTTAGAATGATGAATATTAAGAAGTTGATTGTTTCTATTCTCGTGATTGTTTGGTTGTTCCTATAAAAAATTTAGGAAATATATATTTTTTTAATGTTTGGTTGGAAGTTCCCAATAGGAGAGTAGATGTTTTAGATTCAACTTATGTTTAGAAAGGTAGAGGTAGACCTAGGAAGACTTGGGCTTATTGTATAAAAAATGATCTTAATTTTTTAGAACTAAATAAAAATATGACACTAAGTAGGACGCAATGGAGAAAAAGGATTCATGTAGCCGACTCCACTAAGTGGGACAAAGGCTTTGTTGTTGTTGTTATTATTGTTTGGTTGGAAGTAATTTGAATCCTAAAAGTTTATAGTAATATATTTTTTAAAATATATATTTGGGAGCAATATATGCTTCTTTTCATGTTGAAATCAGATCAATCCAATAATACTTCAAATATCTTGGCAATATAGAGGCAAATCCATAAAATAAATAACTTAGCACCAAAAAAATTAGAAGTACAAAATAAATGCTCAGGAATATGTTAAGGAAGCAAAAATAAGGATAAAATGATAAATAAAGATTACAATCGAGCCAAACAATGAAAGCCTCCAGTCCCCCTAAGTAGCCATAAATTTTTAATAAAGAAAACATTATAATTTATTTTTTCAAGTTCAAACTAAAATCCATGATGTTGTTAGTGCAATCTTGCATATTCTTTTAGAGGCTTTTTCCTTATAATAACTATTGAAACTCACCATAAAGAAATCTAGCAATTATTTTTGGCTGATCATCTTCTTGCAAATTTGAGAACTAATTGTTGCTTTAGTGCATTATTAAAACCTTATAACCTTGATGAAGGTATGGATAGAGCCTACTAGCAATTTGAAATATATTTTCCCCTCAAAAGTATCAAGATAAAGGGGCCAAGTATTTAGAATATGCACAATATAAACTAAATATAATAAATTTTGGAATACTCGTGATTTTTTGGTTGCTCCTAAAACAAATATAGGAAATAATTTTTTTATTTTTATGATTGGTCGAAAGTAAATTGAATCTAAATTTTGTATTAATATATTTTTTAAATGTATATTTTTGAGCAATATCTACTTCAGCATTCCACATTGCAATTAGATCTATCAAATAATGCTTCAATTTTTAGCACAACTTGGAAATCTGGAGGCTAATCTGTAAGATAATACATAACTTATCACAATAATAAGTTTTTAGATTTCTTTAATCGTTTGCCAAGAAAGTATTTAGATTTCTTTAGTTTTTTAACTCAAATTCTCTTAGAAAAACCTTTTCAATCTAGTTAGCTTTTCCTCGAAATCATCTGCCAATATAATGCCATTTACATGAACAAAAATGGCCTTTTCTCCTTTAGGTGGGCTTTTGATAAAGAGAATGTAATCAGTTTGATGCTGAAAATTTGGACTATCTAAAAGACCAAGCATAAGGAGATTATTTTAAACCGTATAGAGCTTTTCTAAGCCAACAAACTTTTGGACACTTTTTTTATTTTTCAATCTTTATGGGATCTTCTTGTATTCTTCCTAAATATTCCTATTAAAAAAAGCATTATTAGGTGTAAATTTTTATAGAGGATGGTCTAAATTTACCACGAGATAACAAACTTAAAATTTGTTGAATTTGGTAAGTATAAGGGAAGTTTTTATAATAGTAAATACCATATGATTGGGTGTACCCTTTAGCAACAATTGGGGCTCTAAATTTGTCAGCTCTCCCATATGTTATATTTCACTGGAAGAATCTATTGACATTTAGTCGGTTGAGTTCATAAACTTCTCATATAACATTCTTTTTTATGGTCTAGATTTCTTCAACATAGCTTTTTCTTTTTTCCACTTGTAGAATTTGAAACATTTTTTAGTATTGTTTGAAATATATGTTTTATCAAGTGATAAAATCACAAAATCTATGTGAGAATCCTTTGTAAGTCCTGAAATCATGAATTGGGTGATTAGTACGTGACCTTACCCCTTTTCTCAAGATAATGGGACAATGAAGATCAATATCATTATATATAAAGTTATTCTTTCAAGCTTGTACATCAACAGACTTTGAACTCACTTTTTAAAATTGCGCAATTTGAGGCTTGCTTTAGTGTAATTCCAAAGAAAAAAGTTTTAAGGCTTTTGCCTCAAGCAACTCAAGTGAGGCATGCAGCCACAAGGTTGAGGATTGCGTCACCCAAATTCTGCTGAGGTTTGTGTCTCTCATGCTTACGTTTTCTTATCCCTTATATTAGATGGCTTGAATACGAACTCAAATCACGCTCTCATGCTCAGAGCTAAAACAGCCATATGCTTCAACTACAACAGTTGCTTGCTTTCACTACAATAGCTGTCTGTTGCTCTTGATATTGTCACCACTGTCACTTTCTCGTAAAAATTTATTATGTTTTTTAAGATCTACTGATGTAATTATGTTAGTTTGACCATATGAGTGAGACAACTCTACTATGATAAACTCATCTTATGTTTACTTCGATATTTAATGCATTACTTTTATTTCATTTTTTTATGACTTGATTATTTGATGTTTACTTTATCTTTTTATTTTGTGCAAGTTGTTATATGATATTATATGGCTTACGTAATTTGTTTTTTTATATAAATAGGACAATCGAGGAAAAAGGTTCATGTGGCCGACCCTACTTAGTGGGATGAAGGCTTGTTGTTGATGTATATAAATGCAATTTATCATTTTTTATCATTAGAATGTTAAATGCATTTCTTTAATATATATTGTGCGTGAGTATGTGTGTTTTATGATGTTAATATATTATTGTTACTTCTTTATGTTGACTTACACAATTTTTCAACTGTGAGACTTATGCCTTAGACTAATTTAAAGCTTATACCTCGCCTTACTAACGAAAAATGCCTTTATTCTCTATTGTGTTGTTTTTAGCATTGCTTGAACCTAGTTTAAGTTCTTTTGTGTACTAGAGATATGTTGATCAATCTTCCTCATAGTTTTTCTCTTCCCATTTAATATTGACATAAAACCCATTGTCCATAAGTTAGTTGTTTTAATAAGGTAAGGCTTCGATAGATTGGATAAGTGGTAATAAAAAATATTCATTATCTACGGGTTTGATTAAATATATTGGTGAATGATCAAATAATTTTCAAATTTAAAATTATTATTCTTGAATTTCTCCTAAAATTTGAGGTTGGAGTTATAAGGTTTGAGTTCAAGGAATGCTACGTTCATGGAAGTATAGAATTTTCTATTGATCGAGAAATAGAATTTATAACTTTTTTTTTATTATTTGGGGAGTTTTTAAAAAGATATTTAAAAAAAAATTAGAATAGTTTTTATACCTTTTTTTGTTTAGGGAGTATTCAAAGAAAGATATTTAACAAATTTAGTCTCTAATTTGTTGTGGTTGTGAGAATGAATGTGAATAAAGACTGAACATCCAAAGGATGTTCGGGACAGAGAATAAATGATTTTGGTCTTAAAAAATGAATAGAATGAAGGACTAGTTTAAAATGATTTTGGTCTTAAAAAATGAATAGAATGAAGGACTAGTTTAAAATTCAGATGTTTTTTGTGAATAAAATTTAATTTGCTATGGTTGTGAGAATGAATGTGAATAAAGACTTATCACCCAAAGGATTTTTGAGAAAGAGAATAAATGATTTTGGTTCTAAAAAAGGAGTAGAATGATGGATTAGTTCAAAATTTAGATACTTTTGATGTTATTTTATTAATGAGATATATAGTTGTTAGGATAGCTTATATCCAAATATATTTAATAAAATATTTTGAGATATTATTGGTCTAAGTACCTGAACAAAGTTTTTATATTTCCTTTAAGCAGACATATTTAACTAAGGGGTATCAACACATGAACTTCGGTTGATAATTCTTCGATATAAGAGATGATTTCTTAGGACCAAATTAAGGTATTTATTAATATTTGTCAGTTTTGAGAATTTAGATTATGGTTTGAAATTTAATATGTACCATGGTGTTCAAATGTTTAAAAATGTCCTCATCTAGTCCTAAATTTATCTCTATATTGCCAATCATCCTCATTGAGTTACCCTAAAAGCTATATAGATTAAATGAGAAATTACTAACATAATTTTTTTTAAGTGGGTTTATTTATTAATTGTAGGTTACAATCTAAATTATGTACTCGAAACTCAGACTTATGTGTTAGATTTTTAAAGAGAATAACTGAATCTATTTTGACTTCTTTTGATAATAATATAGACATTATTACTTGTATGGTATGGGTTTTATTTGTGGAAGACAGTTGTGCTTACTATTATATGATCTGATGCTTTCAGTCTACAATCCAAATAATAATTTTCTTGTGTTTACAATTAAGAATTTGGCTTTTGAGCAAGGTTAATTTGGTGTAGTTCTTGAATAAGTTTTTATCGGGAGAATAGTGGCTGTCTTTGGTTGATTGCTAGAAAGTTGAAATAGGAAAAAATGCTATTGTGATTTGTTCTTCTTTTTGTAGGTTATTTTTAGAATTTTCTAGCTCAATTCTTTATCGTGGATTTTTCCTATTTTTAATTTATAACTTTTTTTTGAAGTAAATTTTCGGGGTTGGCATGTAGACTTTTTGATAATTGTTTTCTTTTTTATTGCATTTACTACCGTTTTCTTTATTGTAAATTCCACATCATCTTTTTAAGAGGATCCTTTACATTTATTTTATTCATTATTGTTAGACAAATATTGCATTTCAACGTTAATGAATGACTTGTCAACATAAAGGAGAGTATCCATATTTGAAGAATCATTTGACCTCACAGTAAATATAACCATATTAGCTTTGATGTCCTCTTAAAAATCAAAATGAGGTGAGGAGATGAGAGTAGAGTAAATAATCAGAAATTGTATGGTTGAATTTTATTCCCTTATTTTTTGTTAGAAAAGTATGAGGAGAAGTTGTACTTAAATAGGCAAAGAAATCACTACAACTTGGAAATCAGTTTTATTTTTGGAATCCAAAATTAACTATACAACATTGTTAGAGATGAGAGTAGAGCAAACATATGGTTGAATTTTTCCCTTATTTTTTTGTTAGAAATGAATGAGGAGTTGTACTTATATAGGCAAAGAAATAACTTCCATTGAAAGAAATAAACTTGGAAATCAATTTTAGTTTTGGAATCCAAAATTAACTATACAACTTTGTTAGAGATGGAAAGCTTTTATATCTATATATTGTTGGATTGTTATGTATGGAATGCTGCTCTGCGTGGGTTGCTAGATTACACCGTAATGGAAATTTGTTATCCATATTTTACTAAATTGTGGTAGATTAAAAGCTGTTGGTAACAAATTGCTGAGTTGCTATAGATGGGAAGATTTTGGGCACAAATTTGGCAATATTTGCACAATGACCCCTTGCAATTACGTTGTACTTTTATTTCAATTTATTCATTGTTGTTAGCTTGTGCTTATACAATATTGTTAAATATATTGCTCTTAAAAAAACTGCTACCTTAGTTTCTATGTATGAGATATATTTTGTTAGAGAAAAGTGTCAAAATGGTCCTTTAACTATTTGAAGGGAGCTATTTTAGTCCCAAACATTTTAAAGTCTATAATAGGTGCTAAATGTTAAAGCTAACTATAATTGGTGTTTAGGTTGTTAAAGATGGTGGTATTTTGGGTACTTATATTTTCCTTTTTATTTTTATGTAAATATAATTTATTTTTAACTTTATTTTTCTCATGTATAACAAGTATCTGTAAGTACAGTTGGAATGGATTGTGATCAAACAGAGTTATTCTTAGAAATAAAATCACTTACCTAGTGAGTTTGTGCCTCTTGCCCACGCCATAAGTTGTTTGAATTTTGCCTCACCTTGCTGAGTTCGTTGTAGAATTATTTTGTTAGGGTGCTTGCACTAGCGCTCCGAAATGCTTTGTCAAGAAGCTTCGATTGCTCGAAGGTCCTCAAACACTTGCATTAGCCTCAATGTTTGGAGTTCCTTAGACACATTGACCTCACTACACAAAGCTCCTTGGATGCTCTCACAGGCCTCATTGCTCGAACTTCGTTGAATGCTCCCTGCTGCTCGATGCTCCCCATTACTTGAGCTCAACTCACCTTCCCTAGCCGTGCACGCCATTCTCGCCTTGTCGTCTTTAGCCATGCTAGTCGCATAAACACATCATCCCTAGCTACACCTCTTGGTGCGCTTGATCATGCGAATGCTTGGTACAAAACAAAAATATTAAAACTCCAAAATTTCCTTTCAAACTTGAGGCTCTCCATTAATTTAACCCCAATTTCAACCAATCTTAAAGTTGAAACTATTTTAGCACCTATTAAAATAGTTGGCATTTTTAAAAGTATAAGACAAAAATGGTTCCCTTCAAATATTTAGTGGACCATTTTGTCACTTTTCTTTATTTTGTTATGTGGTTTTTGAATTTTTTTTCTCGTTGCTACTCATTTCAGGTAATTTCATTAAAGTTGTATTATTCATGATTAATTTATTAAAATTAATGAAATTATGCACTCAATAGGACATAATGGATAAAAAGGATTTACGTAGCTAACCCCACTTAGTGGGATAAAGGCTTATTGTTATTGTTGTCTTCTTATTCAAGCTTACCCTAATTTATTTGGATAAGAACATGATGATGAGTTTGAATTTACCGCTGATGAAAATGTGAGTGGAAAAATCTGGTATCTATTTTTGCTTTTAGTTCCTTTTTGTTTGGTCTACAAATTTTCAGTTTTCGGCTCAATCATACCTAAATATTTATTTGAATATGTCTATTGATACCGCTTAGCCTTAGTTAAGGGCAGCTTTAGGAGAGCATGGGCAGTTTCTTGGGTATTCTGTAGGTACATGGTCAATCAATCAGTGTATAGATGTTCTCTAGGGGAGCCGTCATTTCAGAAGATAAGGAAATATTAAATGAAAAATATTCATAATTAAATTTGTCTTTAATAGAGGGAGCATCATGAGATATATATGTAGCTTAGCTATCACATGCATTAAACAGTTGTAAACCAGATGCAGTCCACTCTTGCTAAAAGTTGATAAGGAACAAATCCCAAAGGCAATAAATATGAAACAAAAGAATTATAGTGTAACAAAATGATATATGCACCACCGGGAGACTTCCAAAGCACATACTGGTAAAAATGTTGTTATTTGACCATATTGGAAAAAGAATAAACCATTCCATTGAAAAGAGCAAGGAAATCATAAGAGTAGCGCGAAAATACATGATTCACATATTGACTATATAATGAAACCGCATGATTCATAGTTTTACACAAAAGGTGGTGTTAATTTTAGGGGGAAAAGGACAGTTGTTTTTATTTAGTTCAAAAAAAAAATAAATAATAAATAAATAAATAAAGAAAAGTAACGTAGTTTATTTTATGAAACCACAAAAAATAATTCACTAGAATGATTTGTTTTATACTTCGAAATTCATAGTAAGTTAAAAATATGATGTTGATCTTATGATAAAAAGTCAATTTAATGAACTATATTTACTGAATCAAAAGGCATTCATTATTGGCAATTGTTCACCTAATAATAATGAAGTTAGTTTCCCTGAAGTGTAGGGAAGGCCAAATCACAAAGAAATGAGGCCCCTGCTTCTCTTTAAACTGTAAATCTATTTCATCAAAAAATTTCTCAACCAGCTTCATAGAAACCCTTGTTTTTTAATGTATAAAGTAGAAGTATAAATATCATAGATCTTTGGCTTAATCGTACATAATTTACAGGTTTAAAATTCCAAACTTTGACTTTTTCATTGTAGAGCTTTTCTTTCAACCTGAAGTACGTATATAATTTGTTTTGCAGTACTTATAAATGCTTTTTTTTTAAATTTTATTATTATTTTATGTGTGTGTGTGCGTGATGCACTGCAAATAAGTTGACTGCATTTCTAAAAGTCTTTGAAATACACTTGATGATATTCTTTACTCAAATTAAATAGTCATTTATGCTCTTTCCTTATTTATTTTCTTTATTCCACATGTGATTTACTCAATATTATACTTGTTCTTGTTGTTCAGGTGGTTGGACATGGAAGTCGACCTTATGTACTTTCTCGGAAGTTTTTCCATGATCTTTCCTCTTCTCCTTTTTCTAATGACTCTGGTAAAAGAGCTACTAATTTTTCTAATTGGCTTCAAAAACAAAAGAATGATTTAATGCAGAATGGAGTGGCTATCCCTCCAGATTTACAGTGCGGGGAGATTTCCCATCTTTTTTCTCTTGTTTTATGCGGAGAGATTTTAGTATCACCATGCTTGCCAAATTGTGGCATTGGGGAGGCTGATGAGTTAAGAACTTCAGAATCCTTTTCATCATGGGGAGTAGTCGGTGACATTGGTGCATCAAAAAATTTGAATCATACAGCTGATGCGTCACACAAGAGTGAAAAGGTTGAGAGATCCAAGCTTCCGCCTAATGCAGATGGAGATCGCAGGGAGAAAGGTTTCCCTGGCATCAAAGTTTTTCTAAAGATGGAATCGGTTATGGCAGTTGATGATTTTGAATGTTTAGGATATGAAAAGGATAGTATTCATGCTTTGACAGGAGATTCTGTTTCAGTTGAAGAAACATGTTTGACATCTTCATCTGACAATGTGGATATGATTCATGAAATGGATTCTCCTTCATGTTGGGATGGTATGTCTCGGTATGTTGAATATCTTGCATCGAGGTCTGGTATTACAAATGAAGGAATACCTTCTTCAACAGATTTTAAGTCCGTTCACTCTATCATTTGTGAAGCTGGTGAGCAAGGAGTAAGCATGGAAGAAATTTCTGAAGCTTTGAAAATAAAAGGTCGGTTTATTTTTCGCAAATTTCATTTGATAGTCTCATATTTTTTTTGCAGATGGCATTTCAGTCCCAGTCTATAAAAGTGTCAAATTTAGTCCTCCAACTCTTTTAATATGGCTTAAAATGGTACCCCGTGAAAGACTAATTTATTATTTATCCCCAAGTTAAAGTCTGGGGACTTATTTAGCTCTTTTATAAACTCTAGGACTGAAATAGCCCTATGTAAACAGTTTGGGCACTATTTTGACACTTTACTCAATTGCTGTTTCTTATAAAAATTGAATTCTTTTAAATTTCTATCCCATTTGGTGACTTCATAGGTGAAATGGTGGCTGAAATGGTTGCGGACACATTGGAAGTATTCCGATTAGCTGCTAAGGTAAGCTACTCACTTTCAGCTTTAAAGCTGTCACTTTTTCTTATTGGTTTGTTTCTAGCAGATTAGAAGCTTATAGCTTGAGGGCTTTGAGGTTTCTTACCTTCTGATACTTTCTGTAACTTCTATGGAAAACCTACATAGGCAGCTGACAATTCTTATATATTAACAAAGCTCACACCTAAACTTTCATGCTTACGTATATAGCACATTGGTGCTTTAAACATATATATTAAAATACATATTTGACTTTTAAAAGGTGGTAATAGTGCTATTTTTACGTGTTATTTAAGATTTGAGTGCTATTTGTGTTGTGAAAGTTTAAGTGTGAGATATGTAAATATATAAGAATATTGTGCTATGTATGTAAAAGCCCCAATTTTTAAATGCACTTTGATGACATAAACTAAACTCCTATTTTAGAACAATTTGTTGCAATGATGTGAATTCTGAATGATTCTAACCAATTATAATTTGCTCATTTTGTTTCAGTCTGATTCATCCTTTACTTATAATTTCTTTTCTTCTACGATTTAGCTAAGCGGTTTGACCTTCTTCTACACCTCCTTTCATCATAAAGTGTTCCATATAAGCCTCTCTTAACAGTCATATTCCATACCCTATCCAGATTTGACATAGACTCGGGTAAAATTAACTTGTCGTATGTTTTTTTCTTTAGTGAAGTTGAGAAATGAACCCTATCTAGACTTCCCTCAAACTTAGATGTAATTAATAATCCTTTCATCATACTGTGCATCAATGACTTGGCCTTTCAAGCTTATGTTAAGTTGATGGTGAAAATTCATCAATTCTCTTTATGCTTCAGTATAATTTTTTATGATAAGATTTCCTTTGTTTAACCTTGAGCTTAGTATGAATTTTGGGATCACTCTTTCAGTCTTGTATTCCTTTTCAAACTTTCTAGAGGAGATGTATTCCTTCAATCTGTGTTGTATGCTTTGTCAAAATTGTTGGAGACATGTACATTCCTTCAATCATTGCTTGATGCTCGTGGAATTGTTGAAGATAATTGAGTTAGTGATTTAAACTGCTATTACTTTGGCAATGGCACCCAACTAAACTTAATGTTTACTTTAAGGACCTGCCCTTTGATTCTGCCTTGACTTGAAGACTCATTGAGAAGGCCTTGTTGATTTAGGCTTACTTGCAATCGTCGAGCTGCAGAATATTGAAACTTTACAAGTCTTATAATTAAACTTAGGAATTGTGCGGCCTTTTATTGTTTCAATTCTCATAATTTGGTGGCAAAGAAGTGTTGTCAATGACTCATTCATATTGTGGGATGAAATGCATTACTCTGTGAATCGTTGCCTCCTTTTTTTTTTTTTTTGTTCTCTTCACTAAATAATTTTTTTTTCTTTTTTTTTCTCTTTATCGTTTTATATTGCTTTCTATATATATCTTAACTGGTTGTCTCTATTTTCAACATTATCTATGAAGAAAAAAATTGATGTGCTTGATATTGAAAACACAGGATACCCGTACACTTGATATTGAAAGAGAAATTACTCTTTATATTTCTTATTTGAATTTTGTTTAAATTTTGTTCATAACCATGCACTAGTGACATATTTTGGTATTTCCTAATCCCAAATATAGTTTTTTTTATACTGGCTTGAGATTCTGAAGGTAATATACTGGTGAGTAGGATGTGGGTTACTGATTTTTAGTAATATGACGTACAGTTTCTACATTATCTAAGATATTGTGTGGATTAGTCTGATTCACAATTACACAATTGATAAAGGTAGTTGTTTGTCAGTTTGGCTCACTTATGGTTCAGGCAATATTCATGTAACTGTACTCATTGATCATAACTGTTAGCTTTATTTGTATTTTTTATGCCATTAGCTATTTTGGTTTAATTCATCCTATCGTTGACTTTTTTAGCAAAGAAAAGGATTCTAAACTGAATTGCTGTGTGCTTGTTTGTTCTGTCTTCATTATGCCACTTTTTTCCTTTTGTCCCACTAAAATTTGTGTGCAGGTTAATGCATTTGATTCTATTCGTGTGGTTGATGCTTCACGTGCATATAAGTACTTTATCAGGGTACCAAATCATGGGAAGATTCATAAACAAGTTAATGATATTCTCTCTTGCACCAAGTCCCAAGAAACCTGTTCTGAAACAGCTGGAGGACCTTTTCAAGAGCATCATGATAAAGTAGATAATTGTGTTTTTACCCGAAGTGGCGGCCTTTACAGTGACAGTAAAGAAAATGCTTGCAGTAGGTCTAACAATCCTCGTAAATATTGTATTGAAGGAGAACCTTTTGGCGAAAATGCTAACCTGATCGAGGAATCTAGGAATGATCAATCTTTTCATGTGCAAGAGAATGTGGTTGGCAGTGTTAGAAATCCTGTTGGAGGAATGGAAGGTGGATTTCAGCCTATATTGCCTTGGATCAGTGGTGATGGAAACATTAATTTGACTGTGTATAAGGGACTTACGAGGCGAGTTCTTGGGATTGTCATGCAGAATCCTTGTATATTGGAGGTGTGTACTGAATAGATGTAATTTGCACTTAATAGCATAAATTTTAGTAGTTTTTGAATGAAATAATGTCTGCTTTTCTTTTATTATTAAATGTAGAGATTCATTTAAATATGTTAAAGTCGCTATCATCATCTTCACCTAATAACAAGAATTTGAGGATGGTTTATGAACCCTCTTTTTTCATTCATTTTGTTTCTATTGAGCTCTATTTGAGATGTTAACACAATTATTTTCAAATTATCGTGCAGAACTTCTATGCATATTACTTTAAATTTTTCATTTTTTCCTCAATCATTTTTCACTAACTTTGTGTATCCATCTAGTTATATTGGAGTTGACCAACAACAACATGAAAGCCAAATATGAAATTACAACCAGACGGTTGAAATTGGAAATAACAACAAATAGGAAACACATGAAATATGAAATTACAACAGATGACAATATAAACTAAACTTGGGTGGATCTCAGGGTGGTCGTGGTGTTCGGTGAGGGTCTGAAAGGTGGCTTGATGGTGGACGAGGGGGTGGGTAAGTAGAAAACAACAAGGAAACGGTTTCCCAGATTCTGAGCAGCAAGCACGCAGTAGTTATCAACGTGGAATGGCTGTTCGGGATGATGGCAGCAAAGGAGGATGGCTGGAACGGCAGCAAAGATGGAGGGTTTGAACGGCAATAATAGCGGGGATGGAGGGCTGTTTAAGGTTGCTGGCAGCAAGGAGATGGGTGAAGTGGGGTTCGTAGAAGGCGGTAGCAAGTCGGAAGGGAGGAATGTGGGGTTTGGAAGGCGATGGCCAGGTAGACTGCAGAAAAACAAGAAACAATGGCTGCTTTTGGGCGGTTGCAGCAGGTACGATAACAGTGACAACGTAGGAAGGAAAAGTCAAGGATAATCACCAGCTCAGAATGAGATTTAGCCGGAGCACAACATAACCTTAGATACAACCCTAGAAAGGGAAACTGGAGACGCCAACGGCTGTCTCGATAGAAAATAAGTCATAAACTAAGAATCCAAACTTTAATACAATACATGTGTAAGAAATGACTAGAAAGAAAGGATAAAGGAAATTGTGCTGAAATTTGGAAGGGAATTGAAAAAGGAGCCGTTTAGTTCTGCTCTGCACCATTTGCACGATCCGGATGCCGCGTCTGGTCTTCAGTTGCAGGAAATCCCGTGTCCGCCCTTTGACGCTCCATGTCATCTAATCAATTCATTTCTAAAAATATCTTAAAAAAAACCCAAATACTTTTGGGAATTGATCCAATCATATATCATATTTATTTTTTCATGCTATACTATGGCATGCTTTCTATGATGAGCAGTTGGCAGCCACGGTGATGTGGTTTTTTTATATTAATTATTTTTATTTTTATTAAATATCTAAATTTTACTGCTATTTGTATATTAAGTTTTATTCTCTTTTATATTTCATGTTTGAATCTCATTCTCTTCTTGAATGCTTTAATTAATCCAGCCTTGATGAAATTGTGCACATTTTTCAAAATTCAGTGTCTTAATTTTTATGTCATTTGTGCTTTCCATGTCACACAATGTTAGTGCTCCATATGCAGTCAAATAATAACAATGTCAAGGATTATTCGAAGAAGTTTGGCTCATACGTTGGTTTTATTATGTAGCTGAAGAGAAGTCTGTTATTGTTATTATTTTAAAAATAAAATCTCTCCTAGTTTCAGTAAAGATCATTTAAGTTACTAATGCAACCATAATAAACTTTTCATAGTCGATCTAATCCTTCTTTGAATTGCATAGTAAGAAGGGTGTCTTAACATCTTCTTAGAAAACGTCCATCAGGCTTATGCCTCTTATGGGTCTTGTTGAGCTGTATTCACAACAGTCCTAAGCGATCCCTAACACAATAAACAAGAGATGCAAGCTTCATATGTTAAAGTTTGGGTGATCAATCCACTAAAAACCTCATTTTGTTATTTCATTGTTTCTAAGTCTAATACAAAGGGAACCTCTTAACTTTATCCCTGTGCCTTCCAGCTTACATCAGCTCTCCCATGCCCTCATGCTATCGTAGCTCGGCCGTTGCTATGCCGCCACCGACGTCGTTGTTTGTTTTTTCACTGCTTTGCTCTCAAGCATGTTTTTATAGACATTGAAAGATTCTTCTATGAAAATGCAATTTCATTTAATGCTGCAACTTTTTCACTTTATGACAATCTAATTCATTTTATAGGTTCTTATCTTAAACCTTCATCTATGTATGAGTTAGAACTTGTATATTCAAGGAGGAATTGAATAGCATTGAGAAGTATTAAAAATATCAAGAGAGCTTGGATATAGATATGTATTGTAGTTGTTGTGATATTAAAATGGGAGCTTGATTGACATTTTGATTAATAATGCTTACGAGACTTTTTTCTGTAGTCTATAGAAGCGTCAGCTTAGGTAAAGGTTTCAGATTACCATTTTGAACTTGGATATTCAAGGAGGAATTGAATAGCATTAAGAAGTTTATTAAAATATCAAAAGAAGTTGAACATAGATATGTATTTTAGTTGTGATATTAAAATGGGAGCTTTATTGACATATTAATAGCTTTATTGACGTCACTTATTTCTAGTCAATAGAAGCGTCAGATTAGGTAAAGGTTTCAGCTTACCTTTTTTGGACTTATTGATGGATATTAAAGATAATTGAGAGCATTAGGTGGTCCAAGTTATTAATGATAATGTTATTACTTATAAAATGGAATGCAATAACTTGATGCTAAAGAGAAAGCATATTTACTAGACTTCATATGCTGCACATTTTATAGATTTAATCATTAAAAAACTTTGGGGAGCTGCCTCAACATAAAAATTTCTTAACTAAAGCCAAGAAAACTAGCATGTTTATTTTCATTTATATTTGGATTTTGACTTAAGCCTTTAGGCATTTTTTTGCACCTTGAGGTACGCTCTTCAAACATTCTTTAAACTAGGAGTTGATGGCAGCAAAATTAGGTCATGAGTCCAACTATAAAGAAAATGGGAATTCATCGATGAGATGTGGGAGCTTCAACTGTATTGACATTACATGTCACGGACCTTTCTCTGAATCCTCTATATTAACATATTGAGAATAAGAACCAAGTCAGATATGCTTGTCCTATTGTACATGGATTGGTAGCAAACTCAACCAAAAGAAAGGCTAATTTTCAACATAGAGCATTCAGAAATATGGAAGAGTTATTTGGATCACAGCATGCCAGAGATATCATAGCAAAACATTTCTCAGATAATGATTAACGTTTATCAGCTAAGTTCCACCAAATTTATATGCCATGTTAAATTGTCTTTTTTTTTTTTTAACTCAATTTAAGTGATGAATTCTTGTTGGAGGTGGCACTCTAAATTTTCAATAATTTGCTATTAAAATATTGTCTTAGATTCTTGTCATTAGGTATAAATAATATCGGAGTATTTGTAATCAAAAGTTTATGCTAAGAGGTAACTGTTTGCTATCTTAATAATGAACTCATTGGTACAATAAAAAAAATTAAGAATAAACATTTGAAGAAGGCACTTTGGAGAATGATGAAGATTCATTATTTGTATTAATGTGTCAGTCATATGATGAATGGTTTATGGAGGATGACAATAATATTAAATTATCACATTTATAAGTATCTCATTTTTGACTTACTTAATGGAGAAAGAAGCAACGATTATAAGTCAAACACAAGTATAAAAGAGTAAAAAAGTTAATATGAATATTTATTTAACATAGTCAGTATTTCAAATTTTACATTTTACTTTATTAGCTTTTTATTGATTAGGGAAGAGGAAGATGATTAAGATCAAAGATGCGAAAGTTTAGGAGGATGTTAACTCAATTGAGGATGAGACAGAAGAGAAGGCAATTTGTTATAATGATAAATCTTATGAAGACCCACTCAGTGGTGGGTGGGAGAGATTTTTAAATTTGCAAATTATAATCTTAGCGGTTTAGATTACTAGTCAATGTTGATTTCGAAGTGGGAGAGACTTAATGTTATGATCTTTTGATATCTTACTATGATGTTGATATGGTACTTTTTTATCTCGTATTCTTTATTGATTTAATGTTGATTCTATGAATTACACTTCAAAACACTTCAAGGAATACACCTTGCTTTAATGACAGAAATTTTCTTGATGCCCGATTGCACATTTTAAACATTCAATATAATGACTTTTTTTTTTTTGATCTGGATGTCAAATTTCACAAAATTAAGATTTAATTTTATTTACTTGAGTGCCATATTTTCTATTTTTAAGTTGCATCAAGAGTTGCACTATTTTCTTTTCCCTTCTTTTTTTTTTTGGGTGTTCAAACTGAACCATAGCAAACCCCTCTGCTACTTTATGGTGAGGCTAGTTGTGGGCTCATCTGTATCAAGCTAAAATGTATCTATTCATGAAATTTTAATTACTTGTCACCATTGTTTTCTAATTTTAATTTTGTTGATCAATTCCCCGCTGTCTTGAATGCAAGGTATTTTAATGTTATGGTACACTAATTCTTATTATAAATTTTATTTTCATGAGCAGGAGGATATTATCGCTAAAATGGATGTATTGAACCCACAGGTATGTATTTTATATGCTATCAGTGCCCTCTTAAACTCTTTACATTATGTTATATTATGGGAATGTTTCAGTATAAGTGTTATGTTCTTTTCTAAATATTGATTTATAGTTTGATTTCTATGCAGAGTTGCAGAAGGCTATTGGAAACTATGGTTCTAGATAATCACATTACTGTGAGACGGATGCATCAAACTGCCAATCCAGCTCCTCCACCAACAATTTTGCAGAGCCTTTTTCCTTCAAACTTTAAGAGACCAACCTTAAATCTTAGAAAGCATTATTTTGCTAATCCTATGAGCACTAGAATGCTTTAAGTTGCACCTTAAAAGGCCCCCTTTAGACGATTTTATCATGTGAAAGATGGCATTAAAATTCGCATAAAGCCTTCATCGGGTATGAACATTTTGCACAGCTTCAATGTCGGGCGATCTGAGATCTGAGTTAACATTGGAAATTTTTTTGTCAATTTAGCAAAGGTAGTGGTGTTTCAAACCTGATGGATCTTACGGATGGCTGAGAATCTCATGTTCTCCGGAACTGCCATTTAAGGTTCTTGAGTCCTATATATTTTTAGGCTTGTTGGTAAGATTGCAGGTCTCAATAAAATTATTCAATTCTGGTTGGTTTGGATGATCAGAATTTTGAGTTAAGGGGAAAGCAAAAGGTTTGAAACTCACATATCAATGATTGCAAATTCATAACTAAGCGACAGCCGAGGAGCAAGATTCTCAACCATAATTTCTTCTATTATGTTCAACAGGGAGATGGTAGCTACATCTGTTGCATTTCTGAAACAAGTTAGTCGTTTCTTTTGGTAAATATACATAAAATTCTTATGTATTTGCATGTCCACACCCAAACTTTTATATTTACGCACATAGCATTTTGGTACTTTAAATTTATTCATGAAAGGTGTATTTCACTTCTAAAAGATGGTAATAATGATATTTTTTATGTGATATTAAATATTTGAGTGCTATGCGTGTAAATATAAAAGTTAAGGTGCGAGATATGTTAATACATAGGAATTGTGTGCTATATATATGTAAATGCCTCCCCATTTTTTTCTCGTACTATTTCCTTAAATGTAGCTACAATTAACTCTTGTTCTATTTGCCAGTGACTGAATACAGTGTGTGAAAACTATTGATTTCAAATAATGTCGAGGAAAGTTCCGAGGAATCCATTTTGGGATAACTTGCTTTGACTCGGCTGAAGCCTGCAAGGCATGAGATCTGCACAAGTGGCTGATAGCTGCTGAATTAGGTGAATGATTTTGGGAATTTTCTTCTTTCCATTACAACTGTTTCAATGATTTAACTTAGCTTGGTTGTTGAGTTTTGATTATTTGTTAGGAATTGGAATTTATAGTTATCATTATAGTATTACGATTTTTCCTCTCGTCAGTATATATATTATATTTTTTCAATAATATGATTGATCTCTGTTTTTTTAGTTTATTTTTTTTATTTGCTAGGAAAGGTGATTTCTAGTTACGGAATTTACCTTGTTAAAGTGATACCAGAGTTGAATCAAACCACGGTAGGAAAATCATATATTATTACTGACAACAAATAGGCGATTACAACCAACACACTAGAAAGGGTAATTAAAACTAATACGACACGAACTCATGTTGGGGCTCGACCCATGGGTGGTGGAGGTCGGCTAGGTGGTTGGGGAGTGAAGGTAGATGACTGAAATGGGGTTGTAGGTGGTTGGGACAGCCAAAGGAGGATCTGGAATCGCGTTGGCAGCGAAGCGGTATGCTGGGACAGCGAGGGCAATAGGTGAGGTGGTGAGCAGAGCAGTGATGAGCGATAGGAAAAGGCTGAAACAGTCATGGGAAGCAGGAAAACAACAGGTTTACTGTTTTCTGGATGACGACGGCGAAGAGGTGAAGCGAGGGGCGAGGGGCTGCGGGGTAGCAAGGAGTCGCTTTCTGGGATGAGGGCATCGAGCAAGGATGGGAATGGAAACTAAGTCAGAGTGGAGAATATCTAAGCTTACACCTAGGAGAATATCTAAGCTTACACCCTAAGGTTGAGCACTACCTATAAGATGTGGTTGTTGTCCGGTGATGTGTTCTCTCGACTTTTAAAGCTAGAGTTTGAATCTTCAGTCTATAGTAAGTTGGTAGGAATAGTAAGTTGGTAGGAACCGACGTCGAATCTCCCGTTTCGTCTTCAGATTTTTCCCGTTTTCCATATGCTGGATTTTTTCACTGTTTTCTCTGATAGTGGATTCCAAAGCGCCTTGACCGATTTTTTTTCATCACTAATGCCCTCTAGGAGGGATTCAGATCCTCGTCTCTTGCTCGCCTTCGATTCTCTAGTTCCCTGTCGAGGCTAATCTTTCCCAAGTTTCATCCTCATTATCCGCAAGCCTCAACTGAAGTCGGTGGATCTCTCCCTATATCTCCTCCCGGGTAAGCGCGGGCATGTATCACCTCGGTAGCATGACTAGGGTTTATGGTTAAGAGGTGAATTAAGGTGTAGGAGACTCATTAAAGGTGTAGGAAATCTAATTTGGGGTTGCTGATTTTGAAAATCAGCAAGGGAAAATTTGGGTTTCTGATATGAAAGAAATATTTTGGTGGAGGTGACTTGGGTATGGGCGGATGTTAGGAAATCTTATATTATGGCTAGGTTTAGTCTAACTCTGATATCAAATGATACCAGAGTTAACACAAACGAGAGTAGGAAAAACATATATTATTATAGAAAACAAATCGGCAGTTACAATCAACACACTAAAAAAATTAACACACTAGAAAGGGAAATAACAGCAAACACGATACGAACTCATGCTAGGGCTCGACCCATGGGTAGTGGAGGTCACCTAGGTGGTTGGGGAGTGAACTTAGATGGTTGAAATGGGGTTGTAGGTGGTTGGGACAACAAAAAGCGGGTCTGGAATCGTGTTGGTAGCGAAGTGGTATGTTGGGACTCAGGTGACGTGGTGAACGGAGCGGTTGGAAATGGCAGGAACAGTCAAGGTACAACAGGAAAA
The DNA here is from genome assembly GCA_022702705.1 of Papilionanthe hookeriana x Papilionanthe teres. Classification (NCBI taxonomy): domain Eukaryota; kingdom Viridiplantae; phylum Streptophyta; class Magnoliopsida; order Asparagales; family Orchidaceae; genus Papilionanthe; species Papilionanthe hookeriana x Papilionanthe teres. Next base: position 7,113,035 of record CM040421.1, read on the forward strand.
CAGCAGGTTTACTGTTTTCCGGATGACGACAACGAAGGGACAAAGCCGGGTGGAGGTGGCGTAGGGTGCTATAGAGCAGCAAGGAGTTGTTGTTTGGGATGGGGCAGCGAGTAAGAAGGGTGGGAATGGGAAGACTGCTGTGACAAATTGTAAAAGCTGCTGTGCTATTGGCGGCTACAGCATGGAAGAACGTTGTTGAGCGGTGGGGTGCAATGGGGGAAGGATAAATCACACACACACACAAGATAATAGGAAAGAAATAATAAGAAAATAAAAGATGATTGGTTTGGCAATACGTTTTCCCACTGTATTGTAGTAGTTACAGTACTGCGAAAAAATAGTGCAAAAAAGGCTCCCGTGTCAAGACACTGTTGAAGGTTCTTTTCACATAAAAATTGGTTTAGAGCGTCGAGGCAATTTATCCCCTTCAATGGATTAAATAAGTTTATCCGTGAAGTGTGTGCATTTTGCATTAAAATAAAATTTAAAAGTATAAACGATCTATAAAAGCTACGCAAAAGAAACATGATTGGCATCTTCCTCAACCACGCTCAAAAAATTGAGAAAAAAGTCTCTAGTGTGATCCTCCCAAAAGAAAGACCTTTCCAATGCGAGCCTAGCACAAAAGTGGGCGGATTTGTTACATTCTCTGTAAACAAAAAGGAATATAACTTGTTGAAAGTCAAAAAGGAAAGTGATATCCTGTTCCACCTGGAGATGCTGCTGCCAAACTTTAGCTTTCATAATATTACTTAGGGCATCGATAATAGTTGCATTGTCCCCCTCAATCATGATCCCCTTGGTCTCAACCATCGAAGGCTTGAGAAGCTTTCCAAGGAAGATAACCGCCTCCATTTTATCTTGAGAACTATCCCAATGGACTAAATTCTTTCCGGCTGCAAGGAGAATTCAACTATCCTACCCATGCATAAAAACAATATCAGTTTTCAATTTTTTTCCCAGACATATATTATCATTATTTATTATTTTATCAAACTTCAAACGTAGTGATGAAGAACAAACCAGCACCATCTTTTAGCCTTATACCAACTTTTTGTGGCCCCTCCATTATGTACCTTGTCATTCATTCATGTTAATTTTTGCAAGTGTCTAGGTCATGTAAATATTTTTTGCATAGTTTCTAGTCATTTCTGTTTCAATTACTGCTTCTTTTCTACTCATTTTTTCTTATCATCCAATTAAACAACCAGTTAGCCATGTTCTATGCCGTAGGTATTTCATTACGGCTTTTTTGTACTGCAACATTTATGTTTTTAAGTATTTCTTACGATCTTCCTTGAGTTATTGAAGAAAGTTCTCTTTCGAGCGGACAAGTTGACGTTAAGATCTATAGGAAACATATGTTTATGGACTCTTCTTTGTGACATGAAATCAACCTGCAAATTTCGATCACTATGAATTTTGAGGATTAATGAGATTTTTAACTAATCTTTCTCAGGATTTTGTATGTTATTCCTACAAATACTTCCATGCTACCTCTTGCCATTGAACAACAGATATTCTAAAATTACAAGGACATAAGAGTTTAATAACATTGTATTTTTGCGCTATTTTACATTTTTCGTCTGTTCATTTTTTTTTTTCTTTTCTTTTGGAAGATATACATACATACTGCGTAATTTTTTTTGTATTTACATGCTAACATCTAAACTTCAATTTTTACATAAATACTACCTTACCTATACATAAAAAGGTGTAGTTCACTTTTTGAAGTTAAAATTAAAATTTTGGGTGTTATAGTGTAAAATGTGAAGTTTAGGTGTTACATATGTAAATACATATGAATTGGGTGGTATGTCTGTATTAAAAAGTGTTAAATGATATTTAATTTGAGAAGAGTCTATAAAATTAAAAGTGCATAAAATATATGTACGCAAGAGGTTTCTTTATGTTGTTTGACCAAACCCCAAAACTAGACTACTACACGCTCTGTTAAACCCACGTACTAGGATCCCGTTATCGAATCAAAAAATCTCCTTCACAACGAGTGTTTGTGGAGAAACCCTTACAAATCACAATTTACAAATTTAAAATACAAAATATTTCATAGTCTAATTAAAAAAATAAAATAAAATCGATTTTCAAACTTCGCTAACACTTAATGAAATATTATAGCAAATGACAATTTAAACTAAAACTTCACTCGATCTTACGACTCGTCGATTGTCGCACAAATGCGTTGTCGTTGATAAATGAACTCTTGTATGTTTCTCAAACTTAAAGATGTATCGATCATTTTTTGAACTTTTTTCGCACCTGATGAAGATTGAAACTCATGAAATTCGGCTCTAAATTTTTCATCCAGACTTTTCTTATGATTATGGTTATATTTATAGATAAATCAATATTATTTTATAACTGGTAATAATAATAATAATACTATTAATGATTGAATACATTCCAAAAAAATTCAGCAAATCAAATTTATTTTAATTGAAATTTTATATAATGCTATTTTACATGTTATATTATAACAGATTTTTACAGTTCTCTTATATATATGTCATGTGAAAAGGATAAGGAAAGGCTTTATTATTTTACCAAACCCTCCCTTAATGCCTGCACGTGGATTTAAAAAATAATTTGCAATTAAAAAGAATGAATTGAATTATCCAGACGTTGGAATTTAGACATAACAGGCAAGACACTGATCAAGTATTTTAGTATTAGTTGCTGTATGCAAAAATTTTAAATCCAACTGGTATATTTATGCTTTGGAAGTTTAAATAAGAGGGAGTGGAAATTCCTTGATTTTCATTAAATAATATACCTTGCCAAGTAAAATTTTGTGAAGAAATATGATATGCATTTATATTCATATAATATATGATGTTCAAGTAATTCATGCATGAAAATCACAACAACAACAACAACAACAACATTTATCCCACTAAATGAGGTCAGCTACATGAATCTTTCTTCTCCATTGCGTCCTACTGAGTGTCATATTTTCATTTAATTCTAATAATATAAGATCATTTTTTATACAATATGCCCAAGTCTTTCTAGGTCTACCTCTCCTTTTCTTAATTTAAGTCGAATCTAAAACATCTACTTTCCTAATCGGACCTTCAGATGGTCGACATTTAATGTGACCAAACCATCTAAGACGACTCTATCTAATTTTGTCTGCCACTGGAGCTACACCAACCCTATCACAGTTATATTCATTTCGTATTTTGTTTCTAAGTGTAAAGCCGCTCATCCCCCTAAGCATTCTCATCTCGGCAACACTCAAGTATTTTTATGCTGATCTTTTAAAGGCCAACATTTAGTGTTATAGATCATTGCAGGTCTCACCACGATCTTATAAAATTTTTCTTTCAGTCTAAGCGGTAATTTTCTATCACACAATAGGTTCGAAGCATTCCTCCACTTCAACCAACCAACTTGAATTCTACTAATAACATCCCCATCTATATCACGATCACTTTGAATGATAAACCCATGATATCTAAAGCGTTCACACCTTTTAATAATATGATCACCCATAGTTACAACTTTCTCACTAAAGCTACTACTACTAAAATTACATTCCATGTGTTCAACTTTAATTCTACTCAAACGAAGGCTTTTAGAGTCCAATGTGGACCTCCATAATTCAAGTTTTTTCTGAGTTTTTTCTCTAGTCTTATCCACGAGAAGGATATCATCGGTGAAAAGTATACACAAAGTTACATTCTCCTGTGTATGTTCGGTAAAATCATCCATAACTAAAGCAAAAGGATATGTGCTTAAAGCCGATCCCCGATATAATCCAACTGAAATAGGAAAATATTTGGTCAATCCTCCTTCTATTCGAACACAAGTAACAACTCTAATATACATATCTTTAATGGCTTGAATATAAGTCATATTAACACATTTCTTCTCTAGAACTCTCCAAAGGATATCTCTTGGAACTTTATTGTAAGCTTTTTCTAAATCAATAAAAATCATATTTAGATCCTCCTTATTCTCTTTGAACTCCATCAAGCCTCAAAATAAATGTATAGCTCTATGGTAGACCTGCTTGACATAAATCTAGATTGATTATGAGAAATCTATGTAATACATTTTAAACTATGTTCAATTACTATCTCCCATAATTTTAAAGTATGACAATTCAATTTAATTCCTCTATAAAGTGCATCCCTTTTATTCTTAAAAGTAGTACCAAAACCTTTTGTGCATCTTTCTAGTTTTTAAAAATAAAGAGTTTAGTAAGCAAGGAACACCGAAATCTTATATTTATTTCCATACTTCAATTTTGATATCATGTTCTACAGATTTTCCACTCTTGGTTCTCTTTAAAGCCACATCAACTTCCTTTTTGCAATGCGACGATAAAAATGAAATATTTTATTATTATTAATGATATTAGGATCACTAAGTAAGATCGTATTTTCATGAACTTCATTAAAATGTTTATCAAAATAACTTACCCTCCTATGTTGAATATTACTTTCTAAAAAAAAACACTTTTTGATTTTCATTTTTAATACACTTTACTTGGGTTAAATCTTCAATTTTCTTCTCTTTGTTTGATTAGTTTATACATATATTTTTCACCCTCTTTATTGTTGACCTCATTTTTGAGGTCTTTCTTTTCCCCTCCTTAGAGCCTAAGATCTAACATTAGCTTCTCCTTGTTTAACCCTTCTAAAAGACTAGTACTGAGAGCCACACCACGTTGAACTTCAAACTACTTCTTGACCCTTTTTTTGTGAAGACCTAGCATGAGTAACCTCAAGCACTCAACACTTAATTGCAAGGGCTAAGGATTAACATGTAGAGGGCAAAAAAAAATGGGTTTCTATAGGATCAGGAGGCCTTAGGTGGACCCTTCGTGGCTCGGCTATGCAAACACTACAACTTACACTTTCAATGCACACAAACCTAACAATTCACGTCACCGACACTTGCACACGTTGCACCGACAATTAAAATAAAATCAATTTTCAAAATGATCCGGCAAGAACCCAAAATTCAAAGAAAAATTAAATTTGATGCATTTTGAACCAATCATTGGCAAACTTGTCCAGACAACCCCAAATGACGAAACAGAACATTAGCTAGGAATGACATCAATATTTTGATGGTTCCCCGCACGGGTGAATGATACGAAAATTGATGCGTATTAAATTTAATTAAAGGAGGTGTGTTTAGGCTTAACCCTGGTTTGATTCGGGCTAAACATAGCCCAATTGTGTCAGATTGAGCTGATAACCCATTGCGTGATTTGAAATTTTGAATTTCAAAATTAACTGCCCAAACTCCCTTGATTAAATTTAATTAGTCTTTATTACATTCCAATTTACCACGTTTGCATCAATGGAAATTCATCAATTACCCACCCATCGTAGCATAATGGTCATTATGGGATTCCAGATATACAAAATTGCTCGTCTCCAGCCCTCTACACCGAAGCCAGTCGCTCTCCCTCTCTCCCAATCTTCTTCACAGAGTAACACCGCATTCTCCCGCTTCGCCTCTCCCGCTCGAGACCCTCGCCTTCCTTTGAAGCTCACCCAGAAACCTTCGCCCTCTCCCGCTCGCTTTTTCTCTGCATTGAAGTCCCCCGCTTGACCGCTCTATCACGCTCGCTCTCTTACGCTCGACATGCCCCTATTCTCCTCTCTGCGACCGAACGCCTGCTCCTCTCCTCACGCCGTATAATCGCTGAACTCCTTCCTCTCTGCACTGAAGCCCTCAAGTCCCTCACCTCTCAATCGAACCCGAGACCCGAGCTTCCTCATCCGACTCACACTCGCCCTTTCTCTCATTCGGTTGCACCTCCCTTCTTCTTCCTTCCCTCGGTGTGAGGTCCAGCTGGAGCCCCTTCCTCTCCCAACCGACAGCCTTGCAGGGAATGATTTGGACAATCGAAACAGGAAATCAGTTGTGCACACTCCGCCTATCTAGCCTAATCCTTTGATCGTTCACTTCCCTGTGAGTTCTTTCAAGATCCCAAACACAAATTTATATTTCAGTGGATTTTATTTCTATCCAATTTGTGCTCCCGATGTTGTTTTTGTTGTTGTGTTTCGATTTTCGATAGCCTTTTTTTTATTCAGCTTCTGATGTCTCCCTTTCTCGTTTAGGGAATCGGTTAATGATTTGATTCCTTCTCTTTGTTGGTCAAAGTTGAATGGTGAATGTGTTATGAGATGCTGACTGCTCCATTTAGGTTTTGATATTTAGCGCGACAGATTTTATTCGAGTTGCTATTTGTTGTTATGTATATTTTTGAAACGTAGACCGTTGCAGTTAAATTTGTAACATGCTTGCGAATTGATTGGAACGATATTAAGGGAAGCTTTTCTTGTGATGCTAATTGGCAACAACATGTTGAAGTTGTTTGTATTTGTAATGTTCTTATGATTTTACAAGTATTGAAAATTCATTTTATATGTTTTCGGCAATTAAAAGTTTAAATGGCCTTGTGGTTGCTTTCATGTAGGATTAGATAACTTTAGATTCTAATTTCAGTTGTATAATTTTTTGCCAAGCATGTGATGAATCTTGTGTATTTGGGTTACATATACTTGAGCCATACTTTGAGCAGCTCTTAATGAAATATTCTTTAATATCTTTGTATTCATGCTTCAAAATGTTTAGTTGTGACTTATGGAAATATATGGAAATATATGAGATTGTACGAGTTCAATTTGAGAAGAAAGTTATGTCGTTTGGAGAGCCAAAAGTGCTGATTTGGAGAGGTTTGCACACTGTTTTGGGCCGAATTTAAGGGCTGTTTTGGGGTATTTTGTTGGCTCGTTTTGAAGCAGCTTGGGCACTATTTTGGGTATTTTTAACACTGCTTCAGGTTTTGCCCCCTTTTGCTTTGATATTTGGAAGTGTATTGGCCTTCTCTTTTCTTTTGTTTTATTTAATTTCTCTTGCTTGATGGTTAAGTTAAAAACGAGAATTTTTGATTTAATTATTTGAAAAACACAAAGTATTTGAGGATTAGTTGGAAAACACTTAATTGAGGGTAAAAAATCTTAAATCTCTTCAAGCTCAGGTTAAAGTGTAGGTTTCTTAGATTTTATAAGCACAACCTGGGTGGTAGTTCTTCTACCTGATTTTTGAATAAATGATGAAACTAGACACTTGACCCTAATTCATAAATTGATTAAAACAATAGACATGAAGATGCACCAAGATGTGGTTCATGACTTATTTAATTAAATCAACTGGTGAACACTATACTACTTTACAAAATATTTACAAAAATAAAATAAAATCTCTTTTGTTTGTTAAAAAGAACAATATAAAAACTCAAACAACAGCTTTTGCATGAAAATCAAAAAAATTTTTATGGAAACTTATGAAGGCCCCTAGTTAGTCATTTAATCGAGGTTAAGGACTGTCCTCCGTAGATTGTCGGGTTGGTAGCTCTTGCTCAAGTTCGGGAAGCACACAGTCTAACTCTGAGCTCACTTTTACCGATATTTTATACCTTATCTTTGTCTTCTATATGTGATCACTGGTTTTGCTTTGCATATTCTATTTTTGTTACAACTCATTTTGTTGTTTTTCACACTAGAATTTTAGCTTTCTTTTTTTTTATGCAATTTATTTAAATTCTTTGCAAATTATATTATGTTTTATGAACTAACGATGCAGCGGTAGCAGAAGCCCAGTTCGCATTTTATTTTATGCACTGCAGTTTCTTAATTTACTTCATAGTATTTTCTTAACTGCACTTATTTACTTTACATGCAAAACCAAAACAACGACAACAACAACAACAAAATCCGAAATATTGAAACATACCTGGTAAAACCTATTGAGTGTTAGACCTGAAGACCGCTACTTCAATAAGGAGCTTGGAGCATATGCCGTGTGCAACACGATGAAGACCTGCAGAAGGACATTTTCTAGAGAGCAAACGAGTATACATCAACTAAACATTCCTAGCATAACAACAAGACATAAGATTTCGAGTAGCTAGCCCAGCGCGACGTAAATCCTTACCTCTTTCGGCTCATGTTGAACCATGTTGTGTAGCATAAGTCCTAAATCGTCTTAAGTTATGAGATTGTCGTTCAGTACAACTTAAATTCTCTCATTTTCACAGGTTATTTGCATAATTTGGTAATATGCAAGTGTAAGTCCTAAATAATAAAATTAGCATGATTGAAAACTTAAATAACATCATTTCTAAAACGCAGTCACACTATAGGATAGTTTGAGAAGTCACTGAGAGTTATTCTTAGGATCTGTGACTTCCCCTACCTTTTCCTTTCTTTAGACTCCTGAAATAACTTTTCCAATTTAGTCCTTTCCCACTTGACTTTCTGCGACCTGCCGTGAAAACATAAAGCTTGAATTCATGAAGACTAGTACCTTTGATTATTATCGAGAGTTTTCTCAAGTTACCTCAGTCATTCAAGATGTAATTGATTATAGAGGCTTGCCTCTATAGGGAACTTGGAATCTAGGTAAAATAACCCTGCCTAATCTTTATATTAGGTAAGAGAACTTGTCAGTCACACATAAAAAGTTCGTAGACTAAACGGATTTCACAAATCTCTTAGTTTGTATGATTAGGTCTATCGTCGAGGTATATACTTATTTTTTGGGAAGATGTGTTATTCGCAGTATCGAGCACGATTATGTAAACTATTAGATAAATGAGATTCATTCGGTCTCATTTTTCAAAAGTAAAATACATTATTTTCAAAAATTAAAAAGAATTATATACATTTTATATTAAATTAAATCATATTTTTTCTTCAAACCTAAAAGACGGTTTCGAAAAGTTGAGCGACATTTAGTATCTAATTTATTATAAAGATCATTAAAGGCAAAAGTTTTAGCGTCACAGTTTCTTCTCATAAACTCCTTACAGGTCATTTTATATTTTTCCTAGTTCATTAAACTTTTACATTTAAACCAATTTTTATAACATAACTTCTTGTATTTTATTTTATCATTTCTTGCACATTATTATTATTTCACCACCATTTATTTTTATGTATAAAAATTTTTTCTTTTGATTCTCCAAATACATCTTTTGTCACTTGTTTAATAGTGTTTGTTATTTTATCTTACATAGAATTTACTTTTTCATGAACATCCTGAATCTTGAAATCTTAAAGTTTACTCATAAAAATAATTATATGTGTCTTTTAGGTGTCCTCATTTAGTTCTACGATAATGATTTATGGTATTCTTTATTTTACAACTCTTTATCTTAAAATCTTGAACTAATAATCGATGTTGATTACTTAAATCGTTACTTGGAATGAGCTTACAATGTTTACATTCTCAACGATCTCTTTTTCTCATAAGTAAATAACTAATTTGTGTTTTATTAGTTCTATTCTTATAAATAATAATATACTCATCTCTTTTCTTGAATAAAATATTAGCAATAACAAAATCAAATGCTAAAGTAAAATCTAAATAACTCTGCATTCTTCATTAATCACTCAATAACCATAGTCATTATGAATATTTTTAAAATCTTCTACCACTCTACTGACCTGTCCTTTTAAATCTAGGTATCATTTGTTTTAAGTCTTTTTGGTCATTCCAGAATTTTTCTTTAGAACCTATATCAAACCTACTTAAGGAGCATAAGCACTTATAATATTAAAAATCTTAGTACAATAATAATCTTAAGGCTATAATTCTATCTCGAATTCTATTAATTTTACAACATTATCTTTCAAAGTCTTATCTATAATTACAACTACACCATTTCTAGTGCGACTCTTACCTAAATACTAAAGTTTAAAAGCTAAGTTATCAGTCTCCTTAGCCTTTTCTCCAACCCATTTAGTTTCTTGAATACATAAGATATTTATCTTTGTATGAAATATAATATTAACAAATTCTATTAATCTACTTATTAGAGTATCTATATTCCTAGATCACATCTTAATATTAATTTCATTGACTAACTTTTTTACTTGCATCCATCTGTAATGTGGTAACCATTTTTTATTTGACACTATTCGGGCGTCAGTGTAGCGCCATTTACATACTTTTCACTGTATTAAGGCGACAACGCATCACTTTCAGGAGTTTCCCTAGCATTTACACAATGGTCAAAATGATTCATGTCATGATTTTTCGACATTTTATACTGACTATCGATTAGATAACACAACCCTCTCATCTTGGACTTGAGATCCGACAATGGCATCATATTTATATTCATATAATATATTATGTTTAAGCAATTCAAACATGAAAATCATAACAACGTAAAATGATATGTTTTAAATTTTTATATTTGATTTAAATTAAATTTAACTTTATATATATATATATATATATATATATATATATATATATATATATAATTTCGGATGAACAGTAAGTTCTGCAAATGAATTGGGCTTGACTACTTCACTTTTAGTATTCTGGTATTTCATTACGTGCAGTCAGGCTCCCTGCTAAAAAGACAGTGTTGGGGTCCCAGCTAGTAGTTCTCCCTTTGGACAAATGATAGGCACGAATTTGAATTCATTTGGTTCTTTTGTTTCTTAAAGAATTGAGCCAAATGTTTCGTGAAGTTTCTTTCCCTTTCCTTTATAAATAGAATTATAAGGGTTACTACTTATTTCTTTGTAAATAGAAGTCTAAGCATTACTACTTAATTCTTTCTTGATAGAATGAATTATGGTTGATTGTGATTTCGAAACCAGTACTACTAGATAGTAGTAGCGATAAAGACCTGCGTTGTTTGCCCCCAATCTAAGTTTGAGCTATTATTAGTGCTAGTAGCAGTGTCAGTCGTAATAGCAGTGCCAATCTAATGTGATCTTGAGATCATACCAAGGGAACTTCCATAAGCGGTTTGACTTATTACTTGGAAGTGTCTCGTCATAGTGTCAGTTGTAGCATTGCTCGCCATCTGTGCAATAAGGGACCCATAATTGTCAATCCACATCTATCGAATAGAGCTGCTAAGACTAGTGGTTTAGGATAAGCTTGGAAAAAAGGTAATAGTGAGCTCAAGCTAGAGCCGCTCTGGCAGTACTTTTCTCTTTGGTGAGTGTTTTGTTTTTGACTTAACCTATGAAATTGATTATGAGAATTTGCAAATATAAAATCATAAATTAATTATTTTGAAAACAAAAGCAATGTGATATATTATCAAATATATTATAACAAGTTTTATATTGTTTAAATGATTTCAAAAATATTTTTTATTATGTTTTAATAAATATTTTTAGTTAAAATAAATTATAATTTTAGTTTGATTTTTTATCAATATAATCAATGAAATTATAAACTTTGTGACTATTAAGCTAGTTATAATTATCTCTTGCTCCAAGCTTTCTTCATAGAGTCTACCATATGATTATGAAATTTCTCCATAAGAAAATGTTAGATCCACCAATCATGTATTTGTTATCATCAAAATTATAGAGTCAACAATCTCTTACTTTTTGATGATGACAAACCTATGTGGGCTAAATTAAAATAGGGTGCAAAGTGACTAAAAATATCTAAATAATTTAAATTTCCTACATTAATTCTTTTATTTCCATTTCGAATTTGAAAGATTTTACTGTCTAACCGCAGCGCAGGGATAGGGGGAGAGGGTATCAATTCAAAGGCCTAAAAAGAAAGAGAAATTATGTTTTACGAAAACAAAAGACATGCTAGGATATTTGATGAATCTATACTTATTTACTTATTACTTATTAGACCTTTCTTTTACTAGTCTAAAGAGTGAAGCAAGACACCATGTGTATGCGTATACAAAATAGTTATTGTTCCATATACGTCTTCCCACTTTTGAAATGTATTAAGTTCCTTCTCTCATGCTGAGATTTATTCTTCAGTTCATTTCAAAAGACTTCAATGGGTACGCGCAAGAAATAGGCCAATTCGGCAGCTTTTTGTTCAATTTCTCGTGGAGTCAAATCCTCATCAAAATAATTTCTAGATCTTTACGCATATCCAATTGTATATTTGTATATTTGTATATTTTTCTTATTAAGAATATCTTATTATTCTCTAATTAACTAGAATTGAATATTTATGAATATTTCAATGAAATATTTAGTTAAATAAAAACTTTTATCCATTCATGGGGATTTCTTTTTCATCTGAATGAAAGTAAAGCCAAAGTTTAAGTTTATAATCTTTTTTATTTTAAGAAAAAGAATTTCTGATGGACAATCCTGAAAGATTTGTTGAAGATGTAAATAAGTTTTCTTAAAATTGATTTGTTTTTTTATGTGATATTATTTATATGATAAAATATGGGAGTAATTTTAAGTGAAATCCTTTCCGGGTATAGACTTAATCTATAAGTCTATAAGTGTAGATTCTTATGTATTGGTTCAGCCAATGACTATTCATGATTCCATATTGAATCAATTGCATATGGTTCCAAATTAAAATAAAAATATAGGGATGTTATGGTAAAACTTCGTTTGAAACGATGTGGTAGAAAGCAACGTGCGACTTGAAGGACATGATTGGCTGTGGATTCTGACATCCACCATCTTCTATACGAATAAAGATGCTCTTGTCTCGACATTATTTGTTCTGCTAGGAACCTGATTTAATTTGTTGGGTTGCTAAATAAAGATACTAATGGTATATATAAGGTATAGCATATAATGGAGCTCGAGCAAAAAGAATTGATTCTTTTATCGGGGTAATAATCTAGGGTTAGTGACAATCAATAAGTTAGATCAACTTTGTAAATATATCATCAATATCTAAATTATAGATAAATGGAGAGGTTCAAAATTGAATAAGTTTGAAATGAAAAAAAAACCAAATTTGTCGAAATTTTCAAACTTTTTTGATCAAGAGTGTATCACAAAGGAATAAAATGATTTTTACCTTTTCCATAGAAAGAACAAAAAACAAAAGGTATGTTGCTGCCTTTTTGAAAAGGAGTAAAGATCACCGAAGTAATGTCTAAACCTAATGATTTAAAAAAGCGCAAAGCAAAGACAACAAATTCCGGAACAAGGAAACACTTTTTTAACTTGTCTCAACAATTGGATCAGAATGAGTAAAAAAAATAGATCTGAAAATAGACAAAAAAAGAGGTTAGAGACAGCTCAAGAAATTTTAAGTATTTCCTTTTGAACTCTTTTAAAAATACCCAACTTGAGTTAGGAGTCTAAATGAAATTTATTTTTCTGTAAAGAAGGAAAAAAAAGGCTCAAATTTCAGTCTAATTCTTTATAGATCCATTTCTCTTTCTATTTCTATCTATATAGATAGAAATAGAAAGAGAAATTCTATAAATTAGAATCATTTTTTCTTGAGCCGTATGAGGAGAAAACTTCCTATACGTTTCTAGGGGGGCATCTTTTATCTACATCTATCCCAATGAGCCATCTATCGAATCGTTGCAATTGATGTTCGATCCCGAAGAGAAGGAAGAGATCTTCAAAAAGTGGGTTTTTATGATCCGATAAAGAATCAAACTTATTCAAATGTTCCTGCTATCTTATATTTCCTTGAAAAAGGTGCTCAACCCACAGAAACTGTTTATGATATTTTAAGCAAGACAGAATTCTTTAAAGAATTTCAAATTTCTTTTGATAAAAAAAGAAAAGAAAAACAAGAATCATGAAGAAAAAAGTATAGGATAAAGAGTACCTATCTTTGTTTAATTCTTTATTCAAAGTTTCTTTTTTTCTTGTTCTATTCATACTTATTTTCTTCTTCTTTTTCTTATTTTTGTGGAACCCCCCAACAAGGGGGGTAATCTTTCTTCTTGTATTTGTATTGTATCTTTTTTTTTTGGTTAAATAAAGCCGCTATTTTTCTATCTATACCTTTTTCGTATTCCTTCTTTTTTTCCACTCAAAGTTTGATTCTTTATGTTGTGCTAATCCAACACAAATTTCCATAGAATTTCTTGAATTTTGTTTTCTAAAAAGTCCATTCATATTGACAATGGCGTATCAAACAAATATAATTTGATCATATATAAATAGATCTTTTTATCCCCATTCCCTATTGGCTCTTTCCTTCATTTTAGTAAAATGGATGAGTTTGCTTAATTTTTTTTATTTCGATCATATCTACACTTCATATTGATCCGGGTTGCTAACTCAATGGTAGAGTACTCGGCTTTTAATTGCGACTATTATCTTTTACACATTTGGATGAAGAAATTCGTCTAGACTATTGGTATAGTTTATAAGACCGCGACTGATCCTGAAAGGTAATGAATGGAAAAAAGAGCATGTCGTAAAAAGAATAGAAAAATCTAAAAAAAAGAATGAATATGAATATTAATAGAAAATATTAATAGAATAATAGAAAAAAAAGAAAAATTAGAGTACTTATAATATAATCATAATATAAATAGAACAAGAATTTTTCTTTTTAGAACATTTTTAATGTTCAGTAAAGTATTTTGGGTCTAGTGAATAAATGGATAGAGCCTTATGGCTCCAATTCGAGTAAGACAAAAAAGCAACGAGCTTCCCTTCTTAATTTGAATGATTACCCGATCAAATTACTAATTTTATACGTTAAAAATAGATTAGTGCCTGATGTGGGAAAAGAGTCTCTTGTGAGACCATTTATTCTTTTTTTTTTTTTTAATCCTAATTATTTTTTATTTTGGATTGTAGACGGATGTGTAGAAGAAAGAGTATAGTGATAAAAAATTCTTATTTCCAAAGTCAAAAGAGTGATTGGGTTGCGAAAATAAAAGATTTTTACCCTTTTTCTTATTATTATTTTCTTTCTTTTATTATTATTCCTTATTATTCCTATAATACTAGTTTATATTACTAGTTATATTAACAAGTAAAAGAAAATCAAATTAGATAGAAAGGGAAAAGAAAAAGATCTGTAGATTGGGCTCTTTGTCTCCGGGGTATATATTCTTTCTTTGTTCTTACTTTTCTATAATTCTAGAATTTTTTACTTATTAGATTATTCTTATGATTTTTAATCACAGTACAGTATAAAAGTTTAAAAAGTAGAAAAAGTCTATCTTATTTTAGATTTTTTAAAATAGAAAAAATCTAAAGTAAAAGTATATACAGTGCATAGTATAATAGATAGTATAATAGTATATATAATAGATAATAATACTAGACTATATTATTAGAATTATATTTTAGAATAATTAGAAGAATAATATTCTTATTCTATTATTCTTTATTATTCTAATATTCTAATTTCTTCTAGTTAGAAGTTCTTCACTATTTTCTTATAAATAGTCTTTTACTATAAGAGAAAAAATAGACTATAGACTATATACAACATACACACATACACCGTTCTGACCATATTGCACTATGTATCATTTCATAACATAAGAAATGTCTCTCTTTTTTGGTTAAAGTAGAAATGTATTTAAATAGCAGAATTACAAGGATATTTAGATTGAAAAAAGATAGATTTTGGCAACAAAACTTCCTATATCCGCTACTCCTTCAGGAGTATATTTACTCATTTGCTCATTATCATAACTTCAATAGTTTGATTTTTTATGAGCCTGTGGAAATTATTGGTTATGACAATAAATCTAGTTTGGTACTTGTGAAACGTTTAATTACTCGAATGTATCAACAGAAATATTTGATTTCTTCGGTGAATTATTCTAACCAAAATGGATTTTCGCTGCACAAGAATTCTTTTTCTTATCATTTTTATTCTCAAATGGTATCAGAAGGTTTTGGAGTCATTCTGGAAATTTCATTCTCGTCGCGATTAGTATCTTCCCTTGAAGAAAAAAGAATACCAAAATCTCAGAATTTACGATCTATTCATTCAATATTTCCCTTTTTAGAGGATAAATTATCACATTTAAATTATGTGTCGGATCTACTAATACCCTATCCCATCCATCTGGAAATCTTGGTTCAAATCCTTCAATGCTGGATCAAAGATGTTCCTTCTTTGCATTTATTGCAATAAGGGCTCGATGTCATTATGTTAATAAAAAATGGCTTGGTGGTATGTTAACGAATTGGTCTACTACAGAAACAAGACTTCAGAAGTTCAGGAACTTAAGAGCAGAACAAAAGATGGGGAAACTCAATCGTCTCCCTAAAAGAGATGCAGCAATGTTGAAGAGAAAGTTATCTACTTTGCAAGCATATCTTGGCGGGATCAAATATATGACGGGATTTCCCGATATTGTCATTATCGTGGATCAGCAAGAAGAATGTACGGTTCTTCGAGAATGTGTCATTTTGGGTATTCCGACGATTTGTTTAATCGATACAAATTGTGATTCAGATCTTGCAGATATTTCTATTCCGGCCAACGATGATGCTATAGCTTCGATTCGATTGATTCTTACCAAATTAGTATTTGCAATTTGTGAGGGCCATTCTACTTATATAAAAAAGGGTTGATTATCTTATCATTACTCTTAAGAAGAAGAAATAAGAAGATTAGTTTGTTTTTAGTGAACTCTCTTTGATTGTTACTTTTTTGGTTTGCATCTTTTGGAGTTTGAACTATGTTTTGACTATCAAATAATATTTAAAAGAAAAGATAAAAATTATTGGTATTTTTTATGTGATTTCTCGGTATCTGAAATATACGATTCATAACTTAAATTCATGAATGAATATAGGTGAATTGAGAAAGAGATGGTTGAATAAAAATAATCACTTTTTTTAAGTTTGATTTCTGTTAGAGGACAATATGAATGTTATACCATGTTTCATTAAAACACTCAAAGGGTTATTCGATATATCAGGTGTAGAAGTAGGCCAACATTTTTATTGGCAAATAGGAGGTTTAGAAATTCATGCCCAAGTACTTATCACTTCTTGGGTTGTAATTGCTATCTTATTAGGTTCAGTTATCATAGCTGTTCAGAATCCGCAAACCATTCCGACCAACGGTCAGAATTTGTTCGAATATGTCCTTGAATTTATGCAAGGCTTGAGCAAAACTCAGATTGGAGAGAAGTATGGTCATTGGGTTCCTTTTATAGGAACGATGTTCCTATTTATTTTTGTTTCTAACTAATCAGGTGCTCTTTTACCTTGGAAAATCATAAAATTACCTCATAGGGAGTTAGCTGCGCCCACGAATGATATAAATACTACTGTTGCTTTAGCTTTACTCACGTCAGTGGCATATTTCTATGCGGGTCTTAGGAAAAAAGGATTGGGATATTTCGGGAAATACATTCAACCAACTCCAATATTTTTACCGATTAATATTCGAGAAGATTTCACTAAACCTTTATCTCTTAGTTTTCGACTTTTCGGGAATATATTGGTTGATGAATTAGTGGTTGTTGTTCTTGTTTCTTTAGTGCCTTCAGTAGTTCCTATACCTGTCATGTTTCTTGGATTATTTACAAGTGGTATTCAAGCTCTTATTTTTGCAACTTTGGCTGCGGCTTATATAGGTGAATCCACAGAGGGTCATCATTGACTCACTTTCAAAATAGTTTTTTTTTAATTTTTGAAGCTTATCCCATTCAAGCAATGCGGGGGTATTAATTGGTGGAATACTAGGCAATCCGAAATCCCTTTGAATGATATTCAAGCGAAAAATGTTCTAGAAAAATTTATGGAATTAGAAGAACTATTCCTATTGGACGAGATGATAAAGGAGTACTCGGAGACACATATGCAAAGGCTTCGTATAAGAATGCATAAGGAAACAATACAATTGGTCCAAAGACAAAATAGTCTCATTTCCATATCATTTTGCATTTCTCTACAAATCTAATCTGTTTCGTTATTCTAAGTGGTTATTTTTTTCTGGGTAATGAAGTACTTTTCATTTTAAATTCATGGATTCAGGAATTTCTCTATAACTTAAGTGATACAATCAAAACTTTTTCAATTCTTTTAGTTACTGATTTATGGATCGGATTTCACTCGACCCATGGTTGGGAACTAATGATTGGTTCGGTCTACAATGATTTTGGATTGGCTCAGAATGATAAGATTATATCGGGTCTTGTTTCCACTTTTCCAGTGATTCTAGATACAATTGTGAAATATTGGATCTTCCATTTTTTAAATCGTGTATCTCCTTCGCTTGTAGTGATATATCATTCAATGAATGAATAATTCATTAGATCTTTTGATATCAATAAAATCAGAACCTTTCTTTGTGTATAAAGAAATCATTTTTCATCTTACTTATTCTTTATACTTCTACCTTTTCAATTCAAGGTATTCATACTATATTCTACTAGTACAATTCTTTTAGTATAATCAATACAATGGCAAACTTGTGAATAGGGAATTCTACTAGCTACCTATCAAATTTATTGTAGAAATTTCGGGGATCAATGATTGGACCATGTAAAATAGAAAGACTTTTTCTTGGGTAAAAGAATAGATGACTCAATCCATTTATGTATCAATCATGATATATGTAATAACTCGAACATCTATTTCAAATGCATATCCCATTTTTGCGCAACGAAGTTTATGAAAATCCACGAGAAGCAACTCGGTCGAATTGTATGTGCCAATTGCCATTTAGCTAATAAGCCCGTGGATATTGAAGTTCCGCAAGCCGTACTTCCTGATACTGTATTTGAAGCAGTTGTTCGAATTCCTTATGATATGCAACTGAAACAAGTTCTTGCTAATGGTAAAAAAGGGGCTTTGAATGTAGTTGTTCTTTTTTTTACCCGAGGGATTCGAATTAGCCCCACCCGATCGTATTTCTCCCGAAATGAAAGAAAAGATGGGCAATCTTTCTAGTTTTATCGTCCTAATAAAAGAAATATTCTTGTGATAGGTCCTGTTCCCGGTCAGAAATATAGCGAAATCGTCTTTCCTAATCTTTCCCCCGACCCTGCTACGAAAAAAGACGTGCTTTTCTTAAAATATCCCATATATGTAGGTGGGAACAGAGGGAGGGGTCGATTTATCCCGATGGTAGCAAGAGTAACAATACAGTTTATAATGCTACATCTCGCTGGTATAGTAAGCAGAATAGCACGTAAAGAAAAAGGGGATATGAAATAACCATAGTTGATGCATCGAAGGACATCAAGTGGTTGATATTATACCTCCGGGACCGTAACTTCTTGTTTCGAAGGTGAATCCATCAAGCTTGATCAACCATTAACAAGTAATCCAAATGTAGGAGGTTTTGGTCAGGGAGAACAGAAATAGTGCTTCAAGATCCCCTTCTGTTCTTTTTGGCATCTGTGATTTTGGCACAAATCTTTTTGGTTCTGAAAAAGAAACAGTTTGAAAATGTTCAGTTGTACGAAATGAATTTCTAGATCTAGAGATTCCTTAAAAGAAAGTTGGTAAAAGTGTCAACTTCTTGTTGATTGATAGACTGATATATGATTCAAAAAATTCTATAAGTCTTTTCTTTATTTTTTTTAGACTCTTTTACTCTTTTTCTTTTTTATTTTGCGGGATGTATGAAACTTCTTACTTGTATACTATTACTAATGGTAGAAAATAAGTATATAAAGGAATATAATAAAAGGCAAGGACGGGAAAAAGGAAATAAAAAAGATTTCTATTTATAGTATTTATAGAAAGTATTCTTATTCTTTTATTCTTAGTCTTTCTATTTCTAATCGTCTATTCGATTCAATACAAGTTGATCCTGATACAAGACGACACAACGTCTTGTATCGGGATCATGATTTTTTCTTTATTTTTCCAAAGATTCTTATTCCTTGTTTTATTTGCCGGGTATAATTGAACAAATATAACTTCTTAAACTTATTTCAACTTATAACTTAGTAAAATAACAAAAAAAGACTTCTCTTGTTTTGTTTTGGCTGAAAAGCGGATTAGATCTTTATGCATATCCAATTATTTCTTTATTATATCATTACAGTTTTTTTTTCCTATTTTTTTTTCTATCTCATTACCCCCCCCCCCCCCCTCTAATGTATGCATATCAAAGAAATCAAATAATTTAAAATCCCAACTTATATTTTCTTCCCCATTTGATAACATTGAAAGTATTGATTAAGCAAAATAAATATAATGAAATTTATTAAATCATAAGCTAGGATCTCACATTCCTAATTTTCTTCTAATTCACAAAAAAGATTTTCATCTAAAGGTTTAATAAAAATATCAGCTAATTGTAATTCAGTTGGAACAAATTCAATATTAAGATTTCCTTTAGCAACATGATTCCTAATAAAGTGATGTATAATCTCAATATGTTTAGTATGTGAGTGTTAAATTGAATTTTTAGTTAAACTAATAGAACTAGTATTATCACGTTTAATTGGAAAAGAACTTGAGCAGCACAACTATCTACGGCCATGTGCTCAGCTTCTGCATTAGATAAAGTAACAAAATTTTGTTTTCTAGAGGACCAAGATATAAGAGAAGATTCTAAAAATTGGCATGCTCTTCAAGTACTTTTTCGATCGACCTTACATCCAACATAATCTGCATTAGAAAAAGCAACTATGTCACATGACAATGAGTTTTTAGGATACCGCCAACCTAACTTAGATGAGTCCATCAAATATCAAAATATTTGGTTAATGACAGCTAAATGAGACTCCTTAGGGTTTTCTTGGGTGCTCGTTTTCAAGAAAAATGTCAGGTCTACTTGCTGTGAGGCATAATAGTGAATCAATCATTCTTCTATAAAGTTTGTTTTCAATGGATTTTGCAGATTCATCTAAGTCTAATTTAGTATTTTGGCTCGTAAGGGGTCTTATTAGATTTAAATTTTCTCATGTCAAATCGTTCAAGTTATTTGTGTATTTTGTTTGATATGAAAAGGTAAACATCGTTTCTTTTTTGTTTTACTTGAAGTCCTAAAAAGAAATTTAGTTCTTCCATCTAACTCATTTCAAATTTCTTTCTCATCATTGAAGAAAACTCATGATATAGTTATTCATTGAGCTTCTAAATAAAATATCATCTACATAAATTTGAATAATAATAATGTCAACTTCTATTTGCTTAAACAAAAGTGGTAGTGTTCACTCTACCTTTATTAAAATTATTTTATATTAAGAAATTACTAAGCCCATCATACCAAGCTCTAGGGGTTTATTTCAATCCATATAAGGCTTTTATTAATTTGTATGCATGATCTGGGTGATCAATATTTTCAAATCCAGGAGGGTTTTCTACAAAAACATCTTGATCTATAAATCCATTTAAAATGGCACTTTTACATCCATTTGAAATAGTTTGAAGTCTTTATGGCAAGCAAAAGCAAGGAGAAGCCTTATGGCTTCTAATCTAGTTACTGGAGCAAATGATTCTTCAAAGTTTGTAAATTCTATTTTTGTACATGCTATTTGACTATAACCTTGAGCCACAAGCCTAGCTTTCTTTTTAATGATACAACCCAAGTCATTGAGCTTATTTTTATAGACTCATTTTGTACTAGTTATATTATTATCTTTAGGACTTGGGACTAGTTCCCAAACATCATTTCTTTTAAATTGATTTAATTCATCTTGTAAGGCTATAATCCAAAAATCATCATTTAGAGTGTCATCAATATTTTGAGATTCTATTCAAATAAAAATGCAAAGTCATTAATATCATCTTTAATTTTACTTCTAGTATTAATTCCTATAGTTCAATCTCTTATTATTAGATCTTTTGGATGATTTTTTTGTATACTTCTATTCTTTAGGGAGATTATTTGAAGTTTCGCTTTTCTAAATTTTAAAATTCATTTAAGTTAATATTTTGAACTCCCTTATCAACTTCATCATCACTAACATTATTTTTTAATGGATATAGGTTTAGTTTCATCGAAAATAAATGTATTTATTTTTCAACTATTATTGTTCGCTTAATAAATACTCTATAAGCCTTAACTATGAGATGAGTATCCAAGAGATACTATATCATCAGATTTACTGTCAAATTTTTCTAATTGATCTTTCACAATATTTAACACATAACAGAGAATCAAATACATGAAAGTATAAAATTTTATTTATTTTCTCTCAAGAACTCATAAAGCGTTTTATTTAATATAGGTTTTAAATTTACTCTATTTATAATATAGCATGCTGTGTTGATTGCTTCAGCCCAAAAATATTTTCGTAAGTTATTTTCATTTAACATCGACCTAACCATCTCAAAGATTATATTCTTCTCTCAACTACTTCATTTTGTTGTGAAGTTCTTGGTGCTAAAAAATTATGTTAAATTCCTTGTTTCTCACAAAATTCTTCAAATTTATTATTTTCAAATTTTCTACCATGATCGGTTTGAGTTTTTGAAATTAGATACCCATGGCTTTCTCGAATATATCTTGCAAATTCACCAAAAGTATTACGCTTATTTACTAGAAAAATTACCGAAGTAAATCTAATGTTCATCAACAATAAAAAAGCCTTAATTCTTTTTCTCCTAGACTAGTGATATTAATAAGACCAAATAAATCCATGTGAAATAGTTCAAGAGATATAGATGTAAAAATAATATTTTTATTTTGAAAAGATATTTTATTTTGTTTTCCCTGTTGGCATGCATCGCATACATGATCTAAAGTAAAATCAATAATTTGTAAATGAGTTACGACATTTAATTTTGATATTCATTTAAAATATGGATAATGGCATGACATAGTCTCCCTATGCCACAACCACTCATCTTCAAAGGTTGTTTTAAACTATATAAGATTTAAATTTTCTAAATTATCAATATTTAACATGTAAACATTACTGTCTATTTCCAACAAGAACAACTGAATTATTTATTCTACTGAAGCAATGTGATGAATAAAAAATAATTTCTTAACTTTTATCACATAATTGACTTATACTCAAAAGATTATGCTTTAAACCATCAACTAAGAAAACCTTTTCTATACTAGATAAATTTTTTATCCATGGAACCAATTCCAATGACATTCTTTTGGGAGTTTTCTCCAAGTATAACTTGTCCTCCATTTATCAGTTCTAATGATGTGAATCTGGTACGATCACTTGTCATATGTCTTGAGCATCCGCTATCTAGATATCACATGCCTCCACTAATTTTATTTTTGTGACAGGCTTGCAAAAAAAAAATTTAGTTAGTTAATTTAGGGACCCATATATGCTTGGGTCGATTTTCAACTAAAGGACTAAAAATATGTTTATTTTCCATAAATGATTGTGTATATTTGGGTCATAACTGCCCATATATATGAGGAATTTGAATATGAATGTGCACATTTTGCATAACAATGAAAAGATATATAACCATGTTTATTATACTAGTTACACCACACATTTGTATTTGCATATAATCTTTTTGTTTGGTGATAATGATGTGAACGATTGATATGAGCATGTGTATGATTATTATTATTTAATTTGATAAATGATGTATTTTACTAAAGTAAGATTTTAAAAATAAATTTAATTTATCTTTAGGCATATTATTTCAACTTCTAATTTTGAAATTAATACAAAATGATTACATGAAATACTTTATAAATATTAATATTTTTCTTGAATGATTCATATTCAACTTTTAATTTATTATATTGAGTTTCTAAATATACATGATATTTTTCTAATTTCAGGTGTTTCTTTCTTAATATCTTGTACTCACGTTGCAACTTATTCCATGCCTCATCTAACTCTTTATAAGAGAAATCATTTTTATATACTCTTCGACGTCTGTCGACTCATCTTTATGATATGCCATAAGGAAGAGATTTACTTCCTCTGACTTATTGGAGTTAGTCTCGCTATCTGAATTTATCCAAATACACTTATCGCTTTCTTCTTTATTTTTCCTTTCTTTTTTTTTTTTTTGAATCTTTCTTTTATCCAATATAAGTTAGACAATCCTATTTAATGTGTTCCAACATCTTACAATTATAGCATATCACTCCACCTTTATTTTTTGTACATATATCTGAAAATTTACTTATATCCTTAAAACTTTTATTTCTATATCTTGGTTGTCTTTGATTTTCTTTTTCTTCTTCATCAAATAGTTGAATCTTTTTTTGAGAGCATGGTCATTTTTTCTTAATCTTTCTAGTCTCCAAGTCAATATCTCCTGAGTTTGTCTCATTGACTGTTGTAGATATTAAAAAGCTATATCTTTGCCTTTCTCTTTCTTCTTTATTCCATCATTCAAATCCCTTGCGATTATATTATGTTCATGAGCTATTAAAGTGTCAAGAGCTCATAAAGTGGATGGGTACTTAAATCACTAGCTTCACTAATAGCAGTAACTTTAGCATCCCAATCTTTAGTTAAGTATATTAAGATTTTATGCACAAGATCTTGGTTTTTATAAGTAACACCTAAAGAGTGCAAAACATTTATAATTTTCATGAAATGCATATACATGTCCAAAATATTTTCTTCAAGTTTCATGTGAAATAGTTTCATAGTCATGTATATGTGCATTCTTAATTTCATTTGTGCCTTCATAAGTAATGATAAGTTCATCCCATTTTTCTTTTGCAGTTTTAAGTGTAGATACTCTCATATAATCATCGAGTTTTGGTGCACTAAATAAAATATTCATTGCATTTGCATTAAGTTGATCAAGTTCTGACTCGGCTTAAGTTCAATCATTTACCGGTTTCTCAACTCTAATGTTGTTTATCTCTGTAGTGACCAATGGGTGCATGATATTATTGTGAAAGCATATGCCACATCCTAGTGTTTTGACAATGCAAGAAAATGTTCATTCTATTTTTCCAATAGTCAAAAGTTACATTATCTAGAGGTGGTGGCTTATGAGTGGATTGACCTTCGAGTAAAGAACCGTTAGGAAAATCATGTGTCATAGGTGATCTACTCTTGGATGATTAAATCAAAAATAAGAGTCTTCGCTCTGATACCAATTGAAAGCTACAATACACCAAGACGGTGGGGGTGATGAATTGGTGTACTAAAAATTTTAATATTAAATTTTATTAAAAAAATTAAAAGGTTTTTAACTTAAGAAGAGTTTATAAAATTAAAAGTGAATAAACATAAAGTATACGAGAATTTATTACGTGGTTACACCAAACTCCAAAACCATTCTCCTACACGCCTAGTTATACCAATGGACCAGGATCCCACTATCACATCAAAAAATCTCCTTTTCACCGAGTTTAGGCGGAGATATTCTTATAAATCACAATCATAAATTTAAAATGCAAAATATTTCATAATCCAATTAAAAAAATAAAATAAAATAAAATAAAATAAAATAAAACTGATTTTCAAAATTTGCTTGCACTTAATGAATGAAATATTATAGCAAATTAAAATTTAAACTAATACTTCAATCGATCCTGCGACCTGTCCATTGTCGCACAAACGTCTTGTTGTTGTTAAATGAACTCGCGTATGTTTCTCAAACTTGAAAATGTGTCGATCTTCTTTTAAACTTTTCTCACATTTGATGAAGAGTAAAACACATAAAATTTGGCTCTAAGGTTTTCTTCCATATTTTTCTTACAACTATAGTTATATTTATAGATGAATTGGTTTTATTATATAATCAGTAATAATAATAATAATATTAATTTTTGAATACATTCCAAAAAAAGTTCAGCAAATCAAATTTATTTTAATTGAATGTTTAGTTATTACTATTTTATAACACTGCCTTTGTTGGTCCTAAGCTCAGATGTGAAAGTGAAGGGTTGCGTTAGGTAGTCGACAGCCAGCGTAAAATTTGTCGGAAAAGAAAATCATGACATGAATCCTTTTGATCATTGTGTAAGTGCTAGAGCGTCCCCCGAAAGCGACGTGCCGTATGACCCGAATACGATGAAAAGTGTGCAGGGCCGCTACACCGGCGCCCGGGTGTAGTGTCAAGTAAGCAAGGGTTCCCACATTACGGATGGATGCGGGTAAAGAAGTTAGTCCATGGTAGTATTAGGATAGGATCTTGGAATATAGGTACTCTCAATGGTAAACTAATGGAATTGGTTGATATTATGATTCATAGAAAGATAAATATCTCATGTATTCAAGAAACTAAATAGGTTGGAGAAAAGGCTAAAAAGATTGATAACTTAGGTTTTAAACTATGGTATTCTGATAAGAGTCGTACTAGAAATGGTGTAGGTGTAATTATAGATAAGAGTTTGAAAGATAATGTTGTTAAAATTAATAAAGTTGGAGATAGAATTATAACACTTAAGATTATTATTGATACTTAAGATTTTTAATATTATAAGTGCTTATGCTCCTCAAGTTGGTTCAGATACAGGCTCTAAAGATAAATTCTGGAATGATTTAGAAGGCTTAATAGACTTGATACCTCTTGAAGAAAATTTTTTGATTGGAGGAGATTTAAATGGACATGTCGGTAGAGTGATAGAAGATTTCAGAAATATTCATGGTGGTTACGGTTATGAAGCGATTAATGAAGAAGGTAGAATCATTTTAGATTTTGCTTTAGCATATGATCTGATTATTACTAATATTTTATTCAAGAAAAGAGATGAGCATTTTATTACTTATAAGAATGAATCTAATAAAACATAAATTGATTATTTTCTTATGAGAAGAAGCAATCGTCAAGATTGTAAGGATTGTAAGGTCATTCTAAGTGAGGAATTAAGTACCCAACATCGATTATTAGTTCTAGATTTTAAGATGAAGAGTTGTAAAATAAAGAATACTAGGATTCAACATCGTAGAATTAGATGGAGGTACCTAAAAGACACAAATAAAATTATTTTTATGAGTAAAATTCAATATTTAAACATTTGGGATATCCATGAAGAAGCAAATGCTATGTGAGAAAAATTAACTAATACTATTAAACAAGTGGCTAAAGATGTACTTGGAGAATCAAAATAAAAAGTTTCTATAAATAAAAATAATTGGTAGTGGAATAATAATGTGCAAGAAAAGATAAAATATAAGAAGTTATGTTATAAAAATTGGTTTAAATGTAAAAACGTAGAGAACTGGGAAAAATATAAAACGACTGCAGTGAAGTCTAAAAGAATAATCTATGACGCTAAAAATTCGCTTTTGTGATCTTTATAACATGTTAGATACTAAGGAGGGTGAAAAATATATGTATAAACTAGCCAAACAAAGAGAAAAGAAAAGTAAAGTTCTAACTCAAGTAAAGTGTATTAAAGATGAAATCAAAAAGTGTTTTTCTTATAAAAAGATATTCAACATAGGTGGGTTAATTATTTTGATAAATTTTTTAATGAAAATGTTGAAAATATGATCGACCTTAGTGATCTTATTATGGTTAATAATAATAAAACTTTTCATTTTTACCGTCGCATTAGTAGAAAAGAAGTTGAGGAGGCTTTAAAAAAAACCAAGGGTGGTAAATCTGTAGGACTTGATGATATCCCAATTGAAGTGTGGAAATGTTTAGGTGATTTGGGGGTTTCTTGGCTTACTAATCTTTTTTATATTATTTTAAAAACTAAAAGAATGCCTGAGGAGTGGAGGAAGAGTATTTTGGATGTGTCATACTTTAAAATTATGGGAGAGGGTAATTGAACATAGGTTAAGACGTATTACCAAGGTTTTTCATATTCATATTGGATTTATGCCGGGCAGGTCTACTATGGAAGTTATACATTTATTGAGAGGTTTGATGGAGAAGTACAGAGATAATAAGGAGGATCTACATTTGATTTTTATTGATTTAGAAAAAGCTTACGATAAGGTTCCTAGAGATGTTCTTTGGAGAGTCCTTGAGAAGAAAGGCGTTGATATGACTTATATTCAAGTCATTAAAGATATGTATACTAGAGCTGTCATGTGTTCGAACTGAAGGAGGATTAACCAAATATTTTACTATTTCTGTTGGTTTACATCAGGGATCGGCTTTAAGCCCATATCTTTTTGTTTTATTTATGGATGGTATTACTGGGCATTTACAAGAGGATGTACCTTGGTGTATGCTTTTTGCTGATGATTTCCTCCTCGTGGATAAGACGAAAGAAAAAGCCCAGGAAAAACTTGAATTATGGAGGTCTACATTGGAGTCTAAAGGTCTTCGTTTGAGTAGAAATAAAACTGAATATATTGAATGTAATTTTAGTAATAGTAGCTTTAGTGATAGAATTGTAACTTTAGGTGATCAAATTATTAAAAGGTGTGAACGATTTAGATATCTTGGGTCCATCTTTCAAAGCGATGGTGATATAGATGGGGATGTTAATAGTAGAATTCAGGTTGGTTGTTGAAGTGGAGGAATGCGTCCGGCCTATTGTGTGATAGAAAAGTACCGCTTAGATTGAAAGGAAAATTTTATAAGATGGTGGTGAGACCTGCAATGCTCTATGGTGCTGAATGTTGGCCTTTAAAAGAGAAGCATAATGCTAAGTTATGTGTTGCCAAGATGAGAATGATTAGGTGGATGAGTGGCTTTACATTTAGAGACAAAATGTGAAGAATATTTTCGTGATAGGGTTGGTGTGGCTCTAGTGATGGACAAAATTAGAGAGAGTGGTCTTAGATAGTTTGGTCACATTAAGCATCGACCACCTGATGATCCGATTAGGAG
Organism: Papilionanthe hookeriana x Papilionanthe teres; assembly: GCA_022702705.1. NCBI lineage: Eukaryota > Viridiplantae > Streptophyta > Magnoliopsida > Asparagales > Orchidaceae > Papilionanthe > Papilionanthe hookeriana x Papilionanthe teres. Next base: position 7,141,393 of record CM040421.1, read on the forward strand.
AGTAGATGTTTTAGATACAACTTATGTTAAGAAAGGCAGAGATAGACCTAGGAAAACTTGGGCTTATTGCATAAAAAATGATCTTAATTTATTAGAATTAAACGAAAATTTGACACTAAATAGGACGCAATGGAGAAAAAGGATTCATGTAGCCGACCCCACTTAGTGGGATCAAGTCTTTGTTGTTGTTGTTGTTGTTGTTGTTGTTTAGTTATTACTATTTTGCACGTTACATTAAAAAAAAAATGAAAAATGAAAGCAATAGATATTTGTATAACGTCATTTAAATTTTTCTAATAAAAAAAGGAAAATTTATTTTGTATTACCGTTTGAAATAAAGCTTGGAAAGAACTCAGATTTATACTATTCTTTTATAACAGTTCCACTAATTTATAGGGGAATTTACATTCAATTCCACCCAATTCTTATACATTTATATATGTACCATCTAAAGTTTGATACTTGCAAATGAAAAAATGTGCTCCACATTCAAAATATTAATATTAGTGATATTATTTATGTGATATTAAAATCTGAGTGTTGTACAAGTAAACAGTAAAGTTTATATCTTTGATTTGTAAATACATAAGAATTGTGTGGTATGTATGCATATCTACGAGGTTATATTCTCTTTTTCCTCCCAACTGATCTTCTTATGTTGGCAGCTGCTGGGATCAACGTTTATTCGCTCGCAGAACTGTAGGAGACATTCACCTCCACCTTATGAACAACTCTCATCAACTGTTGATGCCAGAGGAAAAAAGGTAAAAGCAATTAAAAGCTGCCCTTTTTAATCACCTAGGGAACCTGTAAGTCATAAAAAAAAGTGGCATTTTACATACATACCACCCAATTCCTATGTATTTACATATCTGACACCTAAACTTTTCTTTTAATATTTATACCACCAAATATTTTATATCCCATTAAAAATACCACTATTTTAATTTTTAAAAATGAAATACTTTGATGCATATATAAGGTGGCAACTATGTAAAAATTAAAGTTTAGGTGTTAGATATGTTAACACAGGAATTGAGTGGTATGTAAATATTTCTTTCGTTGTTTCTAATAATTTCTGATTCAATTTACTGTTTTTTTTCTGCTTCTTATTTCCTATACTGCCTGCTTATTGGGGCTCTTATCAGCCAATTATGCAGCCAGATAGGCAATCTTCAATGTCTTTAGTTATTTCATCATTTCATTTTTGTAATGCGGTATTTATGTTTTTAAAGTTTTTTTTCTATGATCTTCGTCGAGTTATTGAAGAAATTTATCTTTTGAGTGACCAAGTTGATGTTGAGATCTACTGGAAACTGGGTTTAAACCAATAGTGTATGCATTGGATTACATTCTTTGTGACATACTAAATCTTTGCTTTTCTACTATACTTAAAAGCTGCAAATTTCAATCACCGTGTATTTTGTGGATTATTGAATTTTTTACTAATCTTTTTCAGGATTGTCTTTTATTTCTACAAATACTTCAATGCTACTTATTCCAATTGGACATCAGATATTCTAAATTACAAGGACATAAGAGTTATAACATTGTATTTTCACTCTATTTTGCTTTTATGGTCTTTATTATCTTTACTTTTCAGTAGCAGCAGCAACAACAATCGCTTTTATTGTGTAAACTTATTTTCCTGCTGACTTTTATGTGATTGACAATTTTATATTTGTATTTGACAGTCATTTTTTAGTGGCTATTCAGGAGTACGTTTATCTTTTATTTTTTTATTTTGTTTATCTTTTGATTCGAAACAAAATTATTTGACATATTTGATTAAGATGTGGCTTTTAAAAACACTAAACAGCTTTTAAAAACACTAAATACCTTAAAAGTTACTGTGAGTGTTTTCAAAAATATGATAATTGGTTTTAGAAATGAAAAAATAAAAGCACTGAAAAAATAAACTAAACAAACATCTTTTTAAAAACTAATAGAACAACAAAAAAGAAAAAATCAAACAAACAAAATAGATTTCAAACAAACCTTACTGTCCCGCTCTCATGGGAAGCAAGGAAATAAAATAGTAAATTTAATAGTGTTTTTTTTTTCATTTGTTCTTGTATTTATAATTTTTAGTTGCTGATTTATCATCAACTTGTTTTTGCACGCCACATTCTTTGGTGCAGAAGGCATTCTAAACATCATACATATTATGTTCTAATGCGGCATCACTTGGCCATTTTATAAATCTATTAGCACATTAGTGGAATAGAATATCAACATATTATTGGAGAAATTCTTCATAAAAATTCCCAATCAGATACTTTCCATGGAGTTTTTTTTTTTTTTTAATATATAGATTTTTTTTTTTTTTGGAGTTTGATAATAATTTATTTGCATGGCTTTAAGCTTCTTATTCTGTTGCAGTTAATATGAACCTTGTGGTGACCGAGAAGTGAGCATCAGAAATCGCAGCTGTCAGGAGGTATCTAAATAGATCCAGTAATTTATAGGGAAATTTACATGCATATCACACAATTTTTATCTTTTTATGTACTGAACCATCTAAAGTTTGATATTTCCATTTATCACATTTTTAATGTCATAACTACATCAAATTTTATGCATGAAAACATGTACTTCACTTTCAAAGTATTAATTTTAGCTGTATTTTTTATGTGATGTTAAAATTTGAGTGTTATACTAAACTTTAAAGATTAAATGGTTGATTTGTGAATATATAAGAACTGTGTGGCATGTTTGTACTTGGGTGTATTTTCTTTCTCCTCCCAACTTGTCTTCTTAGGATGGCAGCTGCTAATATCAACAACTATTCGCTTGCAGAACTGCAGGAGATATTCAACTTCACCTTATGAGCAAATCTCATCAAACTTCTGAGAAGATTACTGATGGCAGAGAAAAAAAAGGTAAATGCAATAAAGAAATCATCTCTTAGCTCTGGTTCTTTTTGGACTAGACTATTGGTTGCCCTTGAAAGCTGTCTATTGTAATCACTTAGAGAACCTGTATTTAGTAGGAAAAAAAAAGGGTATTTACATACATACCACTCAATTCCATGTTTCCACCAAGATTCCTGGGCAGCTTTTTCGGCTGATTCATGGTAATTGTTTGGATCTTCATTTCATCCGTGTAAATAAGTGATTGATTTTTATTTTGTTTGTGTGAGTTTTAATGTGACCTTAGGTTCCTAGGTTTTATGATTTTTGCGTGAGTTGTAGTATGGTGGGTTGTAGTGGAACTTTTGATTACCTTGATGTAAATTTTCTTTTGGAGCAATAAAATTTCCTACAGGATTCATTAAAAAAAACATACCACTCAATTATTTACATATCTAACACCTAAAATTTACTTCCTACATTTATACCACCCAAATCTTTTATTTCACATCAAAAATACCACTACTTTTATTTTTAAAAGGTGAAATACACATTTTCATGCATAGATAAGAGGTCATGTATGTAAAAAATTAAAGTCTAGATGCTAGATACAAGTACATAAGAATTCAGTGGTATGTTAATAAATCATCCAGAAAAAGAGTTATTTTCATGTCCATATTGCTTTTGTGTACTGTTTGTTCGGCAAAATTTAAAAACAGGATTTTTCTTTTTAATTTGATAATTATAACAGATTAGTTTAAAATTAAATTAGGCTATTAGGCAAAATCATCAAGCCACGTGGTGATTTGTTGTCCATGGCTCCACGTAGGTGGAATCGCGACATACGCCGTGCCCTAATTTCCCCTCTTGTTCTCTGTGTATCTCCGAATCTCCTCTCCACAAATCTTCTCCCTGTGAATCCTTTATGCCGGTGAGAACCTCCCATCATGGTTTCTCCGAAAGATTCTCTTTTGACCTCTCCGTTTCTCACAGCCGCGTCCCGAATCTCTGTCCAACCCTCGCATCCATTGGTAAATATATTTTTCTTGTTTGTTTAAAATTTTTTGATAGATTTTGTTTGTAATCATACATTTTACCAAAAATTGCATTTCCATCCTTGATCTTTAGCATTTGTCGAATGGTTTCTATTTTACCAAAAATTGCATGTTTCGTATTATGCAAACTCTCTCAGTATTGATAAAACTCTTTTATTAAAGAGTTATGCCTGAGCATTTGATTGGAAGTCTAGCATCCAATGAGGAGGCAGTGGTGGAATAAGTTCGTTAGCATCTCTTGAATTATCAGCTTTGGATTTTGTGCCATTGTTGAGTATCCCATATTAGTATAGCAATAATAGTAGTGGTACTACAAACTAATCTGGCTATAATACAAGAGTTATTAGAACAGATCTAATGTGAGGATGAATCGTGCATCAATATAAGAATCTTCATGTGGATAACAATTTAGTGATTTAGGTTGATTGCAGGAGAGAGTTCAACCATACAACATAGAGTTATATTTATGGATGTATATTTTGAGAGTATAAATAAACAATTGATGGAAATAATAATTTTGAAATAGTGTGATGGAATTTGAGAAGTTAGTTCTCATTAATCTTTTAAGCTAGGTGATTACAAGTGAAAATTTATAATCTTACGGTTCAACCAAAATTGATATGGGACGAAGATGATAAGTTTATTTTGAGTTTGATTTTTTTTTAATTAGATTTGATTTATGTTATTGGAGATGTTTCACATCAAAATATTATTACTTAAATTTAACTGATATACGTTAAAAAATGAGTGAAGTCTTTTGTCCAATTGATGCTAACGTTTTGATGGTAAATTAATTGTATCTGAGGAGCTTGTGCTCAAGTATGTAGGAGTTCGAAGTAGGCCTATTCGCGTCCCACTATATGCTACGTTATGGAATTAAAAGAATTAATGCTACAACTTGGAACATGACTCGTATGCATTGACTTTGATCTGTCGTTACCCAATGAATAATGGATTTATTGCAACTTCTATCTATGACGATGAGGTAATTGTATTTGTTTTTGGCAGATACTCTTTTTCTTAAGAGTGGAAGAATTATTTCAACTAGCATTCGGCGGGTGCGATGATAATTCATTACGAGAAATGGTAGATACACTTGAGGGTTTGTGTAGAGATGTTCATCGGATTATATTTTTTTCAAATGATCGTTATAACACAGAGAACATTTCTGCGCATTCATTTTAGTCACAACAGACTCTTGATATTGTTTGTGTTGCACCTCACACTTCTACTAATCCAAGCCATCAACCTTTCGCAGCGCGGTGGATCAGGGGCTGCAGTCGGATCACAAACCACTTGTGGGTCATGAGATACACATACCTATACGAGGACACCATATATTCCACCGCAGCATGAGGTGCCATAACACCCTCAATTTGTCACAACGCTCCGTATTGGATGGTTGGCATACCTTTTCCAGTAGGAACACCTTATTCTGGTTATTTTTGGATGTCTTCCTCTATTCCATCTCAACAAGCACAAATTATAACACAACCCTACCAGGTGTCATGACCTCAACATTTACTGAAAGATGATCAACATTATTTGAGAGATCGACCTGTTCATACACCTACACATTACACATCGGGGATAGATGCTATAGCTCCAAGGAGATGGTGTAGACATTATTATCTCATGTTCCCCCTATATTCATAGGTGATGTGTTGTACAATTTCTAACAGTAGTTTTGATATTTAGTTCAGCCATCGGAAAACTAAAGTCAAGTTGTATTTCAATACAGATATCTACCTTGGTGTTATACGGCTGCTTTCTTAGGTTTGAGGTTTGTTTTGGACAGTTTCGTGCACCTATGCATTATAAAACACCTATACATTATAAGTCATCATTAATTTTAAATTCTATATCAATTAATTCCAAGCAATTCACTAACATATTACACCGCAATTTAAAAAAAGAAAGGAAAATTTATGTAAATGCCCCATCTTTTTAGTCTGCATTCTTTAGCCATCAAAGAGTTGGATTCTTATATCAAATGATTGATGTTGATCTTTCCTTTATTTTTGTAATTTTAGATTTGAAGTTTACTTCAGAATTAGGGAAAGAGAAGGCGGACCATATGTCATACGGAGATCTATTGGCAAGGATGAGGAAGCTCGTGAAGAGACTTGCCAAGCCAACCCCAGTTTGGCTCAAGGCCATGGAAGAGTACTCCAATTTTCTTTATTTCGTTATATTTATGTATAAAATATGAAGGTTGAGGTGTTAGATATATAAAAAACACAAGCTTATGTGTTCAAAATGAGTTTGGATAAAGTAACAAAAGCAACTAATCTATTCGCGCGTCGCGATCAAAATATTGAGAATTTGATAAAAATAGAAAATATAGGTTGGGTTTTACCATGAACTTTGATATTTGAGCGAGGATTTGAAAAATCCATGAAAAGGGTGGTTGATTTTTAAATAATAAGTTTTGGGTGGTTTGTAGTAATTGCCCTCTTTTTATATTGAATTAATTATTTTGCTTTGTTGGTGCAAAATGAATAATCCATTCAGACAAAAACATTTAGTATTATGCATGCTATTGCGAGGCAAATTATTGTTTACTACTCTTGTACAGTTGTATTTCACTCCTCTGCGTTTAGGGTTGAACCTTATTCTTAATTTCATCTTTGCAATGCCTAGTGTTATAATTGTTGCATATATAATATTCTGTGAAAATATCTAGACATCTTGCTGGAGCTGGACCCGAGGGAAAGCACACTGCAGTAGAAGCGATAACCATTGTTCTTGATTTACCACATCCCCAACCTGGATCCATGTCTGTACTTACATCTATAGATGGAATATCTGCATCTGATCCAAAGTCTGCTCTTGTTTCGCAGAGATTAGTGCAGGCTGCAGTAAGGATGATTCCTATTCCCAATCTTTTTACTAAAGCTACAAGTAGTGTGATCAGACTATGAATTCTACACTCAGAAGTATGTGCTGAGAGGTAGCATTTACATACATTCTGCCCAATTCGTATGTATTTACATATTTTAGTCCAAAACATTCTCTTTTACATTTATAGCACTCAAATCTCATATCACATCAAACATATCACTTTTAATTTTTAAAATGTGAAATTTACCTTTACATGTGTAAGGTACAAATTAAAGTTTAAATTTAGATTTGTAAATATATAAATTGAGCATGTTTATCTTCAAAGATTTTTATATAGACTAAAGTTTTCAGAGATCAACTAATGGTTTGTCTAGGGAAATTTATTAAACAATTTAATTTTCCAACCGGTTGTGATGCTTTCTTTGAATATGTTTATCTGGTTTCATTTCTAACTATGTTTTTATAGAGAATGAGCTCTTTTACAATTAAGGTTTGCTAGAGTTTGCCCTATTGAAAGAACCGTTTTCTCAGTATTTATTATTTGTTGAAGTCTGGTTACATTCTTAGTATATTTATGGCCATTATCATGATAATCGTTTAGTTACAATGGTTCAATCATCCTCAATGATGTTTGATGTTAATTGATTCATTACCTGAAGTAAAGTTATCCTTAAAATGTTATATTATCAAATAGTTCTATTGATAAAAAATACATAAATACACAACAACCAAAATAAAACTATATTTATTTTTAATTTGCAGTTTTTTTGCTAAGAAACATTCAAAATAATTTTGGTAGAGTTTGATCTATTCTAATAATATCATAATTGATTGACTAGATTGTCTTAGATTTACATGCCTTAGCCATACAATCCAATATTTTTTCCATTCCAATATTATTTCATGTAAGATGTGTCAATCTTTTCTCATGCCAATTAATAAGACTGACTATATTTTTATGCTAAAAGATAGTGTCATCTTTTTATAGAACTAATTAGGGACACTAACAATCTTATTGGAGATTGCTTTCCTTAGCAATACTGCTAATAACAAATAAATGAGTTATGCACTATTGTGATTATACATCAACCAATGGTGAGTTTAGGTGCTTTTTCATTACTAATGATACTTAATTTAGGAGCTTGCCAAGTCATGTCAATTAGGGATGTATCATCAAGTGATGAGTTAAATTTATGATTAAATAGTGCTCTTAAGATGAATGTTTTTAAGTATTAATTTAAGGATGAGTTATGATATGATAAACTCTACTTATTTCTAAGTTGAATTTTTAAATTTAATAGTTATACATAAGTCTAGTTATTAAATGATATTTATGATGGTTATTATTAAATATCTAATTTCCATATTATATTTACAACATAAACATGACAACCAACATGTATATTGTTTTTTAAATTAATTTTATAACTTTGAAATGTTATTTATCCATTAAGTTATGTATATTTTAAAAAAAAAAAAAATTGATCGATAGTCGGAGACCGCGAATTAACCACATAGGTTGAACTGATCGAGGAGCGGACCCCCCTTCCAGTCCAGTGTGTTATTTTAATACTCCCGTAATGAGTGGGATTCGAACCCTTGACCCGAGAGACTTACACCAAAGGCCGCAACCAATGAGCTAAGACTTTCGCACCATTAAGTTGGGTGTGTCTATATATATATATATATATATATATATATATATATATATATATATATATATATATATATATATATATATATATAATTCATCCCCCTTATAAATATCTATTTCAAGATTATTTGATGAATTAAATGAATAATAAAAGTAGCCTCTTCAATAATAGGAGAGAAAAGATCATTGATAGGTATTTATGAATGTATTATATAAACTTGAATCTTTATTTTAGATACTTAAGTACTTTTTCTTCATTTTTTATATATGAAAGTCAAGTTTTAATGACTTTTTCATTCATATCACTAAACTAAAAAAAACAGAGAATGTATACAACGCTTATGTTATATCTTTTTTTATTAATAAATATGTAAATTAATATGATTGTTATGAATAGATCATTAACAACAAACATATCAAAATTTAAAATTTCAATGATGACCAAAGATCTCTCTTCAACCTAAGCCTTACCTCCCCCTCTCTAAGATAACTAGAGTAAAAAAAAAAAATAATGATGAACATTAATATATTAATATGTTATTCAATATGTACTATAGATTTTAATATATTAATGAAAAATATATATATATAGTTAGTACAACATAATATGAACAATAATTTTCTTTATATAATATTTTAATATACATGTATTATGGCTATCAAGTGTCAGGATAAAATTTAGTATACACTACAAATAATAGGATTTGCATGATTAACTATTATGTATAATTTGATAGTTTTAAACTATAAAATCATTCACATATAATATTAATAATATAATTTCAAAATTTTTATTTTATAATAAATTTTATCGTGCTTGATATACTCTCTAAAATATATTAAATATTATATTACATAATTATCAAGTGAAAAACAAATTTTTTATGTCAACATAGCCCACATAATTTTTCTATAATATATTTAAAGTTATATGATGAAAATTTTTTAAATCATCTTAAATTAGAGTTTGTATGAAATAAAACCAAATAAAATATTAAGTTTTTATAATAATGAAATTAAAATCTAAAGCGAGGATAATAATAGCTTATCTTAATCTAGATAATTTTTATTTGATTGGCATGACAAACAAAATCAGTTTTACTACAACCTCTAAATCAGTTTCTCTTTTTATCACCAACTTTTAAACAATAGATTTTTCAAAACAGTTTTTGAAATACAAAGCCACAGCTGAAACAAACACAAAATATGTTTTATGATTCAAATCAAGTCATTATAGATAAACCTGAATACTGTAGAAGTAATTATTATTTTCTTCTTTTATTAGAAAAATGATATCATAGATATTTACTATTAGCTGGCAATCAAATAAATTTCGAAAGAGAAGTATTATATTTATAACATTTTTTTCATGGGATCTCTCTATCTTGCTAAAGCTCCTATTAAAATTTATCAGTGATCCTCAACCATTTCATATACTAAGCCAAAATATGCTCAGTTTTATCTTTATAGGTGCTTTCTTATCTTTATAAGTAAATATTGGTCATATATAAATCTCATTTTTAAGGAACAATACGCTCAATATTTATAAATCATATAAATGAACGTATCAAGCACATCTAATAATTAATTTTATAGTCATAGCATATAGCAGGTTTTTTAAATCTATTAATCACTTACGAGACTCAACAGATTTTAGATCTCTGTAAAATCTACTCAAATCTTTCATTGTTGTAACATTTAATAATATAAAATCACCCAATTATATCTCAACTACAATATTAGGCAGGGGAACCTATTGGTCGTACATATGGTTCATAGACCTAACGGTTATCACAAAATTTTTAGTTTAAATGGTTGAGCCTACTGATCCCTAAAGTATTTATAATACGTGAATATTATGATTTATATATATGATATAATTCTCTATTATTTCTTTAATAATATTTCTTTCTTTACAATGGCGCCAAAAACTTGACTCCGATGCAAATAAGAGTTCGACTGTTACTTTTAAATTTTGGGATTCTACGCAAGCATACTTATCATTATCAAGTAATATAGGACTTTCTGATTAAGCCTGAAATATCGAACCCGCATGGAGACTTGTAAACTTTTAATAAGGAATTATAATACAAAATCTATTTAGAAAAGGATACTTACTAAAACTATAGATATTACATTAGAAATGAAAGTTTGATAGTTTTTATTAATTTTTTATATTTTGAAATAAAGAAAACAATTAACTAATTTTAACGAGATTTTTGTAAGATAAAATAAGTATAAATGAAAATATATTTTTATTAATCATGAATAAGTAATAAGTATAGGAGTTCTGTTGTGGAAGTAATCAACATGTGTTGTACCAAATAGGAGCAAATATTATTCTTTGCCCTCACTAGAGATGTTATAAAGAACATTGGCTAGTTTAAAGTTTGAATAGTCTTGAAGACAGGTTATGTAAGAAAGATACTAGCTCTCACTCTAGAGTTTCCTCCTCTCTCTCCACCTGGGAGCTAACTTCTCGTATCAAAACCTAAAATAATAAATCAAATTTGGGGCTTTAGTCTGTCACCCCAAAGTCCTCTAATTCTACACCCATTAAAGGATATTTTTTTATTTATTTGCATTCAATTATATGAATTACATTCTCATCCATACAATCTCATGTGATTTTTACCATTAGTTTGATTGAGACAATACCATCTCGGATCTTACATGTTCTGACAACAAATGTTAAAATCTTAATTGGTCAAATCAAGAAGTAAATGAAGTACAAGGATTAAATCATCATAACTTATTCCAGCATTAAAGATCAATACTTCCGCAACTTCCATCCAACACTTAATTAATTTTCATTTTAAGGAAAAAGATAAAGGAAACTACTCAGAATTCATGGAGAAAACACAACAACAATTAATTTTAAAAGTAGAAATCATGTAGAAACACAAGAAGTCTAAATTAAAACCAAATGTAGTACAAAGATAAAAACTTATCTCAAATTCCTCTCCACCAAACTCTTGAAGTTCCTTTGAATCTCTTCCTTTCTCTTACAATACTCCCTAGGATTGGTCACCCAAACCTAGAGGGTTAAAATCTCTCAAAATCACTAACAAATAATGGATTCTTACTTAGAACTATCTACCCACCTTCCCTTTCACTATGAATGAGATAAGTGAGAAGAAACTCTAAGTAAAAATCCTACAACTCCTTATTTTAAAACACACTAAATCTACTCTTCCAATCTCCTTTTTTTTTCTTCTTTCCTAAGTCTTTCTTTTAAAGTTTTCCAAAAGGTGTCTTGGTGTCTCTTCAAAATGTGTCCACATTCAATGAATCTTCCAAGAGATGCCTCCTTTCAAGAGCCATTTGAATGCATTTTCGCGCCCATTATCAGTTATTCACATTTTTACCAAGGGTTGCCTCAAACACCCCTTCAAAATTTGCCAAAAATTCTTTAAACTTCCATAATAACTACCATGTGCTTAAGCACGGGGCCTTCGGTGCTTAGGCTTTGTCTGCTCACACTTAGGCGCCCTAGTTCATTTTTACACCTTCATTTTTGCTCTAAATTTGATCATTTTTCACTCCCTTTACCATATTTTATTCACTTAATTGTACCTGTAAGAATAACACACAAATATATTCCATTAAAGTACAATATCCTCAAAAATAGGTATAAAAATGTGTACATAAATGCTATATATTATAGGTATATCAAATTTTCCCAAACTTAAAATGTTACTTGTCCTCAAGCGACACTACAATCTTTTAAAACCAAATTAAACAAATTATGTGAATGAGTTTCTTTAGCAGATTCTAAAATTTTGTTCTAGAAATGTAGTATTCCAATTTGGAAAAAACTTTAGTAAATGAGATCAACTCAAAGTTTAGAAATCTCTAGGGTGAAAAAGTATGAAAATATGAGTTCCTATCTAATTCAGAAATACTTGTAAATTTTTCAAATATAGAGTTTTAGGCATTATATCTTCTTTACTTAAAAATTTTTATTAATAATAATTATACTTACTATATTATATCATTAAGCTTAAGAGTTATTAAGTCTTATGCCTTAAAAAGATCGGATGTGGAACCAATTTTTGATTAAGCACTAATCCTCAAGCTTCTCTTCCCTTTTTCACATACTATACTTTACTTTTCCTTTTTCTTTTCTTTTCTTTTCTTTCTTTTTTCTTCTTTTTTTCTAATGAGAATTACTATATCTGGATAGGCATTTAATTATTTTGAATTCTATTCTTACTTTCCTAAAGCAAAGATTTGATATATATCATTTACTTTAAAATATAATAATAACTTTGAAAATTTTTTTTAATAAAAGAAAGTATTGAAAATACAAGTCTAATACTTCTATAGTTTTCAAAGATATAACATCTCCAACTAAAGATAGTCATACAATATTTAAAATCTCTTCACTAAGAAATTTTTAACTTTAAAATTTTCATCATCACTATAGGTTTTAAATAAATTCTCTTAGTCATTTCTATATTCAAACTTTTATTTCCCTAATATAACTTCATACACAATCATTTTTCAATCAAAAACAAATTTATTTGTAGCATATTTAATAATAAATAAATTTCAAGTTTTGAAAAATGGTTTTCATCCCCCCCCCCCCCCCAAACTTAAATTTTTAATAAAATAAAACATTATAGCATAACATAGATATAGGTAGGAATGAAAAATAAAAACATGATGCTTACAAGAATTTTCATATCCTAAATATACAAATACAAAAATTAAAAACAGGAGTAAAAATAAGTTCATCAAATTTTATTTTGATTTTAGTATATATGAGATTCAAAAAGACTTCTATGTAGTGGAGGATAACATAAAAGCAAATCAACACAAACTAACATAACTTCACAACCTCAACATAAAGAAACTATATGGTAGTATATTGAAAATTAAAACATAAAATTTTTTAAGTGAAAGTTAGCTCTAATATAAACTTCCCTAATACATTAGGAATTAGTTCATCACATTCCAACAAAATACACTCAAATAACAATGTTAACACAATTACTACCACAAAATCAAAACATAACTACTCACCACAACATAATCACAAACAACAATGTCTAACATAACAACAAATAACAATGACAAATAAAAGTTCAAACATAACCATAACATACTCAAATCACTCATCTTCCTTATCATCATCATCATCATCATCTTAGAAATTTGTAGACTCATAGTGAGGGTAATGTGGATACAAAGGAAATACCACACTCTGATCACCTCAGATAAGTTTCTCCAAAGATGTGAGATATTTTTCTTCATAATTACTATGCCTTTTCATATAAGTGTCAATATGATCTACATAATTTTTTAAATTTAGTACCTTGTCTGCAGTATAGTTGATGTTGTCCATCATCCTTTGCATTAACTGTGTTTGCGAATCAGGACTAGTAGATTGTCCATGGGATGTAGATGCACGAGATGTAGAAGCATGAGATGTAGAAGCACCTGAAATTCTAGAAAATCCTCCTCTCCAACCAAAAATAGAATTCTCAGAATAAGACTTCACATTCACACTTGTGATAGGCTTTATAGGTTGTAAAATCTCCTCCAAACTATCAAACTTCACACTAGCTTGCTCACATAAAGAAAAAATTAAGGATGCAAATCCAAAACCTGCAGTAGTGGCAGCTCTAGTAGAACCGGTGATGGTCTGATAAATAAGAGATCCAATATAAATAGGCTTAAATTGCTGAATACAGAAGTTCAAAGTGGCTCTTTCTCGGTTTACTTCACTAAGATGATTCATAGGGAGTAGATGACCAGAATGAAATAGTGTTACGCTTTTCCCGTGGCATCTAACTTTAATGTAGGAAAATTTACTCTTCTTCCACTTGTTATTTTCCATAATCCTTTTCCTGCAGTCAATGAAGATATAATATCGTGTAACTCTTCCTCCGTAGGATTATAATTTGCATAAAACACATCTTATACTAAAGGCAGATGGTAAAATGACTTAATTACCTCAGGGGAAAATGCTACTGATTTTCCTCTTACCATCACTTGATCCTCCTCAGCTTCAGGGAGATTAGCATAGAACTCCCAGACTACAGAGATCACAGCAACAACAGAAAAACAAAATAAACGTTCTCACTGTCGACAGACAATCAAATCTTCCACTGCTCCGCTCGGATTTTTGAAACACTGCTCAGCAATCAATTTTTTGGACTGCATCACATCTGCATATCTATCCTGAGCTTTCACACTCACAAACTTGCTCAAATCAAAAGTTTCCTTCCCCTTGCTCCTCTTCATGCTTGGTTTCATTACTAAAAATCACATAAAATTCAAAATAAATTCTGAAATCAAACATAAATTACTAAATCTAACTTCGAAAAGCTTAAAGTAACATTTTCATGTAAAATCCATCAATTTTTCTTTAATTTTCACCATAAATAGTAATTTTCACATTTTTCATAATGTACTCCAAATCTATGATGAAAATCAAAAATGTTTACATAAAAGTGAAGCTCTCACCTTTAGATGATGAAATCTAGCAAATTTGGCTCAATTCCACCAAGTAAATCTTCAAATTTGGAGAAGCCTTAGGGCCAAAATCGAGAATAACCGAGGAAGAAGAAGACTATTGGGGGAAAATAGAGTTTTTAGGGTTAATTTTTCACTTATAACAGTTCACAAACCAGTTTTTGTGAACCTGTGCTTAAGAGACTATTTCGGCGCTTAGGCGCCTACTCTTGGGCAATCATGCGCTTAAGCGCGGAGTTATAGCGGTTAAACGCCCGTGCACAAATTTGGATATTTTCAATTTTTTAGTTAAATGCACAAATTACTTAAGTCATCCACCCCTAAATGGTCTTTATAAATCTTAGTAACTGTTTTCTTTCCCTTCTGTTTTCCTCTTTCTCAAAATTCATAACTTTCCATAATTTTTATTCGATCATAATTAAGACATAATTTTCACTCAAACAAATACTTTCATTCACAAGTCAAACAAATACAAACACAATTTACACAACTTATCTCCACTCCAAAAATTTTTGGATGAGATAACATCTAAATACATTATGAGATAAGACAAGCTTAACATCAAACACACTTAAAACAAACAAACAGTAACAACAAGAAAACTTACTAGACTCTCAAAATTAATTCCATTCTCCATTATGTGGAACATATCCATGTCCTTCATTTGTTCCTTCTAAACCATTTGGCATATAGATTTGATAGAGCGAACGAAAATGAAGAACTCTTATTGAGTCTTCCTCAATCCATTTGTTTTTTAGATACATCACCTCGTTCGCTTTTTCAATATAAATTGCATGACTGAATTGCATTTTGAGTTGTCATCCAATATGCGCCAAGTGTGCATTAATTTCATTCACTTTTGCATCAATTGAAGCTTCATCAGCCTCAGTTTTTGCAATATTCATCTATACTAACGACTAAGAATCCGTTGTATAACTCTTGCGCACTTTGACTTACAAACTTCTTCTTAATGGCCTCATCTTTCTTCTTTAATTCACTCTTCCAAGAAGGTATTTTGTTAGCTCTATCACTCCTTTTTCAACTCAGAAATCTCTTTACGTAGAGTTTAGAATGAGAACTTAGAGAAGGGTGAGAATCTCTTCATTTTCATGCTATTTATAGATTTTAGAAGAACATAGACCCACTACCCACGTTCACAAACCACCAAATAACGTTCAAGATAACTTCCTCTCATGTAATTCTTCTAAAACATTATTTATGCACTTTTTTTTAACTACAACGCTTAAGTGTCGAATGTTGGCGCTTAAGTGACGATGCTCATTTAAGCATTGGTCAGCTTAACGTCCAAATACGCATTCTAACACGTCTAAGTCATCAATTAAGGTCTTAGAATTATCGTAACTTATTCAAAATACTACCATATTTTTTAAAATAAACACAACAACATAACGTTAAAAATAAAAACACACTGATAACTATGGGTTGCCTCCCACAAAGTGCTTGGTTTTACGTCATCGGCCCTATGTACCCAGTTCTTATTCTGGGTGACCCAACATCATAAGATCATTCAATTTAGTTTGATCCCCTAAGAAATTGGGTTTCAGTCTATGACCATTCACTTTGAATATTTTCTTAGTTTTAAGATCTTTGATATCCACAACTCCACAGGGATAAACTCTTATCACAATAAATGGGTCCATCCATCTGGACTTAAGTTTTCCTGAAAATAATCTTAACATTGCATTATATAACAAAACTTATTGTTCTGGCTCAAAAATTTTAGTAAGAATCATCCGATCATGTCACTTCTTCATCTATTCTTTATAAATCTTAGCACTCTCTTAAGATTTATTCCTTATCTATTCCAACTCATTTAATTGTAATAATCTTTTTTCACTAGCATCCTTCAAATTATAGTTAAATTCCTTAATAACCCAATATGTTTTATGCTTAAGTTTAACTGTAAATGACAAGCTTCCCATATATTAACATGTATGGGGACATTCCTAGGACTTATGCAGTCTTATAAGCTCACAAAGCATAATCAAGTTTGACTGACCAACTATTTTTGTAGGATTTGAAGTTTTTTTCTAAAATTCTTTTAATTTATTGATTGGATAATTCAGCAAAACCACTTGTCTGAGGATGATAAGTAGTAGAAATTTGATAGTTGATATGATATTTCTTTACTAGCTTCTCTATAATTGCATTTTTGAAATGACTTCCACCATTAATTATGATCACTCTCGGCATTCCAAATCTACAAAATATGGTCGTTCTTAAAAAATTTACAACAATTTGAGCATCACATCGAGGTAAAGCAATAACTTCTACCATTTAGATATATAGTCTACTACTAAAAAAATATATAAATTTCTGAACCCATAAAAAATAACCCTCAAACATCAAATATTTTGACTCTCAAAATATAATTGAGGGGCATCTCATTTCTTCTAGAAATATTGCCTACACGTTGACAACGATCATAATTTTTAATAAGCATTAACATCTCTAAAGATAGTAGGCCAAAAAAATCCAGATTACAAAATTTTGTATGTTGTTTTATCAACACCAAAATGTCCCCTAAAATTAGAATCATGACATTTTTGGATAATTTCATATGTTTCTTCTAAAGACACACATCTTTGAATAATTAGATCATTTCCTCGTTTATATAAAAATGGGTCATCCCAAAAATAAGTTTTAGTTTCAGATAAAAATTACATCTTTTATTGGTGTGTCAGAACATATGGTATAATATTACTAACAATAATTTTCACAATGTTTGTATACCATGGAACGCACCACTCATTAGTATTGAACAATTCTTCATCTGGAAAATGTTCATTAATTCTTTTTTAAAGCATAGTGATTTTTCATATTCAAGCCTGTACAGATGATCAGCAATTTGATTATATGTTCTCTTTCTATTTACTATTTCAAAATCAAATTCTTGCAAAAGAAGAATTCATCTTATCAGTCATGGTTTTGCATCTTTCTTTTTCATTAGATATTTAATAACAAAATGATCTGTATTCACTACACATTTGATTCCAATTAAATATGATCTGAATTTATAAAAAGCAAATATTATTGCTAATAACTCTTTTTCAGTTGTGGTATAATTAATTTGAGCTTTATTAAGAGTTTTACTAGCATTACTTTGAAAATCTTATCATGTTTCTGTCATAAAACAGCTCCAATAGCATAATCGCTTGCATCACACATTAATTCAAATGATTTTTTTTTCAATCTGGTGAAACAATAACTGGTGCAGTGACTAATTTTTCTTTTAATAGCTCAAAAACTTTTTTGAACTCCTTATCAAAATTAAAAATTACACCTTTTTCGAGTAAATGGTATAATGACAATTTTTTAGAAGTATTTAATATATCGCCTGTAGAATCCAGCATGTCCTAAATAACTCTTAATTTCCCTCACATTTGTTGGGTGGGGCAAATTAGCAATCACTTGAATTTTTGTAGGATCTCCTTCTATACCTTTCTCTGATATGTGATGTTTGAAAACAGCTTCTCCTACTACCATAAACTAGCATTTTTCTCAATTAAGGACTAAATTTTTTTCTTCACAGCGTTTAAGAACTCGTGATAAATGTTCTAAACATGATTCAAATGAAGTTCCAAATACCAAAAAATCATCCATAAAAACTTCAATTCCTTTTTGAATTAAATCCCATAAAATAGCCATCATACATCTTTGAAATTTAGCAGGGGTATTACATAAATCAAAGGGCATTCTTTCAAAAACAAATGTATCATAAGAACTAGTAAATGTTATTTTCTCTTGATCCTCGTGAGCAATTTGTACTTGGTGATAGCCAATATATCCATTTAGAAAACAAAAGTATTTATGCCCGGCTAGTCTATCTAGTATTTGATCTAGAAATGGTAATTGAAAATAATCTTTCCTAGTGGTAAGATTTAATTTTGTATAATCTATGTATATTCATTATCATGTGACTTATCTTATTGGTATTAATTCATTTTGATCATTAATATTTACAATCACTCCTCTTTTCTTTGGAACACAATGAATTGGACTAACTCATGCACTATTTAAAATAGGATAGATAATTCCTGCACCACTTTAAAATTTCTTTCTTAACAATTTTTTTCATAATTGGATTTAGTCTCCTTTGAAGGTCAACCCTAGATTTGTAGTTTTCTTCCATAAGAATTTTATGCATACAAATTGAAGGACTGGTTCAGTTGATATCAGTAATTGTTCATCCAAAGACTTTCTTATATTTCTTCAAAGTTTTCATTAAACTCTTTTTTTTCATTTAAAGTTAAATTTGAGGAAATTATAATCGGAAAAGTTGAGGAGTCACCTAAAAAGACATATTTTAAATGTTTAGGAAGTAACTTCAATTCCAGTTCAGGAGGTATTTCAGTTGATGGACAAAAGATTTGTATTTTTCTGTCATGTCCAAAACTTCAAAACTTTCTTGAACATAATTTAAATCTTCTTCAAGAAAATCATTAAATTTTTCTAGTTCCTCTTGTTGCTCATGCGTCAATTCTTTCATTTTTTAATTCTCTTCATATGTTGTTTTGAAATAGCATTCACTCAGATTTCTTATTACATCCATCCTGAAACATTCATCATCTTTACCTTTTCTACGGTGTTTCATTGTTTTTGAAATATTAAAAGTAACTGTTTAATCATTGACATGCATAGTTATTTCTCCTTTTTGAACATCTATCATTGTTCTTCCCGCGGCTAGGAAATGTCTCCCCAAAATGATAGGTATCTCTTTATCTTCTCCATATCTAGCACAATAAAATCGATCCACTTTTACCAAACATCTTCTATAACTCCCTTAGGATATATTATCGAACGAACTATTAATTGCAAGGTTACAGTAGTAGAGGATATTTCTCCTAATCCCAGTCTTTTAAATATAGATAATGACATAAGGTTAATGCTTGCACCTAAATCACATAAAGCTTTCCCATAAAATATGTCTCCTATTGCACATGGAATTGTGAAGCTACCAGGATCTTTAAGCTTTTCAAGATGTTTTTTCTGAATTATAGCACTGTACTCCTCACTAAGTGCAATTGTCTAGTTATCTTCAAACTTCCTTTTTTTGTTAAGAATATCTTTCATAAACTTCACATAGCTTGGCTTTTATTCTAAGGCTTCAGCAAATGGAATATTAATTGTAAGCTTTTTAAAGATTTCCATAAATTTTGAAAAATTTTATCCAGCATTTGATCACGAATTCTCCGGGAAATGGAGGTAGTGCTATTTTTTCTAAGTCAATTTTTAGTGGAGAAATAGGTCTCTCTAAACCTTTTGGAGCGTCCTCTTTAGGTTCTTCAATTTCTTCTCTCTCTACTTCAATCTCTCTTTGAACTCTACCTTCCAACTCTCTTCCACTTCTAAGTTGAACAGCTTTTTATTTCTCTTTATTCTGGTCTTTTGGATTGGGTTATATTATTTAAAGAATTTGTTGTTTTCCCCAATTGATTCTCAATATTTCTAATTGTAGTTCCTTGACTTTGTAACTGATTTCCCATTTGTAACACCACTTCTTCTATAGATAATTTATTTTCCTTAAATTGTGGATTATTATTAAAACTTGGAGGATAAGAAGATCTATAATTACTATTAACTTGGTTGTTCCAGTTCCCCAATGGGTTTACTTTGTTATTCCCCCATTGCTGATTAATACTACCTGAATTATTATTATTCCAGTTAAAGTTAGGATGGTTTTTCCAACCTAGGTTATAATAGTTTCAATATGGGTTATTTAACTTATTATTTATATCATTTAAAGTTTCTATTGGTGTTTGAGAATCTACCATTTAGTCTAATAAATTCTCTTCAATCACTGAAATTGGTTGAGAAAAATTCATTCCAAATTGGTCTATCTTCCTTGAAATTGTAGCAACTTGATTTGCTAACATTGCAAAAGCATTAAATTCATGACTATTGGATATCTTCTTAGAATGTACCCTCTCATAAGGCCATTGAAAATTATTAGTAGATTTCTTCAATTAAAGCATAAGCATCATGAAATGGTTTTGACATCAATGAACCACCAGCAATGACATCGATAATAGATCCAAGAGATCCAACTAGTCCATTATAAAAAGTTTGAATAATCAACCAATCAGGCACAGCATGGTGTGAACACTTTCTTAAAAGTTTTTTAAATCGTTTCCAAACTTCATAAATAGATTCCCCTTCAAAATGACAAAAAGATGTAATATCATTTCAATGCTTCGTAGTTTTTTATGGTGAAAAATATTTAGCAAGGAGTTTATGCGCTAAATCACCCCAAGTTCTGATAGATCTAGGTGCTAACGAATTCAACCATATCTTAGCCTTATCCCTTAGTGAGAATAAAAAGCCTAAGTCTAATAGCATCATCTGAAACACCATCATATTTAAATGTAACACACAATTCTAGAAAATTAGCAAGATGTAAATTTGGATCTTCAGTTGGTGCTCCCCCAAACTGATTATTTGATACCATTTGGATAATAGCAGGTTTAAGTTCAAATGAATAAGCAGCTACAATAGAATTTTAAATACTATTATGAAGTTCATCTGTAGGGTTTGCATAATCTCTTAAAAGTCTAAATTCTTGATGAATTTCAGCATTTTGGTTATTTTTGTTTGACATTTCTTGAAATTTATGAATTTTTTCTTTATTCTTAATTTTTTTATTTTTCTAATAGATCTTTCTAACTCAGAATCATAGGGCAGTTGTCCTTCAGAACCTGAACTACTCATAAACTTCTACAAAATAAAAATTAAAACAAAATAAAACCACATAAACTTATATAAAGACAACACTGTAATATTCCTATAATAAATCTAAAAGTTTAAATAAGACTTTCTATAAATAAAAATTTGTTTTTCTAAAAAATCTCTAAAATTTTTTAATAAATTTTCTTTTTGTTTCCCCGGTAACGACGCCAAAAACTTGATCTCTAACGTATTTATGACATGTGAATATTATGATTTATATATATGATATAATTTTTTTATTTTTCTTTAATAATATTTTTTTCTTTACAACGGCGCCAAAAACTTGACTCTTATGCAAATAAGAGTTCAACTATTCTTTCTAAATTTTGGAATTCTATGCAAGTATATGTATCGTTATCAAGTAATATAGGACTTTCTGATTAAGTCCCGAAATATCGAACCCACGAGGAAACTTGTAAAGTTTTAATAAGGAATTAGAATACAAAATCTATTTAGAAAAAGATACTTACTTAAACTATAGATATTATATTAGAAATGAAAGTTCGATTCTTTTTGGTAATTTTTGATATTTTGAAATAAAGAAAACAATTAACTAATTTTAACAAGATTTTTGTAAGATAAAAGAAGTATAAATGAAAATATCTTTTTTCATTATCATGAATAAGTAATAAGTATAAGAGTTATGTTGTAGAAGTAATCAAAATTTGTTGTGTCAAATAGAAGAAATATTATTCTTTACCCTTACTAGAGATGCTATAAAGAACACTGGCTAGTTTAAAGTTTGCATAGGCGGGTTAGGTGGGGAAGATAATCTCACTCTAGAGTTCCCTCCTCTCCCTCCACCTGGGGGCTAACTTAGCTTATCAAAACCTAAAACAATAAAATAAATTTAGGGCTTTAGTCTGTCACCCTAAAGTCCTCTAATTCTACACCCATTAAAGTATATTTCTTTATTTATTTGCACTCAACTATATGAATTATATTTTCATCAATACAATCTCATGTGATTTTTAACATTAGTTGACTGCGATAATACCATCACGGATCTTACAAGTTCTCACAACAAATGTTAACATCTTAATTGGTCAAATTAAGAAGTAAATGAAGTACAATGATTAAATTATCATAACTTATTCCATCATTAAAGATCAATACTTCCACAACTTCCATTCGACACTTAATTATTTTTCATTTTAAGGAAAAAGATAACGGAAACTATTCATAATTCATGGAGAAAAAACACAACAACAATTAATTTTTAAAGTAGAAATCATGTAGAAACACAAGAAGTTTAAATTAAAATTAAATGTAGTACAAAGATAAAAACTTATCTCAAATTCATCTCCACAAAACTCTTGAAGTACCTTTGAATCTCTAACTTTCTCTTACAATACTTGCTAGGACTGGTCGCCCAACCTTGAGGGTTAAAATCTCTCAAAATTACTAACAAACAATTGATTCTTATTTAGAACTATCTACCCACCTTCTCTTTCACTAGGAATGAGATAAGTGAGAAGAAACCCTAAGAGTAATAATCCTACAACCCCTTACTTTAAAACACACTAAATCTACTCTTCCAATCTCCTTTTTTTTTCTTTCCTCGATCCTTTTTAAAGTTTTCCAAAAGTGCATTGGTGTCTGTTCAAAATGTGTCCACATTCAATGAATCTTCCAAGAGATGCCTCCTTTCAAGAGCCATTTAAATGCATTTTCGCGCCCATTTTAAGTTATTCACATTTTTATCAAGGTTTGCCTCAAACAATCCTTCAAAATTCATCAAAAATTCTTTAAACTTCCATAATAACTACCCTATGCTTAAGCGCGGGGCCTTCGACGCTTAGGCGCAGACGCCAAATATGGACGCTTAGGCACCCTAATTCATCTTCACACCTTCTTCTTTTTTTCTTCAAATTCGATCAATTTTTCACTCCTTTTGTCATATTTTATCCATTTAATTATACATGTAAGAAAAACACACAAATACCTTCCACTAAAGTGCAATATCCTCAAAAATATGAATAAAAATGTCTATATAAATGTTATATATTATAAGTATATCACCTACCAACAAGTGATAAGCTTATCCTTCGAGATAATGTATTTCTTATGGTATCAGACTCGAATATCTAAACTAATTAGATATGTGAGACCCATTGGGTCCCACTTTTCAAAAATTTAGACACTATTTTTTAAAAATAAAAAAATTATACATTATTACTAAATTAAATCAAACCATTTTCAAATTCAAAACACACGCATGAAAAAAATAGACCAACAATTTGTATTCTTATAATATATAAATAGGAGAAATTTTTATGTATAAGGGGACTGATCCCTGATATTTATGCTTACATTTTATATATGAGTTTAAACTTTATACTTCCTTTTAATCATATCTCTTTCTTTACAACGATGCCAAAAACTTGATGTCGATACAAATGAGAGTTTGATTGGGATTCTACGCAAGTATACGTATCGTTATCAAATAATATAGGGCTTTCTGATTAATCCCCAAATATCGATCCCAAGGAGATCGAGATTAATCACAACGGCTTTCAAGAGAAGTTCTAGTCTACAATAACACGCCCTAGCTTAGAAGGTTCATAAAGGTTTGGTTTTAATTGAATCCTAAAATTATCACTACAATACTTCTACTCCTAAACTAAGATACTTAATGAAAATCAGAAAGTTGGGTTTGATATATTAAAAGTGCCCTTCCTCATACAATGAAATTAGTGAAATGTGTAAAAGGAAAACAAATAGCGAGAGAGATTGTGACAAATAGGAGCATCAATATTCTTTACCCTTACTAGAGATGTTATAAAGAACATTGGTTAATCTAAATTTTGAATAGTTCTGAAGACGGGCTAGGCATGAAAGATACTAGCTCTCACTTTAGTGTTCCCTCTTATCCCTCCACCTGGAGGCTAAATCTCGCATCAAAACCTAAAACAATAGACCAAATTATGAGGCTTTAGCCTGTCACTCTAAAGTCCTCTAATTCTACACCCTTCAAATTTTATTTCCCTATTTATTTACACTCAATTATATGAATTACATTCTTATCCATACAATCTCATGTGATTATTACCAATTGTTGACTGAGACAATACCATACTGGTTCTTATATGTTCTCACAATAGATTTTAACATGCAAATTGATCAAGTTTACATGTAAATTAAGAACAAAGTAAAATCATCACAATATATTCTCACTCTGCACAGTTCTATATCCTACACATGCATAATAATTCATTGTAAGAGGGAAGAGCTA
Organism: Papilionanthe hookeriana x Papilionanthe teres; assembly: GCA_022702705.1. Taxonomy (NCBI): domain Eukaryota; kingdom Viridiplantae; phylum Streptophyta; class Magnoliopsida; order Asparagales; family Orchidaceae; genus Papilionanthe; species Papilionanthe hookeriana x Papilionanthe teres. Next base: position 7,166,263 of record CM040421.1, read on the forward strand.
CTCACTACACAAGGAGAAACAAAAAGAACTTTTCATTGAACAAGACTTTAAAACCATGCAAACAAAGTACTAGATTCAAATCAAAATATAATGAAAATACTTATCTTTGATGGAAATTAGACTCTCCTTGCATAACATAAGCAATCTCCTTACAATCATCTCTAAGAATCAAGTGAATAGAAAAGAAGAAATCTCTCACTCTCTCTCTTTTTCTCTCACCTTGTCGCCCCACTGGAGGCTCTCGCCCAAGTCTTCTTCTTCTTCTCCAAGCCTTCTTCTCCTCTTCTAATTAGTTTTAAAGTTCAAGAGTTTAAAGAGTTATTTATAATTTCCCAAGAGATGTATAAGTGTCTATTCAAAAGTGTCCATATTCAATGAATCTTCAAAAGGGTGTCACAAGTGTCTCTTCAATAATAACTCCTTCTAACTGCCCCAAATCCTTCTAGAAAGTTTATTTTATCATTTCCAATGAATTCCCCAAGAGATGTACGAAGCACCGCTGCAAAAATCGTTCAAATCCAATGTATATTCTAGAAGATATGTCAAAAACTGTCACTGCGCTTAAGCGCAGATTTTGGGCACTTAGCTGCTCTCTAGGAGCACTTAAGCACCATGTTTGGGCGCTTAGCCGCACAGCACAGGTACATAAGTGTTTGGTTTAGCCCGTCTTGCTTCGGTATGCTCCATTTTGGTCCATTATTGTTCATTTTTCTCCAATCATTCCAAATTCTTCAATTTGTTGTACCTACAACAAAAAATAGAAGAAAACATACATTTAAAGTGCAATATCATTATAAAATATAGCATAAAAAATAATACATTTTCAGGCGTATCAAAATCCCCCAATTTTAGACATTACTTGTCCTCAAGTAATACTATACTTTTAAAATAATTTATGTAGATTAGAGTTAATGGGTCTTCCTTTAGAATTGCTAAAATTTTGTTCTAAAAATGTGGTAGTTCAACCTAGCAGAACTTCTAGTGAATCAGACTAGCCCAGGGTCTAAAAAATTTATCATCAAACTTGGGAATTTGTTTCCTATCTAATTCAAAAATATATGCAGATTTTTCAAACTTCGGATTTAAGAACTCTTTCAAAAATATTATTTACCAAATAAATATAAAAACTAAGCTTAGGATTGTTATAAGTTTTTTACTCTAGAAGACTCAAATGAAATCAATTTTTTATTAGGACCTCTCATCAAGGTTCTCCTCACACACTTTTTTTTCATGATCTTTTTTTTTTCTGCTCTTTTTTTTTTTATATGTGAGGATTACTATATCTGGAGAAGTCCTTAAATGATTTTAAATTCCACTATCATCTTCTAAAGTTAACACTTATTACTTTCCATCACTTGAAAAGATGTATTTTTTTATTATTATTTTTTAAATGCTTTCTAAAATGACTTTAAATGTTTGAAAATAAAAATTCTAAGAATCTATAGTTTTTCAAAAATATAATTCTTTCTAATAAAGATAGTTATTCATTTTTCCAAGTTCTCTACTAAAGATTCTAAACTCTAGGTTCACATTTTTCACTAAAAATATCAACTAAGTTTTCCTACTCCATTTCTATACTTAAAATTTTAACATTCTTAAGATGACTCCACATAACAATAATCATTAGAAATAAAATACAAATTTATTTGTACTACTTTTGAAAACAAGTAAGGTTTAAATTTGAAACATTTTCCTTTTCCCCCAAAACTTAAGCTCAAACATGTGTAAAAATGAAGTACAAAAATATGCAGTAGGGAAAGATCTCTTTTACAATTTACTATATGACTTGGGAGCACAAATTCCGCGCAGTGGACACTTAACGTAATTTTAATTCTTTTTGTAACAAGTATATAATATATTCTTTTAATCGTAGAGTTACTCTTTAACGCAAGTATACGTATCGCTCAAGTAATACAGAGCTCTAGTGGAGTCCTGGATATCGATCCCACGGGGAATATTTTAGAGGCTACAGACTAAGATTATAAAAATCAATTCAAAATCACAACTAAATCGAAATTGCCTATCTGTCACTAATACGCAATCGACAATAATATGAAGTTTAAATTAAACTATTTCTACTAACATATAACAAATACTACTAAAGTGAAGTTCAAATATATAAGTAAGAATCTGTCTCCTTTGTTAAGATATTTGAGTGAATAGATAATTAGAATTAGTTTAAAATGGTGTTGTGCCAAATAGGAGCATACCTATTCTTTACCCTTTGGTCTAGGCTTAAAGAAAATTGACTAATCCTATGCTTGGTTATTGAATCTGCGGCTAGGCTGGGAGGATACCAACTCTCACTTTGGAGCTCCCACGTTCCCCTCGCCTGAGAGCTAACATCTACACTTCAGCACCCAAACGATAGGACCGAATTGAGGATTTTAGCCTGTCACTCTAAAATATCCAATTCTACGCCCAATGAATTATTTCCCTATTTATTTGCACCCTAATTCCAAGAATTTTGACCTCCCTGAATCTCAGATGTAATCTTTACTATAGTTGTTAAACTAAATAGATTTTAACTATTCAATTGGCCAGATTGAAAGTAAATTAAGATCTAAGTAAAAGATCATCACAAATTCTTTAAAATTTTTATGGCACACAAATTCTATTTATCATTCTACAAAAAATATCAAACAAGGAGAAAGACAGAACAACTACTCAGAATTCATAGAGAGGATGCAATAAAACTTGGATTTCATATATAAAAGTAAAGTTCTACAAACTAAAGTAAATAAACACAACTTATCTTAAATTCCTCCCCAAGCAAACTCCTTAAAGTTCCTCTGAATCTCTTCTTTTCTTTACAGTATGTGGAATTCTCCTTCGAAATAGTAATGCAGAAGAGATCTCTCACTTCCTTTCCACTCTTACAATCCTTCGAAGAATTCCTCACCAATATCTCTATCTGAACTCACTATTAACACTTACCAAATAACAACAATGGACACTAGTGGACTCTCTTTTTGACACTACGTAACTCTTAGAAGACCCCAAAAGGACTTGTTAAGAACTCTTAGTGATTTTTAGAGGACCCAAAAGGACACTTTTCGGCCTAGAATTGTTCTTTTTAAAGTTGTTGAAGAGTCTCCAAGGGTTTTCCAAGAATCCCTTCGAAAATTGTCCACATTCAACGTACTTTGTGAAAGAATAGCTGATCCCGCCGTCGGCGGCCTTGAGCTCCGCCGTCAGCGGCCTTATAGAATCACTGACTTGAACTGGCCCCGCTGTCGGCGGCCTCCACCTCCGCCGTCGGCGCCCTCCCTTGAAATATATTTTGAACTCTCAGGAAAATCACTCCGTCGACGCCTTAGGTAAAATTTTCATAATTTAGTCCTTTTTGCTCCAAATTCGCTCCTTTTTTCATATTTTCGCTCCATTGTCCTTAAATCTTCATACCTGTAGAAAAACACTAAAAATATCCTTCTTTAAAGTGCAATATCATCAAAATCAGTATAAAATAAGCATGAATATCTTAACATTTTTTCCTTGGGTCAAAATCCCCCAAACTTAACTATTACTTGTCCTCAAGTAATCTTTAGTACTACATAAAAGTTATGATTCATTGCGGTAAAGTTTTAATTCAGAAATACTATAATTTTGATTTAAATAATTATTATAGCAAGAATTCTTAGAAAGATTTACAAGTAATTAGATTAATTCTGCAGGTATAAGACTATCTAATCATCAAGTCTAAGAGTTCTAGTCTTCTATTCATTTCAAGAATGACTATATGTTGCAATATCAATTCACTTAGAATATTCAGAAGATAGGAACTTCATGAGAATACTATTAGTAAAAAAAACCAGTCATAAATATAAGTTCAGAAATGCTTTTAGTTTTCCCTTTAGGTTAATCCAAGTGAAGCCAATTTTTGATAAGGCATCTCCTCAAGCTTCTCCTCACTTACTTTTTTTTTCTTTTGGATTGTTTTTTCAATCATATATATTTCTCTTTTCTATTCATGGGTTGTTTTTCAATTATTTTCTTTTTCTTTCTTTTTTTTCAAGTGAGGATTACTATATCTGGATAGCTTGTTAATAATTTTGAACTTCACTCTTCTTTTCCTAAATTTAAAACTTTAAAACATTATTTACCTTATATATATTTCATAGGTTTTACATCATTGAATCCCAATCTTTTCTTTCTCAATTAAATTTCTAAGATTCTTAATATTTCAAAATATAGTTTTCTTTACTTTAAATAGTTAACTATAGTCTTATCCTCTTATACTAAATATCTTAACCTACAAAATTAACTTTCATTACCAAAAATATTTCTTTGAATTTTCTATAATATTTAGATAAAATCTAAATATAGTTATCTGAATTAAATTTTATCACAAAAATCATATTATAATTTTTGAAAATATGTTAATTGAGAACATGTAATAGTTAATATTGTTCTTCCCTCCCCCAAACTTAAAGTTTTCTATAAAAGAAAAAATACAGGGTGGAAAGAAAAATTCTAAATATAAAATTCATACCTTTGCACTTTAGGCATTTTTGTCTTTTTGAAATTTGCAGGTTCTTCTCAAAATTTCTAACTTCAACTGACCTGAAATATTTAAAAACCTTTCTACACATATAACAGTTTAGAAAATTTGCTGGGGTAATGAAATTTTAAAACAAGTATATAAAACTAAACATTAAACAACAACAATTAACTACACAAGACATATGTATTTCACAACACAGAACAATCAGTTTACTATTTTAGACTATTCATTATTACAATTACAATTGCAATACCAATCCATCATAAACATCCAGAAATGAAAATGCAAACTACAAAACTAAAAATATATCCCATAAACAAAGCATAGTCCACATAATACAATAAATAAAAATCAAAGTACTACAACAAAACTAACAAATACATACATCACATCATATCACTGTCACAAAACTCAATCATCAAATTCCCATATAATGTCTTCATCACCCTGGTCAGCAGGAGGATTGGGCTGATACTGAGTATATCGGGGGCATTCTAGAAAAATAATATCAGGCTCTCCTCTGTAGCACCTAGCTTGTGCATCATAATATGTCATCTCAAAGTCAGAGTGCCTCTGCAGATACTCACTATCGTGATCAATCCTTCAATCCTGTGATCAATTCTTTCTAATTTTTCATCTAACTGCTCAAAACTTTTCCACTGCAGGGTCATGGCATTCATCAAATCATATAAGGTAGGGGGACTAGAAGCAGGAGGGTCATAGATAGTAGGAGGAATGTTTCTACTAGTAGAAGGTGCCTTGCTCCTACTCCCTGATCTTCATTCCTCATGGGATTCATAAGTCTTTATATTGTCTTTACTAATGGGTTTCATCATATACACCTATTCTTCGTCATCTCTTGCTTCAACTCCAGATAATTGACAAAGTGCATAAATTTGGCCAGGATGCCCTAAATATCCACTTGTCTCACTCTTTGTAGTGGCCATAATATTCTTATAAATTATTCTCCCCACATTTATACTTCTGTTGTTCTGAATAAAGAAATTCAGAATAGCTCTGTCTCTCAAGACTTCACTATGATGATAGGTGGGTAGCAGAGTCGAACAAATGAATAATGTCAAGCCTTAGTAGTGGCATTCATCATAGAAAGTGGAAAGTTATTCCGTTCACGATTTTTAATTTTCCAAGTGTCTTTCCCATCAGTGAGAAAGTCAATAACATCGTTTAACGGACCCTCCATTGTTCCAAATGTTTCATACTCGCTAGAAAAATAGTCGTGAAGCTCATAAAAAGAGTTAATATGATTAGCATTAAAGTCGACAGAAAATCCCCTTACTTGGACAGGCTCGTCCTCTAGTTGATCAGATTAGAGTAAAACTCTCTTACAACTTCAATAACAGCTTTATTTGTTGTGTAACAGAAGTTCTCCCATCCTTCCTCTCTGATGACTCGTTCCACCTCTCCTTCAGGATTTTCAAAAACTCAATCTTGTATGCACTTCTTACTTTGAAAGATTGAAGTATACCTCGATTATGCTTTCGCGTTTATAAATCGAGTCTCGTCGTATTTGAGTCTTCTCTTTTGTCGTGGAGCCATTGTTTGATCTATCAAAATCACAAAAATCCAAACTAATCTCCAAAATAATAATACAATGGCTTCTAAAGGGGGTTTAAAGCAATCTAAATTAAGTTCCATGAATTCCTTCAAAGTCGTTTGTCCACATTTTCACATTTTCCAAAATTTCTTAATGTGGAAGAAATTCATGGTGAAAATAAAAATTTTTTACATAGGAGTGAAGCTCTTACCAAGGGAAGATGAAATCCAATGTTAGAATGTGTTGAAATCACTCCAAATCTGAGATCTATCAAGCCTTATGTCAAATTTTTGGGTAAAACAGGGAAGAAGACGATGAATAGTGGCATTTGACCGGTCAAAATCACGGTTAAAAGGTAATATTCGTGATCTCGCCATCGGCGAGGTCATTCGCACTGTCGGTGGCCTCTATTGAATTAAATTTTAATACCCTCGGGAAAATCACGCTGTTGGCGAGATTTTCAAAAATTGATCATTTTTCAAATTTTTGCAATTTCGATCAATTTTAAGCCTCGTTGCGATCCGTTCGATCATTATATATATATATATATATATATATATATATATATATATATATATATATATATATATATATATATATATATATATTTTAAGTGATTAAGTGATGTATTAACACAAATAAACATACACAACAAAACTTCACATTTATATATTAAATCCAAGTGTTTATTATCCACATTACATAACACACATAAACATATATTTTCTCAACCTAAATCCATCTAATCAGCGTCGCAATCCAAACCACAACACTTAGAACGCTGAAAACAAACATTTCAATCATAATCTCATCTATATTGAGATTAAAAAGCAAACTAAGAAAGCAAACACACAACAAAGTTCAAATCAAACACAACATAAAGAAACAAATAAGCAAATCAATTCTACTACTCTTCAGAATCTGTACTGGTTTCTCCTCTGATATCCCCCATTGCTTGAACATGGACAAACAGGTTATAAAAAGGTCGGAATGGAAATTCTTCAGTTGAATCTTTATCAATCCATCTCATCTTCTTCATTAAGCGTATCAGACTCGCTACAAATTGCCCAGTATGATCAAAATGTTCTTTCATCCTCCAATCGATATGAACAAAGAAATTAGACATATTGTTAATTGTACTCATTAAATTTTGTACTTGCTTCTCCAGATTCTTGATTCGGTGTAAGATCATCAGTATCTTGTCCGCTACTAGAGGTTGAATAGGAACAGAATTCTGCGATGCATGATCCATGATCACGCCTGTGTCATTCTCTTCATCATTGGCTGGGAACATACGAGTTGGGTCTAAAGGTTTCCAGGGTAACAGTATTTTCTCCCAAATCTCGTATGAAACTTAAAACAAACTGCATATTGAGAAAATTGTTGAAGGATGTCCAAGCCCTTGAGATGATCCTTGAACAATCAGGCCAAACACAGACTTCACGATAATAATCCAATGTCAATGGGCCATCCTATTTGAATGCAATAGTTCAAAATTGCACTTTCTTTAGTGACTTTACCAATTTTCATCGTCGACAATAACTTCACAGATATGAAAAAGTGCAATTTTTTTAAAACAGGATTTAACAGTGTTGCAAAAAAATTAACGTACCCGTTTTCTCTAATTTCCCAATCTTCGGTTTCGTCTTTCAAATATTGGAATATTTCATTCATCTTATCTTTCGTCAGCACAAAATTTGAATAATGGCAGGCAGGAACATTCTCAAGCATGTATAACTCATTAATCCTTCCAGAGTTAAATGTTATCCACCTACCTCGCACATAGACGCTTCCTTGGTTGATTCCATGTAAATTGGCGTAGAATTCCTTAACCACTAGAACGACTACTGCGGCAGTAGTATAGCAAAACACTTCCCATCTTCGCCGCACAATCATTTCTTCAATTGGTGACGAAGAATTACTTAATTCTCTATTGACGAATCCTCTTTCTTTAATTAGCCTTCTCTTGGACATCACCTTGTTAAAAAGTCGTTGCGCCTCGGCACTGACGAACTTTCTCCGATTATAAACTTGAAATCTAGGGTAATCTACGGAATTGGAAGCCATTAGAGAGGAATTGAAAGTAGTTTCCATTCATTTTTGGGAGTTTGAGTGTTTAGGAACCGTCCATGGGAGTTTATAAGGGACGAATTCACTAAAAATTGCTAAAATCCAACATTTTGAACTCAAAAAACTGCCCACTCGCCGATCCCACTATTGGCGGCCTCGAAGGCTCCATCGGCGAGCCTTGTGCATTAAAATTCCAGAGCTCTTGGGAAAAACCTGTTGTCGGCGGCGTCGAGCGCACTGTCAGCGCCCTAGGCAAAAATTTGCACATTTACGTCATGGTCAAATACGTTCCAAATTTTCTCTATGGATCCAAATTCTTGGTAATCAAAGGTCAAATACAAATAGTAGAATTCAATATTACTACAAACTAATGATAAATTCAAACAAACACTCAAACAAATAAAGATAACTATGGTTTGCCTCCCATAAAGCGCTTAGTTTAACGTCGTCAGTCCAACCTATTCAGGTGTTATTCAAGTTGACTGAGCATTAAACTCTTTAAAATTTGGTCTTTTACCCTCAAAATATGGTTTTAATCTATGTACATTTACTTTAAATCTATTCCCAGTCTTCTGATCTTCAATTTCAACAGCTCCATAAGTGTAAACTAGTCACAGTAAAGGGTCCTAACCAACGAGACTTCAATTTTCCAGGAAATAATTTCAACCTTGTATTGTAAAGCAAAACTTCTTGTCCTTGTTCAAAGTTCTTCTGGTTAATCTTCTAATCATGCATTAACTTCAGTTTTTCCTTATAAATTCTGTCGTTATCGTAAGATTCATTTCTTAATTCTTTTAATTCATTCAATTGCAACAATCTCTTCTCACCAGCATTTTTTAAATTATAGTTGAATTCTTTAATTGCCCAATATGCTTTATGCTCCAATTCTACTAGTAAGTGACAAATTTTTCCATATATAAGTCTGTAAGGAGTCATACCAATAGGAGTTTTATAAACAGTCCTGTATGCCTATAATGTTATATCCAGTCTTGTTGACCAATCTACTCTACTAGGATTTATAGTCTTTTCTAAAATTTATTTGATCTCATGATTATAAACTTCAGCTAAACCACTGGTTTGAGGATGACAAGCAGTAGAGAATCTATGAACAATATTAAATTTTTCTGCTAATCTTTGAATGTATTTATTCCTAAAATGGGATCCTCCGTCAGTAATAGTCACTCTCGGCATTCTGTATCTTGTGAAAATGTTTTTCATTAAGAATCTTGAAACACTTTTAGCGTCACAATGAAGTAAAGCTTGTGCTTCAATCCACTTTGATACACAATCAACTACAATTAAAATATATAAGTTCCCAAATGAAGGAATAAATGGTCCCATGAAATATAATCCCAAAACATCAAAAATCTCCACTTCTAACATGAAATCCAGAGGCATTTCATTTCTTCTAGATATATTACCTACTCGTTGGCATCTATCACAAGTTTTGATATATCTGTAAACATCTCTAAAAAGAGTAGGCCAATGAAATCCAGCTTGCAAAATTTTAAGCGCAGTTTTGTCAATGCCAAAATGTCCTTCAAATTCAGAATCGTGGCATTTTTGAATAATCTGTTCAGTTTCTTCATAAGGCACACATCTCCTAATAATAAGATCGTTACATTGTTTGTATAAATATGGTTCATCCCAAAAATATGTTTTTGCATCATAAATGAATTTTTTATGTTCTTTGCAGAGTTAGCATAGGTGGCAAAGTATCGCTTACTATATAGTTAACAATATCAACATACCAAGGTGTTTTCCACTCATTAATATTATAAAGTTTTTCATCAGGGAAACTGTCTGTAATTTCATTGTCAGTATCAGATTAATCATGATATTCCAGTCTCGAAAAATGATCAGTAATTTAATTGTCAGTTCCTTTTCTATCAATCACCACAAAATCGAATTCTTGCATTAAAAGTACCCATCTAATTCATCTTAGTTTAGTATCCATCTTTTGCATCAGATATTTTATAGCAGAGTGATCAGTATGCACAATACATTTAGTTCTAATTAAATATGATCTAAATTTATCAAAAGAATACACAATAGCCAGTAACTCTTTTTCAGTAACTGTATAGTTAATTTGAACATCATTATGAGTTCTACTAGTATAGTATATAAATTTAAAAACTTTGTCATATCTTTGACCAAGAACAACTCCAATAGCATAATCACTAGCATCGCACATTAATTCAAATAGTTTCTCCCAATCAGGTGAAACTATTACAGGTGTTGTGATTAGTTTTTCCTTTAGTAGATCAAAGCTATTTAAGCAATCTTTAGTAAGTTCAAATTTCTTATCTTTTTTTAAAAGTTGGCATAGAGGTTTGGTAATTTTTAAAAAAAATTTAATATAGCGCCTGTAGAAACTAGCATGTCCAAGAAAACTTCTTACCACTCTCACTGTAGTAGGAGGTGGCAATTTAGCTATTACTTGAATTTTTGCAGGGTCTACTTCCATGTCATTTTCTGAAATTTTATGCCCTAATACAATTCCTCCTGCAACCATAAATTGACATTTCTCCCAATTTGGAACTAAGTTAGTTCTTTCGCATGGCTCCAAAAATTTTTCAAGATGATTTAAGAATACGTCAAAATGATGTTCCAAACACAGAGAAATCATCCATAAATACTTCTATTTTGTTATCAATTAACTTACTAAAGATAGACATCATACATCTCTGTAATGTTGCATGTGCATTACATAGTCTGAAAGGCATTCTTCGAAAAGCAAAAGTTCCATAAGGACTAATAAATGTTATTTTCTCTTGATCCTTAGGAGCAATAGATATTTGATGGTAACCGGTATATCCATCCAGAAAGCAGTAGTACTTGTGTCCAACAAGTCTAACCAACATTTGGTCTAGAAAAGGAAGAGGAAAGTGATCTTTTCGGGTGGCGGCATTTAATTTTCTATAATCAATACAGATGCGCCATCCAGAAACTTGTCTGATAGGTATTAATTCATTATTTTCATTTGCTTCAACAGTTACTCCTCCTTTCTTGGGAACACAATAAATTGGACTTACCCAAGTACTATCCGAAATAGGATATATAATTCCAGCATCTAACCATTTTAAAATCTCCTTTTTAACTACATCTTTCATAAGAGGGTTCAATCTCCTTTGTGGATCAATTCTTGGTTTATGTTCTTCATTTAATAAAATTCTGTGCATACAAATTGAAGGACTAATTCCTTTAATATCAGCTTGAGTCCAACCAAAAGCTTTTTTGTATTTTTTTAATGTATTCATTAATTTTTGTTCTTGAATTTCATTTAAGTCTGAGAATACAATTAATGGTAATGTTGAAAACTCCCCTAAAAATACATATTTCAAATGATTTTGAAGATTATTTAATTCAAGTTCATAGGGTTTTACAACAGATGGAATTAATATTTCATTTTCTGGTGTTGTTGAATTGAGCGTTTCAAATTTCTCTTGAATATAATCAGCTTCTTCACTATCAATTTCATCATAATTATCTTTTTCTATATCTTCTTCTTCTTCATAATTTTCCTTGAAATATTCTCGTTTCAGATAATCACATATATCCATTCTGAAACATTCATCATCTTTTTCTATTGAAGGATATTTCATTGACTTTGAGATGTTAAATGTTACTTCTTGATCATTTACTCTCATTGTCAATTCTCCTTTTTGAACATCTATCATGGCTCTTCCTATAGCTAGGAATGGTCTTCCTAAAATGATTAGAATTTCTTTATCTTCTTCCATATCTAAAATGATAAAGTCCACAGGAAAGATAAACTTATCAACCTTGACCAGAACATCTTCTACAACTCCTTTAGGATTTGTAATAGACCGATCAACTAACTATAGAGTTACAGAAGTTGGTGAAATCTCACCAATTTCTAACCTTTTAAAAGTTGATAAAGGCATCAAATTTGTGCTAGCTCCCAAATGACATAATGCTCACCCATAAAATTTTTCACCAATAGCACACGGGATAGTGAAACTACCAAGATCTTTAAGTTTTTCTGGAAGCTTTCTTTGAATTATAGCACTACACTCTTCACTGAGTGCAACATTTTCATGATCTAGTAACTTCCTCTTTTTGTTAAGTATATCCTTCATAAATTTAACATAATCGGACATTTGTTCCAAAGCTTCAACAAAAGGAATATTTATTGGCAATTTTTTCAAAATGTCTAAGAATTTAGCAAATCTTTTTCCTTTATCTTGTTGCTTTAGTCTTTGAGGAAATGGTGGTAGAGGTTTTTCAACAGTAATTTTCATAGGTTTCAGAGGAAAATCAGGATATAAAATTTTGTTTTCTCCTTCAGTTTCTTCTTTTTCCTTTTCAACTACAGTTTCTTTTTGAACTCTTATTTCCAACTCTTTTCCACTTCTCAATTGAATAGCCTTAATTTGTTCTTTTCCTTGATCTTTAGGATTTACTTCAACATTGCTAGGTAAAGTTCCAACAAGTCTATTGCTTAGTGCAGTAGCAATTTGCCCCAATTGGTTTTCTATGTTTTTAATAGCAGCTCCTTAATTTTGTAATTGATTACCCATATTCAAAATTAATTCTTCCATAGATAACCTCTTCTCCTTAAATTGTGAATTATTATAAAAACCTGGTGGATTAGAAGGTCTATAATTAGAATTACCCTGGTTGTATATATTTCCTAATGTGTTTACAGGATTGTTCGCCCATTGAGGATTAACAAGATTTACATTACCTTGGTTATTCCAATTAAAGTTGGGATGATTTTTCCAACTTGGATTATAATAGTTTGAATAAGGATTATTTTGTCTATTATTTATTAAATTTATAGTTTCACATGAAGATTGAGCATCTACAATTTGTTCTAATGAATTTTCTTTTAAAACTAGAGGTGTTTGAGAACGATTCATTCTGTATTTATCTATTTTCTTTGAAAGAGCAGCAATTTGATAAACAATCATAGTTAAAGCATTAGAATCATAAATACTGGCTACTCTCTTAGGATTTACCCTTTCAGCAGGCCATTGAAAATTATTGGTATTCATTTCTTCTATTAACGCATAGGCTTCTTCAAAAGATTTAGAAATTAATGATCCACCAGCAGTAGCGTCAATAATAGATCTAAGATATCCTACTAATCTATTATAAAATGTTTGAATAATTAACCAATCTGGTAAAGCATGATGTGGACATTTCCTAAGAAGTTCTTTAAATCTTTCCCAAGATTCATATATCGATTCTCCCTCATACTGACTGAAAGATGTGATATTGTTTTTAAGCTTAGCAGTCTTCGATGGTGGAAAATATTTCGATAAGAATTTTTGTGAAAGTTCTCCCCAAGTTCTAATAGATCCAGGTGCTAACGAATTTAACCAAGCCTTAGCCTTATCCCTTAGCGAAAAATGAAAAAGTCTAAGTCTGACAACATCATCAAATACTCTGTCATACTTAAAATTAGCACAAAGTTCTAAGAAACTTGCTAGATGTAAATTAGGATCTTCAATTGAAGTTCCACCAAATTGATTGTTTTGTACCATTTGGATAATTGCAGGTTTTAGCTCAAATGAATTAGCAGCTACATCAGGATTTTGGATAGTTAAGTGAATTTCATCTAATGTAGGGTTAGCTTAATCTCTTAGTGGTCTAGATTGATGTTCATTTTCTACTCTTTGGTTGTTTACATTGTTTTCCATTGTTTCAGAATTTACAGGTTTCTTTCTTAGTTTTCTAATTCTCCTAACAATGCGTTCTAATTCTGAATCGTAGTTAAGAGTTTTCTAACAGTCCTAAATTTTCAGTTACTCTAATTATGTTATATTCCTCGGCAACAGCGCCAAATTTGCTTGGGAGCACAAACTCCGCGCGGCAGACACTTAGCGTAATTTTAATTCTTTTTGTAATAAGTATATAATATATTCTTTTAATCACAGAGTTACTCTTTAACGTAGGTATAAGTATCGCTCAAGTAATACAGGGCTCTAGTAGAGTCCTGGAGATCGATCCAACAGGGAATATTTTAGATGCTACAGACAAGGATTATAGAAATCAATTCAAAATCACAACTAAATCGAAATTGCCTATCTGTCACTAATACGCAATCGACAATAATATGAAGTTTAAATTAAACTAGTTATACTAACAGATAACTAATACTACTAAAGTGAAGTTCAAATATATAAGCAAGAATCTGTCTCCTTTGTTAAGATATTTAAATGAATAGATAATTAGAATTAGTTTAAAATGGTGTTGTGCCAAATAGGAGCATACCTATTCTTTACCCTTTAGTCCGAGGCATAAAGAACATTGATTAATCCTATGCTTGGTTACCGAATCGCGACTAGGTCAGGAGGATACCGGCTCTCACTTCCGAGCTCCACGTTCCCCTCGCCTGAGGGTTAACATCTACACTTCAGCACCCAAACGATAGGACTGAATTGAGGATTTTAGTCTGTCACTCTAAAATATCTAATTCTACACCCAATGAATATTATGTCTCTATTTATTTGCACCCTACTTCCAAGGACTTTGACCTCCCTGAATCTCGGATGTAATCTTTACTATAGTTGTTAAACTCAACAGATTTTAACTATTCAATTGGCCAGATTGAAAGTAAATTAAGATCTATCTAAAAGATCATCACAACTTCTTTAAATTTTTTATGGCACACTAATTCTATTTATCATTCTACAAAAAATATCAAAACAAGGAGAAAGACAGAACAACTACTCAGAATTCATGGAGATGATGCAATAAAACTTGGATTTCATATAAAAAAGTAAAGTTCTACAAACTAAAGTAAATAAACACAACTTATCTTAAATTCCTCCCCAAGCAAACTCCTTGAAGTTTCTCTGAATCTCTTCTTTTCTTTATAGTACGTGGAATTCTCCTTCGAAATAGCAATGCAGAAGAGATCTCTCACTTCCCTTCCACTCTTACAATCCTTCAAAGAATTCCTCACCAATATCTCTATTTGAACTCACTATTAACACTTACTAAATAACAACAATGGACACTTATGGACTCTCTTTTTAACACTAAGCAACTCTTAGAAGACCCCAAAAGGACTTGTTAAGAACTCTTAGTGATTTTTAGAGGACCCAAAAGGACTTTTGGCCTAGAATTGTTCTTTTTAAAGTTGTTGAAGAGTCTCCAAGGGATTTTCAAGCATCCCTTTGAAAATCGTCCACATTCGACCTATTTTGTGAAAGAACCACTGATCCCGCCGTCGGCGGCCTTCTAGAATCACTACCTTGAACTGGTTCCGCTGTTAGCGGTCTCGACCTCCGCCGTCGGCAGCCTCCCTTGAAATATATTCTGAACTCTCGGGAAAATCACGCCGTCGGCGCCATCGACCTCACCGTCGGCGCCCTAGGTCAAATTTTCATAATTTAGTCATTTTTGCTCCAAATTCGCTCCTTTTTTCATATTTTCGCTCCATTGTCCTTAAATCTTCATACCTGCAGAAAAACACCAAAAATACCCATCTTTAAAGTGCAATATCATCAAAATCAGTATAAAATAAGCATGAAAATCTTTACATTTTTTCCTTGGGTCACTACACATCTTAAAAAAAATATCAACAAATAGCATATGGTAGAATATTGTACTAAAAAGTAAATCTAGCCTAAACATGCTTGACATGACACTATAAAGGAATTTTAATAGTAATACAGGTACAAACTGAGGATTAAACAGGAACACATTTTAAACTTTATAAAGGAATTGTTGGATGCTAACAAGTTTAAAATATTAAGATAAGTTTTGTCATCTCCAATGACTCATTCAACTTGACTCACAAACATAGACACATAAACTTCAATACATAGACTCACAGATTCATAAACAAACAACAACTGAGGTTAAATCATCCTTTAACTCATCACATCTCACTAACTTGCCTTCAATTTCTAACAGAATGAATTTTATATGATTATCCACATGTTATTCATTAAATAGGTTCATGACTCTTACCAAATGAAAACAAAGTAAAAAAAAGGAAGTAAGATGTCTCCTGTAAAACTCAATTCTAAGTGAGACCCGAGTTGTAGTGGACTCTTCAAAGCAAATACTAAAAGAGAATATTCAAGTTTAGCCATAATTAGAAGTTAAGGAATCACCTCCCTCATGACACAGAAAAAGATCAAATCAAATCACTAACAATCCAAACATCCACCAATCATCAATCGATTTGATCAATCCACAGTAAAGCAAACATAATACAACACTAACAATCATAACTCTCAAGCACACTAAATCAAACCACACTGATAACTATGGGTTGGCTCCCATAAAGTGCTAGGTTTAACATCGTTAGCCTGACAAATGATTCTTCCTGGATTAAAATTTCATTTAAGTAATCTTTGATCAATCGCCTAATCTTTTTCAGATCCAGGGATTCCTACAACATCTTCAAATTGTAATTTTTCTTTCAGCTCTTCCTTTTCGGATTGATTCATATCATTGTTCCATATATTTCTTTCTAGATTCAATATTCTTCTAATAATTTTCTCAATTTGCATATTAATATCTTCCTTGAAATTTATAAGAAATGGATCTCTATAAGATACTTCAAGATCTCCCAAGTTTTAGATCAGATTCTCTTTAGATAATTCAGATTATGGTTCAAATTCTACTGGGATATTCTTTTATCTCATTTTATCTTCTAATTCTTCCCCTTGGTACTGAGTAAATGGTAGGGTTTGCTCTTTATATATTTAACTTTGTTGAGGAAATATGTTTTTATATTTCCTTTTGAATTTCTTCTTTTGATCTTTCAATATCCTTATCCTCTTTTCTCAACTCAAAGTGATTTTGAAATATATCCTCAAATTCTATAAGTCTTAGTTCAATAACTTTATGTTGTTCATCACTCAATTCAGGTTCTTCTTGTGATTGAGTCGAATCTAAAGATATAAAGACTGGTGGTGTAGATGAATTCCCTAAATAGGTAGGCTTTAAAATTGTATGGGGTACATTCATCTTAAGTTCATGAGATTTTTCAACATATGGAATTAAAAAATTTACTATTTTTGGTAACGTTCATCATTTCACGCCTCTCATGAACATATATACAGTTTTCTTTAAACAATGTTTTAAAGTCATCATGAAAGTCCATTTCAATCTCATCTATTAACTTACTTTCAAAAATTTCTTGGAAATAGTCTTTACTTAGATAATCAATTTCATCCATCCAAAAACAATCATCATCTTTTCTCTCAGCTGGACATTTCATAGTCTTTAATACATCAAAAGTGACTTCCCGGTCATTAATATTCATAGTCAACTCTCATTTTTGTACATCTATCATAGCTTGTTTAGTAACAATGAAAGGTCTTCCCAAAGCAATTAAATTTTCTTTAACTTCCTCCATATCAATAAATTTCATAGGAAAGATAAATTTATCCACTTTAATAAGCATGTCTTCTATAAACCCTTTTGGATAAATGATAGATCGATCAGCTAACTAAAGGGTTACAGTAGTGGGAGAAATATCGGTTGAATCTAACCTTCTAATTATAAATAAAGGCATCACATTAATGCTCTCTCCTAAATCACATAAAGCACTTCCACATAATCTTTCTCCAATTGAAAAGGAATTGTTAATCTACAAGGATCTTTAATTTTTTTAGTAAACTTTTTTTGAAGAATAGCACTGCACTCCTCACTCAGTGCAATTTTCTCATAATCCCCAAATTTCATTTTCTTGTTTAATATCTCCTTCATAAATTTTGCATAACTTGACATCTGTTCTAAAGCATTTGCGAAAGGAAAAGTTATTGTTAACTTCTTAAGTACTTTCATAAATTTTGAAAATTGTTTATCAAACTCATGTTGTCTAAGTCTTTGAGGAAATGAAGGTGGTGGTCTTTCTAAATTGATTTTAGTTAGAGATATTAATTTTTCCAAATCCTTGGAAACATGTTCTTCAGGTCTTTTAGTTTCCTTTATTCTCTCACAATTTCTTTCTCTTTTCTAACCACATCCTCTATTTATGTTCCACTTCTTAATTGGACAGCTTCAACTTGTTCATTATTGTTCTCTTTAGGTTTGATCTTAGTGTTGCTAGGAAGTGTTCTTAGGGGTCTACTGCTAAGTGAATTAGCAATTTGTCCACCTTGATTCTCTATGTTTCTAATCGCAGTATTTTGACTTTGCAACTGGTTTTCCATTTGCAAAACCACTTCATCTATAGACATCTTCTTATCCTCAAATTGTTGATCATTGTTAGAGTCCAGTGAATATGAAGGTCTATAATTTGTGTTCCCCTGATTATTTTAACTTCTATTAGGATTTGCATGATTATTTACCCATTGTTGGTTTCCAAACCCAATAGTATGATTCCAGTTAAAATTAGGATAGTTCTTCCAACCTAGGTTGTAAAAGTTAGCATATCGGTTGTTTATGGTATTTAAAGTCTCATATGATAAGTTATAATCAATCATATGCCCTAATGACTGGAGTAAATTGAGACTGGTTCATTCCAAATTGGTCCAACTTCCTTGATATTGCAGCAACCTGAGATGCAAGAATTGCAATTGCATCTGTACCATGAACACTGGCTACCTTTTTAGGATTTACACTTGTAGAGGGCCATTAAAATTCATTTGTAGTCATTATTTCAATTAAATATATGCTTCATCATATGGTTTTGACATTAATGAACCAGCACTAGCAACATTAATAATGAACCTAAGGGATCCTACTAACCCATTATAAAAAGTTTGAATGATTAACCAATCTAGCAGAGCATGGTGTGGACACTTTCTTAGGAGTTCCTTAAACATTTCCCAGGCTTCGTATATTGATTCCCCTTCATACTGAAAAAATGAGATAATATTGTTTCTAAGTTTAGTAGTCCTTGAAGATGGAAAATACTTAGCTAGGAATTTTTAAGTTAACTCCTTCCAGTTTTTAATAAATCCAGATGATAACGAGTATAACCACATTTTAGCCTTATCCTTTAGTGAGAAAGGAAAAAACCTTAGCCTAACAGCATCGTCAAACATGCCGTTATAATGAAATGTAGCACAAAATTCTAGAAATTTTGATAACTGTAAATAGGAATCCTTCAAAGGAGTTCCCCCAAACTGGTTGTTCTGCAACAGTTGGATAATTGTTGGATTGAGTTCAATCGAGTCAGCTTTTACAACAAGGTTTTGTATACTTGAGTGAATTTCATCTATTTTAGGATGTACATAATCCCTCGATGATTTATGATGATTTTTCAAGTTATTATTTTGAATATTTTCCATTTCCATTTCTAGTTTTTCAAGTCCTTTCTGTTTTTTAAATTTTTTTCCTTTTTTTCTAACTCGGAAAAATAAGGTAAATGTCCTACAGATCATTTATTTTGCATACGTAACACAACAAACAATAAATTAACAATAAAACAAATAAACAAAAAATATATCAACATAACAAAGCATTTTTACAAATACTTTATTTTTCACACTAACAGTTTTTCGCAACACTTTTTCATAGAAAGAACATTTTTCACACAAAAATGGTTTTTACGACACTACAGTTTTTTAAGTCTAAGCCTAATTACCTCAACTAAAATTCTCTTAAAAGTCAAGACCAAACGTTGTGATCCCCGATAATGGCTCCAAAAACTTGATCGATGATATTTATGCATACATTTTATATATGAGTTTATACTTTATACTTTCTTTTAATTATATCTCTTTCTTTACATCGACGTCAAAAACTTGATGTTGTTGCAAATGAGAGTTTAATTGGGATTCTAGCAAGTATATGTATCGTTATCAAGTAATATATGACATTCTAATTAAGCCCCAAATATCAATCTCACGGAGATCGAGGTTAATCTCGGCGGCCTTCAAGAGAAGTTTTAGTCAACAAAAACACGCCCTAGCTTGGAAGGTCGATAAAGGTTTGGTTTTAATTGAATCCTACAAATATCACTATAATACTACTTATACTCCTAAACTAAAATACTTAATAAAAATCTGAAAGTTGGGTTTGATATATTAAAAGCACCCTTCCTCATACAATGAAATCAGTGACATGTGTAAAAGGAAAACAAATAATGAGAGAAATTGTGATAAATATGAGCAATTATATTCTTTACCCTTACTAGAGATGTTATAAAGAACATTGGTTAATCTAAAGTTTGAATAGTTCTAAAGACGAGCTAGGCATGGAAGATACTAGCTCTCACTCTAGAGTTCCCTCTTATCCCTCCACCTGGAGGCTAAAATTTGCATCAAAACCTAAAATAATAGACCAAATTACGGTGCTTTAGCCTGTCACTCTAAAGTCCTCTAATTCTACACCCTTCAAAGTTTATCTCCCTATTTATTTGCACTTAATTATATGAATTACATTCTCATCCATGAAATCTCATCTGATTCTTATCAATTGTTGACTAAGACAATATCATACCGATTCTGACATGTTCTCACAACAGATTTTAATATGCAAGTTGTTCAAGTTTACATGAAAATTAAGAACAAAGTAAAATCATCACAATATATTCTCACTCTGCATAATTCTATATCCTACACATGCATAATAATTCATTGTAAGAGGGAAGAGTAAAAAAAATTACTCACTACACATGGAGAAACAACAAGAACTTTTCACTGAACAAGACTTTAAAACCATGCAAACAAAGTACTAGATTCAAATCAAAATACAATGAAAATACTTATCTTTGATGGAAATCAGACTCTCCTTGTATAGCATAAGCAATCTCCTTACAATCCTCTCCAAGAATAAAGTGAATAGAAAAGAAGAAAACTCTCACTCTCTCTCTTTTTCTTTCAGCTTGTCGCCCCGCTCGGGTATCTTGCCCAAGCCTTATGCTTCTTCTCCAAGTCTTCTTATCCTCTTCTAATTAGTTTCGAAGTTCAAGAGTTTAAAGATTTATTTATAAGTTCCCAAAAGATGCTTAAGTGTAACTTCAAAAGTGTTCATAGTCAATGAATTTTCCAAAGGATGTCACAAGTGTCTCTTTAATAATAACTCCTTCTAACTGCCCCAAATCCTTCTAGAAAGTCAATTTTATCATTTCCAACGAATTCTTCAAGAGATGTACGAAGAACCGCTTCAAAAATCGTTCAAATTCGATGTATATTCTATAAAATATGTTAAAAATCGTCACCGCCGCTTAAGCACGGATTTTGGGGGCTTAAGCGCGGATTTTGGGCGCTTAGTTGTCCTCTAGGGGCGCCTAAGCACCATGTTTGGCGCTTAGTCACCCATCACAGGTACATAAGTGTCAGGTTCGGCCCGTTTTGCTCCGGTATACTCCATTTTGGTCCATTTTTATTCATTTTGCTCTAATCACTCCAAATTCTTCAATTTATTATACCTACAACCAAAAACACAAGAAAACATACCTTTAAAGTGCAATATCATTATAAAATATATCATGAAAAATAATATATTTCTAGGCGTATCAGGGACTCATGTCATTTTTTGTTCTCCTCTTAATACATAAAATGAGTCCAAGAGCTCAAGAAACACCTCCATTTTTCTCCACTAAGGGGGGGGGGAATTGTGGCTTCACCTTCTCTCTCTCTCTCTCTCTCTCTCTCTCTCTCTCTCTCTCTCTCTCTCTCTCTTTGTGTGTGTTCTTACGCTCTATTCCTTGAGCATGTTTACAAGACAAATTCAGATTCTACAATATCATATATGATATCAATTATTATTGAGTTTAATATCAAATACTTAATAAATTAATTATTAAATAATTTATTTATCAATTAAATCATCTTTGAATTTGATTGATTTAACCATAAATACCACTCATTTCTATGCATTTACATATCTAACACTTACAGGTTCGATTTTTACATACATGTCATCTTAACTATGCATGAAAAGAATATTTTTAAAAAATAAAATAAAATGGTGATATTCTTAATGTGATATAAAATATTTGTGTGGTATAAATATAAAAAGTAAAGTATAAATAAAAGTAAAAAAAAGGAAGTAAACTACGTGTTAGATAGATAAATATATGTGAAATGGGTCGTGTGTATGTAAGTGCCCCTAAAGAAAATTTGTTCAAATTTATATATAAAACACTCTATCAATGAATTTAAATAGTTTATTCACTTGTTTAGGTCCCACTTAGGGCTGTTTTTTGGTACAGTGCATTTTGTAAACTTCATATGAAGCATTTGAAAACATCGGCGCGATGACATTTCTAAATAATTTATGTTAAATGTGGGTCGCGAGTTCAAACTCGCAGCCTATGCTTCTTCGTAAATTTATTACTCCATTGCCATCTGATATCCCGTGAATGCTCCCCTCTTTTGTATTTCTTCTGCCCTATGTAACACCTCTCTTGATCACTTGTCTCTCTCACGCCCCCCTCTTGCCTCTCTCGCGCCTCTCTCCGGTGGCAACGGATTGCCTTTCTCCTTTCCCTCTTCTCTCCAAGCTCCAATGACGATGAGTTGCCTTTCTCCTCCCCCACTTCATTCCAATCTTCAATTCTCTTTGGTTGTTGTGCTCTTCGTCCTCCCACAATATCATCTATTATCTGTTTATGGAATGGTTTTCTCTTCAAGATTTGTGACTTTCTAAATTGTGATTTGAAGTGAGAATTTGGATTTTGCAATTTTTGGCTTTCACTTTATGATTTGGAATTTAGATTATACAATTTTTTTTTGGTAAATTGCATACAAGGCACCTAAAATTGATGCATATATGCTTGTCTCGATCAAACCATTGTGAATATGATAATAATGAAAAATATAGAATGGAGTTTTATCTTTACCCTTGATGTTTTAGTGAGAATTTAAAAAATAGATGAAAGAGGGTGTTTGATTTGTTGATAGCAATATTTTGGGTGCCATGTATGTATTTTTCTCAAAAGAAAAATATGGAATGAGGTTTTATCTTTACGTTTGACATTTGAGTGAGAATTTGAAAAATGGATGATAAAGGGTGCTTGGTTTGTAGATAGCAATGTTTCGGGTGCCCTATATGTAATTTTCTGAAATGAAAAATGTGGGATGGGATTTACCATTACCTTTCTTGTTTGAGTGAGAATTTCAAAAATGAATAAATGAGGGTGCTTGATTTGTATATAATAATGATTTCGGTAACTTACATCCAAATTTGATGCATTTATGCTTGCCACGATCAAACCTTCGTGTATTTGATAAAAAATGTAAAAAATGGGATAGAGTTTCAAAATGACCTTTGATATTTGAGTGAGAATTTGAAAAATAGATGAAATAGGGTGCTTGATTGTAGATAGAAATGTTTTAGATGCCCTGTATGTAATCGCCCCAAATAAAAAAATATAGAATGAGTGTTGTGATTCTTTGGTGGTTGTGATTTTGTAGTGGTTTCCTGAAATGGTGCATGTGATGTGGTGTTGGTGATGTGGTGACGATAGCGGTGGTGGTGTTGTGATAGTTGTGTTGTGGTAGTAGTAGTGGTGTTGGTGTGGTGTGATGTGGTGTTGGTGTTGTGGTAGCGGTGTGTTGTGGTGTTGATGTTGGTTGCGGTGTTGGTAATGTGGCGGTGGGGATTATTTTTTGATAGTGATGGTGATGTTGTAGTGGCTGTGTGGAGTGGTAGTGGTGTTAGTGTCGGTAGTGGCGTTGGTGCGGTGTGGTGTGGTGTTGGTGTTGTGGTAGTGGTGTGGCGTGGTGTTGATGTTACTAGTGGTGTCGGGAATGTGTTGGTGGTGATAATATTTTGGTAGTGGTAGCAATGTTGTTGTGGTTGTGTGGTGCGGTTGTGGTGTTTATAGTGGTGTTGGTGTCGGTGGTGTTGTTGGTGTTGTGACAGTGGTGTGGTGTGGTGTGGTGTGGTGTCAATGTTGGTGGTAGTGTTAGTAATGTGGTGATAGAGATGATATGTTGGTAGTGGTGGTCATGTTGTGGTGGTTGTGTTGTGTGGTAGTGGTTTTGTGGTGTTGTTTTCTTTTTTGATTTAATCTTTTATGTTGTGATACCTTAAATGACATTTTATATTTTTATGACAAATATTTATGTTGATTAGTTCTTTTCATGCTAGTGTCACAATGGTCAAGACAAAAGAAATCAATTCATTTGCTATTTGGGATAAAGATACCAAATTTTTACTCAGCAAATAATGCAAATTTTGGAAGTAACTCCAGAATTTTATGAGGACATGTCATCATAGTTGTTCTATCTGAAGTTGTTTGAAGGCCTTACCCAGCGAGAGTTCTTTATGAAGATGACCCCTGGCCGCAAGGTTAATTATTTATGTTATTTCCATGATAACCAAGATGCATTAGTATAATTTTATTTGTTTGATATTTTATATTTGTATTTTCATAGTGACAATATTTATGTCACTTGTAATATGCTATGGTTTTATTCTTGGACGCTTGTTAATTACTTTTTAAAATTTATTTTGAACAAACTATGATATGATTCGAGCTAATTAAGTAATATTTATATGTGTTATCTACATAGTCAATGAATAAAAAGAATAGAGAAAGATGCAGAAGAAGAATTGCAGCAGTGTTTTGCCTGATGTATGAGTATTGCAACTCATATATTGCTCATTCTCCATGTATGACATGAACGTAAATTGGTGATGAGTGGGTTGAAAAGTTGCTTGTAGGGCATCCAATAAGATTCAACAATATATTTCATATGACACAGCTTGTATTCATCAATTTTTTGAAAGAACTACACCGGAATCATGGACTTCATAGCTCTGCCAAGATGACTTCCAGAGAGTTGTTTTCTATAACCCTTTACATTTTATCATGAAATGAATATATTATAGGAGCCATGAAGTAATTTAACACTCATATAAAGCAAATCAATGAATATTTTTCAATTGGATTGAATGCTCTAGTCAGTTTATCATCATAAAATGTCAAACTTGAGAACTTAAAATTTCAAAGTAAACTCAATAGGAATCCAAAGGACCAGTAGTATATGTCATATTATAAGGTAATTCAATTCATTTATATTTTCTTAAATTCAGATGAACATAATAAGTCAGATACCCTTTTTAAATGTTTTAGGATTGCATTAAAGTGATCGATGGAACACACATGGATGCACGTGAGACGAATAATGAGAAGGCCACATTCATCGGGCGATGTAGATCATCAACAAAATATGTCATTATTGTATGTAACTTTAACATAAGTTTTGCCTTTCTTATGACCAGTTGAAAAGGTAGTGCACACTACAATCACATATTTAAATTTATCATAATAACTCAAAAATACAACTTTTTAAATCACCCCCAGGTTTGTTTAAGCTTGTACAAATTAGAATGTACTTTCACTGTAATACTAATTATCATATTTATGTAGATAAATATTATTTAGTTGTTGTTGGATAACCCGTACAAAGTGGGTTTCTCACACCATTTTCTTATATTAAATACCACATTCCTGATTTTGAAAAAGCTAGCAATATCACTTGGGGTAGGAAAGAGATGTTTAGTAAAATGTATCATCCTTATGGAATATCATTGAAATGACATTTGGAGTTTGGAAGAAAAAGTTGTCATTCTGTGGGACATGTTGACCTATCCGTTTTGCAAATAAGTACAAATTGTGGTCGCCGCAATAGCTCTCCACATTTATATTCAATGACATTAACTTCAATAAGGCCTATGAGATCATTCACAAGTCTCTGTTGAATTATATGAATATCACCTAGAACAATCTTTATCATAGACTAAAAGTGATTTGCCTGAAACTTGCAGTAAGGATAGTGAAGTTGCAGTGGAGATGATAGAGTTGAGAGAACAGATTACAGATGTTATTGTTGGCAGTTGAATAGAGCTAATTATGGATGTCAACTTTAATACTTTATTTGAAATGTTTTGTGAAATGTTTATTGTTTATTGTATTGATGGTTTATGCAATGATGTTCATTTTGAACCTCAATGTAGGGAATCTTCTATTTACAATTTTTTTGGATGGCATGCAAGGCAACAGTGAACATAATATGTAATGTAAGCTCTTATTGCATGTTTTATTTTTTTAGTTTGGAGGTCTATGATGAGATATTTGATCTTATGTGTTCTTCAAGATGACCTATATGTTGCAATTGGTTCTTGACACGTATGCAATTGCCTTAAAGGCAACCAAGTATCTCACATTTTTCAGTCGTATGACTATTGGGTTCTTATAGATGGTCTTTGAGATGATATGCATATGTGGCACATATGAGCTCGGTATTACGTGGTTTAAAGGTAACCAAGAATCCATTTTTTATAAGGTCTAATTTCTTCTTTTGGTAACAAATTTGTTGGTCTACTCTATTCTCTAATACCTCACAGTTTCATAAAGCTTGAATTGAGTATTTCTATTATTCTTTTTCACTAATGTTGCATCTAAGGGTTTGTGATTTGTTATTCTAAACCTTTACAAAAAAAGGAGTTTGAGCACTTCCGGTACCTCAAGAGTATTGTACTACTATTATGGACTATAATGTTTCATGCTTACTTCGCGACAGTCACATAACTATAGGAGACGGTTTTACAAGTGACAAAGAGAAAAAAAATTGTGACTTCTTTAGGTGGGCAAATCTGTTTGAGGATTTTATCACTGATAGTGATTAAGCGTGAAGAGTTTTGTTCTAGGATGGATTATCTCATAACATTAACCAATTGCATTTTAAAAAGAATATTATTATATTATTAATCATTATATTAACTGTGTTTTTAATTTTGATTGTCATGTTACTCGCCTTTTAGTGACATGTTTGCTTTTATTTTATAAAGTTTAAATTGAATATTTATTTTTAAGCATGAAATATGCTAGCAGAATTGATTTTATTACGAACAATACTATACTACGAGGACATAAAAGTCATTAATGCAAAAAAGTTGGAATACAACTGTTTCAAAACTTAAGAAAAAAAAGAAACATAACAGGCTCCTTCACAGTTTTCATCAGAGGAAAAAATTTTGTGTCAGGACTCCGGACGTAGATCTATGTCTGAAGGCCTATCAAATATTTTCAAGTGTTATTGTGGTCCCACTGAATTTAAAAATGGATTATGTAGTTTAAAAACTAAGTGACCCAGCCTGAACCAATAACGTAGAAATAACAACCAAATAACCTCGCAAAAGCAACCCTGTACCGCGACGTTTAGGAGGTTATTTGGGGTTGGCGGGTTATTAGGAGTGGAATGATCCCGTAATAACGCTCAAATAACTCATTGTATCACTTCAATAGCAGGGGTTATTTCGTCATTATTGCGGGGTTATGTAAGAGTTATTGGGAGTGGGGGACGGGGGTAATTTCTGAATAATCCCACGGCACCGTGTGAATAGTTGGGGTTATTTTGACATTTTTTGCTGGATTATTGAAGGGTTAATGGGGTTTGAAGGTTTATTGCCATGTACCGCAAAATTATTTGAGCTATTCTACGAGGAAAAACCCCCAAAATGACGCCGAAATAACCCCGCGGTACTGCGTGAATATGTAGGTTATTTCGGTGTTATAAAACAGGGTTATTGCGGCATTCATGGGGGATTATTTAAGCTGCTTTGCGGGGTTATTGACAGAATTATTTATAATAACTTTATCTAAGTAATAGTTTTATAATAATAAAGTTATAATGTTAATAATATGTTATAGTTAAAATATAAATACAATTATTATTAAATATTAAGCATATGACTTAAATAATTATATTTGTATTAATAAAATTAAATACTATTAATTCATTTTTAACATAATGTTTTCGAAAAGGCACCGTATTTCTGCTTGATGTTCGGTTTCTCACTTATTTTGTCACGTTTTCCATTTTCAATTGAAACATTCTGGGTTTATTGTGTCAACTTTTCTATTTTTGCTTCCGGAAGCTAGGGTTTGGAGCTGCTGCAATTGACTCTTCTCTTAACCAAGGAATAGTGAGCTTAGCTTTGCCCAAAGTGTTTTTGTTTTCAAAAAACCATTGTAGTAGTGCTACAACAGAAATTTCATGATGCTACTTTGGTGATTATTATATGTTGTTATTTTATTATTATTCTTGTGATATTTTGGTGTTATTCTGAATGTATTTTAGGGTTATTCTTGTGATGTATTCTTTTAGTGTTTCTTTGGCATTAATCTATGAAGGTAAATAAAGATGTAAATAAAGAGGATGGGGAGCAAGAACACTTCAATAAATACCACCTAAAAAAAACTTTACATATGACAAGATTTGATTACACCAGCTAAATATAAAAACTCACTCGATACACATGTACATCATTGGATAATTCTACTATGGTCCTTTAGTGTGATACTTTGGTTTTTTCTGAATGTATTTTGGTTTAAATCTTGTGATGATTATTTTTAGTGTTACTCTAGCATTACACTTCTGGTATTTTTGTGTTATTTTAGGATGTTGAAGGTGTCGATGGAATGTGTTTTGTTATTAAAATTATAGTATGCAGTTGGTGTTATCTCTATATATAACCATCTTCATAATATTATGCAAATTTACAGTTCTCTGAGCCTTAAGATGTTTGCAATGATCCAAATGTAGACAGCTTTCTTCACACGATTGTCCACAATGAGCGAGAAGCATATGAACACGATTCTGCATATGCACATTATATTGGATTCACTGTCCGAATGAACATAACAATTATTGGCCAAACTTGAAGAAATTAAGACGAAGGATTTTATTTGTGGAAATAATGATCAAAAGAAAGAGTCGCGATTCACTAACACGGTAAAGTTCAAAAAAGCGGATTCAAGGACTGACTGTCAAGCCATGGTTCGATAAGCTGTCGATGTTTACGGCAAGTGGGCAATTAAGAAATTTGTAGAAATTCATAACCACTCCCATGGAGAAAAGTGTGATAAGCATATTTTGCGTTCCAACAGAAAGATAAGCTAGATAAATTTATATTTGTTGAAATCAATGACAAGATCAAGGATTAGAGCAATATATGCATTTAACTTCCTTGCTACAGAGGTTGGGAGAGTAAAAAACATGGAGTGCACAAAGTTATTTGCCTTTAATTTTATTCAAAGAGAATGAAGAAATAGAATTGAACAAGGTGATGTAATTCTTTTTTACAATTATTCATGAAGAGGCAAGCTGAGGATATTATGTTTGCATGAGACTTCCAAACTGACAAGGACGGTAGACTGACAAGCTTCTGATAGAGTGATGGGTCCTACATGCTTGATTATGACTGTTTTGGAGATGTCATAATTTTTTATACAAGCTACCGACTGAATAAGTATAATTTATACTGTGCTCATTTTGTAGGGGCTAACTGATACACCTAAAATATATAGTGTTTTCATGCACATTTTTATGCCTATTTTTGATGATATTACACTTTAAGGGAATGTATTTTTATGTTTTTCCTGTAGATATGATTAAAATGAATTATTGTGATGAAAGGAGCAAAAAAAAGATCAAATTTGGAGCAAAAATAAAAAGTGTGCAAAATTAGCCTCTGGCGGCTAAGCACAAAGGGCTGGCGCATAGTCGCAGCAGTTCAAAGTGACGAATTAAATCAATTTTAATGTCATTTTCAAGGGGTGTTTGAAGCAACCTTTGGTTTAAACTTCCTTAACTTCTTTTGGTTGGCAAATTCGAATGAAGAGATGTATGCTTTGATAGATACATTGAATTTGGACATGATTTGAAAAGACATCAAAGCACATTTTGAAGAATTATTAAAATGAAGACTTGTAATCAGAAAGAGAGTTTTTTGGGAGTTTTTAGAGAGTCTTTAGACAGTCCTTGAAGTCATTGGAGTCTTGTAGGGAGTTTTAGAGGGGAAAGAGTTGGTGTTGAAGTCTTCTTCTCACCAATATTCTTTCAACCATTTAGCTAGTTTGTATTTGAGTATAAAGTCAAAGTTGGTGTCTACAGAGTTGGGCTATCCACTCTGAGGAGTCATTTAGTGGAAAGCAAAGTTTCAAAGGAACTTCAAGAGTCATGTGGAGAGAATTTTCAGATAAGTTTTTAGCTTTGTTTTTACATTTGATTTTAAAGGTAAGACTTGTTGTGTTTTCATTATGATTTCTACTTTCAAATCAAATTGTGTTTGTGTTTTCTCCATAAGTTCTGAGTATTTTTATTTATCTTTTTCCTTTTAAATGATGAAGTAATTAAATTATGGATAGAAGTTGCGTGAAGTATAGATGTTTAATGTTAGAAGAAGTTGTGATGATTCAACTACCTTGCACATCATTTACCTCTTGATTTGACCAATTGAGATATTAAAATCTGTTGTGAGAACATGTAAGAACCAATGTGGTATTGTCTCAATCAATAATTGGAGAGAATCATATGAAATTATATGGGTGAGAATTGTAGTCCATATAGTTGAGTGCAAATAAATAAGGAGATATGCTTTTGATTGGGTGTAGAATTAGAGGACTTTAGAGTGACAGGCTAAAGCCCCTAATTTAGTTTGATGTTTTAAGTTTTGTTATGAGATGTTAGCCCCCAGGTGGAGGGAGAAGAGCGAACTCTAGAGTGAGAGCTAGTATCTTCTCTACCTAACCCATCTTCAAGATTTCAAAACATCAGATTAACTTATGTTCTTTATAGAACCAAGTAAAAGTAAAGAATATAACTGCTCCTATTTGGCACAACACATTTAGATACTTCCACAATTAAATTCCATAATTATTACTGATTCATGAAGAGTAAAAAGATATTTTATTCTCATTTGCTTTCATATCATTTAATACTTTTGATAATTTTAGTTGTTTACTTTACTTTTTCTTAAAAATTATCAAAAAGAATTTAAAATTTCTATTTATAAAACATAACTTACAAAATTATTTTGAAAAGTAAAAAGTTATTTTTCTGCTTTCTTTAAATTTTTAGAACATTTCCCTCTAGGTTTGATATCTCGGGGCTTAATCAGAAAGTTTTATATTACTTGATAAACGATATGTATACTTACGTAGAATCCCATAATATAAATAATTAAAGTTGACCACTTATTTGCTTCAGAATCAAGTTTTTGGCGCCGTTGTAAAGAAAGATATATTATTTTTGAGAAGAAATATAAAGTGTAATTTCATATATAAAACATAAACATAAATATTTGGGGATTACTAACCATCATTGGAAAAATGTTCTCTTCAAAGTTAGTTTTTTGTTCAACAAGACGATTAATTCTTGGAAGCGATTATTCTATACATTCTTTTGTATAATTGATGACAAGCAGCCAATCACAATTTTTACTGACCAAGATCAAGCGATGACAAGAGCCATTGAAGAACATCTTCTGCATTATGTCAGTGGCTGACCCAAGGAAAAAAGGTTAAGATTTGCATGCCTATTTTATACTGATTTTGATGATATTGCATTTTAAAGAAAGGTATTTTTGGTGTTTTTCTGCAGGTATGAAGATTTAAGGACAAATGAGAGAAAATGTGCAAAAAAGAGCGAATTTGGAGCAAAAAAGAGCAAATTATGCAAATTTGACCTAGAACGCCGACGGTGAGGTTGATGTCGCCGACGGCGTGATTTTCTTGAGAATTCAGAATAAATTGCAAGGAAGGTCGTCGACGGCACAGCTCGAGGCCGCCGACGGCGGGGCCTGTTTAAAGTACTGTTTCTAGAAGGCCACCGACGGCACAGCTCGAGGCCGCCGACGGCGGGATCGACGGTTCTTTCCAGAAATACGTCGAATGTGGACGATTTTCGAAGGGGTGCCTACAAAACCCTTAGAGACTCTTCTACAACTTTAAAAAGAACCATTTTAGGCCGAAAACGTGGTCTCCTACGTGTTTACTAAAGAGTCTAAAGTGTCCAAAAGAGTCCACTAGTGTGTCTATTAGTGAGTAGATATTTATTTTAGTGTTGTTATTTAGTGAGTAGTGAGTTCAAATATAGATTTTATGAGGAATTCTTCGAAGGATTGTAAGAGTGAAAAGGAAATGAGAGATCTCTTTTGCATTGTCGTTTCGAAGGAGAATTCCGCATATTGTAAAGAAAGGAAGAGATTCAGAGGAACTTTAAGGAGTTTGCTTGGGGAGGAGTTTGAGATAAGTTGTGTTTATTTACTTTAATTTGTAGAACTTTATCTTATTATATGAAATCCAAGTTTTATTGCATCCTCTTCATGAATTCTGAGTAGTTATTTTGTCTTTCTCCTTGTTTTGATGTTTTTGTGAAATGATTATACGAATTAATTTATCAAACCTATTATAAAGAAGTTGTGATGATATTATACCTAAACTTACTTTACTATATGAATCGGCCATTTGTATTGTTAAAATTTGTGAAGAATTCTTAAGATCTAACCGTGGGCTAGGAATTCTTAACTAGTATGTATCACATTTCTCTTTGAAAGGTAGACGGGTAAATCCTTGAAAGGAGAAGTGCAAATAAATAGGGAAATAATATTAATCGGGCGTAGAATTGGAGATTTTAGAGTGACAGGCTAAAATCCTCAATTCGGTCCTATCGTTTGGGTGATGAAGTGTAGATTGTTAGCCCTCAGGCGAGGGGAACGTGAGAGCTCCGAAGTGAGAGCCGATATCCTCCCAGCCTAACCGCAGATTCAGTAACCAAACATAGGATTAGTCAATGTTCTTTATGTCTGGACCAAAGGGTAAATAATAGGTATGCTCTTATTTGGCACAACCCATATAAAACTAATTCTAATTATCGCTTCACTTAAATATCTTAACAAAGGAGAAAATTTTTTGATATTATATATTTGAACTTAACCTTAGTAATATTGGTAAATTATTAGTAAAATTAGTTTAGATATAAATTTCATATTATTATCAATTGCGTATTAGTGACAGATAAGCAATTTCGATTTAGTTGTAATTATGAATTGGTTTATATAATCCTAGTCCGTAGGCTTTAATATATTTCTCTGTGGGATCGATATTCAGGACTTCACTAGAGCCCAGTATTATTTGACCGATACGTATACTTGCGTTTAAAGGTAACTCTGCGATTAAAATATTATATTATTCAATTGTTACTAAAATTAAAATTTACGCTCCAAGTCAAGTTTTTGGCGTTGTTGCTAAGAATTCATATCTTTTAGTAGTGGTGTCGAACTCTTACATTTTTAAGTATATTTAAAATCGCGGATCAGTGGCATATCTATAACAAATTTCCTTCAAAAGTGCATTGCAGTATGAGATACAAGAGTGTGAACAACATTTTTTATAAATGCATGAGCAAGTGTAATTTTGAAGAAAAGTTTGAAGATACATGGTATGCAATGATTGAGATAGGAAACCTACACTGCAACATGTGGCTAGATGATTTGTATAATATAAGAAATAAGTGGTCAGAACCCTTCAATAAAGAAATATTTGGAATGTGAATTTTATCAACACAAAGAAGTGAGTCCACAAATAATATCTTTCATGGTGTATCGAAGCCCACAAGCTCCCTCACCGATTGTTTTATGGGTCTTAAAGTTGTTATGAAATCATGATGAATGAATGAGAAAGATGAAGATTTCAAAAGTTCTCATTCCGCTATTACACCGCTGTAAAAACCAACTCAATTTTGTGGCAAGCTGCTTCATTTTATACTAGGAAGGTATACTCAATGTTTGAGGATGAGTTTCTGCATGGGTTATGTGAACTTACCGTCGAATTATTCGTGAGCTGAGAATCTGAATTCTATGTAAAGAAGTTAAATATTCTGGAGATGAACAAACCCTTAACTATTAATTTTAACAGGGTTAGTAATTGTGAAATCACATGCAACTGTAAGAAATTTGAAATTATGGGAGTAATGTGTGCTCATTCTCAACATGTTCTTAGTTTGGTAAATTTTACAAAGATCCCTGAAAAATATTTCTTATTGCAATGGTCTGTCAATACAAAAAGGGATATCTATAACAATTTTGAATACAAACATCTCAAGGAGTCGCAAATGTCCAATGGATCCTTAAGTGGTCTTCTATTTCACTCACACGCTCAAAAGTTTGCATATCAACTTATTAATAAAGTCCAAGGAAATGAACTTGCTAAGCAATTTAAGTTGGAGTCGTTTAAAAAATTATTTGTTGATGTTGAAGTGATGTCAGGTAGGAAAACACCTCAAGTAAATAAAAAAATTTAAAAAAAAAATCACCAAATACAGAATGCAATTTGAATGAACCTGTGAAGATGAGGCTGAAAGGAATATCTGCTTCTAGGTTACAATGATACTGAAAGGAATATAAGAAAGTAAAAAGTATGTATTTCTATGTTCAAAAAGAATAATACTCTATCTTATTTTCTTCTAACTTCAACTATTGCATACAGAAAAGGATCAAGGCGTGTTAGTAAGCCAAGAACCGCCTATCCAATGCGAGGCAAATTCTTTTGCAATGTTAGATTCTGTCAGTCAGGTATATAACTGAAATTCAATACAGTTATAATATTTTTTTAATTAGAATTCTCTTTAACGTTAATTTTCAATTACTTCAACATAGCAGGAATACTTACATCACACCAACAGAAACATACACCGAACTATTGATGCATTAAATCAGTGTGATTTAAGCCTAATAAAAATTATTTTATTTGATTCAATTATTTAAGTGTTGATGTGCTTTTAAAATATAGTTATGTGTGAATGTCAAGTTATAGTTCAGTATTTAGGTGATGCAATTCTGCATTTCTGATTATATATTTTTTCTGTTAGATGACACATTTTTACTCTGTCGGATTTACTATCATTTTAACTATGGTTATTGTTCATTATGCATTTTTGTACTTTGTGCTTGTATATTTGTGCACTTTTCCATATATATATATGTGTGTGTGTGTGTGTGTGTGTAAAAGATTTACCCTATATATATTTATTAGGGTTAATCTTAATGTTCTCAATCTAGACTTTTGTATAACTTTTGCATTATAATGTTAACATGTTCAGTACATAATTTTGTATAACTATACACACTTAAATGCAAAAAAAATATAAAGCATTCAACTAAATACCAAGAATATAACACAATAGAATGCTAACTTCACCCAACTTAGCCTAACAATATCTAATGTTATGTTTATTGTTTGGCCCAATGTGGGACAATTTTGTGTTGAGAAAATACACATATATACTTAGATGTTAACATAAAAACTTATATTATCTTAACAATCTAAGAATATTTATTTATTTATTTACGATATAAAATTATTTATTTATTTTCACTTGGCTATACTTTATATATATATATATATATATATATATATGTATATATACATACAAACATATATATATACATACAAACATCTACATCTATATATATATATATATATATATATATATATATATATATATATATATATATATATATATATATATATATATATATATATATATGTATATATATATATATACATATATATGAAATTGAAAGTAACCCATCAAAAACCTCTCGATAACCCCACATCAGTCCCACAATAACCCCAAAACAATCCCGCAATAATACCACAATAAACCCGCAGTCCAAGCATCAATAACCTACACTGAAAATCTCCAATAACCCAAAAATAACTCTGCAATAAGCCCCAGTAACCCTAATAAATTGTGATGTATTTCCGGTTATTTTGATTGGGGTTATTGCTGCGTTATTGGAGGGTTATTCAATGGTTTTTTCAGTTTTTTTGCGTGGGGTTATCGAGGCAAAATGATGGGGTTATTCAAGTATTGAAGTTGTACTAGGGCTATTGATGACTTGGCATTAATAGCACATGATCCCCTTCTAAATTTGTACCAGTAACCAAAATAACAAAATACACAGAAGTAACTTCATCTCCAAAGGCAGCCGACAAAAAAAATTTGTTGATAAAATGATTCTACATATCCAACTCCAAAAGCAAAGAGCATCATTGCAAGAAAGAGAGCAATATAAGTATTAGATATGTAAATACATAAGAGTTCAGTGGTATATATGCAAATCTTGCAGAAATAATATTTTTTATCGAAAGCTATTAACAAGCTTAAAAGGACAGGAATATTAAGTTTATAGAAACTGTTGATCAAAATCCCAATCCATAAAAGGATAAAATCTGGATGATAACAAAATTGGGATCATAAAAAATTTAAAATGTATGAAACTCCTTCAATTAATGTCCGTATGATAAAAAAACTAATAATTACAACTACGTTTTAGACAAAAAATTTTTATACATTTCATCTGCAATTTCTGCTCTAAATAATGCCATATGATCCTGTCATCCGAAATGATCCATTCAGTCGATTCTATCTATTTGTACAAGTATTTCAATATATTTACATACTAACACATTACAATCAACGTTATTTGATTGGACCGTAGTGCCTTTCATCATAGAAACTGGTCATTTTCTCCTAAAAGCTTCCCCAACATCCCTCACAAGATGTTTAATCTGCATTTTTAAATTTTCAATAAAATCAATGAAGACATATTAAATCAACGAAAAATTATTAAAATTGCTTCAAAAATATATCATATTGTGCTAAGTGTCCTTATGGCGTCGTAGGTGATTGAAATATACATTTTGTTGGGTAAGGAGTTATACAATCTCTATTTGCGGTTCTTCAATTCACCAACCAACAGTGTCCAATGTTGATTATTAATTATTGGTATCAAAATCAACTAAACATTTTTAATTGTATCCTTCGTTATGTGCTTAACAAACACTTTAGATTTTTTATTTTCGTACCATCGCATAAAGGAAACATTATGGTTCCTAGCCTTTTATAATGGTGGATGTGTT
Organism: Papilionanthe hookeriana x Papilionanthe teres; assembly: GCA_022702705.1. Taxonomy (NCBI): domain Eukaryota; kingdom Viridiplantae; phylum Streptophyta; class Magnoliopsida; order Asparagales; family Orchidaceae; genus Papilionanthe; species Papilionanthe hookeriana x Papilionanthe teres. The sequence continues at coordinate 7,203,001 of CM040421.1, forward strand.
TAAATGCACTGGAAATCACTTGAATATGAATATTTACCCAATGAAGTGAAGACACACAGACATAGGATCTAAATAAATGTGGTGATTTGAGTTGCTTATTTTCCATTATTAATGCAAAATAGTCTACATACTCATTTTATAGCCAACCATTATTCAATATATCCTCAATGCAACTTCAACTTATTCCAACATATCCCTCTCCTATTATAATCTTATCCTTGCATTTCAAATATATAATTTTTAGAAGAATTGTATACCAAAGTAATGCAGAACAAAAAAAAATCACAGTTTACTCACATTTTAGAGTATTTACTACAACATTAATCGATTACTTCCAACATGTGAGGTGGAACTTGAGATCTAGCAGAAAAATCGATCACTAATGAGGCAGGACTCACGTACAAAACTAATAGCTCTTCATATATAATGACAACATATGGTGCATGAGACTAATCAAGAGTAGGTTATATTGCATACCTTATCAGGATATTCATCTTCATTTTCTGGGACTGAGTCCTGCTCCTCATCCTTTATATGTACAACTTGAGCTTCTGCCCTAACTTAGTCTTGCTCCTCTTCCTCTTTATTTACATCTTGGGCTTCTGTAATGTAGTGTTCTTTCTCCGCATCATCTTTATTTACATCTTCTGGATCTGTAATGAGTTATTTTTTCTCCTCATCCTCTATATGTACATCTTGAGCTTCTGCCCGAATTTTGTCTTGCTCCTCTTCCTCTTTATTTAGATATTGGACTTCTATAATGTATTGTTCCTTCTCCTCATACTCTTTATTTACATATTCAGGATCTGTAATGAGTTATTTTGTAATTAGTTGTAATGAGTCTCTTATTATTGGTTATTGTGAAACAAACTCATCCATTATTTCTGTTGATTCTTCAATTTGTACAATCAAAACATATAATGAAGATTTAGAACACTCCTCCACTTCCTTTATTAGCATTCCTTTCTTCTACGGCTCTGTTGTACATGTGGTACTTAATTTCTTCTTTTTTCTATTTGCTTTGACCTTAAACCTTCGGATCAAACTGCCAATTGAGGATTCATGTATCCCTTTATTGCAAAATTACCTCTAGTTTTGTTATTTTTTTCTCTAATTTATTCACTTAAGAGTGTAACTCTAACATTTTACTATTTAAATTGGTAAAATGGCTATTCGCAGATACTTGAAAGTCATAAAGAAATTTATGTTGATCATTAAGTAAATGGTATATTTCTTCCAATCCAATATTACTTCTCGTATGTGTATGTGTTTGTTGCAGGCTAATGTGATATCGAACAACAGGATTAACATCAAAAGAATAAGGTGATTGCAGTATGGAGTGAGTTTTCTGTTCTGGGATTCTTATCATATGAATGGATGGTCCATCAATTGGAAGGGCCAGTAAATGTTGCTCATTCTCTTTTAAATAAATAAAAAAAAAAACAAAAACCTGCAAAAAAATTTCAGAGAAATAATGTCAACATAAACTAGAATAACACCCAGACATTATCATAAACCAGAATACCACCTTCAAGGGATTATGAGATAAAAGACTCACCTGTGCAGGGTTTAGCCTCTTAATGGCTATTTGAATATGTGATGGGTTCCAGCTCAGACATATAAGCCACCTCAGCATGCGAGGTCTGGCCTCACGAGCAATGGGGGACACCCAAAGATGTGTGTTTGTAAAACCAGAACTGTGTAAAAACATAGATAAATCAGTATTTGATATAACCAAAATACATAAAGAAACTTTTTAGATGAAAGTAGAGGACACTGACTGTTATAAAAAAACAAAACCATTCATGTATCCCATTGGTTGGTCCCTCTGTATTTTAATGGAACAGGAATTGACTTGCTCAATGAGAAATTCACATATCGTAGCAGGCCAATTAAATGAACAAAAATCATGTACATTCTCACAAATTGAGTAAAGACCTTTGGCCATGCTAAAATAACTTGAAGTAAAAAATAAATTTGACAACAAAAAACTTAATAAGTAGATCGTTAAAGGGAATAGAAGACTCCCCTAGTGCAACCTTCAATAGGTTACTTTTTATTTGTCTGACATCCACGCCATAGGAGGGAACCTTACTCCATTTAGCTGGTGATCCTCTATTGGGCATGCCTGTGAGCAACACAACTTCATGTGGATCAAATCTCAGCTCTTTCTCGCCCATATTGAAAACAATTCGACCAATATCCCAACATTTCAATAAGTGCATAATTATGATATTATCTTGACAGTATGCAGGGAGTTCAAAAAATTGAACCATATCCATTGTTTTCAAATTATTTGATGTCTCCTCAGAAATGGTAGGCCAAGCCTTATCAAGAAGATCTCTATATGCTGATGGACATCATTTACAATTCATTGTCTTTGGGTTCAAAAATCAACATGAATAGAAGCATAATAGAAGCATGATGACAGCATATTAACATAATACAATCATAATGACACCATATTATCAGCAAAATCATAATAACACCATATTAATGCCAATATAACCCAATATCCCTTTAATAACCCAAAATTGTGGGGATTATTTTGAAGTTATTTTGGGGTTATTTTGGAACATTATTTTAGCCATTGCATGATATTACAGAGATTTTATTGAGCACTAAAAAATAACAAACAAAGTTACATTAATATGTTTTGCTAGCTCTTATCCGATTCATTATCCTTCTTATGATCTTTCTTCACCATTTTCTTTTGCTCTTCCAACTCCATCCTCATCGGCTCGTTCGTGTCTTCCATTTTAATCTTACTTCAAAGGACGCAATGCAAAGCACAACTAGAAACTGAAGGATGAAGAGGATAACTCTAAATCACGAACAAATGCAGAACCCTAGCCCTTTCTTTTGAAATTGAATGTTTGAATCGAAAAGAATCCTTTTATGTTTTATGATAGGTAGGACAAGCATTTAAAGCCTTAAAATTTAAATAAAAATGTCAAAAACCACCCAAGAACCATGTCAATAACATCATAATAACCCCAACAATAAACCCCCAATAACCACTCAATAACCCCCCAATAATCCCATCGAAACCACCACAATAACCCCCGCAATAACCGGCCAATAACCGCCTAATAAACCCCGCAAAACCACCGCAATAACCCTCTAATAATCTCCCAATAACCCCCACAAAACCACCTCAATAACACCCGCAATAAGCTCCCAATAAACCCCGAAAACCAGCGCAATAACCCCCGCGAAACCACCCCAATAACCCCGAATAATCCCTCAATAATGCTAGAATAACCCCTGCAAAACCACTGCAATAACCCCGCAATACACCCCCTAAATAACCCCTGAATAACCCTCACAATAAACACACAATAACCCCACAATAAACCCCATAGAACAACTGTAATAACCTCATAATAAACCCTAAATAACTCCCCAGTCACCCCCGATCCACGCCCCCCACAACATTTACGTTTTAATTATTTTAAGATGTAATTGATTCGGGATTATTTAAGCGTTAGATCACTTAGGCTGCGTTTGGGACAGGCTGACCCAAACAGGCCCTTAATTTTTAAGTGGTAAAATTTATTTTTTAATTCAGTGAGATCAGTGATAATATTTGCTAGGCCTTCGGCAGAAAATTTTTCCCCATCACAGCCCCTTAAACACTCCTCGACGGCAAAAACTCCACATTTTCCCCTCTGCTTCCGTATCCCCTTGTCCCGCTGCGATTCCAATGGCTTCCTTGATTCGAATGTCATCTCCTCTCATTCTCCTTCTCATCTCCATCATGGCTACGGCCTCCCATTCTCATCCGATGCAAGGGGCAAGCATTTCTCGATGAACCCTAGCCTCTATCACTTCTTCTACGCAAAGGAATCTCTCCGATATAAAAATATTTCTAATTGTTGCTTGCGCTGCAATCTGCAGTTTTGCTCAGTGGAGGGCGACCCGGAGCTGTCTTCTTCCTCGGGAAAGATTTTGATAAAGCATGGAACTGTTGTCAACGCTCATCACAAGGTGGTAGCGGATGTGTACATAGAGGATGGGGTCATCGTCGCTGTCCGCCCGAACATTGCGGTACATGATTTTTTCTTCTGGGGATTACCTCTTATTTTTATTTGTAAGGCTCAATATATTTATTTAGAGTTATGATACGGTTACACTTCACAAATAAATTTCCATCCAAAATTTGCTGCATTGTTTTGCGTTACAAAGCTATGAACTTTAAAGTTTTATCAAATATAAGATTTTTTACTTTAATCTTATTTATTTCAATATAATATATATTATATGTTGATTCATATAAGTATTTCAGACACAAGGCTTTATTATAATTGATTCAAGGTCTGCTACCTGCTAGGTATCCTATTTTAGGTAGGATTTAAGCAAGATATAGTTTTAATCCTCTCAAATATATTTGGGTGACTTTAAACTCAGTAATGGTGCCAAAATTGGATTTGTCAAAGTAGGATGATTTTGAATCTTCAAACAACTGTTTGGAAGGATTTAAGCTAAATCTTGCTTAATTCTTGTCTAAAATATGATACCAAAGTCCCTTAAGTTGTTTAACTCATATTTGATCTTTGACCCAATTATAAAAATCCTTGAAAGTGATTAATTTGGCACATTCTTTTATAGAGTAACCACTACATTTTATGTTTCCATATAAGATGCCACATTGGCTGGTGATATGGCCTTTTTTCAGAATATGAATGCGTTTGGAGAGTTTTTTTTAATCATGTAATTATTTTTTGTCTCATATGTACATAGAGTAGTTTTTTTTCACGTGAAGTTCGTTGTATTCTAGTTGGTATGCTCCTCGGCTTAAGATTAGATTCACACTTAAATTGGGCAGCATTGCATTCACTAATTAGTATTATAAAAAATATATATAATTTTTTTATTATATAAACAATGTTTTAGCAAATTTTAATTTTAATCAAAGTATATGATAGGGTGAGTTATTTTGATAAACTTTTTAATGAAGTTTCTGAAAATATGATCAACCTTAGTGATCTTAATATCATTAATAATAATAAAATGTTTCATTTTTATTGTTGCATTAGTAAAAAAGAAGTTGAGGGGAATTTAAAGAAAACCAAGGGTGGAAAGTCTATAGGGTATGATGATATCTCAATTGAAGTGTGGAAATTTTTTGGAGATTTGGCAGTTTCTTGCCTTACTAATCTCTTTAATATTATTTTAAAAAGTAAAAAGATGCTTGAGGAGTGGAAGAAGGGTATTTTGGTCCCCGTTTTTAAGAATAAAGGGGATGCACATTAGTGTGCAAATTATAGAGGAATTAAGTTGATGTGTCATACTTTAAAATTATGGGAGAGGGTAATTGAACATAGGTTAAGACGTATTACTAAGATTTCTCATAATTAATTTGGATTTCTGTCGGGCAAGTCTACTATGGAAGCTATAAATTTATTGAGAGGTTTGATGGAGAAGTTCAAAGATAATAAGGAGGATTTACATTTGATTTTTATTGATGTAGAAAAAGCTTACGATAAGGTTTCAAGAGATATCCTTTGGAGAGTTATTGAGAAGAAAGGTGTTGATATGACTTATATTCAAGTCATTAAAGATATGTATACTAGAGCTGTTACTTGTGTTCGAACTGAAAGAGGATTGACCAAATATCTTCCTATTTCGGTTGAATTACATTAGGGATCGGCTATAAGCCCATATCTTTTTGCTTTAGTTATGGATGGTCTTACTAGACATTTACAGGAGGATGTACCTTGGTATATGCTTTTTGCTGATGATAACCTTCTCATGGATAAGACGAGAGAAAAGGCTCAGGAAAAACTTGAATTATGGAGGTCTACACGTTTGAGTAGAACTAAAACTGAATAAATGGAATGTAATTTTAGTAGTAGTAGCTCTAGTGACAGAAGTGTAACTTTGGATGATCAAATTATTAAAAAGTGTGAACGATTTAGATATCTTGGGTCTATTGTTCAAAGCGATGGTGATATAGACGAGGTTGTTAATAGTAGAGTTCAAGTTGGTTGGTTGAAGTGGAGGATTGCTTCGGGCCTTTTGCGTGATAGAAAAGAACCGCTTAGACTGAAAGGACATTTTATAAGATGGTAGTGAGACCTGCAATGCTCTATGGCGCTGAATGTTGGCCTTTAAAAGAGAAGCATAATACTAAGTTAAGTCTTGCCGAGATGAAAATGATTAGGTGGATAAGTGGCTTTACACTTAGAGACAAAATGTGAAATGAATATATCCGTGATAGGGTTGGTGTAGCTTTAGCGACGGACAAAATTAGAGAGAGTCGTCTTAGATGGTTTGTCACATTAAACGTTGACCATATGATGATCCGATTAGGAGAGTAGATGTTTTAGATTAGACTTATGTTAAGAAAGATAGAGGTAGACCTTGGAAGACTTGGGCTTATTGTATAAAAAATGATCTTAATTTATTAGAATTAAATGAAAATATGACACTAAATAGGACGCAATGGAGAAAAAGGATTCATGTAGCCAACCCCGCTTACTGGGATTAAGGCTTTGTTGTCGTTGTATATGATAGTGTATTCACAAGTTGTTTTACTTATAGTGACTTTGAATCAGATACAAGGAGCAATCAGATTTAATAACTTTGGAAATAAAATTTTATTAGTTATAGACTTTTTAATCGGATATATGATCTTTTACCTGAATCTAGGGTTTAATGCTGGTGAAAGAATTTTCACCTACGAGTTGTTCCACTATTGTATAAGGTGTTTCACATAGATATAAGGTCTTTTATTTGAGTGAAAATATGTGAAAGTTAAATTTAGGACAACTTCTGTAAAATAACTACCACATTTGAATTTGGCCAAATCACTGCTATGGGTAAATGATATGGCCTTATTTCTGGACATGCGAACGAAAGTTTGATTTCTTTTATGTGAACTTTGTTGTACTACAATTGGTATGTAACTCGAGATCTAGATTTTTTTTTTGAAGTCCTGTCTTAGAGGAAACTATGCTTTGTTATTAATGTTTGGTGCAATTACATAACACCTAGAACTTGATTATTTAGAAGACATACCCCCTCTTGTATCCATTTTCAACCAAATATTAAAATTCACGACAAAAGGTCAACCCATATTTTCCTATTTTTGTCAAAATTTCAATGGTTTGATCATGGTACGTGCAAATACATCAATTTGATAGTTCAAAAAAATGAAAATGCAACATTCCCAAAATTCTAGGATCCCTAGACACTTAACTTATACTAAAACTCTGAGAAATTTACTTTTGTTTATAAAAATGGAAGATATAATGCATCCTTAGTTGCAGATAATGTGATACATGGCAATGATTTGTCTTCATTTTAGGGCTGTTTTATAATAATTCGTGAGAATTGTGATCTTCATCCTCAAACTATATGGACTTTGAGGCCAACTTAATATTTGTAGGTTATAAAAGCTAATTTCTTTTTTATGATTCAGCGTGGACAAGGTTTCTTAAAATTTTTACTTACATTTTTAAGCAATCTTTTCTTCAGTATTAGGTCAAGACCTGGCTAGCATGTTATTGTTATTCTGAATTTCCTTGGCCTTTATTTGTATGGTGCTGATATCAATCGCATCTATCGTCATTAATACACGTTTGTTTTTTCTATGTAGTCATTAATAAATTCTTTTATTCATCCCTTCATAAAATGTCTGCTTTCAAAGGAACTAATTAGATAGAATTATTGAGGGATAATTAAATCCTCAATTTTTTTGTACAACTCCTTCAACCTCTTTGCAACTAATATTTTTTTTTGGAATAGAAATACCTTATTAACCTAAGCCTATGACAGGTTGGTGATGATGTGAAAGTTATTGACGCTACTGGGAAATATGTCATGCCAGGTATTACTTTCTGGTGCATTGGAAACTTGTTTGCTTATACCATATCTGATTATTTTTAGGGAATTTTACATATGTAGTACACAATTCTTATTTATTTATATATCTCACACCTAGAGTTTCATATTTACATATAGACCACTTTGGTACTTTAAACCTGTGTAAGCTGAGAAATTCAGCTCCTCTCCATGGTGGGCCGGCCGACTGCAAAATCATGGAAATATTTTATTATGGGTATCTTTGGAAACTCCTTTCTTAATTTTATTCCCTTCTTATTTTATGTTTATTTTTTTATTTCATAGTTATTTCCTTTCCTAATTTAGACTATATATATTTGGGAAGTTTATAAATCAGGAGAGATTGATTTCTCTCTATATATATATGTAACCTACACAATGATCAAAATGATTCATGTCATGATTTTTTTTGACAAGTTTTACGCTGTATGTCGACTACCTAACGCAACCCTCCACTTTTCACATCCGGCTTGGGACCGGCAACGACAGTGCTATATATATATGTAACCTACGTGTGAAAAAAAGAAGAAGAATTTTTTCCTCCCAAAGTTTGTTTTCTACATGGTATCAAACATCTAAAAAATTTATCTCATTCATTGTCATTTGATCATCTCCTATGATGCTCACATATGCTTGATCGTTGCTTTGTCCTCGACTCATCGTCCTGCTAGGTCATCGCTGGTTTGTCACCGTTGCATCGTCTCACACGTTGATTGGCCCTTTCACATTTGTCTTCCAGACTCGTTTCCGCTTCTCTCATTTGCTTGCAAATGCAAGACAGACAACCCGAAGACCAGCATTCATCTGTACGTTTGAAGATCAACGACATTCTTCCTTCTTATCTCAATCATCTGCGACATATAATTCTTTTGTTTGCAAAACTCTCTATATTGGACGAATCGTCCTTTGTCTGTGGCATCATCTGTCTTTTCCTTCGGCTTCATCCTGCAATGTCGGCCGTAGCTTGAGTACGGCTCTGGTTCGCTTGTCTTTGGATTTTCAGGTCGTGAGCATGCCTTAGCTGTCATTTCCAGAGAGTTCTCCACCTTGAGCTTCTTCTTAGTTATCTGCCTTTGACACTGTCTTTGACGTCTCCATTTCCTGTGGCGCCTCTATCTGATCTCCTTAGAACGCCCGTTGTTTCGTCTGCGTCGATTGCCCGTTATTCCGTCTTCTTTGAACATCACTGAACCCTTGGCTTCAAACGACACATGATCTGTATCGACCGTGTCGTATGTTCATTTGGCTCGCTCAACTGTTTAGGTCGCTCATCTAGTTAGACCGTCTGCTTCATCCGAAGTATTATTTGGCTCGGTCTGAATCTGACGACTACCCTCATCTGTCGGCCCTTTCTGGCTCCACTTCCTTGCAATTGTATCTCTTGTTGCAGATCCTTCTCTGTTCTCCTTTGCCGTCGCAACTCTCCCTACAGCTAAAATCATTCTGCTTAGCCCTCCTATATCGGAATCCATTCATCTGATCTGTAGGCTCTCCTTCGAAGCCCCTCCTCTTCTTCCTATCATCAGAAGTCTCCCTACAGGATCTCTTCTATTCAATTTTTGCTGCCAACATCTTTCTGGCATCAGATCCTCCTCCATCGGATTCTCCCCACAAGCACCTTCTTTGTCTGAATTCTCATGTCCTACAACAGCAACAATAGCAACAAGGATAGCAAGCAAAACATTAGTCACAACTGATTTTACTCCTTTCCTGTAGCAGTCGTTTCTCTACCTGCAGAACAACAGTTTTTCCCGCAACTGAGCAGCTCTACATATGCATAGAATTATGACCCAGTACACGATGAAGATGTCAAGCTCTATTTGAACAACACACCAACCTAGCGACACATTAAGGTAATATATCATTCTCTCATCTAGCCAACAAGGAGATTTTATAATTTGATTAATAGATTCATGTGTCTCTGATTTATGACCGACGACATCAATACTCTAGTCAACTATCAACAGACTTCTACATTTAGATCGGTCGAACTTGTAGATGGATCACACTAAATAATTGATGGAAAAGATGTGGAGCTAGCTCAGAATATTACTCTTTCATATGTTTTATATATTCTATAGTTGGACTGCAATTTGATTTAAATTACTATGTTATAACTAAATTCATTGCAACTCTTGTGAATTTCAAGTTGCAGAGCCGGGGAAGGTGATTGGCAATGTTGAAATGTATCAAGCTTATACCCGCTCAAGAAAATTTTCTCTAAACACACAAATGATCCCACCTTCATTTTGTCTCAAATTTTTAAGTTTGTTGAGTCTATATCTATCAAAAAATATGTTATTTTATGACATTATCGTCTGAATCATTCTGATTTCATTTATCTTATGAGGTTGTATCCTCATTTGTTTTTCAATAAAAATCCTAGTTATTATCAATATGAGATCTATTAATTTGTCACACACACTAGATATAGTTATCCCATGCCCTATTTCAAACCCTCGCACTTTTTTTTCATCATTCACAGTGATATTTGGCGACCCTTCAAAGGTGAAATTCTAAGTGGGGCTAGATGCTTTGTCTAATTTATTTTGATCACCCTAGAACTAATTGTGTATTCTTAATGAAGGAGAAATCTGAATGGGCCGAATGATCCAAACCTTTCATGACATGACTTAAGCTTAATTCCAATGCAAAATCAGATCATCTAAACAAATAATGCAAAGGAATATTTCAGTGCCATCATTGATTCCTAACTTTTAAAAATTATAATCATCCATGTGAGTTCATATATTGATACCTCATAACAAAATGAGATATCTAAGAGAAGGAACATACATCTCCTCGAGGTATCCTATTTAATTATGCTTTTCTATCAAGTTCCAAAATATTTTGGAGCAAAGCGGGTCTTTCTACACATACTTTATCAGTCGGGTAATTAACTTCAAAACACATTTTCATGTTTTGATGGTTACTTATCCTCTTATCAGAGCATTCTTATCTACCATACCATTTAAAATCTTTGGGTGTGTATCATTTGTTCACATATATTCCCAAAATCACACAAAACTTGACTCGAAATCTACAAGTATATTTTTTTAGTTTGACTCTAGCAAGTATAAGTGTTACTCTGTTGTTACCAGAAAATACAACTCTGTGGATGTTACATTTTTTTGCAAATCAATCATTCTACTCTAAATGTGATGTTCAGGGGTGGAGTGCAAATGAATATCAATTTTGGAATGCGCTTAATGACATCTACATGGCCTCCCCACCTACCCGCCTAGCCCTCCCCACCTACTCACCTAGCCCTCCTATCTTGGTTGAGATCTCTAAACAATCCAACCAACTCAAACTGAAGTCCATAACAAAGAACTTGTGTGTACACTGCTCGAACCAAAATCCGAGTTCGCATTAACCTGAAATTTTGGGTCCGGTATCTAGTACTCATTAATTATCACCTTCCTCTTTTGATGTTGGTGACAAGGAAAGTTGCATTTTATATCCAATTCAAGAGTAGGTAGCTTATGGGAAGCTATCCTCATCATACAAAACTTTTATTTGTAACCTTGATAATATGCAAATTCTTAAATTCTTTCATGAAGCATTTGAAAATTCAGAATGTAGAGAAGAAGTTAAAGAGGAGATCCTTGCATTGAAGTATAATTTCACATGAATTCTTGAGAAACTCTCTCAGGATAGGAGGCCAGTTGGATTCAAATGGGTGTTTAACATCAACTACAAAATTGATGGGGGAACAGAGAGATTCAAAGTCAAGCTAGTTGCAAAAGGTTTCACTCAAACCTATGGGATTGACTATCAGGAGACCTTTACATCAATAGCTAACCTAAATAATAAACACTATCAAAATTCTTCTGTCAGGCATAGTTAACAAGGAATGAGAGTTGTATCAACTGGATATAAAAAATACCTTCCTTAACGGGGATTTGAAAGAAGTGTATATGGAGATGGCACCAGGATTTGAGAATGACTCTATCAAACACATAGAATGCAAATTCTAGAATTCTCTCAATGAGCTTAAGAATCACCAAGAGTGTGGTTTGAAAAGTTTGCTAAATCTATGAGATCTAATTGATAGTCTCAAGATTAGGTTGATCATATGCTGTTCATAAAACACACTCAAAGAAGTAAGATAGTTGCATTGATAATATATGTGGATGATATAATTCTTTTTGTTGATGATGAAAGGGAGATTCTTAAGATTAAAGAAGTGCTTGCCACTGAGTTTGAACTAAAAGGCCCATGTGATATTTTTAGGTGTCATGTTAGCAAGGTCCAAGAAAGGCATTGCTATATCACATAGGAAATACATCATGGATCTATTAAAGGAGACAAAGATGATTGAATGCAAGTTAGTTGATACTCCAATGGATCCCAACAAAAAGTCTAATAGGGGAGAAGAAAGTATATTTGTGTATAACGGAAGATACTAATGATTAGTGGGAAACCCATCTATCTGTTACATATGAGACCAAATATTGCATACTTGGTCAGCATTGTGAGCTAATACATGAATAACCCAAATGAAGAGCATTTGGAGATGGCGTATAGGATTCTGAGGTTTCTCAAAGAGGCTTCCGGATATAGATTAATTTTTGAGAAAATTAAAAATAAGGAGGTAGAAATCTACGTTGATGCAAGTTGGGTTGGGGAACTTACTAACACAAGGTCAATTATTGGTTATTGTTCTTATGTATGTGAAAATTTGGTTACTTGGAGAAGTAAGAAGCAAGTTGTTGTTTCTAGAAGTAGTGATGAATCAGAGTATAGGGCATTCACCTTAGAAATCTATGAAGGATGTGGATGTAAAAATTATTAAAGGAGTTGGGGTGTACCTCCAATAGGTCTACACAGATGTTTTGTGACAATGAAGTAGCCATCAATTTTGCCAAGAATCTAATACATCATGATAGGACCAAACATATTGAAGTTGATAAGCACTTTATATCTGAAAAAGTTAATGATTAAATTATAGAAATAATTTACATCCTAGCATGCCAACTAGTAGTTGAAGAATTCATCATAACTCTTCATTTAAGCATCTTCTCAAAGTTCAATACCAAGCTTTGTCTATGTAACATTTATGATCTAGCTTGTGGGGGAGTGTGGAAAGCTGAACGGTTTGTCTCCTCTCCATAATGGACCGACCGACTACTTCACAAAATTATGGAAATATTTGATTAGGGCTATCTTTGTAAACATCTTCCTTAGTTTTATTCCCTTCCTAATTTATATATATTTTAAATTTTTTATTTTAAATTTATTTCCTTTCCTAGTTTAGACTAGATATATTTGATAATTTCGTAAATAACGAGGGATTGATTTTTTTTTTTTCAAAAAAAAGAAAAAAGAAAAATTTCTTTATATATATATATATATATATATATATATATATATATATATATATATATATATATATATATATATATATATATATATATATGTAATCTACATGCGAATCATGAAAAGAAGAAGAATTTTTTATCCGAAAATTTGTTTTCTACAAAACCTATGCATGAAAAAGTGTATTTCGCTTTTAAAAAGTTGTAATAGTGCCATCTTTTATGTGATATTAAAGATTTGAGTATTATGTGTGTAAATATGGAAGTTAAGATGTGAGATATGTAAATACATATGAATTGTGTGCTATGTATTTAAATGACCCTTATTTTTATTAGGGATAAGCTGAATTTATTTTTGACTTCATTCTCCCGTGCTGAATGGGATTTCTTTGTACATATATTGACAATTGTGGCAGGTGGTATTGATCCGCACACTCACTTGGAGATGGATTTCATGGGGACTGTGACAATAGATGATTTTTATACTGGTCAAGCAGCTGCACTAGCAGGAGGAACAACAATGCATATTGACTTTGTTATTCCAATTAATGGGAATTTATCTGCTGGTTTTGCATCATACGTGGAAAAAGCCAAAAAGTCTGTTATGGATTATGGTTTCCATATGGCCATAACCAAGTGGGATGAAGCAGTTTCAAAGGAAATGGAACTCATGGTTAAAGAAAATGGTTAGAACATTCTACTTGTTGGCAAATTTTTTTTTTTCCAGTTTATATTCACTTTTGAAAAGTGGACTCTTTTCAGGCGGTCATTTTAGTCCCGGAGCTTCTAAGTGTCAGTTTAGGTCCCATATTCTTTATAAATAGGTTGAAATGGTCCTCAATGAGAGCTTTTAAGCCACCTCTAAAATAGCCCGAGGACTAATTTAGCGCTTCTATGAATCTAGGATCAAAATGATCCCATTTAAATACTCAAGGGACTATTTTGACACTTTTCTCATATTCACTAGGTTGAGTTTGGTTAGATTCAAGCCAAATTTAACCTGCTTATTTTTTCTTGATGGATTTGCTTTTAACTTCATTTTCTCAAACATATATGTAGGGATCAACTCTTTCAAATTCTTTATGGCATACAAAGGATCATTGATGATCAATGATGAGCTTTTACTTAAAGGTCTTGAAAAGTGCAAGTCTCTCGGTGCACTAGCCATGGTCCATGCAGAAAATGGAGATGCTGTTGCTGAAGGGCAGAGGAGGATAATTGACCTTGGAATAACGGGTCCCGAGGGGCATGCACTTTCGAGGCCTCCTGTGGTAATTCATTGAAGCACATATCTATTTTACTTTTCACCACTTGATTTTTCCTAATTGTTTTGAAAGACCTTTGTCTCTATCTAAGAGTGAGCTTTTTATTTCGAAGATGCAAAATGTCACATATGCATGTAAAATTTTTATATAAATGAGCTTTAGGACATAATTGTCTTTTCTAATTCCCTTTTTTTTCTTAATCTGTCCCAATTGCATGTTATGTACACCTCCCGATAATTGATATCGTTTTTTTCTGACCGGTAATGCAAAAACAAACATATTTCATATTTTAGATACTTAAATGAAACTGCTGTTTTTTAGCTAGTTGTCTCTTCCCTCTGAAGCATTGGCAGAAACCCTAATTTTAGTCATTCTCAGATATTTCTTTTCCTGAACTGATTAAGAATGTGATATACCTCGGAACCAAAATCAGCTAACAAACTACCAAGAAACAACAATAGCAACAACAACAACAATAACAACAAAACCTTTATCCCAGTAAGTGGGGTCAGTTACATGAATCCATTTCTTAATTGCGTCTTATTTAGTGTGATATTTTCATTTAATTCTAATAAATTAAGATCATTTTTATACAATATGCCCAAGTCTTCCTAAGTCTACCTCTGCCTTTCTTAAATTAAGTCCAATCTAAAACATCTACTCTTCTAATCAGATCATCAGATGGTCGAAGTTTAATGTGACCAAACCATCTAAGACCACTCTCTCTAATTTTGTCCGTTACTAGAGCCACAACAACCCTATCATGAAAATATTCATTTCACGTTTTGTATCTAAGTGTAAAGCCACTCATCTACCTAATCATTCTCATCTCGGTAACACTTAACTTGGTTTCATGCTTCTCTTTTAAAGGCCAACATTCAACACCATATAACATTGCAGATCCCACCACCATCTTATAAAATTTTCCTTTCAATCTAAGCGGTACTTTTCTATCACACGATAGACCCGAAACATTCCTTCACTTCGACCAACAAACTTGAATTCTAATAATAACATCCCCATCAATATCGCCATCATTTTGAACAATAGACCCGAGATATTTAAAGCGTTCACACCTTTTAATAATTTGATCACCCATAGATACATTTTTGTCACTAGAGCCACAACTAAAATTACATTCCATATATTTAGTTTTAGTTCTACTCAAACGAAGACCTTTAGACTCCAAGATAGACCATAATTCATGTTTTTCTTGAGCCTTTTCTCTCTTCTTATCAATGAGAAGAATATCATCAGCAAAAAGAATATACCAAGGTACATCTTCCTGTAAGTGTTAGGTATGACCATCCATAACTAAAGCAAAAAGATATGGGCTTAAAGCCGAACCCTGGTGTAAACCAACAAAAATAAGAAAATATTTGGTCAATCCTCCTATTTGAACAATAGTAACAGCTCTTGTATTCATATCTTTAATGACTTGAATATAACTCATATCCACACCTTTTTCTCAAGAACTCTCCAAAAGATTTCTCTTGGAACCTTATCGTAAGCTTTTTTCTAAATCAATAAAAATCATATTTAGATCCTCCTTATTATCGCTGAACTTCTCCATCAATCCTCTCAATAAATTTATAGCTTCCATAGTATACCTACCCATCATAAATCCCAGTTGATTGTTAGAAATCTTTGTAATACGTCTTAACCTATGTTCAAATTACCCTCTCTCATAATTTTAAAGTACCACACATCAATTTAATTCCTCTATAATTCGCATACCTTGTGCATCCCCTTTATTCTTTAAAATGGAGACCGAATTATTTTTCCTCTACTCCTCAGACATCTTTTTTTGTTTTTAAAATAATATAAAGGAGTTTAGTAAGCCAAGAAACTCCTAAATCTCCTAAATTTTTCTACACTTCAATTGAGATATCACCAGGTCCTACATACTTTCAACCCTTGGTTTTCTTTAAAGTCTCATAAACTTCTTTTTTACTAATGTGACGGTAAAAATGAAACGTTTTATTATTAACGATATTAAGATCACTAAGTTTGATCGTATTTTCATAAACTTTATTAAAAAGTTTATCAAAATAACTCAACCACCTATGTTGAATATCCTTTTTAAAGAAAAACACTTTTGATTTTCATCTTTAATACACTTTACTTGAGTTAAATCTTAACTTTTTTTTTCTCTTTGTTTGACTAGTTTATACATATATTTTTCACCTGTATTAGTATCTAATATATTATCAATATCACTAAAAATAAAATTTTAAGCATTATAATTTGTTGTTTTACTCACTGTGGGTCGTTCTATATTTTTGTCAGTTCTCTAAGATTTTATATTTAAACCAATTTTTATAACATAACCTCTTATATTTTATCTTATAGAAACTTTTTATTTTAATTATCTACATACAATTTTTGCCACTTGTTTAATATTATTTGTTATTTTATCCCACATAAAATTTGCTTCTTCATGAACATCCCAAATTTTGAAATCTTGAATTTTATTCATAAAAATAATTTTATTTGTCTTTTAAGTACCCCTATCTAATTCTACGGTGACGATTCCTAGTATTCTTTATTTTACAATCCTTCATCTTAAAATTTAGAACTAATAATCGATGTTGAGTATTTAAATCCTCACTTGGAATGACCTTACAAACTTTACATTCTTTACGATTTCTTCTC